>CM057837.1:10219144-10900480 GCA_030068075.1 Paguma larvata | reverse complement strand
TGTATGGTTATGCCTGAATAAATCTGTATTCTATTTCATAATTAATTAAGTGTGATCACATCACCTTACTGTCTGCATAACTCGATTTGGAAGCCATAATTCTCTTTTTCACTTCCTTCTCCTTCTTTTGACTTACTGTGGGCCTCTGCCTAAATTCTGAATCTGTTGACTGTCCTTATTCACAAGTTTGTGTGAATTGTTCTCTCTTCTTTAAGCAGATTATGAGACGAGGGACTGGGACTATTCTAGCAAAAGGTCATATGGCAAATGATTCGGTTGACCTCGTTATGGGAAAAATTACTTTTTTCCAAAATCCTTTCAAGCCAAAAAGCTCTGAATAGATTCTACGTAAATCTCCTTTTCTCAGAACTTCCTGGAGACAGCAATGTTGATCATCAGAAGTTTTACCTGGAGGATCTACCCAGTTCGATCACTATCTTTGGTTCACTCGTATCTTGCATGGAGCAAGGCTGAGATGCCACCAATAATGACATTCGACAAATACTCTTGGGCCACACATTTTTGTTATGGTTATCGGTGTTTCCTCGCTGTCATGACAATGTCAGTTGCTCTCTACATGTGTAATGAACATGTACGTGTTTTGCTAATCCTTTAAAAAAATCTCTTTTATATAGAGTGAAACTTTTTATAGAGTGAAATTTATGATAACTTTTTTCTTGTGGTTTGTGTATTCATCCATTTTCTTATATATTTACTCCAGTGGCTCCAAACTCTGAATTTAATGGTGACATTGAAGATTTTAATGGATTTCTCAAATTGGAGCCCAACTCCCTGGAACGTCATCATGATGTACTAGACTAGGCCTAGAACTTACATGTTTTAAATTTGAATGACATTAAGTGGGCCATTACGTAGAGTTTGGAGAGTTAGGCGTTGATCAAGATTTTGACTGATAGGTGTTACGGTTAGCAGTGTTTAGAAGTAGGGGGCTATATCCAGTGAACCCTTCACAGCATGTATGGTTTTTAAGATACATTCTTATTGAGCCTTAATTCATAGCAGAGGTCTCTCCTCTGGTTTCCATTTGAGTGTTTTGCTTTCAGAATATCATGTACTTGTGTTCTCCCCAATAATGGCTCCCATTCAAGATGTGTGAGCAGATTCGATCTGAGATAATATTCCCAAGTGATATTAGGATGGGAGAGGTAATGGGTGATGGAATGTCCAACTAGTACCTCTATATTTGCACTGACATCTTTGAGTCATCTGAATGTTAAAGTAATTGTAAAAATAAGATAGATTGGCATATCTACTTGATATTATGTTTAAAGGATATTGTATAAAAAGATGTCTACCAGTGGGTGAAATGAACACTGAGCAAATCATATGAAACCCGATGAATTCACTCGGGATTTTCCTAATGAACTGCTGAATTGGTAGAGCTATGGCTCTTTGTAGTGGTAATTTACATTCATTCCTAGTCATTTAAACCTCCTAGTAGATCCTTCCCCACCCGGACCTGTGTTGTCAAGAATGCCAAGTTGAGGGGCGCCTGGGTGGCTCAGTCGGTTGGGCGGCCGACTTTGGCTCAGGTCAGATCTCACAGTTTGTGAGTTCGAGCCCCATGTCGGGCTCTGTGCTGACAGCTCAGAGCCTGGAGCCTGCTTCGGATTCCGTGTTTCCCTTTCTCTCTTTCCCTTCTCCGCTCGTGCTCTGTCTCGGTCTCTCAAAAATAAATAAATGTTAAAAAAATTTTTTTAAAAATTAAAAAAAAAAAAAAAGAATGCCAAGTGGAATGACTTGAGTTTTTCTGAAGAGATTCAAAGTCTTTAGACCTGGGGAAACCCAGACATAATCAGTTTCATCTGTGATGATCGCATTTAGCCTTGTCTCTCACAAAGCTGATTTAAAAGAATTGGTTTACGTAGGATAAATGTTTCTTTCTCTAAGGCAATTTCATGTTAATCTTCGGTGCAAAGCCAGATGAAGGGAAAAAGAATATGACACGAAAAACTACCCAGAAATGTGAACTCTCATAGAAAGGTGTGAAAGACTTGTAATAACCACATTGCCAGGCTTGCAATATGGTGAACTGTTATGACTGAAGTTTTGAAGACATATAAAGAGGAAAAAACGAACCAGGATTTTCCTTATATCCTGCTCGTGAATACTTTTTACAGTATTTCATGTAAGTCAATGGGATACAACACTGTAATTTTATTGGAATGGTAGAATATAGAAACGTTTTAAAGAATATTATTCCCCATCTGGTAGGTGAAATTTTGTCTGGTTCCTCTTTCTACTTGGCAGCTTAAAAAAAAAAAAAAAGGACTTTATTTTTTGGAGAAGATACATTTTGGTACCTCCATAGTTCATGGAGAAGTTGACCCTCCATGGTTACAGTGCCTTGCCAAAGGCCACTCAGCAGATGGGTAGCCGAGCAAAAACAAATCTGTCTCAACCCCAGACCATCTGCACCTCTCTGAAATATACTGTCTTCACATTTCTCGATAGAACATTGGTTCTTCTCTTAATTGACATCTGTGCCATTCTGAGCTTTCTATCCGATTTAGGTCTTTCTTAAACGAGGCAGATAAAAATTCTATTTTATCAGCATTTGTTGGTTTATAATGCACTGATTTTCTTCTTTGAACCTGAGAACAATTCTCTGAAATATGAGAAGCATTTTGCCACTTACACAGATGGGAGAGCTCAGACTGATTTGCCTACAATCTCTCGGCTGGTTATGCACTGGGTCTGAGTGCCGTGTCCTCTGATACAGCGCCTGGCTCACAGCTTATGTGGAACACCCTTGAAAGTCACTGCATAGAGGTAAAGTGTTGGGAGCCATTTTGGGCTCACAGGTCGAGACACCTTCCTGTGTGGAAAAGGCAATTGGAGTAAAGCTCCCGCCAGCCAAAATGGCGCCCAGTCTTACCTCCTTCTGAATAGTTTTTCAGGCTTGGATTTCTTGAGCTGCTCTCCTTGGCCCCAAGGAGTGTAATTCTCTTTCGTTTTATGGCATTTAGATAAAAGGGAAAGACCTGGAGCAAGATGTTTTTGATGGATTACATCTGAATGAGAGTAGCCTGGCCAGAAGTCATCTTAAAGTTGCATCTTGGGGATGGGCTGCACAGATTGATCGCAGTTAAGAGCTGGCTGGATATTGGTGTGATTTGCATAATTGTTGTGCTCCTGTTATGGAAATTCACTCATTCACAAGCAAAGGACAAGCTTTGGGAATTCTGTCCTTGCTGGATGGGTTGCACCTCCCCCATTGTAGTTGGAAGAATAGGCAGAATGACTCCTGACCTGTTTTTGGATAATTAACATAGGCAGGCCTAGGTAACTTCCTGTTCTCTTCCCCTGCCTTAAATTTATATGCTAATTAACTATAAAACAACTTGCAAGATTGAGGAAATCACCGCTTTCCTGATAAAAACACATTGTTCAAACTATGCTTACTGATGGGATGTCACTCTTTGCTATAATGTCACTCCTTATTTTTAAATAAAGACACCGAGACCAGCAGGGCAGAGAGAGATGCCAGACTAGCCAGAGATGCCTGCTTGGTGATCAGACTACATCTCTCTCGTGGCACTCTCATTCCTTTCGCCTAACCATCCATCCTTTGGGGACTCCTGGACTCAGCCGGAACTGGACGCTGGCAGTAAAGTAACTTGTCTTTGTATTAGGAGTACTAAAACTGAAACAAAAGTAGAGATCCATCATTTGGGCTATAACCACCTGTATCCCTATATGCAGATTTCTTTAGTTTTCCAGAAATAGTTGGAACCAGAGCTCAAGGTCAACTCATTAAAGGGTGAAAGTGTTCACCCTTTAATCTGTCTTAAGCTACCACAGCAGGCTGGTAGTGGTGGTTGGAAGGGTGAAGGTCCAAGTTGAATAACTGTGTTACATGGCAGAGAACTTGAACCAGTGTTCAGGAGGGATATGATACATCTACGTTCTTTAGCAGGCATGGAGAATGAAGTGAATATAGATTGATTCATAGATAATGATCTCTAAAACATAGTAGTATTTTAATACATGTAATTTGTTCAAAGTGAGCCCATTAATGGGAAAAGCCATTGTGTACACTTCTATGTGAGCATATGTGTATAAATGCACAGCAAAAGACCTGGAAAGGGGCACAGTCAAAAGGCCATCAAGCTCCATGTGATGACACCTGGGAGGAAGGATAAGGGAGACTGAGGATAATTAAATTTGGGAAGAGAGAGCTTTCAGTTTTTTGATGTTTGAATTTTCAATAAGGCAAATGTTTCTATATGTGATCCTATTTATGTGTGATTCAAAAACATGAACTAGTTTTCATAGGTGGAGACCTAGAAATGGATATTTTAGGCTAAAGGAGGAAAAACAGCAAGGGTATGAGCGATTAAGGGGCACCCGGGTGGCTCAGTCGGTTAAAGCGTTTGACCTCAGTGCAGGTCCTGATCTCATGGCTCGGGACTTCGATCCCTGCATCAGGCTCTCTGCTGACAGCTCAGAGCCTGGGGCCTGCTTCAGATTCTGTGCCTCCCTCTCTCTCTTCCCCTCCCCTGCTCCCACTCTGTCTTTCTCAAAAATAAATAATAAGACATTAAATAAAATAAAATGGAGTGGTTAATTGCTATGAAGTTTTTATACAGTGCTAACAGGAGACAAGATCTGTGACTTACCTAGTCACAAGTAACCGGTTGCAGTTCAGTTAAGGTAATGGCATATCCAGTAGGTTTTTTAAGTAGGTTAGGCAGATGTATCTGTGGAAGCCAAATGGTTTGATGGACACCTCAGTTGGAAACCTAATTGACTTCACACAGACTCTCCAGTGCCAACAAAGCCAGATGCCTTGTGTGGTTATTCTGGAGAATTTTCTTCCCTTAAGGCCAGGTAGTTGTTAGGCGGAGGAGAACAGTGACTAATTTGTATTTTAAAAAGAAGAAAAGCTACACAGCCCTGCTTCTAGCTTAAGGTTTTCTATTCTTGCGAAAGTACACAAATCCTGATCAAATTGGGGTCGTCTCTACGGGAAGGGTATGGCTAACCTTTTGCCTGCCCGCTTCGGATGCTATTCTGGGCAGCCCAGGTAGTCATTTAGACAGAAGCGCTTTCTCCGATTTAATTTTGCATGGGCAAAAAATGTGCGTGTGTGATGTGTAAGGGGTATACAGGCGTACATGCCGTGCTGTCGTTCTTCTTAGTTTTCCATTCTGACTTGGTGTCTTTTGAAGCTCTTATAATGGAAAACATACAACATAAGGGTGGTTTTTACAATTTAGGAGCGCGCTCATTGTAAGGACAAGCAAAGTTCCTTTTTTAAAAAAAATATTTACTTATTTTGGGGAAAGCGCAAGCAGGAGTGGGACAGAGAGAGAAGGACAGAGGCTCCAAAGCAGGCTCTGTACTGACAGCAGTGAGCCCGATGTGGGCCTCGAACTCATGAACCACGAGATGCTGACCTGAGCTAAAGTCAGACGCTCAACCGACTGAACCACGCAGGCCCCTGGTGAAGTTCTTTCATATTGAAGTTTGAAAACTTAAATTTCTTGGTAACAGGACTTTAAAAAATAAAAGATGGAGGACAAGGTGATAGCTTGCAAATGTCTGTGGGGCAAAGCTCTCACACCTGAGGTTTATAGAATGTTATACTTTTTTTCTTGTGCCTGGTGTTAGGAGTCACTTTGATTTCTGGCTATTCAGTTGGTTTTTAATTAAGGTTTGAGACCTTTTATTTTTCACTGACTTGACTTTATTTTTGGGAAGTGGGAACAAAGGCTTAACATAAATACTTTAATATGGTTTAGCTATAAAACCTTCAAGGTTATTTGAAGACACATTCACGTCTATTAAAGAATACTTTGGGTAGTTTACTTTAAAAGGCAACACGTTTGGGCGCCTGGGCGGCTCAGGTGGTTAAGCATCCAGCTTCGGCTCAGGTCATGATCTCACAGCTTGTGGGTTCGAGCCCCACATCAGGCTCCACGATGATGATACAGAGCTTGCTTGGGATTCTCTCTCTCCTTCCCTCTCTGCCTCTCTTCCACTCACGATCTCTCTCTCTCTCTCAGAATAAAACAAACAGATAATACTACAGAGCTCTGATTTGTATGGTTTCACATTCTTTGTGAAAGGGGTAAACAAATTTTTCTTACTGCTCAGGTTTTCTGTTACACCTCTGTGTATTTTGAGGAGGAGGGGGCAAAAAGAGAGAGAAGGAAGAGAAAGATGGGTCAGAAGAAAGTGGGTTGAGTCTGAGAGAGAATTACCTTTGTGGATTGTTCATTTACTCCTGCTAACTCCCACTGTCTGGAAGAACACCTGTAACAGGCATGTCAGGCTGTGGCAAAATGAAATTAGTGTGGCAAGATAAATGCATTCCAAATCTATGTGGTTTTCAAGGATCTTTAAAATAAATGCAAGCTGTTATAGTGATCTGTACTCGAACGTTTAGATGAAAATGAAGCATGAAACAACTTAAATACATCCAGTATATAAACTTTTGAATGTTACCAGAAACTACTTTTTCTTGAAAATACTACAACATTTTGGATGTTATGAACAGGTGCATAATTATTGATTCGTGTTTTTTTTTTTTTTTGTAATGTTTATTTATTTTTGAGAGAGAGAGAAAGAGACAGAACGTGAGCAGGGGAGAGGCAGAGAGAGAGGGAGACGCAGTCTGAAGCAGGCTCCAAGCTCTGAGTTGTCAGCATAGAGCCCGATGTGGGGCTCGAACTCACAAACCATGAGATCGTGACCTGAGCTGAAGTCGGACACTTAACCGACTGAGCCACTCAGGTGCTCCGATTTGTGTGTGTGTGTGTGTGTGTGTGTGTGTGTGTTTTCAAGTTTATTTATTTTGAGGGAGAGGGAGAGAGAGAGCGAGAGAAAGGGATTCCCAAGCAGGGATTCTCTGACTGTGCAGAACCCAACGCGGGGCTTGAACCCACACTGTGAGATTGTGACGTGAGCCAAAGTCAGGCACTTAGCTGACTGAGCCACGCAGGCGCCCCTGATTTGTGTTTTCAAGCACTATTTCTCCAAAGTAGACTGCATCCCAGAGTCAGTTTTAAGAAATGAGTGGTCTTCCTCAGTGCCACAGAGAGAAATGACAGAATACAAAACCCATGACCGTGGCTCCCTTATTTTGAGCTCGTGTTCCATTCTTGACATTGTGATACGCTGTTTACTCACCTTATTTATGTTTCGCAGGAACTCCATGGGGATGCTGTAATTGTTATAATTCCTAAACCATTTTCCAGCGAAGGACACCAAAGATTAGAAAAGCTAATAGCTCGTAAGTAGTGAGGCCAGGATTATTGCTCAGGTGACTGTGTGTAGAGTCCAGGCTCTTAACTGTTTTAATATAGCCATTCTAAAGCAGCTAATGGATGTGGGTGGATCTGTAATCAGCTCAGTGGTGCGTTGGGAACAGTTCTCATCGATTCCTGAGAGCTATGTGTTACATATTTAGGAATTTCGTGAGCCGATTTATAAACTGCGACTTCTAAATCAGCCATTATTACAGTATTTGTGTCATAGAAATGGGCAAATGCTACCAATCAAGGCATTTGTTCTTTTAAGATACTGGTTTACTAGCTCACCATTTAATAACATAGTAGTCTCCCAGCCCTGTTGGTATAGCTTCCAAACCCTCACAATTGAAATGGGTTAAGAATGGAATAAATGCTTCGAGGAACAGATTTTTTTTCCTGTTGGCCTTTGTCTTGGTCTGATAAATTGCAGTTAATATAGATAGAACTGAGAAAGTTAAATTTAAAAGAGTTTTTCCTAAATGTCATAGTGAAAGAAAGTTCTTTCCTAGCCTTTAGTCTTTCAGCTGGGGGTTTGGGAAAGAGAACCCTTGTCCAGGCTGACTGCAGAGTATGAATGCAGTAGCTATGCCCAGACCTGGGAGTTTGCTTTGATGACTACACGAGGTGGTCCTGAGGAGGAATGGAGGGAATTTGGCTAGGGCATCAGAGGCCCAAGATAGGAGAATAGAGGAATCCAGTGAAGGGAAGTTCATTAAAAAAATAAAGAACAGTGGTACCTGGGCGGCTCAGTCAGTTAAGCATCTGACTCCGGATTTCAGCTCAGGTCATGATCTCACGGTTCATCGGATCGAGCCCCATGTCAGTCTCTGCACAGACAGTGTGGAGCCTGCCTGGAATTCTCTCTCTCTCCCTCTCTCTCTGCCCCTCCCCTGTTGTCTATCTCTTTGTCTCTCTCAAGAATAAATAAATAAACTTAAAAAAAGATACAGAACAGGGGTGCTTGGTGGGGAGGCAGGTGATTTAGTGTCCGACTTGAGCCCCACTTTGGGTCTCTGTTGTGAGTGCAGAGCCCACCTCAGATTGACCGTCTCCCTCTCTCTCTGCCTCTCTCTCTCTCTCTTCTCAAAAATAAACATTAGAAAAAAGATTTAAAAAGAAAGATAGAAAAAAAAAGAAAGATACATGGGTGCCAGGAAGGTTCGTGGGGTATGAGTATCCTTAGTGACCAAGATTATATGTTTGTTTCATCCACAAAGGAATTTTAATTCTGGAACCCTGGTTCTTCATCTTTCCTTGAAACCACAAAGTATCATTTTCTGCTGATTAGAATCATTTTAATGGTAGTGGTTCAATGTAATAAATACTTAGACCTCAAAAATTATAGTTTTGGTACATTATATCAAGTTATTAGATTTGTCTTCCTAGTGTTCTTTTTATGAAGAAGACGTTGTCTCCCATGTACCATTTAATGTATTCGCAATGGTCTCCTGTTAGGACAGTCCTCCTCTGAGTCTCTTCCCAGACCGAGTTGGCGCGCCTACTGGATTCTGCTTCTCTAAAGCAAAAGCATGCATGAACGATCAAGGTCGTGTTCCTAATGGGGAAAGTTGTCCCTGACTCACCAGTCAGCTCTTCCCCTGTTTCCTTCACTACCTTGATAGTTCCCTTTTGGGATTTTTCACAATTTATGGGATTATTGATTGGAGTGGAAGTTTTAAAGGAAAGGAAAGGGAAAAGAATGATTGAGGAAAACAACATATACACACTCCCCCTCCCACTCCAAGACAGAACAGAAATTAAATTGCCCTATCTCTCGTTAGAGGCCAAATATATACTCACCTTGAGTAAAACAAAGTAATTGTTTTCTTTTTGGATGAAGAGAAACCTGGGTAAATGGCTGTTTTGGACCAATTCAGTTTTATATGTATTAACCTGGATAGTAGTTTGAGGCAAGTTTGTCTGTTCTTTCTGCTTTTTTATCAGCCGAGTGCTTGGAAGGTGAGAATTGAACGCTTGGGAGCCCAAGAAACCTGACTTTTTAACACTGCCTTGAAAAATTTAGTAATCGTGACTTTGGAAAAGTAACCTAATTTCTCTGGTTTTTTTTATCCACACACCAACAGTAATCATCCTTACCATAGATGACCACACGGGTTTCTGAGAAAGCTCTGAGTGCAGCGTCTAAGCGAGTAGGCACTCAGTACCTAGTGGCCGTCGTGATCCATAAATTAAAACATGGAGTAAGTGTGACCAGAGTAGATTGTCTATTTCGATGACTGAGGAGCTGATGGTAGAGAATTGACAAGTAATCTTTTTTTTTTTTTTTTATGAAAGAAGCTGAGGTATTAATAAGGTAAATTGGGGCTGATTGATGATGATAATGATGATGATAATGATGATGGTGATAATGACAAATTTCCCCCTTTCCACACAGAATGTTCCCCCAGACCTCTCCATCTGCACTTTTGTGCTGGAACAGTCTCTCTCTGTCCGGGCCCTACAGGAGATGCTGGCTAACACAGTGGAGAAGTCCGAAGGGGCAAGTACTCACTTTATGTGTACTTACGGTGTTTTAATGAACTCGTTGATGGCACGAATGATTTCTTTCATAGGTATTGGATATTTTCTTTTTGCTGAAATAAGCCAACGCGTCTTACTTGTGATTTCCTTAAGTTTGACATTCTGCTTTATCCAGCAGTCCTGTGATGTCTTAAAGAACTTAAAAAAAAAAAATCCAACCTCAAGGTGATGTGTGTCATTCAACCTCATGCTTATGTCTGTGGTTTAAAACGGAATCTTTCTTTTAGCGTTTGTGTGTTTTCTGACATTTTCAGAGCTGTTATTGTTACCATTTTAATTAATTGCTTTACGCATGCCATTTGTCATTAATCTTTGTTTCATTTTCAAACGCCCCTAACCATGTGGCTATGTTCTAAGCTTCTTTATGGCAAGTAAAATTTCATGGCACTCTTCTATATTTTAAGTAACAAAATAGGGTGGTAGTTTTGCAAGCAGCAAATAATTTTCTTCTGAAAATTGGAATTCTTATTCTGTCCCCTAATGAAGACATTTTTCTTACAAAGCTTATTTGGCAATTTAATTTTTTTTTCCATGCTGTAACTTGCTATGACTGATTTCTGGGCCACTTTCCATTCTTAACCAATTCATTAAAGTTGAAAATTAAGCCAGAGGATGGATGGCCAAATTTTGGTTTCTCGTTTGATTTCTTGTTGTTGTTTATTTATTTATTTTTAGTGCTGTAATTACTGCAGTGTACAGGTGAAGAAAGTACACTATTTCCAGGAATGAAACTGAAAGTTTTCTGTTGCTGTTATTAGCCTGTGTGTTACTGTTACTGTTTTGAATCATCGTTCCCGTTTAGATGAGTAAGAACGTTGAAAAATAACACCAGGTTCTACAGAAAATGAGCGATCAATTATGATGTGATGCATTTTCATTAGCCTTGTAATTTTTAACACTTTAGTGTCACACAACATTTAATTGGTTTGCGCATCAATTCTAAATTAGTTTTAAATGTTAATAGTATACTAGTAAGTATGGAGAAAAACCTTAGTGATTTTGATAGTAGAATAAAAACTTACCTTACCAAAGGTTCAAACATATTATGTGTGTTTTAACTTTTTCAAGTTCATTTTTGGTTACAAAAAGTTTGAAATTACTGTATTAAACTATATAATTTTTTTTTAGATTTCTGTTCTTTTTTGCAAACTTTTAAAATAGGATTATAGAGGAGTAAACCATTTCTCAGTTCAACTAGGTTTGTCTCTACCTAGAATAACCCTCTGATTTTTAAACAGCACTGAAGCATGTCAGCTTTGAAATTCAGGTCTATTTTTACAAGGAAAAATCATTTTTCTTTTGCCTCAGCATCTAGGGAAGTGTATATTGTATTTTTACTTATCTTTGTAGATACCAGCTTATGATGAAATGGTCATAAATTTCAATTTTATATTGCTAAACTCATTTTTCTAAATTTAACATATTTGAAACGATGTTTTATCCCTCCCAAACCATAAGGTTGGACAAGGCAAGCTCTAAATTTTCTGCGTGTATAGAAAGTACTGGAAATACTGTTTTAGGAGTTATGTTTTTAGGGTATTCGTTAGAATTCCTGTACCCCCACCTAATATTTTTATTTGGCTATATTTTATTTTGAATTGTTCCTCCTCTGCAGGTTTCTGTCCGTTTCTAAAATAGCAGTTTATGTCATGCATGTGGAACACCATGTTTTAAAGACCAGCATAGCTACCACAAGGCTTTAATTCAAAACTATAAATTGAGAAAAATTTTCTGTAAGAAAGGGAGGCATTTCATTGACTTGAGTGTAACTTTTACACCAGCAACTTTTTGCTGGAAACCACTGTCCAGAAGCTCAAGGAGATCCTATATTTTGTAGAAAGAAAGGTTCTCCTAGACCACAGAAAAATTTTGAGGATATCCCGAAGTGATATTCAGAATATTTAACAACTCATTTGGCACCAGCATCATTTTATCAGGGTGGACCTCAGCTATAATGCTAGCGGCTAAGTCCTGGAGACACTTGGGGGCGATCCCAGTGATTCGGGGTTGTCCTGGGGTAGCCCTGAATTTTCAGAGTTAGGGAACGCTCGGGATTTGGTGCCATGACTATTTGCCAAGAAGGAGAGAAGTTCTCCACATTATCAACCTTCTTAATCATAATAGGGCAGACTAGCTGTTTGGCATGTCTCATTGACTACATTCAGTGGGTAGATGTCTCTGGCACTTGTAGGAATCAAGTAGACTCTTAGGTACCACAGCCTCATAACTAACTAGTCCTGCTTTGACTTCATTGTAGGAATTTATGGCAAATCCTTTGGTCAAGCAAATTGTCATCTCCCACTTCATAAACTGGGCAGATTTGCTTAAAGAAAGATCCACTTTTGCCAGGAGGAAGCATGTCAACAGAGTAATGCTCATTTTTCTCATAATCAACAGTCTTGCTCTTTTTCTAAAAAATAAGTCTTTCTAATTCCTTATGTGATTCAGGAAATTGCATAATACCATTTAATGTCCAGAATGCTGTCATATGCACACAACGATCTGAACACACTTGAAGAGAAGGGGAAAACCTTCCATCTAGAGCCATCCCTTTTTTTTTGTGCTTAACCCATTTCGCTCACATTCTTGGGTCTCTCTGAATAAATGCCTGGTTTTCATAAAGCTTCAGGAAACTAGCAAGAAATTCCCAACATCTTTTGTGCCAAAACGAATCATGAAAATTACCGATAGAGAAAGGACACGTGTAAGACGAAGCAGGGAAAAAATATTACCTAGTCTGTGAAGTTTGGTTTCCACAGAATTGCTTCTTGTGACTGTTCATAAAAGAACTAACATTCTTGTGGCACAGAAGCATCCTGAGGGATTTTCTCTAAAGGGATTTTCTGAAATATCTGTTTAATAAAGAAAAATGTGCTATAAGCAGATCGAGATCCTGTATAGATCCATTGAATATCATTTAGCTTTTTATTCTTAGTCCAAGCATATCAATATTAAATAAGCTAAGACCTGCTGGTCCGAGTAGCTGCTCATAGAGCTTTAACAGTTTGAGGGTGGAGATCAAACACGTAAAAGAAGAAAGGGAAAGTGATCCCGGGGGCAGTGCCCATTCCTGGGCTTCTGTACATGAACATCCTTGCTTCTGTTGCTCCTTCTGTCCTTCTCCTGGGTTTATGTGGTTCTCTGTGACTTGTCCGTTTGTGAATCCACAGCTGTCAGTCTCTTCTCGAAGTTCAGATTTATGTTGCAGACTGATGGTAGAGCACAGGGCCATAGCAGGGCTTTGTAGAATTCAAGAAATATTTTAGAATGGCAGTTCTGTCGCGTATTCTTCTGTGGCTTTGGGGAAGGTAAGTCTTTATCCTCTGGCTTGGAGATTATTAAATGAGGGTGCATGTAGACTGTTTAGCATACATTTAACAGCGGCTATTGCTATTCTTTTGCTTACTCTTTTTCTCATCCCTGTACACTCCCTTGGGAAAACTGGTACTAATTTCTGGCTGCCTGTTCCCTGGCCGCGGCCTTTTCTTCTCTGTAATCTTGGCTGTTCTGGTTCTGGGTCCTTCTTCCTCCAACATTCCAACCCCCCATAGTTCCGCCAGCGTAATGATGGCCCAGTTACATTAAATATGGAGTCAGTGACAGCATTTGCTTATTCCTGTGGGTGTTGTAGTTAATAAAGTCTAATGAGTTAGGAGATCTTACGTTTTGGCTGTTTTATTACACCTTTGTGACTTTACAAACTTTTAAAAAACATTTTTTAATGTTTGTTTATTTTTGAGAGAGAGACAGGGCATACGCAGGTAAGGGGAAGAAAGAGGAGACACAGAATCTGAAGCAGGCTCCAGGCTCTGAGCTGTTGGCACAGAGCCCCACGTGGGGCTCGGACTCAAGAGCCGTGAGTTAGTGACCCGAGCCAAAGTCGGCCGCTTCGGCGACTGAGCCACCCAGGCGCTCCTGTTCACGTTCTTTGATGGATACTTTCTGCATACAGTTGTATTTGTTTAATGTCTACTTTAAGGATTCCATTTCATAGGAGCACAGATAGGAACTTTTCATGTAGTATGGTGAAAAGAGCTTTGTTGTTGAAGTCCGTGTAATTAATCGAAAATTCTCACTTTTTCAAATAATATATTTAATAATTATCATGTTTTGAAAAGGCGTTGCTTTCGTGTAATGCTACGAATGTAGTAAGTGGTTTACTTTATATTGTGTTAAGAAGAGTATATTTTAAAATTACAACATTCATCGTCCTTTCCGTCTTTTGGTTTAGCTGTTTCCGAGAGAATTATAAGATCCTTTCTCTTTGGAATTTGCATCATGGGCACTCGACTATATTGGTCCCTTGTTCTTGGAATATTACAGCTTGAACCATGAAAAAATACCTAAAATGCAACCAAAACCTTCCCCTTCTATCCTGCTCTTTGGGGAAGTAGGCTGAAATTTATAATTTAGGTGATTGTGATTGGTATCATTAATTTATATCCTCTTTTCCTCATATTGTAAGTAGTTGGTAGTTTACTGTAATTTAAGTTACAAATAACGCTTTAACTATCTGTAACATTCAGAATATAAAACTTCATTGATTAAGAAAAGAATCATTCAGTTCTCCTTGTTCATTCATTTAATGTAAATTTTTTGAACATTTATCAGATAGACTTTATAAGGCTCTTTGGATAGAAAGATGAATAGTAAGTGATTTTTGTCATCAGTGGATTCCCAGTCTAAGGCAGGTATAGAAAAACAATTCTAGCACTATTTGATGCGTGTTATTATGTAAGTATATACACTCATAGTGTAATCACGATTGGACATGTGGAACTTCTCATTCCTTTGACTTCTCCTTGAGCTTTCTACAGTCATTTCTAAGACAGGTGGAAATATTATCGAAAGTCAATAATATAAAACTCATTTTAAATTTTTCTCCGAAGAATAATTTGATCTTACGAGGCTATTTTTTTTTTTTTTTTTTAGAATGGTAATAGAAAACTATACTTGCCAGGAGAGTGCTTAACATATCCAGAAATTGTCTTAAAATGATTTTTACGTTTTAATTTACTAAAATGGCTTATTATTTTATATGAAAATTTAAGAATGTTTAATTCTAGATTATGTACCATCTGTAATTAAAGGTACAGGGTACTGCAGTGATTTAATTATCAATAGAAATATACGTCAGACTCAGACGTGTCCAGTCCTTATGAGAAATGAAGTTACAGAATGTGGAGTATTATTAATTCAGCCATGTCATCCTTCTAATAAAACCTCTGCCTTTTTGAAACATGTACTCAGAGTCTTAAAAATGCATCAAGAAGCAACTAGCTAAATTTACAAGTAAGAGAGTTTTTTAAAGATACATTTTTTTTAAACATTGAAGCACCATAAACGAGTTTCTTAAAAGGACCTTTATCGAACACTGAAGCACGAGTTTCAGGCACGGGCTTGCATTTGAGATCATTGTATATGAATGTAAGAGCAGCAGGCGATGGTCAGGAAGGCCAGGACGGCATCTCAGAGTGGTAAAGCACACAGCTTCTGGAGCAACCTCATCGAGGTCAGTTCTCGGGAATCTTAGGAAAGTTGCTTAGCCTTTCTCTCCCTCAGTTTTTTCACTTATGAAGTAGGAGAAATCGTAATATCGCCCTCACTGTGTTGATGTGCGAATCTGGCAAGTTAACGTAACTAAAGTGTGCTGAGCGATCCTCGCACGCAGGAAGCCCTGTCGCTGTTATCTTTCTTCTCATGAGTTTTGCTTGGCTCCTACCAGACCTGACTTTTCTGAAGAAAGAGCTATAAACTTTGGACCAAATATTAAAATCAAAACAAATAACAGAAGAACTCCCGATCACCTGCGCACTCTAGAGAGTTGGGCAAAAGCAGGCAGATTCTGGAGAGGAGTCACACTTGGCACTTGGGATTGATGAGCTTGAATGTCCCCATTTTTAAGGCTGTTAGCCTGAAGGTGCACTAAAGTCAGTGCTAGGTGGCAGCTCAGACTCTGAGGGAATACCCATAGTCTCTCAGAAGACAGAATTCAGGGCATTTGGAAAGTCAAGGAATAATCCTGGAAAAAGAGAAAGCCAGAGAGGGAGAGCCCTAAATTCTGTGCATAAACTGCCAAGTCTCTTGGTGGGGTTTAAACCGTGTGTGTTGGACAGATGTCAATTAGATGCCAATGCTAAGGACAATACTGAACTGAGATTTGTGTTGGTATGCGGTATCTTGCTGTTTGAGTTTTTGCAAGTCAACCACCTGCTAAACAAATACATCGACATTCTTTAGAGGTATATATCAGAATCCAGAATCTCAACAGCGTTAACAGATGGGATACAATCCACAAGTTTTTTATCTGGAAAGAAGCATGCAAGTGTGATCCAATCTCAAGAGAAAAAAAACAACCAAGAACAACCCTGAGATTCTTACCAGATGAAGGTTTAAGGCAGTCACTATAACTATGTTCAAGGAAATAAAAGATTCAAATACTTACTTAGAAGAATTATTCAAAGAAACAAAATGGAATGTCTAGACCTGAAAACCACAGTATCTGAAGAGATCACCTAGCTAGCATATGATAGGGCTGGGGTACAAATCTATGCTCTTTGGGTTCTGAAATCTATGCTTTTAAGCTCTTTACTATGGAGTATCCATGCGATAAGAGCAGTGGAAGAGCCTGAGGGGGTGTCACTGTTAAAGCAGTGGGAAGAAAAGGAGAAGGACCCCACGGAAGGCTCTGGGAAGACATAGTCTGAGAGATGAGGAGAACCAGGAGCCAATGATCACAGAAGCCACATATATTGGTTTCTGTGACTGCCGTGACAAATTACCATGCACCAGATGGCTTGAGACACCATAAATTTATTATCTTACAGTTCCTGAGGGGCCGACGTCTACATTTATTCTCAGTGGGCTGCAGTCAAGGTGTCAGCAGAATGTAGTCCCTCTGGGGGCTCTGGGGAAGAACGGTGGTCAATCCTCTATCTTTAAGACCAGCCGCATGTATCATGTAACATATTTACAGATTCTGGGGCTTAGGGTGTAGATATCTTTGGGGTATCATTATTCAGCCTACTACTTCTGTGATGTCGTTGGAAGATGTTGATAAGATCAGATGAAAATCAGAGAAATCTATTTGGGTAAGGACTGAAAAGTGTCCTTTTTTTTTTTTTTTTGCAAACCAATCAATGTTAATTTCAGTGTCTATCTTATATAGACATACCGATTCATAGATACACACATATTTAAAAGACTGTATTCTCTGAAGAGTTTTTTTGAGTTTTTAATATTAATTGGGCATTCCAAAAGTGGGTCTTAATGTTTCTTTTATATCCTTATTCTTGTATTTTGGTATATGCTCGGTGCACTGCACATAAAAGACTTATTTTTTCAAACTATTGGGCAGGTAGGAAATTAAAAGAGTTCATGTTGTGTCCATCCTGGTTGAGTTTTATTTCCAAATTGATTTTTTTTCCCTTTTGCTTTCCTCTTCATTAAAGTGAATTGGGATAGTGTGGTAGAAAGATAAAGAGTTAACAAACCATACTTACGGTCCATATACTCTAAATCATGTTCTGTACATTTTTAAAAATGAATTTCTCAGAAATTGCTGAGCTAATGACCCACTGGAAAAAAAGTGAAGTTGACTGAAACACTTGATGTTCAATCATTTTTAAATATGTTACTACTCTGCATGTCCTAAGTCTTTATTAAACTACAGAATTAAATGAATGATTAGTATTACGCTTTTAAATACTATCATGACAGTGAATACCTGATTCTGAATAGGCCAGATCCAAAGACTGAACCAGGATACTTTTTAGTGAATAAAAATAATACCACACTCACAATTTTTATTTTTCCTTCAGCATGATGCCTGCCTGGAATATGGGAGGGAATAAATAAATTTCATAAATATAAATATGGGTAAATATATAATGTTTTCATTTGTTTATTTACTTGCTTCCTTAATGGTTTGTTAAAAGTAACTTCTTTGAGATTAGCTCTAGCAACTTCTTCCCAGATATGTCTCCTGAGGCAAGGAAAACAAAAGCAAAACTTAGCTATCGGGACTACATCAAAATAAAAATCTTCTGTACAGCAAAGGAAACAATCAACAAAACGTAAAGGCAACTATGGAAAGGGAAAAGATATTTTCAAATGACCTATTCCATAAAGGGCTAGTATCTAAAAATATATGAAGAACTTATACAACTCAGCACCCAAAAAACAAATAATTCAATTAAAAATGGGCCGAAGACATGAACAGACATTTCTCCAAAGAAGACGTACAGATGGATAAATGTATAAAAGATGAGAAGATGTTCACCATCTCTTATCATCAGAGAAATGAAAATCAAAACCACAGCGAGATATATCAACTCACACTTGTCAGAATGGCTAAAATCAAAAACTCAAGAAATGAGTGTTGGTGAGGAGGTGGAGCGAAAGGAACCCTTCTGGACTGCTGGTGGGAATACAAACTGGTATAGCCATGGAGGAAAATAGTGTGGAGAGTTTTCAAAAGTTAAAAATAGATCTACTTATGATCCAGCAACCACACTACTGGATATTTACCCAAAGAATGCAAAAATACAAATTCAAAGGGATACATGTACCCCTGTGTTTATAGCAACATTCTTTACAATAGCCAAGATATGGAAACAGGCCAAGTGTCCATCAACACATGCATAAAGATGTCACACACACACACACACACACACACACACACACTCACACACACACACACAGTGTGGTGAAAAGATGAAGGATTAACAGACTTTGCTTGTGGTTCACATAATATACATTGTGTTCTGTACATTATGTGTATGTGTATGTATACTGGAATATTATTCAGCCATAAATAAGAATGAAATCTTGGGGTGCCTGGGTGGTTTAGGCAGTTGAACATCTGACTTCGGCTCAGGTCATGAACCCACAGATGGTGGGTTTGAGCCCTGTGTCGGGCTCTGTGCTGACAACTCAGAGCCTGGATTCTGCTTCAGATTCTGTGTCTCCCTCTCTCTCTCTGCGTCTCCCCGACTCACGCTCTGTCTTTCTCTGTCTCTCAAAAATAAATAAAAACATTAAAAAAAAAAAGAATGAAATCTTGCCATTACAATGACATGGATGACAAAGAGCAAAGAGCAAAATAAGATACAGATGGCCAACAGGCACATGGAAAGACTAGTCTCTAGGGAAATACAAAGAATCAAAACCACAATGAGATACCATTGCACACCCATTAGGATGTCCACCATCAAAAAGAGAAGAAATAACAAACACCGGCGAAGATGTGGAGAAAAGGAAACTCTTATGCACTGTTGTTGGGATTGCAACTTGGTGCAGCCACTGTGGAATAAAGTGTGGAGAGTCCTTTAAAAATAGAACTACCATACAACTCAGCCCTTCTGCTTCTGTGACTATATCCAAAGGAAACAAAACCAGTAACTCGAAAAGATACTGGCACCCCTTTTCACTGCGGCGTATCTACAACATCCAAGACATGAGAGCAAGTTGAGCATCTATTGATAGATGGATCGGTAAAGAAGTTGTGGTACCCTCGAGTGTGTGTGGATGTGGGTGTGGGTGTAGAATAGAATATTATTCAGGCATAAAAAAGAATGAAATCTTGCCATTTGCAACAGCATGGATGGAAATTAAGGACATTATGCTAAATGAGATAAGTCAAACAGAGACACATGTTATATGACTCACTCCTTTATGGAATCTACAAAAACAAAATAAAAACAGATTCATAGAAAAAAGAAATCAGATTTATGATTACCAGAGGTGGGATAAGGGAGAATTGGAGGAAGGTAGTCAAAAGATAACAACTTCCTGGGGGTCCTCGCATGCTAAATTGGTTAAGAGTCCAACGATTGATTTTGTATTAGGTCATGATCTCACGATTGTGAGTTCAAACCCAAAGTTGAGCTCCTCATTGGGCTCAGTCCTGGGCATGGAGCCTGCCTAAAAATTCTTTCTCCCTTTCACTCTGCCCTTCCCCTGCTCTCTCTCTCTCTCTCTCTCTCTCTCTCTCTCTCTCTCACACACACACACACACACACACACATACACACACACACTCTTTCTCTCTCAAAAAATTATGTTTTGGGGGGCATATATGTATACATACATACATGCACAACACACACACACACACACACACACACACACACACACACAACTTCCAGTGATAAGATAGATAGGTCCTGGGGACTGTAATGTGCAGCATGGTGACTATAGTTAACTGTGCGTATAGGAAAGTTGTTAAGAGAGTAAATCCTAAGGGTTGTCATCACAAAGCTAAAGTTTTTCTTTTTTTTACTTTCTTTTGTCATTGTCGTACTGAGATGATGAATGCTAACTGAACTTATTGCAATAAGCATTTTTTAATTTGTGTAAATCAAACTATTGTGTTGAACACACCTTAAACTTATACCACAGAGATGTATATCAATTATATTTCAATAAATTTTTCTATCCTGGAGTGGGGAGAAATGTAATTAGTGCCTGCCCATTCGTGCAATATACAAATACACTTAAATTAAAAAAATTGTTTTTGATGTTTATTTATTTTTGAAAGACAGAGAGAGAGACAGAGCACAAGTGGGCATGGGGCAGAGAGAGATGGAGACACAGAATTTGAAGCAGGCTTCAGGCCCTAAGCTTTCAGAGCCCAACGTGGGGCTTGAACTCATGAGCCATGAGATCATGACCTGAGCTGAAGCCGGATGGACACTTTAACTGACTGAGCCACCCAGGTGCCCCCAAAATTCACTTAAATTTAAGTTAAAATTTAAATTACAGAACCATTTCAATCTGTTACTCTCCTAACAGTAATATAGAAGAGTATCGAATGCAAATATTCTCTTCATAATCCTCCTTTCCCCCAAGGATTACTTTGCTCTAAGATTGGTCTATATCCATCTAGAATGTCACATAAAATATATATTTTTCCATAAACCGGATCATGACTTTTGTGTCATCTTTTATGACTGAATCCTATACGGTTTTGAAAAAATGACACAGCAAAAAAATGACACGCGGGCATGTAGTCCCGTTGCAGTCGGTCAGGGCTCTGACTCAGATTTTCTGTTCTTCTCTCCTTTTGTTGTGTCTGTTTGCTTGGTTCTTAGGCTAGTTTCCCTCAGGATTACAACGGGCTGTAGCAATTTCTATTTAACATCTTCCTCAGGCAGATGAGCTGACTTTCTATATTTTTGTGTATGACAGTAAAGAAACCTCCACTTTCTCTCATGCACGTTGCTGTGCGCCTATGACTGCGTGCCATTTATCAGGGAAATGTGGTCAACCCAACCAGCTCCGAGCATAGGGAGGGAGAGCAGAAAGGCATGTCTTACAAAATTAGACTGTTTTTGGAAGAAGGAAGATGGTTACGTGAGTCAATAAACATTGGGTAATTTCTAACATCGTTTGCTACAGTACGTGGCAGACACGGAGTGAGCACCCTTATGGCTTCATTGGAAATATTTATTTATAGTTGAGGTTCTCCAGAATCTGGGGCCAAGCAAGACATAACAAGTGAAATCTTTATCTAGGAAAAGAGATCCAAGTCTGTGCTTCATTTGCATCCAGAGCCGAGATATGGAAAAGCCGTGTCCCTTTTCTGCCCAACCGATTCGCACTATATTCATTCCATGAAAGTCTAGTGAGTTGCTGTTGTGAATTCTGCAATTCTCTGCAGACACAGAGAGCCTAGTGAGTTGCTGTTGTGAATTTTGCAACTCTCTG
This sequence comes from Paguma larvata, assembly GCA_030068075.1. Lineage (NCBI taxonomy): Eukaryota > Metazoa > Chordata > Mammalia > Carnivora > Viverridae > Paguma > Paguma larvata. The sequence goes on along the minus strand of CM057837.1, from coordinate 10,878,950 downwards.
CAGACACAGAGGTAAATAAGAATGACTCTTTGCTCTTGAGAAGTTTGGTGATGTAATAGTGAAGAGAAAATTTTCTCAATGACACTATAGAGGAGTGAGCCTCTAATTACCTATCCAAAGCTCTTCGCCCTACACGTAATCATAAATGGCTGATGCCCTCACTAGGTGAAAACTGTGGAAAGCTTAATGGATTGTTCTGTTTATTTTGCAGACATTCGATGCTATTATTTATATTGAAACTTCAGTTCCCAAATAGCAACTCTAACTTAACATTTTCTTTCAAGTGGCTGAGTTTTATTTATCTTGCTGTTCGGGAACATCCATTTGTTCGGGAACAAATACTGTTTTGGGAATGGAGTTATAATGCAAATAAATTAACAAATCACCAGCTTGATGTGGTCATTAGCCGGCATTTTGTCTAAGGCCTCTGTACATAGCCATGTACCTGTCTTTTGTCCGTGAACTTGGTGCAGTGATTTAAAAGACGAGTATGATTATAATTTCCTAAAGGGCTGAGCCACAGTTATTTATCTACCGCTCTTGTGAGTGTGGATGTTTGTCTCTTGTTAAAATGCGCATCTTCTTTCTGTAGACATTTTCTGTCTTACTGTCTTTCTGTATCCAGAAAGACTACTTTCTACTCCGAAGCTAAGGATGCTACATATTTCTGTGTATTTGAATGATGTGGTTTGCAGAGACTCCAGCATCAAACTCAATAAGGAGGCCAATGTAATCCACATATAATTGAATCACAGTGGCACAGTTATGCACTGTTTTAGATTATGAATCTTGAATGTATAGATTATTTTATTGGATTACTCTCATTCAATTTGAGCATCTTCCTCAATTTTTTCTGCGTTTAAAATTTTAAAAATATTTTTCACATGGAAATATTTGATAGCAGATGAATCAGATGATAAATTCAGGTGATAAACTCTTCCTGAATTGACCTGAATTTAAAGGTATTCATAATCTATTGAGCCAACTGTCCCTTAGTTTTTATTCTCTTAAAGGTCTATCTTATTTTTTTAGAACATTCTAGTCCAAGTCCATAGAATTCTTCTTTCTCTCACTGCTCCTTATCAGACCACATTGCCTGCCACTCCCCTGATTCCATAACTAACTCTTTTCCTTACCTTGCTTGAGTGTTCTCCAAAGCACTGTTACCTTTTGACATACTGTGTACTTCTGGTTTTCTTTTCTAATTTATTCTCATTAGTTAACATACAGTGTAGTCTTCGCTTCAGTAGTGGAACCCAGTGATTCATCTCCTACATATAACACCCAGTGCTCCTCCCAACAAGTGCCCTCCTTAATGTCCATCCCCCATTTAGCCTATCCCCCACCCCCACCCCTTTAACCCTCAGTTTGGTCTCTGTATTTAAGAATTTCTTACGGTTTGTCCCCCTCTCTTTTTTTATCTTATTTTTCCAACCCTTCACCTATGATCCTCCTTTGTGTGTCTTAAATTCCACATATGAGTATAATCATGGGATATCTGTCTTTCTCTGGCTTATTTCACTTTTATTTTTCATTTCTATTGCTTTTCAAGACCACCTATCCCTACCAGATAGTAAGCGCCACGAGGGCCAGCCTTTTGGTCTGTTGTGTTCACTTGCTCTACCATGAACACCTAGGATGCGTGTTATGAACCAGACGTTCAGTAAATATTGCCAACTTGTGAAACGGCAAGATAGACTTTATATGCCAAAAATTAGGGGGCTGAAAAGTGCCAACGGTTCTGTTCCTGCTGCTGTTGTAATGGTTTTGAACTGAAGGTAGGACTTTTGCCTGTGAGGTGCCGCTGTTTGTCACCTTGCCCCTTTCTGTTGTGGAAGAAAAGGAATATTTTTGGAAGGGAAGATGAGAAAATAACCTTTGGGGTCAGATACCCACACATTCTTGTTGGCCGGGCACAATCCAGGTTAAACCTGTGGTCCCCGCTCACTTCCTGCCTGTTCCCCTTTTTCCTGTCCAAAGTACCCAGTCTGGATGAGAATTTATATAGCCATCCCCAGGCATAGCGCCTTTGTGAACCAGATAGAAGGTCTAGAACCTTTACCCAGATGAAAATACAGATAAAATGTACACATACAAAAGCTCTCACATAGTTCAGATTTGAAGATTTAAATTTTTTTAATGTTTTATTTTTATTTTTTTTTATTTTTGAGAGGCAGACAGACAGAGCCCAAGCAGGGGAGGGGCAGAGAGGGAGACACACATACAGAATCTGAAGCAGGCTTCAGGTTCTGAGCTGTCAGCACAGAGCCCTACGTGGGGCTTGAACTCATGAGCCGAGAGATCATGACCTGAGCTGATGTTGGACACTCAACCAGCTGAACCACCCAGGTGCCCCATCAGATTTGAAGATTTAAAAGGAGGCCAAACAGCTCCTCTGACTTGCAGCCACATGCTTTCATAAGCTGTCATGGTACATACATGACATCATACATTTGTCAAAGCTCATGGAATGTATGGCACGAAGAGTGAACCCTCAAGCAAACTCTGGGCCCTGAGTGATCGTGATTCATCAACAGCGGCTCATGAATTATACCAATTATACCACACGAATGCAAGATAGTAATAATAGACAAATTGGGGGCGAGGAATATGAAAACTTTCTCAACGATTTTCTCTACACGTAACACTGCTCTATAAAAAAATAGGTGAGGGGTGCCTGTGTGGCTCAATCAGTTAAGCGGCCAACTTCAGCCACAATGGATCATTCTTTGGTGCTGTTATCTAAATAGGCATTGCCAAACCCAAGGTCAGGCAGAGTTTTGCCTGTGTTATCTTTTTGTTGTTTTATTTTCTTATGTTTTATATTTAAGTCTGTGATACATTTTGAATTAATTTTTCCCAAGAATTCAAGGTCTGCATTTAGATTTGTTGTTCCAGCATTATTTGGTGAAAAGGGCATCTTTTTTTCCATTGAATTACGTTTGTACCTTTGTCAAAGGTCAATTGACCATATATATGTGAGTTCGTTTCTAGGTTTTCTGTTCTGGTCTAGTGATCTGTTTGTCTCTTCTTCAGCCAGTCCCATATTGTCTTGATTGCTGTAGCTTTAGAGTAAATCTTGATGTTGGGTAGTGTCAGGCTTTTTAATTTTTCTCTTTCAATGTTATGTTGGTTCTTGTGGGTTTTTTTGCATTCCCGTAAAAGCTTTAGAATCAGTTTTTCAGTATCCACAAAATAACTTGTGGGGATTTTGATTGGGATTGCATTGAATTGTTTTGTTAAAAATCAGCGTATCACTCTTTGCATCCTCACTTTTTTTAAAATAAATGAATCTGGAATTTATTTATGAGTTTATTTTTATATGGAATTTATTATTACTCAGTGTAGATTCATCTGGAGTTTACTTAAATTAGTATGTAAGATGATTTTTCCCCATAGCTAAGCAAAACTTCCAGCATTGTTCATGACTGATGAGTCCCTTTTTTACTGATTGTGAAGTCTTTTTAGTCATAAGTTAAATCCATACATTCCCAAAGATGTTATTCTGAATTAAGTATTTGTCATACATGTCTGTCCATTATTATGCTCAAAGCACCGATTTGATCACTGTATTTTGGAAATGTTTTAATATTTAATAAGGCTAGTTTCACCTCGTTGCTTTTTCCCCCCTCACAAATTGTTCATACCCTGCTTGATTATTTATTTTCCCAAATGACTTTACTTGTGGTATTTAATTGAACATAGTAATTCTCATAAAAACCTACCTGGAAGAGAGCCACTCGGTTCTTTCGTAGCACCTATCTGTTTGAATCATGGTAGTGTTAAAGTTGATGCAAGAGTCATTTTGACAAATCCCGTGCTTTGAGAAAGTAGGTGTTCCTAAGGATTTGGACAAATTCAGAAAGCAGTTTAAACAGTATTACAGGAGCTGTTCCTTTTCGCAAATGGAAATAATCTAGAAGCAGTAGATCCTAGTTCTCTCTTATCTAGTTTAAATTTTAGAAGAAAAAAAAATAAACTTCAAGTAGATTTTCTAAACTCTTTCCTGGAATTCAGTTAAATGTGTCAGTGAAGGAGATTGCTAAGGTTACTGCATTGTGTTACATCTGTTTCATTGTTTCGCAGACTCCCCCAAAATGTGAAGTTTCTGCCTGATTAATACAAAAATCAGAATAGAGCCAGGAAATTGGACTAACATCTGATATAGTGAATTTGAGTGGACTTATTTTTGTGACTTCATTTGCTTAATTATGTTTATAATGATTTTTTCCCCTTAAACTGATGGCAGAAAGGACTTTAGGGTCTCACGTAGTTTAAAATACAAATCACGGGGCGCCTGGGCGGCTCAGTCGGTTAAGCACCCGACTGAGGCTCAGATCATGATCCCACAGCTCCTGGGTTCCCAGCCCCACAGCTCGGAGCCTGGAGCCTGCTTTGGATTCTGTGTCTCCCTCTCTCTCTGCCCCTCCCCCATTTGCATTCTGTTTCTCTGTCTCTCAAAAGTAAATAAACATTAAGAAACTTTGTTTAAAAATTAAGAAAATAAAATACAAACCACATTCCATATTGAACTGTGGAGACATACTTCTTTTTATTTATTTATAACTTATATACATATAATTTATATATGTATAATTTAATTTTTATTTATTTTTAATTTCCTTAGCTTTAGCACATCTATTGGTTCTAATTTAGTGCTTTGTATTTTCCACTTTAATATTGCGTGGCTTGCTCCCAAGAGTGTTTCAGTAAATACCTCAGTTTGCGGTCTAGCGAATCTTCAATTCTGTTATGTATAAATGTATATGAAAATTACAAAGAAAATAGAAATAAAAGAAAAAATATCCTTTCTGTTGAGACTAGTTGTTGTAGGAGAGAAAGTGAGTATAAAAATACCTAGTAGGTATTAGCTTCTTAATGTTCATTTCTTTCCCCTTCCTGCTGCCAAGGAATAAATTCATTGCTTGTTGAGACATAAGTGACCTACCTACACGCCGATATTTAGTAAAAGCATTTAATGTGGATTTCTTTTCATTGTTTATTAAATGACAGTCTGGTAACTTACTCAACAAATAGCTAGGCACCAAGGAATCCACATTTCGTTTTGGGAGACAGAGGAAGGAAATGTGTAAGCCAAAAACAAAACAGTTTTAATTTATTTGGAATCTTTTATTGTTTGCATTAGGACTTGTTTGAAACATCAGAGAAAAAATTCCAGGAGTTCCACTTCCAAGTTGCGGTGGATCACTAATTGCTACTTCAGCTGTTGAGTGGATGTGTACATTGCGATATATTCATACAAAAGAACGTTACAAAGCCAGGAAAATGAATTGATTTCCTACTGCCTGTGACAGTGTGATGAGTTTTACAAACCTAATGTCGGCTAAAGGAACTAGATAAAAAGAGAACATAGTCTATATTTTCAAAATCAGAAAAGTAAACCTTGGGCGCCTGGCTGTCTCCGTTGGTTAAGCGTCCAAGTCTTGATCTCAGCTCGGGTCATGATCTCACGGGTTCCTGAGATCGAGCCCTGTGTCTGGCTTTGCACAGACAGTGTAGAGTCTGCTTGGGCTTCTCTGTCTCCCCCTCACTCTTCCCCTACCCTGCTCATGCTCGCTCTCTCTCTCAAAATTAAATAAGTATTTAAATTAATAGTGATAGAATAATGGCTGTCTTTGGGGAGCGTGTGAAGGAAGCTTCTAGGTCATGGCAGTGTCCTATGTTTACGTATGGGGCTGATTTCATGGGCTCATTGACTCAGTAAAATTTCAGCAAACTGTATACTCACGGCTTACATATTTTTCTGAACTGAATATATTCATTAAAAACACGGCCTCTCCAAATCGTAATTTGCTTTAAAAAAAGTCTAGATGACTTCATCATATTTTGAATCCTGGAACACAGTGTGCGAATTTTCACGTCCCTGCTCCCGTATCCCAATCTTCATAATAAATGGCCTGTGTGGTGGAGAATTACTTATAGGGTAGAGAATCTGTTTTCCACTTTTCTCTAATTTATTACTCAAAAAAAAAATTAACAGCAGGGTAGTAGACTGTAGGCATGCATTAAATATTTTAATTACTTGTTTGTGCTATGCCTTGATATTAAAAATTCTTGGGGCGCCTGGATGGCTTAGTCAGTTAAGCATCAGACTTCAGTTCAGGTGGTGATCTTGTGGTTCTTGAGTTTGAGCCCTGCTTTGGGCTCTGTGCTGACGTTCAGAGCCTGGAGCCTGCTTTGGATTCTGTGTCTCCCTCTCTTCCCCTCTCTGTGCCCCTCCCCTGCTTGCTCTCTCTCTCTCTCTCTGTCAAAAATTAATAAACATTAAAACAATTAAAAACTTCTGTATTCATGATGAATGTTTTTTTGTTGTGGTTTAGTTATCTGGAAATGTATCTATGCCAAACACCAAACATGCTTAGAACAAGTGAAACTAAATAACATGTTTGATGTTCTAAGAATCTCTAGGTGAATTTTACTTTGTCTCATCTTGATGTTAACATATTATACTGGGTGGCACTTACCATAAGAAATAGGCTGTTGAGTCCGACTCTTGATTTCAGCTTGATCATGATCTCACAGTGAGTGGGTTTGAGCCCTTCATTGGGCTCTGTGTGGACAGTGTGGAGTCTGCTTGGGATTCTCTCTCTCTCTGCCTCTCCCCCACTTGTGCACGGGTACTCTTTCTCTCTCTGTCTCTCTCTCAAAATACGTAAATTTAAAAAAAAAAGAAATAGGCTGTTGAGCAATTTCAGATCGAATGCAGAATAAAAATTGGAAACAGAAGAAAAAAAAACCAGATGATGTAACTTGCGTAAGGTGTACCTGGCAGTGGCGTGGGAGTGTGGGGCTTTGCCGGTAGAGACCCAATGCCGAGGTCAAGTTCCCTTGTTTAATAGCTACGTGACATTTTTTCATTGTGGAAGACTTGTAACACCTTTATATGTCATTTGTATCTTCAGATGTAAAATGCAGATAATCAGATTACATGTAAAACTGTTCAAAGCCTGGCACATAGTAACTACTTAATACGTGACTTGTAGGCTTAATGATAATAAAATTCTTCACCTTACACAGTAACATGATTTAAGCAATTTGGAAGAAGCAACCCAAAATTTCTTTTTTAACGTTATGGAATAGTTTGTGTTTATATATCCTAAATGTATTAATTAAAATATGAATAAAAAAGAGATGTCATATGAATGTTTCATCTTTCATATAATGATACAATTTAGAATTAATTGCTTTTATATTTTTAGCTTCTGTCCTCTGCTACATCAACCTGGAATTTAAACTACTCTTTTGTGGTGTGCCTCGGTGGCTCAGTCGGTTAAGCAGCTGACTTCAGCTCAGGTCATGATCTCACGATCGTGTCAGGCTCTGTGCTGACAGCTCAGAGCCTGGAGCCTGCTTCAGATTCTGTGTCTCCCTCTCTCTCTGCCCTTCCCCTGTTTATGCTCTGTCTCTATGTCTCTCAAAAATAAATAAAAGTTAAAAAAAATTTAAACTACTCTTTGGTTTTTCTTACTGGCGGTTTTGTTTTCTTTGAAAAATGAGGTTACCTGCTTTTTAGTCTTATGATGATAGAATATTTAATGTAATTTCCTAGAGTTATTAAAGTATTTATTTTCACTAATATAATCTCTGCATATTTTTAAAATCCCAAATATTTGGATAATCCATGATTGGAGTAAATGTTCATTTGTCTTATATTCTTTATGGATTTGGTAATTATTTAAACTATAAAATTAATCAAGGTTATCGTGAACTTCATATTTCTCTTCTTCAATTATCTCCACAAAAATTGTCCCTTCTACACCGTTTGCAGGCATTTAATGAAATGATTCTTGTTAACATTAATAAGAGACGTGTCATGAAATTGCTCCGCATTGCTCATGCATAATTACAACTTTATTGCCCTTTAGTCTTTTAAATCTGTGGGCCGTTTGTCTTGTCTTTTGTGTCCATCTGATAATTCACCCCCAGCACAAGCTGTTTCCTAGCCTTTCTTTGGGTATCGGGATGCTGAGTTTGTTATATTGCTACTAATTCTTGCTACTTTAAGAAATTGTTTCTCCTTGTAAATATAGGTCAGTAAAGAGCTTCTGTTACTAATACTAGTTACTGACTCTTGATTACAAGTTCTCTTTCTTGTAGAAAATTCCTACCACACTTTATCTTTGCACTGATTCAAGTGTGTGTGTGTGTGTGTGTGCGCGTGTGTATAGAAGAAAGAGAGGAGAGAGAGGAAATGTTTAACATTTACAAATGAAAATGATGGGCTAATAAAATGTCTTTGCTAATCAATGGAGTCACAGAAAGTATGGCATGTTTTGTTTTCCTGACAAATATTGAAAGGAAATCATTTCACATTTCCTTGAATTATTGTTCTTAAATGAGAATAAATAAAAAGATTTGTCCTTTTGGAGGTAGAAAGGTAAGTGGTAACTGTATGAAAACTGGTCATGACTAAATTGTTTCCCTCTGCCCCAGGATCCGAAGAAATAAATTCATCACATTGTTAATACATTGACGTTTAAAGTGAGGACTTGAACTTTATATCACAGTCTGATATCTTAAAAATTTGTAGTGGAAACCAGGTCTTTCCATTCAGTCCATTGATCTCTCTTAAACAGCAATCGTGTGTTTTTAAAATGCAAAGGTTGTGAGGAGGCTTATAACAGATTTTTCAGAGGATTAAACAAATTATTAAATAAACCAAAATGCTCTCTTGTAAGTAACCTACTAGCGGCTTCAAAACAATTCCACCTGTGTACTTAGGTTGTTATTTTTGTATCACTGTCTAATATTTTAAAAATCACCACCATGGATGTTGCATTTTATGCTCATTTCCTTTTAGGAGCTTACTTACTAAGGGATGCAGATTCTTAGCCATGACCCAAGATTTCTGCCTAAGTAACATTAGATTTTTCCCTAATGAATCAATTGCTAAAGGAAAAAAGTTACAAATAAACTTAAATGTATGAAGAGTCTGAAACAAACCTCAGGTTGCAAAAGATACCAATCGTAGGTGTTATATTAGGGGGCTGAGTTTTGGAAACCACTCTGAGAGGAATTATGCCCCTCAGAATTGAATTTTTTTTTTTTTTGTTCTGAGTGATTTGTTAGGAACTGAGGGCATTGTAGAGACAGTCTTTGTTGACGTATGGTTTTTAAATTCTATTTTATACTTTGGAACATAATTTTATTCACTTATATTTTTAAAGCATCTCATAATGATTATGAGACCAACATGCATTCATTAATAAATGCAATTAAAAAAATTGATGTTGATACAATTTCAGGATATTTTGGCAAGCCATGCCTCTCCTTATATTGTAACATTTTATACAATGTTAGGAAGATTGGGGTAAGAGAAATTTTACTTTTTAAAAATTTTTTTCACATTTATTTATTTTTGAGAGACAGGGTGAGACAGAGCGTGAGCGGGGGAGGAGCAGAGAGAGAGGGAGACACAGAATCTGAAGCAGGCTCCAGGCTCTGAGCTGTCAGCACAGAGCCCGATGCGGGGCTCGAACTCATGGACCGTGAGATTATGACCGAGCTGAAGTCAGATGCTCAATAAACTGAGCCACCCAGGCGCCCTGAGAAATTTTACTTTTTGTTCATGAAAGATTTTTATAGTTAGATGCTCTGTTTCTAAATTGACCATTTTCATTAAATAGATGCTTACAGTTAGAGGAGAATAGCAGCCCCTAAATCTGGAGGCCTGTGAGGTTTGAGAATCGGGTCAATGTCTGTGTTTGCTTTTGAATATGTTGGATTCTCATGATTTCATGTACTTAGTGCTTTTCCAGCTTCATAACTTTAAAAGTTCTGATTCCTAAGTTAATTGACTTTTTCTGGTTTGTTAGAGATTAAATATTATTAAGTAAAATTCGAATACTTTCATTTTTCCGTTAGACATGGAAGTAGATTTTGGTGCAGGGACCACATGTCGGTTTATTTAAATGACAGAAATTGAAACATTGCCGGGTGTTTATTTGTTTCCTTGTTATTTATTTTGGCTTTTTCTTTCCCTAGCAAGTTGATGTGGAAAAATGGGTATGTGTTTCCGTGTATTTACAAAGAAATTGTTTAAGCAAGTGCACGTTTGCTGTTGCGTCTAATGTTTTTTGTTTTGCTTCTTAGCAGCTTGTACTATGAGTGTTCAAACTAACAGCTATCTTGTAATGAACACCTATTTTACTGGCCTCTAGGTAGAACCTTATGAATTTTTGGTTTTGTTCATCTGAAATGAGGTCAACTGAAAAACTCTCCCTACTTAGAAGTGTATGCTTTCTATACAATTGCCTTTGTAATTATGATATGCTTCTGATCAACAGGCATCAGAATTGTGTATCTCTTATCCAACAAATCTCAACTACTTAATGTTAAAGCCCTCCGGCTTAGCTTCTATATTTTTCCACATACTATAGACACGGTATGTTATCTGTATTAATGTAACCTTAAAAAGCAAAGGTGTTGTCAGTATCGTGAGGAGAGACGCAGGTGCAGGATTCTGGAGGCGAAGTCTGGACCGACATCGTGACACATCGTGTAAGGTGGCCGTGTTAGTACTCAGATGTCTCTGTGACTCAATATATTGACTTTTAAAGATTGGCCTAACTGATGGCTTCATTGTATCTTCAATATTTTTCCTGATCCTGGGATATGAGTCTCTTGATATATTCTCAATAGTTTTGAGCATTTTGCTACCTTTTCAGTAGCCTTTCAGTGGTATTTCCCACACGAGTGTAGGTTCATTTGCCTTTTGTGAATCTTGGCTCTTTTTCACTCACCATATCCCTTTATATTGATGGAAAGCCTTTTTTTTTTTGTTTTTAAAATTGCCATTTCCATGATGACAACACCCATATAATTTTGAGAACTACTAGTTCTATATTATATTTCTGGCAAGAATTTAAATTCATCATCTGTCTCTTCATAGCTAAACTATTACTAATTTTGCTCAACTTTTTTGTTGTTGTTTTGAAATTTTGTGTCTTCTGTGCCTGTAGTTAGAGTCCCGATCCAGGCTTTACACCATTCTTGTCTTGGGAATAAAAGCCTGTTTCTGAGAACATGTCGGCCATCTTTTTGTGGCTCCCTGCTGACATCAGCTATCCTGAAACGAGTCTCTCTGTCTTTTCTCATTTTTGTACCTCTTTACTTCCATTCCCCTATTTCGGTGCTGTGCCCAGATCACTTTTTCTTGAGCCAGCCAAGTCAGGCCACTTTCACGTCTCCTGGAAATAGAATAAATAAACAAATGGGAACCCTCTTTTCCTTTGTCCGTAAGCATTTCCCTTTCTCCCTCTGTGTATCTGGTCCCTCTTGATCTGCCTCACCATGTGGCTTATCTCTCTCTTAGTTTCGTAACAATTTCACATCTTAAAATTCATTCTTATCAAGTTCATTTGTAAATCTTCACAGTTGAGGTTGCTTTTGGGATCTGAGAAAGCGATGGAAGCAATATCGAGCTGAACACCATGCAGGTCAGCTTTGGAAGTAACCAGCTTTATAACCTGCTTGTAGACCCTAATCTCCTCATCTATAGGATTAGCATCTGGACCAGTCCTTTCTTGTTCTGAAATAGTACCGTTATATTAACCATTAAACATTGATGCTGAAATATGCTGCAATTTAGATCGTATAATGAAAATATCCTGCTGGATTTGTTTGAGGAAACTGATCATCATTATGAGTATATGACTTGGTAAATTTTAGATTTGAGCTCTTTCTTTTTTGAAGACGCATGGAGTTCAGATCTTTCGCATTTGCCATTAGAAGTTTGAAATTCGACTGTAACCGGTACCTTAAAGGGTAACGGAAAACAATTTAACCTGCCTACCTACCTGCTCCAAGGGGCCTCTTCTCCTCTGTCCCATTGGTTAAATTAGGATGGGTCCCATGACCATTTTTATATTCAGACAGTAAGACCTCCCCCTTCCCACCCCCCACCCCCATTCGTAATCATATCGTGCAGTCCTGTATACTACGTGAGTCTGAAGTTAATGTAGGTTAACCTGTCTTGAGCTCAGGCCATGCCAGGTGGGAACCCTGAGGGGAAGGGGAGGGGAAGGGGAGGGGAAGAGGGTGGGGTGCTGCCTCTCACTTCACACTGCCAGGTTCCTCACACCCCTGCCCATTGTGCAGTGCTCCTGCCCCATCAGGGTGAAGCAGGAACATGGGAGAAGAGGCAAGTTGACAGGAAGTCTTCCTTTTAATAAAGAACTTTTTTTTTAATATTTACTTTTGAGAGAGAGAGAGAGAGAGAGGCAGAGCACGAGCAGGGGAGAGGCAGAGAGAGAGGGAGACACAGAATCGAAAGCAGGCTCCAGGCTCCAAGCTGTCAGCACAGAGCCTGACTCGGGGCTCAAACCCACAAACTGTGAGATCATGATCTGAGCCGAAGTCAGATGCATAACCACTTACCTGACTGAGCCACCCATGTGCCCCTGGCAGGAAGTCTTTCTTGATGACAGTGCCCTTCGTTGGGCTTGTCAGATGCACTTAAGGTGAGTGCTCTCTGGGGCACTGGGGAGGGTTTTCTGGGGAATGTCCATTCCAGACACCTGACCTGTGGTTCTCTTGCTGCAGCCAGTGATCCTCCAGCTGGTCAGCGGTGACAACTGCCTTGTTCCAAGGCCTCTTGGGGGCATTACGGACATCGCTGGGCTGGCTCTTTCCAGGGAAGCCTGTTGGCAGCGAGCCACTTCCCTGCACTTTGCTGCCACAGCCTACCCGGAGAGCCCGTCTCTTCGTCTTGATCTCCAGGCACAAACACTGGTCTCTTGTGTCCCACTTCCTGGGGACACAAGTGTCCTCAAAACCTCTCTCTCTAGGCTTGAGGGGAGGGCAGGCTTGGGTGAGCAAGAGCAGGATTCAGAATCTCCCAAAACCTCCCTTCCAGAAACCCATCCCTTTGCTCCTGACTGCTTCTGGACGACCAGACCTGGGGGTCAACCAAAGGCAGCAAGTGGGTTTTCAGCCACCCCCTTTGGTGGTCTAACAGTGTAGTTTGGAATGTGGTAATATTTGCCATCACTTTGTTCTGAGACTGGTGTCCTATTTTAACAGTTGTACTTGCTTAACTGCATGGTGCATTTAACAGTCCTCGGATTAAGACTTTTAGGAGTCTTGTAAAATTTACATATATGTGGAAATTCAAATGGCTTCTTTGTAAGTTCTCTGAAAGAGTAATTCTGGATAGCTTCATCAAAGGTCAGTCAATCAGTCTCAATCTCTTCCTCCCCTCTCCCTCCCTTCTTCCCTCCACTTGTTTCCCAGTGTCTCTTTGAGCATCTTTGAGTATTTTGCATTTAATCATAAGCCTATTGAGTAATCAGATGTTGCTCTTCACACACGAAGGGTGAATAACGTTGGCGAGGCCTGGATTAACAGGTGAGAGATGGCCTATTATTTCCATCGGACGCCACCCCAGCCTTCTGGCACGGCTAACCCATAGCATCGGCCTCTAATGTGGGGCCTGGAGTTGGAAGTCATGGGTGGAGCTGGGGAGAAGGGGTGGAAAAGGTTGTGATATTGTTTGATGTGAAGCATTGTCTGTAGACCGAATGAGGTCTCATACGTACCCTTGCTCTTTCTGAGAATACATTGATGCTGTTGTAATTGTTAAGATACAGAATTCTTTCAAATGTTCCTTAACTCAGTAGTAGTTTAAAAAAAAATAATGTGTTTTCATGTGCATGTACTGTTATGTGAAGGCCTGTGAAACATTTTAATGTTGTCAAGGTCCATATGTGTTTGCAATGGTTTGGAAAAATAGAATCTTCTATTTTTTGATATACAAAATTAAAAAAATTTTTAATGTTTATTCATTTTTGAGAGACAGGGACAGAGTGCAAGCAGGGAAGGGGCAGAGAGAGGGGGAGACACAGAATCTGAAGCAGGCTCCAGGCTCTGAGCCGTCAGCATGGAGTCTGACGTGGGACTCGAACCCATGAACCGTGAGATCATGACCTGAGCTGAAGTCAGATGCCCTGATATACACAATTTTCTATATGTAGATGGTGGTCTGAGTACAAGTGAGACTTTATATATCCTCAGGTAATTATGATCCATATATTCTGTGTAGAGGTCAATTTGTTGGTTTTGATTGAGAGAAATTTTTTCATGAGACAAGCTACGAAAAGAGGAAAGCCCTAAATACCTCTTTTACTTCATATTGTAGGTGTTGATGCAGTTCAGTGATTTATAAGCCTGTGTCAGAGACCCCAAATGGGAGGACTTATGGTAGCTTATCAGAAGCATTTATTTTTCTTTACCCTTCAAAAGAAGAACTGGATCAATTACACACATGTATATTGTCAAATTCATTACACTCAAAAGAAAAGGCAGTCCATTTAAACCCTGTCTGTACAGAATTGTCGGTAGGTTAAAACTGACAACAGTTATGACCAATCTGCCCCCAAAATGTAGTGAATTATTTAAAAGATACCAACATGCACTTATAACCAGAGAGTCATTAATATGAACAATGAGAGACCATAGCCGCGGGCTCAGTGATTACGGGTATCACTGCTCTTTCATGGTAATGAAAGCCAAGCCCCTTTTATATGCTCTCTGGGTCTGAAGTCAATATGTCTGTCAGTCAGTTCTGTCTTGGATATTTTCAGTGGAGAGTCCGTAGAAAGTTAAGCATTATTTTTATCATGAGGGTTTTGTTGTTACAAATATACATACATATATCCTATTAGATAGTATACATTGATATTCAGTCGGACCTTGAAGTTGTTACTCTTAAACTTCTTTTGTTCTCTGAAATATGTCGGAACATTATTAACTTAAAATGTATGGGGAGCGCCTGGGTGGCTCAGTTGGTTGGTTGAGCGGCCGACTTCAGCTCAGGTCATGATCTCACGGTCCGTGAGTTCAAGCCCCGCATCGGGCTCTGTGCTGACAGCTCAGAGCCTGGAGCCTGCTTCAGATTCTGTATCGCCCTCTCTCTCTGCCCTTCCCTTGCTCACTCTCTGTCTCTATGTCTCTCAAAAATAAAATAAAAAACATTAAAAAAATAATAAAATAAATTAGATGGATGGACCAACATGGATGGACCTAGATGTTATTAGAAGTGAAGTCATACAGAGAAAGATTCATTTCACTTACATGTGGAACTGAAAAAACAACAAATAAAGAACCAAAAAAACAGAAACAGACTCATATATACTGAAAACAAACTAGTGGTTGCCAGAGGGAACCTGGGGGCGGGAATGGTCAAAATAGGCGAAGGGGATTAAGAGGTACACAGTTCCAGTTATAAAATAAGTCGCCGAGATGAAAAGTACAGCTTAGGGAATATAGTCAATAATATTGTAATAATATAAGGTGGCTGCACTTCCAGTGGGGAGTTTTATGTAATGTGTACATTGGTGAATCAATATATTGTACACCTGAAACTAACAAAGCATTGCATGTTAGTTATTCTTCACTTAAACAGATAGTCACCAATAACCTCAAGTCTTTGGTGGTGAAATAACTTTTTCTGTTTTTAACATAATAAAATTTACCAGATGCATCCCCGCTTTCAAAGTAGAGGTTGCCAATTGGGGAATTATGGAGAAACCCTAGCATCTTGACACATGGAGAGAGAAGGTGACAAATGAGGTGAAATTCAATGGATAGCCTGTGTGCAGGGTGGGATATTTCACACCCTCAGTGGAAGCTTCATTTTAAAAGGACCTTCTGTGTCGAAATTTTGCCCTAGTCTTTCAGATTGTCAGACTGGATAGTTCTTTTTAGGGACAAGTCTCCAAATATTTATTTTGTGCTGATTTCGTATCTATATTAGTTTTGAGATTATTTCAGTAAAGTTTCTTTTAAAACTTCTAAGACAGGTCCATGTAGAGAAGTATTACATTTTTTCAAAGAACCAGCTCTTGGTTTCATTGATCTGTTCCACTACTTTTTCTGTTTCCATATTTAGAATAAATTGTGCCCTGATCTTTGTTATTTCTCTCTTTCTGCTGGGTTTGGGTTGTCTTAGTTGTTCTGCTTCTAGTTCTCTTAGGCGTGCTGTTAGAATTTGTGTTATTGATTTTTCTTGTTTCTTGAGGTGGGCCTGTATTGCAATATATTTCCCTCTCAGGACTGCCTTTGCTGCATCCCAGAGCATTTGGATTGTTGTATTTTCATTTTCATTTGTTTCCATGTATTTTTAAATTTCTTCCTTGATTGCTTGGTTGACCCACTCATCTTTTAGTAGGTTGTTCCTTAACTTCCATGTTTTTGGGTATTTTCCAGACTTTTTCCTGTGGTTGATTTCAAGTTTCAAAGCATTGTGGTCTGAAAGTGTGCATGGTATGATCTCAATTCTTTTATATTTATTCAGAGCTTCCCTGTGCCCCAGAATGCGGTCTATCTTGGAAAATGTGCCATGTGCAGTTGAGAAGAATGTAAATTCCTTTGCTTCTGGATGAAGGACCCTGAAGATGTCAGTTAGGCCCATCTGTTCTAATGTGTTGTTCAGGGCCATTGTTTCTGTGGTGATTTTCTGTTTTGTGGAGCTGTCCAATGCTGAGAGTGGAGTGTTAAGTTCCCCTACTATTAGAATATTTTTATCGATAAGGTTGCTTATGTTTGTAATTAGTTGTTTTACAAATTTAGGTGCCCCCGAATTCAGTGCGTAAATATTTATAATTGTTAGCTCTTCCTGCTGGATAGTCCCTGTGATGATTATATAATGCCCTTCTTCATCTCTTATTACATCTTTTACTTTAAAGTCCAGTTTGTCAGATATAAGTGTGGCTATTCCAGCTTTCTTCTGAGTTCCCGTAGCCTGGTAGATAGTCAGTTCTCCATCCCTTCACTTTCAATCTGAAGGTGTCCTCAGGTCTAAGATGAGTCTCTTGAAGACAGCAAATAGATGGGTCTTGTTTTCTAATCCATTCTGTTACCCTGTGTCTTTTGTTTGGCACATTTAGTCCATTTACATTCAGTGTTAATATTGAAAATTATGGGCTTATAGTCACTGTGTAATCTGTAGGTTTCATGCTTATAAGGCTGTCTCTGGAAGTTTGTGTTCTTTGCAACCTTTCCTTCATAGAGTGCCCCTCAGGATATCTTGTAATGCTGACTTATTTGTGATGAATTCCTTCAGTTTTTGTCTGTTGGGGAAAACCTTGATCTCTCCTTCTGTTCTGAACGACAGGCTAGCGGATGCAGATTCTTGGTTGCATGTCCTTCTTGCTCATCACATTGAAGATGTCCTGCCATTCCTTTATGGCTTGCCAACTTTCTGTAGATAAGTCTACTACAACCCTTATGTGTCTACCTTTGTATGTTAAGGCCCATTTTTCCCTAGCTGCTTTCATGATTCTCTCTCTGTCTTTGTATTTTGCCAGTTTCACTATGATGTGTCGTGCAGAAGGTCTATTCATGTTCCATCTGAGGGGAGTTCTCTGTGCCTCTTGGATTTCCATGCCCGTTTCCTTCCTCATGTTGGGGAAGTCCTCAGCAATGATTTGTTCAAGTACCCCTTCAACTCCTTTCTCTCTCTCTTCTTCCTCTGGAATTCCTATGATAGGGATATTGTTTCGTTTGAGTGCATCGCTTAGTTCTCGAATTCTCCTTTCCTGTTCCTGGATCTACTTCTCTCTCTTTTTCTCTGCTTCCTCTTTTTCCATAATTTTATCTTCTAATTCACTTACTCTCTCTTCTGCCTCTTCAATCTGTGCTGTGGCTGCCTCCAATTTGTTTTGCACTTCATTCAAGACCTTTTTTAATTCTTCCTGACCGTTTTTAAGGTCCTTGAACTCTGCCGCGCAGGACCCCTTGCATTCATGTATGCTTTTTTCAAGCCCAGTGATTAGTTTTATGATTATCATTCTATATTCATGTTGTGTTATGTTGCTTATATCTGTTTTCATCAATTCTTGAGCTGTCACTACTTCCTGTAGATTCTTTTGAGGAGAATTCTTCCATTTCATCATTTTGGCTAAGTGTGTTTTGGATTGTTTCTTGAAGTTGCCCTGGAAGGGAAAACAGACTGACAAACAGAAAACAGAAATACTCAAACATACCAACAAATGATACAGATAAGTGGTTCACAACAGAAAAAAGAATAACAAATGACTCTCTGAGGGCAATGTCCTAAAGTACCAGCTACACGTTAAGGTCAGGGTGTACTGTGTGCTGGTGGCAGAGCATATACAGAGAAAATAATGACAGGTGCGGGGGGGAAGAAGAAAATGGACTTTGCCCAGGTAGAGCGACTAAAGGGCTTAATCCAGACTCAGAGAAATCAGAATAAGGACGGATGCAAGGAAAAAGGAGTGAAGATAGATGTTGCCCAGATGAACTTATGTGGCCTGGTTATTCCAGAGAGAGAGATAGGGAAGTACAGAAGGAGGTGTAGCACAAGCCTTGAGAGAGTGAGTTAAAAGTCTGTTCAAGCCAGCCAGTACCCTGGATAGCCAGCTCATGGGTGGGGATCGGTAAGTTGGAGAAAGGGGAGCATATATTTAAAAAAGAAGAAATGACCTGGAGTTACTCCAGGCAGCAGTCTGAACGTGGCGTCCACAGCTCCTGCCGAAAGGTGTCACTCCTGTGAGGAGGGGCATGGTTTGGTGTAGGCAAGTCCCGCCTCCACTGCCGCAGGGATGGCTTTGGGGGTGACTTCTTGGGGCCGGTGTTTGTGGGCTTGTGGGACAGCAATGGCGTCTCTCCATTCCCTTCGTCCCAGTCTCAGAGCCTCTATTCACCCCTTTATTTCTGTCCTCATTCTGCAAGGGTGCCGGCATAGCGCGGGTTGCTGCGTGGTTGCACGCCCGCCTGCTACACCCGTTTACGTTATAAATTGTGTGCCTGGGTTAGAAACGCTCTGCAGGCGGCTCGGCGCCTCTGCGTGCCACGGGCTGACTGGGTCACTGCTGCCAGTCCTGGTGGGAGGAGAGTTGGTTCCTGGGGCGTTTTCTGGGTTTTGCTTTCCATTCCTTGTAGACTGCAACACCTTTCCCCCCAGCTCTTGGGGTTGAGAGTCTTTTGGTTTCAGTCCTTCTTAGTTTGAAAGACAAGGTGAATACTGGGTCCCCCTCCTCCTCCGCCTTGTTGGTCCCTCCATATTACAGTTTTTAAATCACTAGTCATTTCATAAAGTTGAAATAACAGGTTTTGTTTTTTTAAATTTTTTTTATTTAAAATTTTTTAGTGTTTATTTATTTTTGAGAGAGAGAAAGAACGCAGGGATGGGGCAGAGAGAGAGGGAGATACAGAATCCGAAGCAGGCTCCAGACTCAGAGCTGTCAGCACAGAGCCCGACACGGGGCTCGATCTCACAAACTGTGAGATCATGACCTGAGCTGAAGTCGGGCACTTAACCAACTGAGCCCCCTGGGCGCCCCTGAAATAACAGTTTAAAAAATTCAAAGTTGAACTGGAAGGCCTGGTTATGGTAGAGGAACTTTTTAGGTCCCCCGAATCACTATTTCTTTATACCGGCAACAGATTGGATGTAATTATGCATTCTCTTGATGTCTGGTATTCGATTGCAATTTTCCTAATGGAGTATTGCTATTTGATTTGTTTTCCTACTCATAATCATTTGCATATGCGAGGAAAACCCCCCTCAGCTCTTTCAGCTGTGCTAGATCAAATGCCATAAACTTACAGACCAAAGGTTGTTTTACTTCTGTTTGCCATCCATTGGACCCCGAGGGCCGTCTATTTTTGAGTGACAGAATAAGGATGTCTCATCCTCTTCCTGGTTCGTGTTTGTGCAGCGCAAGGAGGGTTATGCCACCAACTCTTGCTGACATTTGACCTACCAGTTTGGAAGTCATTCCACTAACCCTGAAATACTGGGTTACTTCCACTTGCGGTTTTACCCTGAAGAACTAAAATCTCCCCTCACCCCCTTTGTGTTTCATCCTCCACCCATTTCTTCAAAGACAGAAAGCAGTGTCAGTCCGCATCGGTGCCTGAACTCTTGCTGTATTTCTGTATCTTGTCTAATGGAATTTTAGCTTTTATCTAGTGACCTCTGCACGAGGGAAATAAATAATTCTTTCGTCAAGTGTAAGCCCAAGGTGATACTCTCTAACCTAAATCAAGCCTGGTCTCTTCAGTATTTCTCTTTATGGGTGAGTTTCTTCTTTTAGTCATGTCCGCACTTTTTAAAGGATTTTTGTTACTCTTTTTCTGTTGCTTTTTATCACACCTACACAGTGTTTATATTGAGATTAAAATAGCATATTTATCCCTTTTGTTACAGTGTATCTCGCTTGCTTTTTCACTCCCGAATGATCCCCTTTGAAGTTCTCAGAATGTTATCACTTGGTTCTCAGTAGCGCCTAAACCAAATGGACCAGCCAGTGGTTTGCACAAAAGGTTAATGTCAGTAACGCCACTGGTAGTCTTTCATGTTTTTTATTATCTTTTGATAACACGCGTCTGTTACTTCAGCTGTTCTTTCTCATTCTGCAGATGGATTATTTTGGCCTTTGCTAATTTTCGGTGTTTGTTCTCTTTTATCGTATGTCCGGATTCCTCTCCCCAGTGACTCACCCTGCTTGTAGTTAGACGCTACTTGGAAATTGTAAATAGCATCCCTCTGCTCTGACTCTCCTGATCATTCTTTTCTCTGTTTACTACAGTTCTGAACTAGTTTAACCTAGGAAACATAAAATCGGCCTGAGAACATTTCTCAAGGAAAAATCTCCAAAACCAAGCTCAGTTAAAACAAAACAGACAAACAAAACAAAACAAAAAACACAAAGAAAACTCTCACGAATAAAGTATCTATTATAAACTATGATCTGTACCAAAAGTTTAGAATTTGGTTTTTCTTTGAATTAAGGCTTTAAAAAGGATTTTTCCTAATTCCTCATCTAGTGATAGTTATATCACTAGAGATCTCATCATAGAATGTGATGGGCCAGTTTCATCATGGGAAGTAAGTTTTCTGATGTCATTTGCCATTGATATCACTTACAAAATTGTAACCCGACAGCCTATATTTTTAAAGCTAAGAATGAAATGGTTCTTTACACATTTTCCTTAATTTTTGATATTAAAGAGGCACCTGGCTGGCTCAGTCAGAAGAGCATGTGACTCTTGATCAAGGTTGTGAGTTTGAGCCGCATGTTGGGTGTACAGATTACATAAATTAATGTTAAAAAATACATTAAAAAAAAAACTCAGTAGAGTTGCCATTTAGTAACATGTAAATTACCCTGCATGTATCTTTCAGGAAAATAACTGTGGTGTTTACAAATACTATGTTAGATAACTTCCCCTTGCTGTTCTCTTTAAAATGAATGAGAACACCTGTATCTTTTCTCTTTAGGACTTAAGCGCTGTGACAACTAAATTTAACCCCAAGTTTGGAAATACAGTGTCATTTTTTTTCCTTCTTAGCTCTTTTTCATCTGTGCACCTCTCCTAAGAGGAGGAAGTCCAACTTGATGGGTCTAAAGGAAAATGAAGAAACGCATGTTCAAATTACATTTTGTAGAAGTAAAATGAGCTATTATGTATGCAAATCAAGAGAAGAGACTGTCATTTTAAGGGAGAAAGAGAAAAGTTTTTGTGGTTTTTCTCTGAAATACACATCTCAGAAGATGTAGGGTCTAGAACCTGCTTACTGTGGTTTTGCATGACATAGGAGCCGCCTTATCACAGCATCTTAATTTATCATCCGCCTGGCCTGTTCCTAATCCACTATTTTTCCTAAACTTCATTGGGTTGCCGATTTATATCTCTGCATTTTTATGCAAGAGAGGTTGCAAAAAAGTTACAAAGGATTTTTGGAGTATCATTTTGAGAGTATACCTTTGGTTCTTGTGGCGCTTCGGGGCTATGTTATAAACTGAATCGTGCGTTAAAGTAGAATAGCACGTTTTCACAGATAGAGGAAAAACTGATATAAAGACAATTTCAAAGAGAGTTTTGCTTGCTGCAACTTTTCCCTAGCATGGAGTTGATACTAAGTTTTCTTGTGATACCACAGTGCGTGTGGCGTTTTTTATTGTTCACATAACTCTATTTGGCATAGTGGACTCTGTATAAATAAGAGCTATTTTTAAGAAGTCTTTGAAAAAATGTATAATATTTTTTCTCTTTTCCTTCTGCCTCTACAGAAATTCATGATGAAGGTAAGACATTGGATCGTCTGTTCTATGTGTAATACTTTGTGTGTTTTAAATTTGGTTACACGTTGTTTGTTCTTCAATTCATGGCACTTTTCTTCACATGTTCGTTTTTTTGTTTTTGTTTTTTTTTTAATTTTTTTTTTTATTTTTGAGAGAGAGAGCACGAGTGAGGAAGGAAGGGGCAGAGACAGAGGGAGACACAGAATCCGAAGCAGGCTCCAGGCTCTGAGCCGTCAGCACAAGAGCCTGATGCGGGGCTCGAACTCATGGACCACGAGATCATGACCTGAGCTGAAGTCGGACTCTTAACCGACTGAGCCACCCAGGTGCCCCTCAGGTTTCTAAAAATTAAATCAAACTGTGGAACTTGTACATTTAACTAAATCACCCGTTTAGATTTGACATCTTAATGAACAACACTTGACATTTTAGGTCATATTGTTACATTAAGTCTTACTTAGCCGATGTTAGGGATTTCTGCTATCAAAACTGTTTTTTTTTTTTTTTTTAACAGTTTTCCATTTAGAATTTTCAATCTGGGGATTATATTGGGTCTTTTGCTTTTAAAGCTGTCTTGCATGACTGCAATAGGAAATTTATACCCTGGGAAATGGAAACAGGCACCAGGAAGCTACTATCTATTTATCTGCTCCAGGAGAAGTGAAAATAATTTAACCCCTTTTCCTTTCTTAACGAAATTACAAAAATGGAAAGGTTTTAAAAGACAAGGTGAAAGAGAGAGTGAAATACATGGACATGTTATTGAAGGAAATATGAGGACGAAGAACAGAATGTCATTCTCTGGGGACATAAACTGGAAGTTTTTTGTTTCCTGTTTATGCAGCTGCCATATTTTCTCCTATAACATTTGCGAAATTGAATTTTTTTTATCCTAAAAGGCAAGAAACACTGTATAGAGAAATGTACTGTATTCACTTAGTGGAGGCTTAATATAATTTAAAAATTGAAAAGACTGTCATTTCCAAAGATGTAAACTATGAAACCTGTAAAATCAGAATTCTGGATGTAGATTTGAAAGGTTGCATGGAAGAAAAGGGAGCAAAGTGTCCATCGACACTATTGAGTGTCTGTTGAGTCTGTTGAGTTACATGGCCAAGTCTGTCCTTCATATTTTCCAGACTGTACCAGGAGCGTTGTGGGGTCCCGACAACTGGACCTGTTCATTAACAATAAGAATTTCACAGTTTGGATGGAGCGACAGAGCAGATAACCTCTTTGAAGCCATCCATCCACATGGACACAACATTTTCCAAAATTTCAAATAACAGGAGATACTCTTATAACCTTAACGTTGGGGAGAGAGGATGTGAACCACTTAATGAAACATCATGAGACAAGCATTTTAGTTGGGAAAATGGCATAAATAGCAACGAAACATGAGTATGTCCTCTCCTTACAGATATGAATACATAACTAATGAAATGGGGTTTGAAAAATTCAGTTTTCCTTGCCAAATCTGCATTTACCTTATTCCTTTTAATCATATTGCCAATTTATCATATCCGTCTCTTATCCAATGCCATATCTACTTCCCTTGGAAGAGGGCGAATGGAATATTTGCCTGAAACTTCTCTTTCAAGCTGTTTCATGAGAGCAGGTGCATAGAAAACTCAGTGCAAGCAAATATATGATGGGGAGTCGGGAAGGGCACTCGTGGTGAGCACTGCGTGTGAGAGACAAGTAGTGACGAGATGAGTTCTACTTCTGAAGCCAATATTGCACGGTATGCTAACTGCTTAAAATTGAAATTAGAAAAAAAAATAAAGATGATATAGAATCAATTTAAACCTGGTAGCAGACCTGGAGTAATTTAATTAGGGTCTAATTCCCTTTGACTGCAAAGCCAGAAGCCCAGCGGCTTATTTTCATCCCTGCATTGGATGGTCCAGAAAGGTTAGGATCTGACTAAGCAGAGGGTATATGCATGAAGTTGTGGTAATGCAAGCCACCTAAAAGGGAAGAGATGCTGAATTTTCTTCAGCTTTCATCTTCCATTTGTGATTTGCTTTGGGCTTCATACCTGGATGGGCATCGTTTGACCTCCTAGAACCAGAGGGGTCCTTGCGGTGGGAGCCCATTTCTACTCTTGGTGCAGTGGTTGGTTAGTACTGACCTAGACCTTAGATCTGCCCCCTCAGGAGACTGTTAGGTTAAGACCCCCATCAGAGGTACGCCATCCACTGCCAAGTGGCCATCATTGCAATGTTCAGCTGGCTGTGTTAGACACATTTATTTTGCACTGAAGTCAGATTTCGCGTTAATTATTATAATCACCTTGTGAATCTATTATGTGATTCACTATGAAAGACACCAGGGCTGTGAGTGTCTCCTGCTGCTGGGAACCCTAGGTTGACCAGAACACCTGGCTCCAGAATTTTGTGTGGTTCGTGTTGATCTCGTGCCGTTCACATTTGCATTTTTTTTAAATGTTTGTTTTATTTTTGAGAGAAAGACACACAGAGCATGAAGAGGAGAGGGGCAGAGAGAGAGGGAGACACAGAATCCAAAGCAAGCTCTAGGCTCTGAGCTGTCAGCACAGAGTCTGATGTGGGGCTCGAACTCACAGACCGCGAGATCATGACCCGAGCCGAAGTCAGATGCTCAACCGACTGAGCCACCCAGGCGCCCCCCACATTTGCATTTTTTAGGTCACTGTCAGACAGTTTAAAAGCTTAAGCATGGAGATATTTTTCCATTTTTCTCTCTGAAACAACTCATTTCTCAAATTTTACTGTTAGGATTTGAAGGTAAACGTAACAGCTTCTCTGCTTAAATATCTGAGCACGATGAAAGAAGCACTCTAATGTAAATTTCTCATTCTTGTCTACTGTTTTAAATTTTGGAAGTATAGTTGAGTATCACCTGCAGTAATTCATTTTAAGATTTCATTGTTTTTCTTCTAAAATGGCGTGTTATTTCCTAGTAGTCGAGGGTTAGAAAAACGCTGGGGTCTGACTTATTACAAAACAACTTCTGCATCATAAGAGCCTGGGATTATGAGAAATGTCCTACATTTATTAACATAGCATTTTTATACAGAAAAAAGTTAGAAAACAGAAAACTTAAAGTATTTAGATAATATATGGCTAGTAAATAAAATAGTGTTAAAAGAGTAATAATAGTACAGACATGCTAATAGGCCAATGTATAACACAAACGCATATTTAAAGAGCACAGAGCCCAAAACAAAAACAAAAACAAAAAACAAATAACAAAAAACCCCCCAAACAACAGAAACACAGTGCCAGTAATTTTTGTGTATAAACCTCTTCAGTTTATCTTAGTCATTGCTATCATGATTTTATGTTTTATGCTTTTCTGCTCTTAAACTTTAAATGTAGCTACAGTGATCCAATGTGTCCCTCTTCCCACAGAAGGTAACAGATGAATAAATTATGCCCGGTGATGGTGTATTGTTCTAAATAAATGTAAACATAGAAGCATTTACATCAAAGCTTTTACTTACAATATGGGTCCCCTAATGGACATCTTTAGCAAGATCCTGACAAGCCAGAAGCATGGGGATGCCTAATCATACTAAATTGATATGAAGTTAATTTGTATAAAACTTGAGGTGAGGCTGGTTTAGAATACATACAGCAGTGTTGATTAGATTCCATTTGAATGTGCTCTGGGCTCTTTTATCCACTTACAGCTCATGAGCTCATGTTTTATACTGTGGTGGAACATTAACCCTGTCAGTCATTTCAGGGGTAATGGGTCCAAACCCACACACAACTGAAAACGTGCTTTTTTGTTTTTTTTTTTTTGTTTAATTTGAGAGAGAGAGAGAGAACAAGTGGGGGGAGAGAAGTAAAGGAGAGAGAGAGAAAGAGAAACTCCATGCTGAGCATGGAGCCAGACATGGGACTCAATCCCATGACCCTGGGATCATGACCTGAGCCAAAATCAAGAGTCAGGTACTCAATGGACTGAGCCATCCAGGTGTCCCTGAAAACACGTTTTTGGCTGTTTGGCTGATATTTTCAGAAAGTCAAATTTTACCTTTAAATAACCGATGGTTAGCTCTCCAACATCAGAAATATGGAGAGAGTTTAGAAATGATAGTTGTTAATGTTTTTGTTATTTTTTCCCTACTGCTAAAATGGCAGTAGCACCTTACCATAGACCCTCATCATCTACAGAAGACCCCAGTAGTCTAGCAAGAGCTGACTTCTGGATCCTGGCTCTGCTGGGGGGCCACGATGACCAGCAGCTCACGAAATACACCACAGACTCAACCAACCTTGGAGGCAGGGCTAGGGTACTGACAGCTGCGTTTTCAAGGGCAGGCAGAGCCTAAGTCACACTTGGAAATGTACTTCAAGGACTTGTAAATTCCAGGTAATAGTTTTACAAAAAGGATCTGATAATCTATCCCTTCAGCGGTATTAAGAAACATGCAAAAAATTAACTTTTTAAAAAATATTTTAATGTTTATTTTCGAGAGAGAGACAGAGTGTGAGTGGGGGAGGGGCAGAGAGAGAAGGAGACACAGAATCCAAAGCAGGCTCCAGGCTCTGAGCTGTCAGCACAGAGCCCCACGCGGGACTCAAACTCATGAACCGCAGTATCATGACCTGGGCTGAAGTTGGACATGTAACCTATTAAGCCATCCTGCTACCCCGCAAAGAAGTAACTCTTAAACTCGTTTTCTTTGTTGTTAGGGTGCAAATGTTTGAAGGAAACTACGTGGGACCCAGTATTTAATTGCTGAGTAAATGAATAATTAGAGTTTTCAATTCTCATTGCAGAAGAAAATATGTGAGTTTATTATGCATGGTACCCTTGGCATCAAGTGCGCCGTACCTCTCAGACAGGAGACTTCCAGTACACAGGACAGAGTGTTTCTTTCATGTAATACCTGAGAATTAGGAGGATTAAAGTATAGATGGCATTTGTGTGAACTGAAAGTTTATTTGTTTCACATAAAATGTCATTTTCTACTGTTTAAAACTGGTACAGTTGAAAGCAATGCTTACTTTGCCCATATGTCAGAGTCCAGAAAATGGTTAACATGTTAACTTCAAAGAGCACGAAGTTTATTTTTTTCCTGTGTGTGATCTTGAAAGGAGGCCAGCCTTTGATTGGCTCTTAACCTAGTTGGTCTTGGCAGGATTCCCAAAGCATAATATGGTTATATAGCTGAGCGCTTATAGGTTTAGGTTTGGGAGGCTAAAGGGAAAGTTGACTTTTGTTCCGGGGTCCTGGTACATCACCCAGAAGTGATGATCTTTTTCTCCTTGAAATTCTCAAGGGATGTCCAGCAGTCCACCTGAAGCACAGGATGGTAGAATCTTGAAGGAAGAACTCTAGCACTGGCTAGCACTAGGTAGAGCCGTTTCATAAAGTACCAGAAGTTCCCAACATCAGAGGAAGTCCTTAAATATTTGTTCACTCGAAGTAAAGCAAGGACCAGGCCAAATTTAACAAAAATGTTCACACGACTGACCAAATCTAAAAACACAGACAAGAACCAAGGTACCTTTTTGAATCAATCTCACATATGTAAATCTTTTGATACATGTTTTTGAATGAACAAGTTATCCAGTATATGCTTGAGAGTGGAAATTATATATTTTATTTTTTTCTGATGTAGAGGCAATTGGAGTAGGATCATTTAAAATAATACCTTAGAAGGCTGCCTGGCTGGCTTGGTCGGAAGAGAGTGCCCCTCTTGGTCTTGGGGTCATGAGTTCGAGCCCCATATTGGGGATAGAGATTACTTAATTAAATAAATATAAAAAAACCAAAACGACACATTAGAGAAAAAGTAGTGCGAACCATATGACAGAAATTGCATTCACTTTGTGTTAGTCGTGCTCTCTTAATTAACAAAGTTGATTTAGTGTGGGTTAGTTGCATACTTTTTCAGCAGTTCTATTAAAACTAAATCTGCAACATAAATTTGTATTTAAGTGGTGAGGAAATCTATAGTGTAAAATCTGTAATTGCCGAATTGTGTAAAAACTATAATTGGAATATCTCCCTGAACCAATTTTGAACATTTATATGTGTATGTGTGTGTACGTGTGTATATGTGTATATATTATATATAAGTGAACTAAAGCAAAATATTAGAGTAAAAGGATCATTTGCCACTTCTGGGTTAAATCTAAGGCCTTGTCGTTCGTTTTTAAAAACTCTTATTTTGATTGGTGTGACTGTCAAGTGTTCCTCAAGTTCCGGTATCTTTTGTGGCTTTGGAACCTATATCTGGTATGAAAAGGTAAGTTCCTATCCGAGTGGTCCACATCAGACAAGGTGAATAAAACTGTTCTTGGCCACCCTGAATCAAACATATTATTTTTTAAAAAAATGAATACGTTTCACAGAGTGCCTCGTTGAAGAGAAGGAATATGATTTTGCCAAGTAGGTTTTTCCCTTTCACTCTCAGTGTATGAAAGACGGGATTCTCCTTTTTCTAAAGCAGGTTTTCTTATTTGAATACCTTTCAAGACCTGTTTTAAGAATGGTTCTGAAGTCTTTTGAGCAGGAGATGTAAAAGAAAAAAGTTATTATAAGAAATTGTATGGAACAGGGGCGCCTGGGTGGCTCAGTCGGTTGAGCGTCCGACTTTGGCTCAGGTCATGATCTCACAGTCTGTGAGTTCGAGCCCCGCGTCGGGCTCTGTGCTGGCGGCTCAGAGCCTGGAGCCTGTTTCGGATTCTGTGTCTCCCTCTCTCTCTGCCCCTCCCCTGCTCATGCTTTGTGTCTCCTACTCTCAAAAATAAATAAAAACATAAAAAAAAAATTAAAAAATTGTATGGAACAGTAGGGAGGGGTATCTTTTGACTGAAAAGAGATATAGTCGTATTATATATTAATGTACTTTCTTGGGTCACCTGGCTGGCTCAGTTGGTTAACATCCAATTCTTGATCATGGCTTAGACCATGACCTCATGGTTCATGAGATCTCGCCCCACAATGGACTCTGTGCTGACAGCATGGAGCCTGCTTTGGATGCTCTCTCTCCTCTTCCCTGACTTGTGCACATTCTGTCTCTTTCTCAAAATAAATAAGTAAACTTAAAAAAAGATATTAATGTACTTTCTTCACTCCTTAAACTATACATAAGTCCGCATCATCACTCCTTATCCTAATAAGCTATCCCAGTGATTTGTAAGCATGCTAAAATTTGAGGAGCATTTCTCTATTTCATATTTAAAAAATTGGACTCTTTAAAAAAAAAAAACGGGGGCGCCTGGGTGGCTTAGTTGGTTAAGCCGCCGACTTCGGCTCAGGTCATGATCTCGTGGTCCGTGGGTTCGAGTCCCACTTCGGGCTCTCTGCTGACAGCTCAGAACCTGGAGCCTGCTTTGGATTCTGTGTCTTCCTCTCTCTCTGCCATTCTCCTGCTCACGCTCTGTCTCTATGTCTCAAAAATAAATAAACATTAAAAAATTAAAAAAAAAAAAACAAATGTCGGAAGGCATGAAACAATTTCAAACCTGTAGTCGATTTGACCCATTCCATGATTTAGGAAGTCTCATTCATTGAACAGATATCTATTTAGTTCTTATCATGTGTGAGGCATTTTGCCAGGGCAAGATGGGATACAGTGGTGACTAAGGTACCGTAGTCCCTGCCCAGTGTGGCTCGCAATGTAATGGGAAATACAATAAATTACTATGAATAAATAATTACAAATTATGATAAGTACTTTCAGTGACTGAAATCAAGTTTATTCTTCAAGAATTAGATCAACTGCCAGACTCTCAGTAGAGATTTTCATGGTAGCCTTATTCCAATTTAAACGTTCTTTCCACTGCACTTTGCTTATTTTATTCGTTCCTAGTAAATGTTTCCTTGATAGCAAGAGAGTATTTTATTGATAGACTTAAGTTTACTCTTTTTTTTCTTCTTGTCAACCCTTTCTTCTTTCTACGTAGACTGCTCAAGGGGGTGGTCACCGCACACTCCTGTATGGACACGCCATATTGCTACGCCATTCCTACAGTGGCATGGTGAGTACGCCTTTTGGTTTCATCTTTTACAGGGTCCATTTAGACATGCATCAGCAGGAAATGTTGGTAATAGCATTTCAGAAATGGTAGTAATAAATCGGGATGTGTGCATTCTTTAATATCTTTGTACCTTGTTTAATTTTTCTCATTTATAAAATGAAAGTTAGCTTAGACAATCTGTAAAGTCCTTCAGTTCTCTCCTTTATGAGTCCTGTTTCTTAGTATCTTAATTTTTGATGGACTGGTTTTAAGAGGAGAGAGGCATAAGAGTCAAATAAATACTTCTCATTTCTGATTTTGTTTTAAACAGTCATTTATTAGAAAATAAAATTATGTAATTAAAAAATCAAACAATTCATTTATTAGAAAATTACCGGAAGGTAATATTAAAAAACCTATATCCACATGTGTTATCCATATAGGTATAGATACACATATACTTACCCATCTATCTAGATACATATTTGTGTACTTCTATATATACTTTGTGTTATATACATTATTATTTTATGTATTTTGTAAAATGCATGAAAGTTTTATTCTGTTCTTATAAAAGCTTTATTATGTTACAAAAGCAATACATGTTTATTTTATAAGATTTGGAAATTCCAGATGACACAGTTCTTCATGATCATGTTAATGGGAGAAGGTGTGGGGACTTTTAA
Organism: Paguma larvata; assembly: GCA_030068075.1. Classification (NCBI taxonomy): domain Eukaryota; kingdom Metazoa; phylum Chordata; class Mammalia; order Carnivora; family Viverridae; genus Paguma; species Paguma larvata. Next base: position 10,848,224 of record CM057837.1, on the reverse strand, counting down.
AATTTTTTAATCTTTTCTGTTATTAAGAATTTCTTACATAATTTTAGAGATCTTACCTAATGACCAAATATATATCCTGATTTTTTAAAGATATTATTACAGCGAAGGATTTTATACGTTATTTAAATTCTTCATCAATATAATTTTCATGAATACATGATGGTCCAACATTTAGAAGTATAATACATTTGATTACTTATTTCAGGAAAAAAATGTCTTTCAGAGATTTACATAATTCTGATATTATGTAAATTATTCCAGAAGACGTGACCAAGCATTGACTCAATATCAGTACCCAAAAATGTATAAAAAGTTGTCATTCAGGGCACTTGGGTGGCTCAGTTGGTTAAGGGTCTGACTTTTGGTTTTGGCTCAGGTCATGATCTCTCAGTTCATTCGGTTTGAGCCCTGCACTGACAGTACAGAACCTTCTTAGGATTCTCTCTCTCCCTCTCTCTGCCCCTCCCCTGTTCATGCTCTCTCTTTCTCTCTCTCTCTCAAAATAAACTTAAAAAAAATTGAGTCTTATTCATGAATACTAGTGTGAAAATCTGACTTAAAGTTCTGGTGAATGGAATTCAAAAGTATAGAAAGAGAAGTTATAGGTAAACTATAGATATCATTTTAATGATAACTTAATAATATCATTTCGATTAGTGTGCTATATCATATAAATAGGCCAGGTAAGAAAAATTGTGATCATCTTAACAGGTACTGAAAAAGGTTTTTAATAAAACTCAACACCCATTTCTAATAAAAACCAAGCATTGATTATTAATTTCTTGGCGATAAAATATTAATGTCAATTCAATAGCCAACATTAATCTTTATTGTCAAACACTAGGTGATTCTTGACAAAACCAAGTCAAACAAACAAATAAACAATACCAAAACTATACTAACATTGTTCTGAATCTTTTGGATGACACAGCAATATAAGAAATAAAATTTAGGAAAATACTCTAGTAAAGTGACTGGATTCTAGATAAATATATAAATATAACCTATTTGCATACAGCAATCATGCATTAAAACTTCATAGAAAGAGTTCTATTTCCAATAGCAGTCAAAACACAAAAACTGCGTTAAATAATAAATGCGAGGGTCTGTTTTAAGAAAACTACTCTTGGGGCACCTGGGTGGCTCAATGGTTTCAGTGTCCAACTCTTGATTTCAGCTCAGGCCATGTTTCCAGGGTTGTGGGATTGAGCCCTGCTTCAGGCTCCATGCTGAGTATGAAGCCTACTTAAGATTCTCTCTCCTCTCTCTCTCTCTCTCTCTCTCTCTCTTTTTCTCCCTCACCCTTTCCCTCTCTTCCTCTGTCCCTCTCCCCCTGCTCACATGCTGTCTCTCTCTCAAATAAAAAATAAATAAATAAAAAATAAAAAAAAAGAAAACTGCTTTCTATACATAGTGGGTTAGGAGCCCAAACTTGGTCAGTCGATCTGGGTTCAGACTCGCTTTCTTACGTGTGCTAGGTACTGTTTTAGGTGCTGGGCATAGTAGTGATTAAGGTCATGTCCTTGTCCTCATGGAACTTAATGAACATTTAGTAGAATAATTATAGTACCTACCTCATGGTTGCTGTGAATATTACTGGAAGAGAGAATGTGTGGTAATATTTATAGTACCTAGTACTATAAGATTATTGTAGACTCTAACAGAGGACTTTAATAAGATAAAGGATGACACTTAATATGTTTAGAGCTAAACATATTACCTCAGGTTATCACCACGGGCAGCCTTTCTCAAGGTGAGACTCACACTTCTACACTGGCTCAGAACAGTTTTGAGGACCCTCGAAGCAACTTTTCTATAACTTCGGGAGCCAGTGTTTCATAGTCGAAAGACAGAATTGGAATCTCCATGTTAATTTCATTTTACGTCCCCATGGCACTGACTTCCACTTAATGTGCCGACGCATCTGTCCCAATCGGTTCACTCCTGCCTGCTCGCAGTCACTGACACCCACTGAGGTGGGTGGATCCTGTTTCTTAGAAGGAATTTTCTAGGTTTCGCCCTATTTGTTCGGTAGCTCTGAGAGGTCTGGACTTGCTCAATCCCCAGAATTGTCCCTGAGTGCCCTTTGCAGGGCTCCTGTTCTTGCTGGCAGTGCACTCGTTATGTGTAGATGATAGTGTATGTTGACCTTATATTACATTCATCCTTGTGTCCTCATTCTTATACCAGTTAGCAAGGTTTTTGAGATTGGGGTGGGGTTCAAGGTGGTGGACTGAAAAATTATGTTAAATTTTATGTTCAAGAATACACAGTTAGGGAACCTTAAGGAAGGGGGGCGATGGAAGGAGATGATGGTGTTGCAAGAGTTCAGTTACTCATGGGGAAACACACACACGTATACACATGATAGAACCTCACTTCAAGTGAGGTGACATGCTGCATTCAGTGAGGTGACAATACTGCACACAAAAATGACTTCCAGGTAAATTTCAGTGAGTTAAAATTTTATTTTATTTTATTTTTTAAATATTTTAATGTTGATTTTTTAAATGTTTATTTATTAGTAGTAGTTTTTTTTTTTTTTTTTTTTTGTTTTTTTTTTTTTTTTTTTTTTTTTTTTGAGAGAGAGAGAGCAAGGGAAGGGCAGGGAGAGAGGGAGACACAGAATCCGAAGCAGGCCTCAGGCTCTGAGCTGTCAGCACAGAGCCCGATGTGGGGCTCAGACTCATGACCCATGAGATCATGACCTGAGTCAGAGTCAGACCCTCCACCGACTGAGCCACCTAGATGCCCCGAGAGTTAAAATTTTTAAATGAAAACAGAACTAGAAGATGAGAGTGAATAGCTTTCCACTTTCTGTTTGGGAGAAAGATTTCTGATGGTCAGGTTAGGTTGTACTTTTTGCTTACGGTCATGAATATCACATGAAGTGAGATGTACAAACGTATCCCCAGTTAGTGTCTTCTTTTACGGACAGAAGACATTTTCTAAGTCTTTTCATGAGGAGAAAAAAGACTGCATCAAGACTGCATCTCCTTTAGAACGTCGCTCCTAATGAATGCTGAATGAGTGTTGTTTTCCCTCACGATGAAAAACCTGGACCGCGCGTCCGGATGTGAAGGAAAAGACTGATAGAGCAGAGATAGACTGATCGCAAATTACGCATCAGAATTAGACTCCCACAGGACCATAAATGTTAAGTGACAACCACCGTTTGTGTGTTTTTCAGTATCTGTGCTGTCTGTCCACCTCCCGGTCTTCGACTGATAAACTGGCCTTTGATGTTGGCTTGCAAGAGGACACAACAGGTGAGCACCTTGGGCCCCAAGGAGGCTGTGCTCAGAGAGAGCACGGCAGGGATTGGACTGGAAGAAGTTGTAAGACATGGAGATCCATTAGACAAACGTTCTCATGGATGGAGTCCGGAAAAACTGAGTGACTTTCTCAGGAAAATTTTTAGTAGAAGGAGGAAGTGTATATTGTCTCTGTTGGTTGGTTGTGCCCACTATGTGGATACTAAAACTGTACTCAAACAGTCTTCTTAGGGATTTGGATAGAAATACAATATTTTCTACCTTGTAAGTCTAAACAATGTTCATACTTCATGTCAGGATTCCAACAGAAAGGTCAAAAATAAAAGTCGGCTTCGTTTCTCCATCCATAGGGCTGCGTATCTGTCCAAATACACACATATTTTTATATTTTGAAACAGAAAATGCATACCTTAACACAATCTACCTTTGGAGAGAATCAAATTAGGAGAACATAGACTCTATTGGTGTTTCTGTTCTGAGCGCTGTGAGGACTTTATGCTTTTATATGCCTCTGTGCAATTTGGTTATTTTACCTTTTACAACAAGCATGCATTAAAAATTTAAAAAAAATTAAATTAAAATAAAAAATAAAAATTTATGGAAAAAATTTAAAATTGGAATTAAAAATAAAAGGAAAGACTAAGTAGAAAACAAATGAGGGAAATGGTCCAACTCGCGTTGAGTAGTTCCTTTCAGGGGAGGGATCTCGTTATCCCCTCACACCTCTCCCCTTTTCCTACTTTGTAAAATAACTTTCTCGAGGCACGTGGGTGGCTCAGTCGGTTAAGCCACCTACTCTTGATTTCAGCTCAGGTCATGATCTCATGGTTTGTGGGCTCGAGCCCCACATTGGGCTCTGCGCGGACAGTGTGGAGTCTGCTTGGGATTCTCTCTCCCTCTCTCTCTCTCTCTCTCTCTCTCTCTCTCTGCCCTCCCCCCTCAAAATAAATAAAATAAACTTTAAAAATTAAAATACTTTACCACCTTCTAAATTTTTCACAAGCAGTGGATAATAATAAATATTCACTAACCTAATTAACTTTTCATAGACCAAAAACATCACCTTGCATGACAGATTCCAGAACCCTAGGCCCCAACACGATGAATATTGTTTGGATTTTTATTTCATTTTCTTTGCATTTTGCTAGTTTTGAAAAATTTCCTCATGTTAATTTACTTCAGCAACAGTGACATAAAAAAGTCTTCAGTTCTCTTTCTCTCCAAAGGAGTAAAAGACATTCAGGATCTAGGGGCACCTGGGTGGCTCAGTCGGTTGAGTGTTTGACTTTGGCTCAGGTCATGATCTCACAGTTTGTGAGTTCGAGCCATGCATAGGTCTCTGTGCTGACAGCTCAGAGCCAGGAGCCTGCTTTGGATTCTCCCTCTCTCTCTCTCTCTCTCTCTCTCTCTCTCTGTCTCTGCCCTTCCCCAGCTCATGCTTTCTCTCTCTCAAAATAAATAAACATTAAAAAAAACAAGACATGCAGGATCTAGAATTTGTTTTCATTCACTGAGAGGAATATATAATGGTCAAAACAACAAAACAAGGCAGTCCCTCTCCCTATGTCTGATCCCTTTATGCTGTACTGTGTTCCCCTAAGCTTTTTACATCATCTGAATTGCTGAATTATTATATTTATTGCTTGTTGTCTGCCTGCCTTGATCAGAATTAAATGCACAAGGCAGACAACTTTTCGTTCCTTGTTTACAGTGTATCCCCAGCTACTAAAGCAATGATTGACAGAGTGTGCATGCTTTGTAAATGTTGGAGTGAATGAACGAAAAACTGCCTGCCACTCTAAAAATGTGAATTGAGTAAATAAAGATAAAGAATCCTGCAAGGCGACATTCAAGTAAGACTGCGGTCCATAGAAGGAAAGCAGCTCAGGGCACGTTACATGTTGGCTGTAAGAATGCTTAAGACATGGTATTAGATGATTAGTTTACACATTTATGCAAAGTGAAATTTTATTTAGTGCCTACAATATGCTAGTAGTAGCTGGGAAACCCCGGCGAACAAAAACACAAAGCCCTTGCAATTTATGGAACTTATTCTGGCTTTGGGGAATTGGTGAAGAAGAAAACACTAACTGTTCTGAAAAATAATAAAGCTGGTCAAAGGGACAGAATGAGTATTAGATAATAGATATCACTAAAACAGTGTTTGCATTTTTGGATAGAACTTATATTTAGACTTTAAAAGGATCTGTAAACAGATTGAAGAATTGTTTGCTTATGTTTATATCTTAGCTGATGGGGACTGAGGAATGAATTGATATGTGGCTCAGAAGGCTTATGCTTGACTTGTTCTAGAAGAAATTATTAGAGTTAATGTGTACCCAGATATTTTTAAAATGTATCCTTGTATACTAGGATTCTTTTATATTTTATCCTTAGAATAGTAGAAACTACCACATTTTAAAATAAAAAAATAAAGGGCATTTGGGTGGCTCCGTTGGTTAAGATTCTGACCTCAGCTCAGGTCATGTTCTCACAGTTCATGAGTTCGAGCCCCACGTCTGACAGCTCAGAGCCTGGAGCCTGCTTCAGATTCTGTGTCTCCCTCTCTTTCTCTTCCTCCTCCATTCACTCTCTCTCATTCTCTCTCTCTCAAAAATAAATAAATATTAAAAGTTTTATTTTAAATAAAATAAACGATAATACAAAGCAGAGTTAGTAACATTTCAGTGACAGTGCTGTCTATCTACTTTTCATTAGCACCCTTCCAAAGTACAGAGTTTCTAAAATGCTATAATGCAACGGTCGCTTTCCAAACCCAACGATCTTTTGAAAATCATGTGACAGAAAACTAGAGCTTATTACAGAGAGCAACAAACATGTGATTATAGAAAAAATGCAGTAAGATCAACATGACTGGTAGATTTGGCCTTATGGTAGCATAAATAAATACCTCATAAGCAATTCTCCGTGAGGGGGAGAGACACCGACCTTCCCAAAGTGTCACAACCGGGTTCCATGCAAGAACGTGTCCATTTCACCTTGTCTTTACCATAAGCTCATTTGGCCTAAGTCTTTGGAGCTCCATGCTACCAGATGAATTTGCGTAAATTTCAAACTTCTGAAAGCTGTGTGGGAAGAACCCTTTTATTGATTTATCAGGAGACTGGCTTGGAGGACTTAATTATATTTCCCTCATTCATTTTGGAGGCGCTGGCAAAGAAAATTGATTTTAAAGTAAGAGGTGTCTCTTTGTGTTTCCCCTTGTCAATCGTCCTGCAGGTGAGGCTTGTTGGTGGACTATTCATCCTGCCTCTAAGCAGAGGTCGGAAGGAGAAAAGGTGCGCGTCGGAGATGACCTCATCTTAGTTAGCGTGTCCTCTGAGAGGTACCTGGTAAGTGCGGCAGGCAGGGGTCCTGTGTTGGGTGATGGGTCCATGAAGTTTTCTCTGTAAACCTAAGTTTGCAAATTCCCTAATGAAATTGCTTAGAGCCAAGACTGTGTCTCTCTTTGATGCGTTATAAATAACTCCCAGAGTAGAGGAATAAAGTGGGCCAGTGTGACTTCCCAGGTGTCCCTGGTGCCCGTAGCTTGTGTGTTCATGATCCTGACAGCACCTGCTCTTAGGTTATTTTATTAGGGGCATGTAAATGCAGTCTAATCAGAAATTCAGAATTCCGCAGACTTTATTTTGTGGCGACCAAAGGCCGTCTTAAGGGGATCGTAATTGCCTTTTTTGACATTTGCAAAAGCAAATGAGTATATGAGAAACTCGTGCCATGTTGACGAAGGAGAAGTAGACCAAATAAAAACCAGTTCCGGTCTCTCATTGACACAGCACTGTTTCAGAGGGCGGGGGTTAGAAATGGGAGTATGCAAAAAGGAGTTTGTGTTGTATCATTGAAGGTGTTATTTTATTTTTGTGGTGAGGCCATTATATATTTAATTTAACTTACTTTGGTAAATTGTATTTTTGCTACACACAAGTTTCAGATTGATGGAAGTGTGAAGGATGCCAGTGCAAAGCATTCTTTTTATTTCGAGGTGGAAAATGTAACTAAACAGGGGCACCTGGCTGGCTTAGTCGGTACACCATGTGCCTCTTGATCTCGGGGATCGTGAGTTCGAGCCCCATGCTAGGCGTAGGAGTTACTTAAATCAATAAATAAATCTTAAAGAAAAAAGTAATTAAGTATAAATTATAAACTTTCCATGAATATTTATATAAAAAATTTCCAAACATCATAGTAGATGATGATTGAAGTAAAAATCAGAAATGGAACTTTGTAGCAGTTAAGCAGACACTGATTTATAGAAAATGTATTCTCACTGTCATCAATGACAAAACTCTTTGTGCGCAATTGATTTAGGATTAAGAAAGTGGCTGGGTCCCCTTGCTCTATGAACATGGAAATAGGGTGAGTTTGGGCTGCTGGGAGTCAGATTTTGCTTACCAATGCATTTAGTTCCAATTTTGAGACGTATCTTGGAGAACGGTTTTGTTTCACTCGCTCTGTGGAAAGAAGTATTGATGAAGACAAGGAAGCCATGGAACAGTGATGGCGTAACTCACAGGACTGTTAAATCAAATGGAACAACTAATGTCAGACAACCAACGGGGGCGTAGAGTGTTTCTCTCCTTTTGTCTCTCTCTCTCTCTCTCTTTTTTTTTTAAGTTTATTTATGAGAGAGAGAGACATAGAGACAGAGCATGAGCAGAGGAAGGGCAGAGAGAGAAGGAGGCACAGAATCCGAAGCAGCTCCAGGCTCTGAGCTGTCAGCACAGATCCCAACATGGGGCTTGAACTCACAAGCTGTGAGATCATGACCTGAGCCGAAGTCAGATGCTTAACCGACTGAGCCACTCAGGCACCCCTCTCCTTTTGTCTCTTGACCAGTGTAGTGGAAACGGGCACCATCCACGTTTCTGGGACAATACAGAAGCATCAGCTAGTCACATAAGCATTTATTACGCCCTTGCTGTGTGCACATGCTGCGTCTGTGAAGGTGCTGTGTATCTTGATCAGGAGATAGACATTTTGAGTTGTAGTCTTCCTTGGCAACCAGTAGCGGCTGAAAATAATCATTACATGCTTTTGAATATATACATATCTTATTTTGATTTGGGCATAACTGTGCGTGTTTTTGCTGTACAACTTGTACTTCTCACGACATAACAGAGTTTACCTGACAGAATGCCATCGTTAGGCTCTGAAGGAGTAGAAAACTCAGACTCTCACAGGGGACAGTACCCTTCCAGCATATCCTTTCTGCCACCGATTCCCCGATTTCCCTGAATTCTGGCTTTCCTGCGTGCACAATAGTGATGCTTATATTTAACACAGTTTGCTGAGATGAAGCAATCAGCTAATGAATTTGAATAAGGTGTGATTTCAAAAGCACGTGGACAAATAATAGCAATAATCATAAGGCACAGGCTTACCTTCTCTTGCCTTTAGAAAGAAATAAATCTCATGATAAATGAGATTCACGGATTATTTTCAAGGTACATTCTAGCCAGTTTACCCATGCTCCTTTTCTGGTATGCTTTTAGTGAGCTACAAAGAGTGGCCACCCGCACTGTTCAGATTTCACTTTTATTTAGTCACGGAGTTAGTGCTTTCCGTGTTCATCTCTGTGCACCTAGCATGTCGTAGAAACTGCAGGAAAGACGGAGGGCACCTTGCGCCTGGCTTCTGCCCTCAAAGAGTTAGTGGAAGAAACGAACCAAACACATAGGGAACTGCAGGAGAATATTACAAGGCAGTAAGTATGTGTTACAATTTGGGTTATGGGTCTGAGGTGTAGGGAGGGTTAATTATTATTTCACACTCTTGCTGTGGGTGATTAGAAGGATCTGGAGAAAGTGTGATAAATAGTGAGGGAGCTAAAGGATTTTGGAATAGCAGCAGCTGGAACAATCCGTATGCTGCACCTGAATAACTAAAAATGGGCTCTGCGTGTATAAATATTTGTTTATTAGTGTAGGGCCAGTAAGTATGGGCCCGGGCCAATCATGTAACTTCTTAAAACCCTCACTTTCCTCATCTGCAATACGGTGATAATGAAGAACGTAGCTCACAGGGGTGTTAAGAGGATTAAATGCTTTGATCCAAGCCCGAGAGTTGCTTAGTGAGTTCCTATCACTATTTACTTGGGAGATTTGTACTTGTGGAGAATGGTGAAGGAGACTGCAGTATTTAACCAGGAGAAGAGGAAGTCTGGAAGGAGAGGAGTGAAGGGAGTCATATAGCTGATTTTAAATAAAGGTCTACCTTGGAAGGCCAAGTTCACATTCTGAGAAGTCGCCGATGTGTTTAAAGGTAAATAATTTGAGAACTTTGGCTGGAAACACATTCGTTAAAAATAACTACTTAGAATAAACTTTCCCAGTCTTTGGTTTTATAACTTTCTAGTCATTAGTGCCTGTGGACCTTTGCTCTAGTTTTCCTCCACTAACAGAGATGGTTAAGCTGAGGTTCAACTGTTGAATCAGGCACTTGGTACTCTAATAAAGTTTATAACTGCCGGAGCGCTAATGGGTTAAAATGGACTTTACAGGACTGAGTTTTCACCCTGTCCCCTGCAGAGGTGCCCCATGGACAGAAGAGAGCGCTGTGTTGGGCACCAGGCAGTCCAGGCTGCACCCTCCTCTATTTTGTATGTTAGATCTCTGGACATGATTTCCAAGGAATAAAGGATCTTATTTCTAGAAACGGTTGTAAACCACTCATCCAAATACGGTCTTTCTCACCTTGCTGTATTGTATTCTCACATGGAATGATATCTCCTCTTTTCGAGATATCTAAGAGGAAAAAAACAAAAATCCCTGTGTCCCTATTGGAACTATTTATTTCCTTTCTTTTAAAGAAGACTTTGGCAAAGCAGCTTAACTATAAGACAAACGTACAACTTAAAATAGAGAATGCATGGCCGAGCAGGTAGTGCTGACTGTGAATCTGTTTCAAACTGAACAAAATAAATGAAAATGGACACAACAACTTTTCTTGGTTTAGGAAGACATAAAATCGCCCTGGCACACACAGAAGTCCTCAATCCATGGGTGGGGTTACTTGCATTGGAAACATGGATTTTGGAGTAATTTTTTCCTAATTAGGTCACCTATGGAAACATACAGATCTTTTAAAGATCCGTGAAAACATTGCCATTGTCTGAAAGTAATTAGGCAAAGCAGAACCCCACAATCTAAAGAATGGTTGGCAGATGCTTAGATAAGGCGTTCTAGGGTTCATAAGCATTTCCCCACCTCTCCCCTGCCCATCTCTGAATTTCTAATAAGAATCACAAGGTGTGTTGATTGCATAAGAAGTGGCTGACTTGCCTCAGGTTGCATAAGAATGCCGCTAACTAGAAAGGACAGCGATCATTAATCTTTTCAAGCTAATTATTTTGTAGCAACCATTTTTATTTGAGCCTTTTTTTTTTTTGTTTGTCCCCTCTCTCTCTCTCTGTCTGTCTCCGGTGATGGAATTGTAGAATATTCCGTTTGGAAAGAGTGTCTATTCTGTGCCCTTCATTTTTTCTCAGAAGGAAAAAATGAAACCCGAGGGGTGATATGTCTGGTTTACTTGTGTCCCCGTCCCTGGATGATAATGTATCCAGAGTTGCTCACCAGGACCCAAATGCCTGACACTTGAGAGAGAAATATATGTGTCGAATGAATGCATCCCATAAGAGTTGAATTCAGATATTCTTAAAAATTTGGGGGCCACAGACCCCTTTGGTAATCCCATAAAGCTTACTGACCTCTTGTCATCATAATGTTTTAAAATACATGATATATATACATAGGATTACAAGGAAAACCAGAAGCTCTCTAAGTGGAGTTCTGGTTAAGAATTCCCATAGGGGCACCTGAATGGCTCAGTCGGTTGAGCATCCGACTTTGGCTCAGGTCATGATCTCACGGTTCATGGGTTCGAGCCCCGTCTTGGGCTTTGTACTGAACAACTCAGAGCCTGGAGCCTGCTTCAGATTCTGTGTCTCCCTCTCTCTCTGCCCCTCCCCTACTCAAGCTCTGTTTCTCTCTCTCTCTCTCTCTCTAAAATAAATAAACATTACAAAAAAAAAAAAAAAAAAGAGAAACTCCCATGAGGTGACTTACAATATCCTCTCTTGTTCTGAGATTTCATACTTCTATCATATAATGTCTTGTTACTCAAAACACCCTTGGGGCCAGCAGCCTTGGTTGCCCCGCCCCCCCCCCCCCCCACACTACACACACACACTTCCTGAATCAAATATGCATGTTTGGACAAGATCCTCAGCCTACTGCTGTGTGTATTCTATCTTGAGAGTCCCTAACAGGTCATGGTGACATGAGGGAGCAGAGGGGGCCCCAACCCCTGCACTTTTGCTGGTGGGTTGTTGCTACTGTAGCACATAAATTCTAGAATAGTTACATACTTCAGCCTAAGGCCAACTTTGCTTCCAACCTCTGACATCTGTTTTCCTTTAAGGACAACTCATCTTCATTTCAGTAATTGCAACTGTTACTGCTTTCTGAATATTTCATTGTTACCACTTTCTGAATATTTCATAAGACAGGCCTGACGATGGTGTGTTTCTTTAGATTTCCCTTAGCTGTTTAAGCAGCAAAATTAATTAGAAGCATCCAGAATAGTTATGCCCAGAGAATATGTTCTTGAGAAGAATGAGCATTGTTACGTAAGTTTATATCCTGCAATACGATCTTAAGGACATTTTTTGGACTTTCTCCAGCAGACTGAAATTTTCATATTTTTATGGTCCTCTCGAATGGATTATTTATCTTTAGGTTTAGATAAGATTTGAAAATTGCATCTTAACCCTCCTCCCCACCCCCATTTCCTTTCACTGCAGCAGCTCCTTTTTGTTATTATTTTTGATGCTTATTTTATTTTTGAGAGAGAGAGTCAGAGAGAGAGGGAGACACAGAATGCAAAGCAAGCTCCAGGCTCTGAGCTTTCAGCACAGAGCTCCACACGGGGCTTGAACTCATGAACTTCGAGATTGCGACCTAAGCGGAAGTTGGATGCTTAATCCACTGAGCCTCCCAGGCGCCCCAGCAGCTCCTTCCTGTCTGAAACATAAGGTCCTTCCGTGTCCTGACACCTGTCTTATTCGCTGATCCGTTTCTCACTGTATTACTAAATATACGCTCTAAGCCCCAAAGATGGAACTCTCTGCCGTATCCTGTGTTCCAATATCTCTGCCCCCTTGGGTACCTCCTTCTCTGTGTTATAACATTCCCCTTCTCACAGCCTCTTAGAGGGCCAAGCAGCTCCAGGCCACTTCCAATTATGAGGTTCCCGGGATATTAAAAATGAAAACCGCCGAACTGGCTGACAAAATGTAAATTGTTTTATAAAATATTTTTGGCATCTCTTGAATATTTACTTTAGCACTTAACCTTACTAATCTACGTACCCAACTCCGATGTACGTACAGACTTCCCTGGGGACAGCATCTGTAAATACAGAAATGTGAGGCCCAGACCAAGAAGTCCTACGGGCCCCTCAGGCCCCTCATCCCACGTGAAATCCCTTCTCTCGTGTGCAAGTGCTGTCTGTCCTCACGGCTCAGTAGAGCGAACTCTGCTCCGGTTAGTTGGCTAAGGTGGTCTCTTGTGTCACTTCCTGTCGATCACAGTTCACCTAACATTTAAACATGTATTTATTTTACCTTAAAATATTGCCTTAAAATATACATGTATTTTACCTTCCCTTCCATATTCCAGGTGTGTTCAGGGTACAGCATGTGGTCTGTTAATATTTAACACAGTGCTCGATATATGGCATATTCGGTGAAACATGATGCATTGACAAACGATTATTTATCATAATATGGTATGAGCTTTCACTTCAGTTCAAAAGTAAAAATATAGCCATTGGTATTTTGAATCATCTTCTCATGGTTTGGTAAAATCCATATGGATGTGTGTGTGTGTGTGTGTGTGTGTGTGTCCGTGCGCGTGCACGTGCTGTTGTTTTGGCTAAGGTCGGTGAAATAGGAATATTTATGGAATAACTTCAGATACTGTTTTTTGGTTTATGCTACTTTGATTTTAAAGATTTGGGTGGCTTCTTCACGTTCCTGTTTAGTGAACAATGCTGCTCGATGCGAGGTACACAGTTGTGAACCTGTGTCTAGTAGCTTACGAGAAGGGGAAAGAAAACTACACGGAGGAGTTCCATCACTCCGACTGCTCTGAAGGAAAGTATGTTTTCCTTAGTTGCGGAAGCAGAGCCCATACGATTTATTTGTAAATAGTTAAAGGAGTTTCATATTGGGGAAGAAATTCAATAACAGAATCTCCGCTGGGATTTGGCGTCCGAAGGACAGGCTGAGGTCACGAGGTCATAAAAAGGCAGACAGGGACAGAGACAAGGAAGAGATCAGAGCAAGTTATTGCTAAATCTGATGCACCTACAGTAAACTTTTAACCTCATCGATTGGAAAAATTACTGATATGATGACTACCTAAGTGTCAACGGTCAAACATTTCTTCGGTTTTGTTCCCAAGAGAAAGATAGCAACTTACCTGTTTTTGCTGGTGACTTGAGAGTATATTTAGGTAAGTGACTTTTAGGCTATTCAGCACCCTGTGGAGTACATGAACGCCCGTGACTGCTTTGGGATTGTTCTTCATTTAATGAAGAGAGTCAGATTTCTGGGGAAAATCTGGTACAATTAAAGACCTTAAAAGCTTAGGCTGTCATTAGCATTGGAAAAGTGTTGCAGAAAAATTACAGGAATATTGGTGATGTTTACCCGAAATGACTCTAAGGAAAAAGTGGTTGTTTTGTGTGTATTTGAAATTCTAGAGACAGCCAAGTAGGGATCAGTAAAATGGGCAAGCTGTTTGGCTGTACTCATCACTTTGTTTTTCTTTTCTATAATCATTTGATAAGTCATACATTATGGCTCTTCAGTGGGAAATATGATACCATCTTAGTACATTTATGTTTTTAAGATGGAAAATCTGAAATTCGTAGTATCTGAATTTTGGAGGAAATGGAGTGTGCTGGTTAGCTACCTATTAGGAAGTATTGCCACCTACTGGCTGTTGTATCAAATTGCAGATAAAAGTTCTCAAAGGACCCAGTAAGAGTCCAGTAGAATTGACCTATTTCACCGTCCAAAAACTGTCACAGTGTGATGTGTAGAAAAGTATAATTTTAATGGTGCACGACCACTCTCTGCACAGTTTTGCCCATCAGTAAACCCTAAAGCAAAATGGTCTGTTTTAACACATAAATTTAATAGTTTCGTTCTGTGTTTCTGATTAGTGTGGCTTCAGTTAGTGACTCTTAGAATGAAGCTCAAAAAATCCCTAAAGTCAAAGAGGAGCTCTAACTTTTTTTTCTACAAGTCTCTTAATGCCTGAGTGACAGGATCGAAAGAGATGTTCTCGGTGGGCATTCCGAGATCCACAATGGTAAGTTCGAGCTGCCAGAAGCATTTACGGAGTAAGACTTTCGAAAAGCCTGAAGAGATGCCCTCTCTTGCCTCTCCCACAGCATTTGTCTTACGGCAATGGCAGCCTACACGTGGATGCCGCCTTCCAGCAGACTCTCTGGAGCGTGGCCCCAATCAGCTCAGGAAGCGAAGCCGCCCAAGGTAAAAAAAAAAAAAAAAAAAAAAAAAAAAAATTCCACTTCAATTAGAGGGCTTGTCCTTGATGCATGATTGACACTCATCTTTGGAATTGTGGTAATGAGCAGATTGTTAATCAGGGCGTTTTGTGTCAAAATATTCTGGAATGCAGATACATGACATTTAAGAATCTTGTTTGGGTTGCTATTGAAAAGTGAGGCTAATATGGAGGCTTCTCATGTTCTGGGGTTGGGGGAGTCAGAGCCAGATCACCACAGTGTTTATGCATCAGGATTTCCCAGTTAATATCTGCTTTTGTTTTGATCACACTCGTTTACACACAGGTTCAGATCTGAGCCTCTCCGTGTTTGTATGTGGAACAGAGGATTTTGTGGGGTCGAAGTCATGTTTTCTAGCGGGAACACCACTGACTGTGGGACTTGGGGACCCTGAGCTCAGAGGCGGCAGGCAGGTGGCTCCTTTCTTCTCTGATTTTGGCCGAGTACTTAAGCCCCTCTAAACTTCCGTTTCTCTGTCTATGCAAAAGAAGATTGGACCAGACGCTCTGTCCAGCTCTCAGCATCTGACCATGACAGTTCAAATATGCCTGAATTTCAATCCTTACAGGGTATCTAATTGGTGGGGACGTCCTCAGGTTGCTGCACGGACACATGGATGAATGCCTCACTGTCCCTTCAGGAGAACACGGTGAAGAACAGCGGAGGTTGGTACCTGGCCTGGTGCCTTCGAGTCTTGCCTTGATGCACTTTTTACTTTTTATTATTATTATTTTTATTCTTAACATTTATTTCTGAGAGACCGAGGACGAACAGGGGAGGGACAGAGAGAGAGGAGGGACACAGATCATTCGTTTAATAGAAAATGGGCCACTAACACTCCTCTGTCCACTGAAGGGATCCGTGTGTTGGCCTCTACAGAAGTTTTTCTCTTATGTTTTATTTTTTATTACCTATTGATAGAATCGCTGAAAACGTTGGTATAAAGAGGGAGGAGTGAACACATTAAACTACTTAAAACTTCATTACGCGTTCCTTAGTTTCGATTTCTTTCTGGCAGGTTTAGTCTCAAATTCAGTTTTAAAGTCAGAGTTCTCAAACCGCACAAAAGTTTGGGACCTTTTTCTATTGCCTCCCACTTACTGACATACATAATAAAGTTGATCACTCTCCCTAATATTGTATGTGACTATAACACCTCTCGCATGCTAATATTTGTTGGTGTTGGGCCAAGACTGAAGACCTCTGAATCACTGGGGAAAGCGGATCAATAATCCAAAACCATATCATATTTAGGATGATTGAATGTCCTGCTTTGCTTTATGAATTAATGGATCCACAGTGAGTCGAACACACAAATATGAGATTACTGAGAGAAGGCATCGCATGGATGGTTTATGACATGTTTTTAAGTCTTTGAGTAGACATCTCTCATGATATGAACCTATATAGCGAGGCAACTATTATTTAATATGTTTATTTTTGTAACTTAGATATAGAGAACGTTTAGAAAGTTAATACTCACTTTTGAAAAGTTTATTTATAGAAAGAGAGAGTGAGGGGCGCCTGGGTGGCTCAGTCGGTTAAGCGGCCGACTTCGGCTCCGGTCATGATCTCACAGTCTGTGAGTTCGAGCCCTGTGTCGGGCTCTGTGCTGATGGCTCAGAGCCTGGAGCCTGCTTCGGATTCTGTATCTCCCTCTCTCTCTGCCCTATTCCTGCTCATATTCTGTCTCTATGTCTCTCAAAAATAAATAAACATTAAAAAAATTAAAAAAAAAAAGAAAGAGAGAGAGGAAGTTGGGGAGGGCTCTCGTAAAGGAATAATAGAGAGAAAGAGAATCCCAAGCAGGCTCCACAAAGCCAGTGCAGAGCCCTATGCGGGGTTCGATCCCACCATCCACGAGATCATGACCTGAGCCAAAATCAAGAGTCAGATACTCAACCAGCTGAGCCATCCAGGTGCCTCGAAAGTTAATACTCATTTGCTCGCTATTGAACCTTGGGAAAAGCCACTTTGAGACCTCGGTGTTAGTTGTACCTCTCTGACCAGGAAGACCTGGCTTGTGGTAAAGAGTGACAAGCACAGCCTGGAAAATTCCCTAAATGAAGAATGCTGCTCTTAGTAGGTTGGGAAGATAATGTTGATGGTGCCGATAGTGTATGTATACAAGACGAGAGGGTGTTCAAAAGGCAGTCAGTTTGAGGAATTAATTCCAAACAGAAGAAAAAACAGAAGACTCGAAGGGATGACAGTGTGTGTGGAATTAGCTGTTCTGAGTGCCCAGGGGCAGGATGGAATCGGAGTGGAGACTAGACAGGAGAGAACAGTGTGGTCAGCTTTTTGAAGGGTCCTTGGTGCCAATGCCATGGGCGCACTTTTACTCTGAGGTAGTTAGGGGAAGGAGCGTGGGGTGGGGGTGAAGTGGTCAGGTCTCTCGTAAAGGAATAATAGGTCTTACGGGCAGGGAGAGCTTGGGTCACCAATGAGAGTCCAAGTCAGGGAAACCAGGAGAAGGCTGTTACAGGCACTCGCGCAAGAGGAAGGGAGAAACTTGACCTGGTGAGCGGCCATCAGAATAGAGAACTCTACCTGGAACAGAGACACGTTAGGACCTAGTGACAGGTTTAGGGATGACTAGTGTGGAGCATGAGGGAACGGTAAATACAGAGGGTCCATGGGACATTAAGCAGGAAGTTAGAATTTTTGAGTTTTACTTAGACAGAGCTTGGCTTAGATGTAAATTCCGAGTGCCCAGGGGATAATTGAGGGAATGTGAGTCCTACAAGGGAGGGCAGAGCTGAAATTAGGGGGATGTGTTTATCAGTTTGTGTTGCAGATTTAAAAAGGCCGCAAAGCCTTGGAATAGACTAACCAGAGAGGCGGCTGAGGGTGGTACCCTGACATTTGGAATGTGGACAGGCAGAGAAGAGTCCACATGATGGTCAGGTAGAGAACCAGGGAGGTTAGTCACAGAAGCCAAGGGAGCGGTTGGAGGCAGATGTGTTAAATGCGGTGATATGTTTTTATAGACTTAGGAGCAAAAAGAGGCCCTGTCTTAGTCTTTGGGGAACTTATTCTCTGTTTCGTGAAAGGAGACAGAGCAAGTGATTCTTCTTAGACGCCTTCTATTGTTTCTACAGACACTTGAGAGATTTGTAGTTAAGGCTGTGGAGCTACACAGACCTGGGTTTGGGCCTCAGCGCTGCCACTTCCTAATTGGGTGACTTGTGCGGATAACTTAATTTCTTTAAAAATTGCTTTTCTCCACTGTTAAAGGCTTAAGTATGAGCTGCTGCTCGGTGGGGCTGTTGGGAAGATACAGGAGAAAAATGCGTGGACGATACTCGATGCATAGTAGGAGGTCAGCAGACTGTTTCGTTGGTTGTCATTTAGATGAAAGAGCAGCATTGAGTCAGATGTGGAAGAATCTGACGGACCCTGGGCAAGTGGATGAAAGCTTAATAGAGCATAGGCTTTGGAGGAAGCGACGCTAGACTGTATCAAGGAAAAGCCTCTATTTGAATTGAATGAAGAGGATGTGGGGTGAGGAAGGGCTCCTGATTCTTGCTAAGGTTCGGAAGCCGGGAATGGATGAGCATGGTTTTTGTTTGACTAGTTGAATATTTTCCTTCTCCAACGAGAATATTCAGGGTCCGACAGACCCCAGAGTTCCTCAGCTAAGCTCACTGGCAATGACTACAGTTTTCCAGTTCTCCTGGACATTAGAGGACCTGTATGTTAAATGGGTATGTGTTTGTGTTTTACCTAAGTGTGTTTATTTATTCGAGAGAGACTGAGACAGCGCAAGTGGGGAAGGGGCAGAGAGAGAAGGAGACAGAATCCCAAGCAGGCTCTGCACTGTCAGCGCAGAGCCCGATGTGGGGCTCGAACTCATGTAACCGTGAGATCATGACCTGAGCCAAAATCGGATGCTCAACTGACTGAACCATCGAGGTGCCCCTAAGTAGGTGTTTTCTTGAACCTGGTGTTTATAGGGTAGATTTTCTACTGATTCTGTATGTAGCTGGTTATTACTGCAGAGAAAACTAGCAGACATTTCGAAGATACTTTATTATTGTCCTGGATCTACTTTCCCATTGCATACATGTTGACGTCTGCCCTCTCTCATATCGTCCTTGAGTTACTGTTGTTAATTTCTGTGTCAAATTACTCTCAATATGTATTCAGTTCCGCAATGACAGCTCTTTTAGGGAGTGATGTCGGTAAGAACACATCCATTTGTGCCCCGTGCACAGCATGTTCACACGGGTGAAATTAGATTTAAATAGATGTCACATCATGGCTCGAGGGAGAAAATGAGTCAGAAATAGGCAGCAGCACCCTAAGGGGTGTCGCTTAAGGAAGGATAGTCAGATTTGTCTTATTTAAATAGTGAGATCGGGCATTTCTTTGCATGTCACAGTACAAGCGATTTCTTAAATTTTACGTTCGCACAGCACCCTGTTATTTCAAGTCTTGTTAATATCATCGTGCAGAAATTTCTTTATCTCCCCTTGTTCTGACCCGGAGTCATTTCATTCAGTGCCTTCGGTGACTCGGGGAGGCAAAGGGCAACTCAGTCTGGAGGCAACAGTTCTTAATTGATATGAATCTCTACTGGGAGAGAAACGCATCATGAGAACTGAAGAATAGATATTTTGGTTCTTTGAAAAAAAAAAAAAGAAGGAAAAATAATTTGATTTTTGGACAGCCACTTGAAAGCTGGAGGAGTTCCAGGGAAGTGTGTGAAAAAATTCTTTTACCTCCCAGCTCTTTGCCCTCCTCGTGTCCCGCTTACGCTCAGTAATTGTGTCATGTTCTGAAGGTCAAAGAACTAAGGTCAAACCAGCTTTGCCATAAGAAGTAGTGGAAATAAGGAGACGGCCAGAAGCGACATTCACGTTCGAGTGATGTAGGAACATCTTGGTCATCAGCGCTTTGCGCCTGCGTGGATATGCCATCCTGCCCATGCCCGTCCCCTTGACGGTTGTCGAACAGACACGCCATAATTGTAGCAATTGAAAGTGCACTTTGGTGATGAGTTCTCTAATTCCAGAGACCAACGGAATTACCTTGAATTTCCTCTTCACGTTTAGAGTTGCATGTGTAACTAATTACCTAGGCATTCCCATGAAGGCATTAATCAAAACTCTTAGAAGGAAGAACACACAGTGGCCCATTCAGTTAACTGGAATTGAGTGGGAGAATGAGGCGCCATTCAAGCTGAACTAAATTCATACTTTTCTTCACTCTTCTTGCTCATCTTCTGTTTACAGATTGAATTCTGACATTGCTCGAGAAATACAGCGTCGCAGTAGTTTTATTTTAAATTTCTTTAAAAAATACTTTTTTGGTGTTTATTTTTTGAGAGAGGCAGAGTGTGTGTGTGTGCGTGACCAGGGGGGAAGGGCAGAGAGAGGGAGGCACAGAATCCGAAGCAGGCTCCAAGCTCCAAGCTGTCAGCACAGAGCCCGACGTGGGGCTTGAACTCATGAACCGTGAGTTCATGACCTGAGCTGAAGTCAGAGGCTTAACCAACTGAGCCACTCAGGTGCCCTTAAACTTCTTGACATTTGTCCAGGAAGACCCTGTGGTTCTAAAATCACAGGTATGCAAGTTGTCTAAATAACAGTAAAAATATCATCCATAGACGTTGTGAGCATTCGAGTAAAAGGGAGAGATACTTGGGAGTTTTAGCTTTAAATCATAATTTTTTAGTTCTTACCCAAAGTCTTTAGATAGTGAGAGTGTATTGAGGAGAAACAGGGATTTGTCAGATGCAACATAGTGTTTTAATTATTGACTTAAAAATAAGCTTTCATTCTGGAAGCTTGAAATTTGATTACCAGTTTTCATTTTGAGCATGATATATTTTACATGGGGAGTATTTTCTGCCCTAGATTCTGGCTCTGGATTACATCCTATTACTTGCGTCCATTTTTATGTGAAGCGTAATCAAATGGCAACAAAGACATTTCCTTTATGTGCACGTACACCTACTTCTGCATTAAATTTGCCCTCTCGGAAGTAAGTACACCATACTTTTAAGTTAGTGATTTTTAGAATTTTCTTTAAGCTTTATTCATTTATTTTGAGACAGAGGGAGAGAGCATGAGCAGGGGAGGGGCAGAGAGAGGAAGAGAGAGAGTCCCGAGCAGGCTCCATGCCGTCAGTGCAGAATCTGACCCGAGGTTACTCATAAACCGCGAGAGCGTGACCTGAGCTGAAATCAGGAGTTGGACCCTTAACTGAATGAGTCCCCCAGGCGCCCCTTAAGTTAGTAAATTTTAAAGTGGACAAATTGGAGGAATATTATTAGGAATTATTACTCGGGATCTCTGGCCTGGACACTGATAATAGAGGAACGTTTTTTGAAGAGCATCCTTTGTATGCATTTGTATATTAAAACCAGTTATGCTTCGTAGTTCACAGGTAGTTTTATTCACTCTGTAACAATTTGTGGAATGACTGTCGTGTTCCCCGTGCGGGGGTTATTGCGGGGGTTATAGCAGTATATAAAAAGATGCAATGTGTCTTTTCTCAAGGAGTTGTCATTCTAGTGGGGATATGAGTCAACAGAAACATAAATGCACTTATTTACAAATGCACCCACGTACGCGTGCAACCACAGATAATATACGAGGTGATTATAGGGGCTTTGGAGAAAAATAAAGAAGACAAAGGAGAGGAGAAGGTTTGTGTTTGTGTGTGTCTTCAAGGGAGGGGGAGAGGGAGGAAGAGAGGGAGAGAGAGTGAGGGAGAGCTTGATCTGCAGAGGGAGGTAGTTCTGCGTCTGTTTTATCAGGCATTACTACTGCGTATACTTGCTCTGTCTTGCTACTTTCCAATGCAGGGCAATTAAGTTATTGTTTCTGACAGTGTCTGGAAATAAACGCTACATTTGCTTTCCAGAATGTGACTCAGCAGGCAAAAGCTGTGCCGTATGTTTGCATGACAATATTGTTTTTGCCTCCTTGCCTCTTTTTTGACATTTTGGGGATTTAATGAGCTTTAGTTGTCAATAATTGATAAGGCGTGAGATGGGTTTGATACCGTGAATTAAGCATCTCTCAGTGTGGTTTGGAAGGAGATGCATGGTTTATGTCTGTGTACACAATCGGGTGACTGATACCCTTGCCTGGTTTGTATGCCCCCAGTCACCACCTCGGAGGAAGCTTACAGCGCTGCCTTCTGTGCTCCTGAATGCTCCAGGAGAGCAAGTTATCCTGAGGGGGCTTCTCTTGCACCTGTTTCCCTTCACGACCCGTATGGACCTTTGCAGCCTGATTCTGGGAGCCGGATGGCTTTGCTCGGCAGTTTTGACGAAAGAGGAAGTATATATCGGAGAGCTATTTTCTCTTCTGTGCCTCTTTTCCCTTGAGAGAAGTTCACTCTTTTCCCCAAACTTCAACTCCCTGCCGTTTGCAGACAACGCAGGGACTCATTTCAGCCTGCCCCATTTAGCAGCCTGACTCGGTCTGTAACCCACATGCTCAAGGAATGGCGGGGCTAGAATGCATGGTCTTAAAAAATATAGGTCTTAAAGGCAAAAGAGTAAAAATATTCACAGGAATTGGAAGCATTGGATTTCAGTAAAAATTAAAACAACAACAACAATAATAATTGAAGTGTTCTATACACTTAAAGTTGAGTGAATTAAAAAAGAGACCATAGAAGTTTAAAAAATCAACATTAAAAAAGAATTATCCTTGGGGGCGCCTGGGTGGCTGAGTGGGTTAAGTGTTTGACTTTGGCTCAGGTCATGAGTTCGAGCTGCGAGTCGGGCTCTGTGCTGACAGCTCAGAGCCTGGAGCCTGCTTGGGATTCTGTGTCTCCCTCTCTCTCTGCCCCTCTCCTGTTTGTGCTCTCTCAAAAATAAACAAACATTAAAAGAAAAATCCTCCAGTTATCTTCTCGATGAAATTCAAGACTATTATTCACTTGGCCCTGTTTTTTTCTTCACTTAATCTGGATGTAAGCAATATCTTTCAGGAAAAAAAAGAAAGGAAGGAAGAAAAGCTTTCTCTCCTTTTTAACTTCCAGATGCCTTTGTGGTTGTATTTCGGGTGGAGTGAAAAGTAAGAGCAGCAACATATTTTTGCTGTTTTCCTGCTCTAGTCCTATTTACACGATTCTTTGTAGTATCAATATTGTTTTTAATTCACAGTGATTCATGTATATTTATTCTGATGTATCATCTCAAAACATCCCTGTTTTCTCTTGGACAGCAACTGGAATAGACATATCATCACAGACTCAGCCCCCAAGTAAATATATAATGTTACTTTCAACACTGGGTAGGCACATACTTCTTGATGTTGCTGTTGCTATGAAGACGCTCCTGACAGTTTGCTTTAGCACCTGCCGGGAGTTCAGCTGCTCAGCCAAACACCCTCATAGGCACGGAGAAGACCACGGCACAGCCCAAATTCTACTGTGAAAAATGGGTAAAGTCAAACAGTTAGGATTTTACTCTGAAATCACCTTTTAATCCGGGGCCTGCTTTTCAATCCCTTCAGCTCAATTCCTTGAATGCTTATTGAGGGACTTGTATGTTGTTGGCAGTTTGATGTGTACGGCGTGTAATGAATGAGAGCCAGCCCAGGTCTTTAAGGAATTCGTAGTCTGGTAAGAGCTTAGAACGACACTCATGAAGAAGTGGGTGTTATTCTGAGAAAGACCAATCACAGTCTTTTTAATGTTTACTGATTTTATTTTTGTGAGAGATAAACTTACTTTATTTCTGTGCTGATGCCTCAGAGCCCGACGTGGGGCTTGAACTCATGAACCGCGAGATCATGACCTGAGCCCAAGTTGGACTTAACTGACTGAGCCACCCAGGTGCCCAATCACAGTCTTTTTAAAAATTAGGTTGTAGAAAGCATCTCTTCCCATTCCTCCCCTTGAGGAAGTCTAACAGTCTTCCTCAAAGAAGGAAGGGATCCTTCTCCATCTCTGATTTTGAAGCGATAAGTTTGTTAGCCTGTACGAGCTAGTAGAGCATTCTTCTCTTTCCACTAATTGGTTTGAATCTGCTCTTCAGATTCAAACTGTCAATAGAAATCATGTGTGAGTAATTTTTCTGTGAACCTAATTATTTTTCAGAGGATTCGTAGATGAAGCTTCAATATCTAGAGTCTGGTAATACATTAACGCAGTTGAACCTAATCTGGTCGAGGCCATGCTGGCGGTGGGACTGTCTTTAACCGCGCCATACAAATAATGGCACTTGTCACATACTGCCGTGTATTATCTTTATTGGTGATCAGTCTCTTCTCTTGTTCATGTCTTCTCTTACCTTTTAGTGACATGTATATGGGAATTGGCACACAAATGCTTCTTATTTTGCATTTGTGAAAGAAATAAGTGGAGAAAAAACAAATCATGTTCTTTGGGTTATTTAAAGAGGGAATGGTGTGCTGCATTGACCCCTACTCTGGCTAACTCCTCAGGGGTGGAGGTCCCCCACTTGTGTTTCTTCGGCGACTCTTGAAAGACTATTACCTGCTTGCACTTTGGGGAGGGGAAGAAAAGGCGTCTTACTAAATCAGCTCACCAACGTGAGTGAGCAGAACACTATTTCGGGGCCTGGGAGTCCCACATTCTTGGCTCACAGTCTTCTCTAATGGAAGCACTGTGACTTTGAATCGGTTCACGGAAGGAGTGCCCGTTCTTGTAGCAGGAATCTGAGCCTTGAAAACTACGATTTTCAAAAGCAGAATTGGGTGGTCATAGGTATCTTTGACAACCTGATGTGTGTTACATATTCTTCTTAGAAAATTCACACACTTGCCAACATGGAAAAATTTTGTCCATGGGGTGACTTCTGTGATGTTAATTTGTTTTTTGATGTTCCCTTATTCTTCCCCATTTAAGCAGTCAGTGGTGCCTGTGTTTTTTCCCCCAAAATGGAGGTTCGTGACTTCCCAGAATCCTTAAGCTTTGTATAAGGCACTTCCCTTTCTGACTTGTATTCCCTAAAGACGAAGCTCAAGGAAGTTGTTGTGCGTTAGTGTCTTAGAAGGGAGAGAGAGATTGTTTCTGGTAGAAAAAGAAGATAAGAAGGGATTTTTCAACTTGAAAGACATTCAGATGATGAAGCAAATGGATACCCATGGGGGGAAAAATAGCCTTGACCCAAACCTCACCCTTGATACAAAAAAAAAAAAAGAACTCCAAATGGATCATGGATAGAAATGTAAAACAGAAAGCCATAAAACTTTCAGAAAAAAATAGGAAAAAACTCTTGAAGATCATAGAGTTTTAAAACTTGACATTGAAACCATGTCTTCATAAAAAGAAAACATTGATAAACTGGTCCTCATCGAATTGAGAAACTTGTGTTCTATAAATGTCCATGTGAGGAGGATGGAAAGACACGTCCTAGAGGGCAGACAATATTGGCGGGTCATATTTCCAATGAAGGATTAGCATCTAAAAATATATAAAGAACTCTCAAACAAAAACAAAACAAAAGAACTTCTTTTTGGCAGTAAAAAGAAAAAAAAAACAAAAACAAAAAACCCAATGTAATTAGAAAAGGGGCAAAATATGAGAACTGCTATTTCGCAAAGAGGGCCTAACAGATTGCAAGGAAGCTCATGAAAAAATGTACCATCATTAGTCATTGCTGTAAATGAAGACGGCAAGGAGCAATCAATACGCACTAAACAGATCGACCAAAACCAACAAAAAAATTGATAGTCAAATGTTGGGAGGATGCAGAGAAACTGAATCCCTCATAAATGGCTTACAAAGTGGTACCACTACTCCTGAAAACATTTCGACACTTGCTTTAGAAACTAAACGTGCACGACCATATGACCTAGCAATTTCACCCCTGGGCGTTTATCCCAAAGAAATGAAAACTGTATTCACATATATGTATAGAAATTCACATAATATACAATGTTATGTATTCGCATAATATACAGAAATATTTAGTGTAAAGTAGCTTTTTTGTAACAGCCAAAAACTGGAATCAGCCCAAGTGTCCTTCAACTCATGCATGGTCGAGCCATCAGTGGTAGAACTGTAGCATAGAATATTACTCAGCAATTAAAAGCAGTGCCTGGTTGATATAGCAGCTTGGATGACTCTTCAGGAAGTTATGCTGAGTGAAAAATATCAATCCAAGCATCTTACATACTATATGATTCCATTTTTATGACATTTTTGAAATGATAAAAGCTTAGAAATGGAAGAGAGTGGCTATCCAGAGTTAGGGAAGCAGGTGCAGGGAGAGAGAAGGAAATGCCTATAGTTATAAAGGGAATATGAGGAATCTTGGTGGCATGGGACCTTCTTCCTGCTGGTGAGGATTCAGGAACTGACACAAGTGACAACATGGTGTAGAATTCAATAAAAGCAGTACTGGGTAAATATATTAATATCGGGATTGTATCAAAGCTAATTTTCTTTTTTAAAAAAATATTTGCATGTTTATTTTTGAGAGAGAGAGAGACAGAAAGAGCAAGAGCATGAGTGAAGGAGGGGAGGAGGGAGGAAGAAACACAGAATCTGAAGGGTGTTCCAGACTCAGAGCTGTCAGCACAGAGCCCGGTGTGGGGTTCGAACTCACAAACCGTGAGATCATGACCTGAGCTGAAGTCAGATCCTTAACCAACAGAGACACCCAGGCGCCCCTCAAAGCCAATATTCTTGATGAAAGACTTCTAGATTTTTAAAAATGTTACTATTAGGGGAAACTAGACAACATGTTCAAGAACAAAATGTTCAGAAATACCTTTCTGTATTATTTCTTTCACCTCATGTGAATCTATAATTTTCTTAAAACAAAGTTGTTTTCACCCATCCCCTCAACCGTATTCCCTCTGGCAACCACCAATTTGTTCTCTGTATTTAAGAGTCTGTTTTTGTTTGTTTGTTTGTCTCTTTTTTGTTTGTTCATTTGTTTTGTTTCTTAAAGTCCACATGAGTGAAATTGTATGGTATTTGTCTTTCTCCAACCGACTTATTTCTCTTAGCATAAAACACTCTAGCTCCGTCCACATTGTTAGAAATGGCGAGATTTCATCCTAAGGTTGAGTAATATTCCATTGTGTATATATACCACATCTTTATTCATTCACCTATGGCTGGACACTCGGGTTGCTTCAATATCTTGGCTATCATAAATAAATCTGCAGTAAACATAGAAGTACATACGTCATTTCAAATTATATTTTTGGGTTTTTTGATAAATACCAAGTAGTGGAATTACTGGATCATGTGATAATTTTGTTTTTAACATCTTGAGGCACCTTCACACTGTTTTCCACAGTTACCGAACCAGTTTGCATTTCCACCAACATTGCACAAGGGTTCCTTTCACTCCACATCCTTACCAAGTCTTGTCATTTCTTGTCTTTTTTGATTCTAGCCATTCTGACAGGTGTAAGGCGAGAGGTTATTGTGGTTTTGATTTGTATCCCCATGATAATGAGTGATGTTGAGAATCTTTTCATGTGTCTGTTGGCCATCTGTATGTCATCTTTGGAAAAATGTCTATTCAGTCCCTCTGCCTATTTTTAAATTGGATTGTTTGTTTTTTTAGTGTTGAGTTGTACAAGTTATTTATATATTTTAGATACTAACCCCTTATCAGATATATCATTTGCAAATATCTTTTCCCATTTAGTAGGTTGCCGTTGTCATTTTGTTGATGATTTCTTTAACTGTGTGAAAGGTTTTCATTTTGATATAGTCCCAATAGTTTATTTTTCTTTGGCTTCCTTGGCCTCAGGGGGCATATCTAGAAAAATGTTTCTATGGTTGATGTCAGAGAAATTACTGCTTGTGTTTTCTTCTAGGATTTTTATTGTTTCAGGTGTTATATTTATATCTTTATTCCATTTTGAGTTTACTTTTATGTATGGTGTATGAAAGAGGTCTAGTTTAATTCTTCTGCATGTTGCTGTCCCATTTTCCCAGCAGCATTTTTTAAAGAGACTGTCTTTTTCCCATGGATATTCTTTCCTGCTTTGTCAAAGATTAATTGGCCATATAATTGCAGGTATATATCTGGGATTTTTATTGTTTCATTGATGTGTTTGTTTTTGTGCCAATACCATACTGTTTTGATTACTACAATGTTGTAATATAATTTGAAATCTGGGATTGTGATACCTCCAGCTTTGTTCTTTTTTAAGATTGTTTTGGCTGTGCAGGGTCTTTTTTGGTTCCATACAAATTTTAGGATTGTTCATTCTAGTTCTGTGTTGGTGTTTTGATACCGATTGTGTTGAGTCTGTAGATTGCTTCAGGTAGTGTGGACATTTTAACAATATTTGTTCTACTCTATGAGCATAGAATGTCTTTCCATTTGTCTGTGTCATCTTTAATTGCTATCATCAATGTTTTACAGTTTGCAGAGTATAAATCTTATACCCCTTTGGTATTTTATTATTTTTGGTATATATATATTTTTAATTTTTTTAATGCTTATTTATTTTTGAGAGAGAGAGACAGAGTGCAAGTGGGGGAGGTGCAGAGAGAGAGACACACACACAGAATCTGAAACAGGCTCCAGGCTTTAAGCTATTAGTTCAGAGCTCGACATGGGGCTTGAACTCAGAACAACGAGATCATGACCTAGGCCAAAGTCGGATGCTTAGCCAACTGAGCCACCCAGGCGCCCCTATTTTTGGTATAATTGTAAAGAGATTGTTGATTTCTCTTTTTGGTACTTGATTATTAGTGTATAGAAATGTAACATGGGGTGCTTGGGTGGTTCATAATCAGTTAAGTGGCCAACTCTTGATTTCAGCTCAGGTCACACTCTCAGTTGTGGGATGGAGCCCTGCTTCAGGCTTCAGTGAGTGTGGAGCCTGCTTGGGGTTCTCTCTGCCTCTACCCCTCTCCCCTGCTTGCATGTGTGCTCTGTCTCTCTCTAAAATTCAAAAGAAGTGGAAAAAAGAAATGCAAAAGGTTTCCATATATTAATTTTGTATCATGAGACTTTATTGAATTCATTTCTCAGTTCTAGTAGTTTTTTTTTTTTTTTTGATGGAATCTTTATAGTTTTCTATATATAGCATCATGTCACTTGAAAATAGTTTAAGTTTTACTTCTTTGTTACCAGTTTGGATGCCTTTTATTTCTTTTTCTTGACTGATCGCTGCAGCTGAGACTTCCAGTATTATGGTGAATAAAAATGGTGAGAATGTGCATCCTTGTCTTGTTCTTCATCTTAGAGAAAAAGATCTTAGTTCTTTCTCTTTGAGTATGATGTCAGCTGTGGGTTTTTTATATATTGTCTTTATTACATTGAGGTATGTTTCCTCTGTACCTACTTTCTGCATCTCTTGTTGTGACCATATGGTTTTTATCCTTTCACTTGTTAATGTGATGGGATCATATTGATTGCTTTGTAAATACTGAACCATCCTTGCATTCTGGATTAAATCCCACTTATTCATGGTGAATGAATTTTTAAATATCTTTTTGGATTTGACTTGCTGCTATTTTGTTGATGATTTTTGCATCTGTGTTCATCAGAGATACTGTCCTGTAGTTTTCTTTCTTTGTTTCTCTTTGTAGTGTCTTTATCTGGATTTGGTAGGAGGGTAATGCTGATCTTTTAGAAGGAATTTGGAAGGTTTCCTTCCTCTGCTACTTTTTGGAATAATTTGAGAAGAATATATATCAACTCTCCTTTGGTAGAATTTACCTGTGAAGAAATCTGGTCCTAGACTTTTGTTGGTTCGGAGTTGTTTTTTGTTTTTTGTTTTTTTTTCTTTAAAGTTTTTTTTAAGTTCACTAATTTTGAGAAAGAGTGAGTGAGCAGGGGAGAGGCAGATAGAGAGAGAGAGAGAGAGAGAATCTCAAGGAGGCTCCAGAGCCTGGTGTGGGACTCAAACTCACAAACCATGAGATCATGACTTGAGCTGAAACCAAGAGTTGTATGCTTAACCGATTGAACCACCCAGGTGCCCCAGTTCGGAGTTTTTTTGATTACTAATTCAATTTTGTTCCTAATAATTTGTCTTTTCAAATTTCTATTTCTTCCTGATTCAGTTTTGGAGGGTTGTATGTTTCTCAGAATTTATCCATTTTTTTCTAGGTCGTCCAATATGTTGTCTTATAGTTTTTTATAACGTGTTCTTATAAGCATTTGTATTTCTGTGGTGCTGGTTCAAAACAAACTTTGAAGACATTTGCAGAGATTAGGGAGGGAGTATTTTTACTGGATTCCACTTTCAGGGTGACCAGCCATCTACTACCTGATACCTTTCTACTTCTCATTTCATCTTAGCTTAGAAGAGATGGCAAGAAGTCAGAGGGGAATGGCTCTGCTGTTTTTTTTTTTCAGTTTGGCAAAACGTCATGCCTCTCAAGTGAATGGAAATCGGCAGCCCTCAGACTGGAAGGGAGCACGTGTGTAGAGAAGATCTAACAAGCAAACCGGTCTTACCCCATGTCTGAAATGACTGCACCACTTTAGCAAGAATAATGAGCTCCTGAATTCCCCATTGGCCTGATGGACTCAAAGTTGAAAATAGTTATATTTGAAATATAAATTTTATTTATTTATTTATTTTTAATATAATTTATGGTCAAATTGACTTCCATGCAACACTCAGTGCTCATCCCAACAAGTGTCCTCCTCAGTGCCCATCACCCACTTTCCCCTCTTTCTCATCCCCCCATCAACCTCAATTTGTTCTCTGTATTTAAGAGTCTTAAAGATCATTTTTTAAGAGTGAAATGGGTAATAATAGTAGTTACGTTATTTCAAACCAGCATCCTCCTGAGAAAAACTAAAAAGGATAAACCACCCCCTAAAATCCGTTTGAAGATAACGGAGAGCAAAAGAAGCAGTGAAAATGTGTGGGGCCAGTGCCCCAAAATACAAGGAGACCAGAGAACTGGGTTTAGCATTTGGCACAAGCTCTTCTCCCCAGGGGGTTCCAGTGACTGAGGAGCTGGGAAGAGGAGCAGGCTGTTGGAAGAATCAGAGTGGAAGACAATGAAAGCTGGTGTAGGACCCCCCGGCCCCCATCCCTGAGGAGAGGCACTTTCGGAGATGCAGGTATAGCTCCCAGAGCTATGCCCTTGAAGCAGTGGTGAACCAGAAATAGATCAGCCCTCGCAAGTATTCAGACTCAGCCTCAAATAATATCAGTTGCTTTTTGGATTAAGATGGTATGAGATTGCTGGTAAGCCTAGATCATTCTGCCTGCCAGAAGCAAAAGAAAAGTACATCTTTTGGAAGAAAATTGCACGCAGAACTCAAATGATCTCTATAATTTTACATAATGTCTGATGGTCAAAATTAAACTAGCTCTTTTGTTTCAACCCCAGCTGGTATACGACAGTGAATGTCTGGTACTGACTACTCAGAGTTAGCAGGTCATACAAGTTAAGAGCTTAGTTCTCTACAAACTTACCCTTAGCTCAGACTCTAGACACAAATCAGGGGTGGTATCCTCACATCACCTGTGCTTCTGAGCAATTGGCTACAAATTTGAGGGTTCCCCTCAACTCCTTTAGATTCAGAAAATCAAGAAAATGCTATCATTATTTTTGCAGGATGTTTTACAATACTCAGGATGTGTTGTCTCGCCCCATCAAAGAATGACGAAGTGGACCCAGAATGAAATGAGCAGCAGGAAGAAGTTTATTAGTGTATAAGATCAGAAAGTAAGAACAGTAGGCAAGCTCTCTTTATGGAGAGGGGGCGTTCCAAAGTGAATGCTCGTGACTGTAGGCAAGGGTCTTTGTTTAACAAGGTTCTGGTTGGTCGCTTTCCTTCCCCCTATTTCTTCTCAGGTTCTACCCTTGTTGGATGGGTACCTCTAAATGCCTAGTCATTCCTTTTTGATTGACTTATTCCCATTGTATGAGGAGTGGTCTATGGCCATACCGTTCCTTGTGGGTCATTCGTTTACGGTGTACTACTTAATGTCAGTTAGGTCTTTTGTCAAATTCTTGAGGGAAACCTGAGGGGAATGGGTGGTGTCTCTTACATTCTTAAGAGGAACTTTATACCCAAGGGAGTTTGCTATGGTCAGACGCTCCCAGCATTGTTCTGAAATATGATTTTCCCCACCTAGGGTCCTCAGGTCCTAACCTTACCCTCTGTGCCTATTTTATCCTATCTTTCCCTATCATATTATGATTCCAGTCTTATTTTTTTAAATTTTTTAATGTTTTTATTTATTTTTGAGAGACATAGAGACAAAATGTGAGCAGGGGAAGGGCAGAGAGAGAGGGAGACACAGAATCCGAAGCAGGCTCCAGGCTCTGAGCCATCAGCACAGAGCCCGACATGAGGCTCGAATTCACAAACTGCAAGATCATGACTTGAGCTGAAGTCGGCCGCTTAACCGACTGAGCCACCCAGGCGCCCTGATTCCAGTCTTATTATAAAGCATGCACATCATACCAGCCAGAGAAAGAGATGCAGAAGGTGAGGTTCTGGGAGGGCCTGAATTCAGGGCTTCTCTGCCCTCTCCCTGTGGATCAAGATACCTGAAATTGATGTGTCTGCTGTCCAGGAAACTCATTTGGGCTCTGGTTCCAAAGTGATTTTATCGGGGTTTTATTATGTAGGAACGATTGACTGAATATTCAACCGCATGATTGAACTCAGTCTCCAGCACCTGTCACTCCCCCAGTGGTCAGGCTGGATCCAGCTTCCAGCGCTCTAGTCCTCTCATTGATCTTTCCAGCATGGCCAACCCCCACCTCGAAGCTATCTGGGGGCTCCTGCAAGTACACTCGGTAGCCTAAATTGAGTTGTAATCCAAGGGGGTCATGAATAACAAAGCTACTTCTATCACTTGGAACATTCCAGTGGTTTAGAGTCTCCCTCCCAGGAAAAGGGACATAGGTCAGCCAAATTCTTTGTTATGTACAACATAGGAGTATAAGATGGGAGCTGACCAAGGT
Organism: Paguma larvata; assembly: GCA_030068075.1. NCBI lineage: Eukaryota > Metazoa > Chordata > Mammalia > Carnivora > Viverridae > Paguma > Paguma larvata. Next base: position 10,815,477 of record CM057837.1, on the reverse strand, counting down.
GCAAGAGCAAACACACACTGTAGGAAAAGGCACGCAGGTCATGGATACACAGATAATAGAATGATCACAAATAGAATTTAAAATATTTATAGGGCACCTGGGTGGCTCAATTGGTTATGTGTCCAACTTTGGCTCAGGTCGCAATCTCACAGTTTGTGAGTTCAAGCCCTGCGTCAGATTCTGTGCTGACAGCTCAGAGCCTGGGGCCTTCTTCAGATTCACTGTCTCCCTCTCTCTCTGTCCCTCCCCTGCTCATGCTCTGTTTCTCTTTCTCTATCTCAAAAATAAACATCTGGGGTGCCTGGGTGTCTCAGTTGGTTAAGCGCCCGACTTCGCCTCAGGTCATGATCTCACAGCTCAAGAGTTCAAGCCCCGCATTGGGCTGTATGCTGACAGCTCAGAGCCTGGAGCCTGTTTCAGATTTAGTGTCTCTCTCTCTCCCTCTCTCTCTCCCCCTTCCCGGCTTACATTCTGTCTCTCTCTCTCAAAAATAAGTATTAAAATAATAATAATAAAATAAAATAAATAAACATCAAAAAATTTTAAAAATGAAATAAAATATTTATAATTATTATAATCTAAGAATTAAAAGAGAAGATGAAGAAATTTGGCAGAGAACTGAAAACTATAAAAAAGGATCATATAGGCAATCTAAAAATGAAAATTAAAATAAATGATATTAGAAACTCATAAATAGATTTAATATCAGCTTAGAAGTAGCCGAAAAGAGAATTCGTGAATTGGAAATTGGGTCAGAAGAATTCAGACTGAAACACTGATGACTAAAAGACTGGGAAATATATAAAAGAGAATAAGAAATAGATGGGAAATAATGAATGTTCTATCGTATATGGAATTGGAGTCCCAAAATAAAAGGACAGAGAAGGGGGGAGGGTAGCAGGAGAAGGCGAGAGTGAGACCGAAGAAGAACAAAGAGCTTACAAATACACAAACACACAGGGCACAGGCAATATTTAACACAACTTGCTTAAGGATTCTCCACAACTGACTAGATATATTAATACATAATTTTGGTTTTTTTAAAATGTTATTTTAAAATTTATTTTGAGAGAGGTAGAGAGAGAGCGCGGGGAGAAAGTCTCTCAAACAGGCTCCACACTCTCAGTGCAGAGGTTGATGTGGGGCTTGAACTCTTGAACCGTGAGATCATGACCGGAGCCCAAACCAAGAGTTGGACACTCAGCTGGCTGAGCCACTCCGGCTCCCCTCAGCTACAGGTTTAAGAAGGGCTGTGAACCCTAAGTAAGATTAAAAGGAAGAGTACTTAGGACCACAAAAGTAAAACTACTAAAAAGTAAACATAAATTGAAATATTTTTTAAAAATGTAGGAAAAAAGATATAGTACCTTTAAAGTGACACAGTAAGACTTACAGGTGACTTCATATAAGAAACAATCAGAGTCATTGGATATAAACTTTCAACTTTCTGTTGAAAGAAAAGTACTACCAGCCTGACAACCATTTTATCTAGTAAAATGGTTGATTTTTTTAAAAGACAGAGCAAAGGGACTTCATTATCAACAGACCCTCAGTAAGGGGCATATTAAATGGTGTTCTTCAAGTAGAAGGAAATTATCGCAGAAATAATTGTGAAGATACAGAAAGGGGGGAAAAAGGCAGAAGGAAGGCAAATATGAGGAAAACTTGTAAAGACCATGGCTAAGCAAAATGATGGCAGCTATAAATCTCGGATTTAAAAACTATAGAGAACAAAATTCATTATAATAGTAGCACCCAAGTCAGGAGAATAAATAGAACCAAATGACAATTCTCGTGTTGTCTGGGAAGTAGCAAAATTAGTAATTGAATCATTTTTAATCAACAGCACATATTGTGATCTTTATAGTGATCACTGAAAACGTAGTAAAAGAATGTAAAATATCAAAGGGAAAGCCAGAATGATAATAATGAAAAAATACTTAAAAGAAGGGAGGAAAGTTTAGAAGGAGAAGGCAAATAGGTAGACGATTGAATTCTGAGGTGGCCTCTAAGATTCCTGCCCATCTGTTGTACACTCTGTAAAATCCCCTCCTTTTTGGTGTGGCAGGACTGTGAATATGGTGGGCCTTACTCCCATGATGAAGTTACATTATATGAAAAAATGGAAAATATGTTGCAAATGTTATTAAGTTTCTCAATGGATTGACCTTGAGTTAATCAAAGGATGGATTTTCCTCGGTGGGCGTGACCTCATCAGGTGAGCCTGTAATGGAAGGGACTGAGCCCTGTTGAAGTCGGAAAATAAAAGTTGAAAAAAATTCTCCTGCCAGCCTTGAACAAGTAAGCTGCAGTGTTGGGAGAGGGTCGATGGAGGGGGCCATGTGGCCAGGATCTAAGGACAGCCTTTAGTTGTTGAAAGATGTCCCTACTTGACACCTGGCAAGAAAATGGACCTTGTTCATACAGCTGCAAGTGACTGACTTCTACCACCCACCAGTGAGATTAAAATATACCCTGAGGGGTGCCTGGCTGGCTCAGTTGGCAGAGTGTGCCACTCTTGATCTTGGGGTCTTGAGTTTGAGAGAGAGAGAGAGAGAGACAATGCCCTGAGCTGCAGCCAAGAATACAGCTCCAGCCGACATTTGGGTTTCAGTCTGCAAAGCCCTGAGCAAGAAACCCATCTCTGCTACTCCCAGACTTCTAACTTCCAGACTACTGGATAATAAATGCATATTGTTTTCAACTAGTAAGGTGGTGGTCAGCTGTTACAGGATAGTAGAAAACTAACACTTGCTGGTTGGTATCACTTTAGGAGTGAGGATTACGAAAGAAAACACAAGCAGATACTGAACTCTAATTATCCTTTTTGCAATTCAGATATAAGACAGCTGTATTGCTCATACTTCACTGGTCAAACTTAAGTGTTTGGGGACAAGCCAAGTGCTCTGAATTTATCTAAAATTGCCTTGGGAAGGAGAGGAGGAATCACTCCCAAGGTAGATGTTAATTCCAGACTTAGAAATGTGATTCAAGATAGGTGGCTCAGTTGGGTGAGCGTCCGACTTGGTCTCAGGTCATGATCCCACAGTTTGTGACTTCAAGCCCTGCTTCGGGCTCTCTGCTGACAGCTCAGAGCCTGGAGCTGTTTTGGATTCCGTGTCTCCCTTTCTCTCTCTCTCTCTCTCTCTGCTCCTCCCCCACCCACACTCTGTATGTCTCTCTCTCTCTCTCAAAAATAAATAAACATTAAAAAAACTTAAAAAGGGGCACCTGGGTGGCTCAATTAGTTAAGCATCTGACTTCGGTTCAGGTCATGATCTCACAGTTCATGGGTTCGAGCCCTGCATGGGGCTCTGCCCATAGCACAGAGTGTGCTTGGGATTCCCTCTCTCCCTCTGCCTCTCCCCACTCACTCTCTCTGTTTCTCAAAATAAATAAATAAACTTAAAAAAAAAAAGTAGGCTTTTGCAAGAGGGAGAAGGTAGCTAGGGCAAAAAAGTTTCTTTTTGATCTGTGTAATGTATACATGCTTTTCAGAGCTTGACTTTTCTACAGGACCCTGCAGCAGATACCAAAAAAGCGCAGTTGATTTGTATGTGAATTTTAAGATGGCAAAGTTATAAAATGAAGAATCACTTCTTCTGATACATAGAACTACTGGAAGTGAAAGGAGTGTGTAGATCATGGCTCAAAAGGAATGCCAGAACCACCCCATTGCTAGAGAATCTAGCAAGGAGGTGGTCGGAATCACAGCTTTATTTCCTTCTTATGTTGTCCTGACTTATTATACCTTTGCATATAAACAAGTATATGGTACTATCATCAGTTCAATTCAATGAAGAGTATTGAGTCTTTAACTCGTATGAGGAAAGTCTGAACATGGCACCCTCTTCCCCCCTCCTCCTACATTCCCTGAGCAAAGGCCCTTCCACGAGGTCTACCTGGGCTCTGTCTTTCATTCCTTTCTCACCAACCCCATGACCATCAGCTTCATTTTCCGTGTGAAGAAATAACACACGAGAAGTTCAATGACTTTGCATCTTTACATAAGGTCATACGAAGAAGAGACATCTTCAGAAAGTTAGTTACAATCAAGCGTCAGTGTGATTCGTCAACTTCTCGGGGCCCTGTCATAGACGTGAGCTAGTAACTGTGAGGTCACCAAGTGGCAGCGCTCACAGGGAGAAAAAGTAGTTTCCTTATAGGGCGAAGGGGTCTCTTTACCGCGTTGACTCTTTTATCGATCACGTTTTCTGATTCCATACTAAAGTCCACTGATTGGAATTGTGTATCTTATAAAACCCTTGTAAATAAATGCCAATATATGCCAAACTGTCACGCGGTGCAGAGCTTGGAAGGGCTGTGCTTTTATTATGATTCTAATGCCACGTTTTTTCTGGGCCTCAGATGGACCCATCTTGGCTGTCAAAGTGCCTGCTTTCTACTGGGAAATAAGTGGTCCGACAATTGAGATTAGACTTAAATTGTGTTTTAGAGCTGAAAATACAAAAATAGCTGACTACTTTTATTTCAGTGGACACCATGGTAATACTGATGAGAAGTGGAATTGATGACATAATAGGAAAAAATCTGTACTTAATACAAGAATAACCTTACAGGGCCTCTCCAGGCAGTTTTATGTGATCAGCCTGAAATATGAGCTCCTTAATGAACCGTATTATACTGGGAGATAATGTGTTATGTAGGCATAACTCACATTCTGCAGCCTGGAATTTTTCAAAGTATCGTCGGATAAGGCACACACTGTTGGTTATTAGGTGCGCATTAAAAAAAAATGTTTATGTATTTTTGAGAGAGAGAGAAAGAGAGACAGAACATGAGTGGGGGAGGGGCAGAAAGAGAGGAAGACAAAATCTGAAGCAGGATCCAGGCTCTGAGCTGTCAGCCTAGAGCCTGGTGTGTGGCTCGAATCCACAATGAGATCATGACCTGAGCTGAAGTTGGATGCCTAACTGACTGAGCCACTCAGGTGCCCCTATTAGGTGTACATATTTTAAAAATTCATAGTGAAATTACAGTGACTTTGAGGTTTTTTTTTTAATGTTTTATTTATTTTTGAGCAAGAGAGACAGAGTATGAGTGGGGGAAGGGCAGAGAGAGAGGGAGACACAGAACTTGAAGCAGGCTCTGGGCTCTGAGCTGTCAGCACAGAGCCTGACACGGGGCTTGAACCCATGAACCATGAGATCATGACCTGAGCCAAAATCAAGCATTGGACACTTAACCAACTGAGCCACCCAGGTGCCCCAAGTGGCTTTGAGTTTTACTGATTTATGAGGTGGAAGATTCTTTGAAAAAAAGTTCCGTTACAAGTAATACCAATGGCCAGTTATCTTAACACATGTTTTTCTTATTAGCTGTAAATTGTTTTGGTTCATTGCAGAGTCTTCCAGTGAACAGAGAGCTAGCTGCACAAGCACTTCGTTCTTTCATAGCCAGTTGACCTTTCTTTGCATTTTGGCGTCATGGACGCTTTTGCTTTGAAATCTCCTGTGATGCTGAGCCCATAGGTGCTGTCATATGGGTATGTTCGATTTCTTAGAGAATCTTTCTCTCTCCTTAGTCTTCCTGTTGACAGGAGCACTTGCTGTGAAGATGATCATTTAGTTGTATGGGTTTAGATATGGTCTCCAATACCATTTGTTACACTTGTGGGTCTTAAACTTGATACTGGAGACACATGGTAGGGAAAAGGGATGATCTTTTCATAGAACAGGCATATTTCTCCAAGTGGACTGGTTTTTAAATAACTTTACAAGAATTTAGTGCCATTTGTGATGGGCTGGGATTCTTATTACATTTAGGATCTTGATATTGTGACTTTTCAGTCTAAAGTAGCCAATACATACTTGATTAGACAAACAATGACATTCTGCACATGCCACGCATTTATATGGGGAGAGTCTGTATGATATAAAGTTTCCCCAGTTGTCAATGAAGAGTTGAAAGTCATCGGATTTTCTACACTTGCTGATGAATCATTTAAATAAAAATAAAGAAATAATGAAAGGCAAAAAGTCTCTTCAGGAGACAAATATTCAGGACATCAACCAGATAAAGTTAAAAATATTGCAGGTAAGAAGGAGGATCCAACTTTTCTTTTGACTTTATATTTGTGTTTTAAATGTTGATTCCCACCCCAAATTGAAATATCATTAGATTTCTACTTACACAAATAGTAAAAGATCATTGTTAAATTCATTCAATAAAGGAAGAGTAATGAGAGTAACACATTTGAAGGAGAATTCTTCATATACCTTATTATGTATAATGTATACAATTCTACATACACATTACATTAACATTCTGCATAAATGTTAAAATTCTACAAACATTACATAAACATTGCTATTTTTATCTTAGAGTCCATTTTAGTTTCAAGCTTAGTTCCTACACAACTTTTATTATGTGATTAGCATTGCTATCTTGGTGTTCATTATTCAAGAACTTTCTCCATGTTCATACAGATAATACCTCTGTATGCATGCATACATACATACATGCAGATTTATTATTTTATTGTTGTACAGAAAATGTATATCCTTTACACTCTTGCATTTTACTTAATACTGCATCATAGAATCTCTTCTTTATTTTCTGTTGGTTTATTTTGTTCACTATTTAATCTCTTCAGACAACTTTTAAGTTTTTTTTGTCATTATTTCTTTAAATATGAAGGGATTGGAGGCCTACATTTTTCAAAATTTACCTGTGAATCATAGATTTGTTATGAAGTACTCTTGTCCTCATTACATCCTAGATAAGGTGTAACTTCTATTTCTCTTTGACCCATGAATTATTTATAAGAGTTTCTGAGTTTTCCAAGTTGTGAGGTTTTAAGTCTTTTAAGTATTTATTTCCAAGTTTCATTAGTTATAATAAGAAAATAGGATGAATAAATGGCTTTACTTTCAAAAAAATCTGAGGAAGTTTGTTTTATTTTTATGGCCAAATACAAGACATTTATTAAAGATCCTGACTGATATAAAAATATGTGTATCTATCTATATATATATACGTACACATTACATCTGTATTTTATCATTTGTTAATTTTAAGTATATACCCAGAGATTCTGATTTAATTTGGGAATTGTCTGTGCATTGGAGTTTTTAAAGCTTTCACATGAGTCTAATATACAACCAAGGCCAAAAATCACTGCCCTAATAAAATAATGATTCTAGTCTGGTGATTCTCAGAATGTGGACCAGTTGCACCAACGTCACCTGGGAACTTACTAGAAATACAAATTCTTCTCCTTACCCTAGATCTACTTGGGATCGGGAACTTGGGGGCAGAGAGGGTCCAGCAATCTGTATCGTAAAAAGCCTGTAGAATAATTCCTAGTACTAAAGATTGAGAGCCACTCATCTATACCAGTAGCTTGACAATGGGGATGGTTTTGTCCTCCAGAGGATGTTTTGGTAATAACTTGGGAACATTTTTGGTTGCCCCAATTGGGAAGTGGGGGTGGAGGAGACAAGTACTGCTGGCATTTGCTTGGTAGGGGCCAGGGACCAGTGAGCATTCTAAGTTCACTGCACAGCCGCCCACAGCGAAGAATTATCTGGCCCCAAATGTCAATAGCGCTGCTGTGTAGAAACTGATCTGGGCCATGATTTCCACACTTTAGCTTCTCATTACCACCAGTGGAGAACTTTTAAAAATCCGGACTCCAGGGGTGCCTGGGTGACTCAGTCAGTTAAACTCTGATTCTTGATTTCATTGTAGGTCATGATCTCACAGTTTGTGAGTTCGAGCCCCATATCAGATTCCAGTTCTGTCTCTCCTTTTCTCTCCTCCTCCCTTGCTACTGCGTGTGCACGTTCTCTCTCTCTCTGTCTCTCTCTGTCAAAATAAAAATAAATAAACTTAAAAAAAAATGCCGACTCCAGATCTGGTTTAATTGGAGGGCATGTTATCACATTTTAAAAAGCTATCCATATAATTGTATCATCAGCCATGATTGAAAACACTGCTCTGGCACTGTTTATAGGTATACCTAAAACTCTTACAATAGATGGGTCAAGGTGATTCTAAATCTACTGATCAATTTTAGTATAAAAAGATAGACAAGTAGTCATTATTACCACCTGATGTGATGTAGTAGGAAGTATAAAACACTAGGTCTAGAAATCCAACTACCATTTTAGAAGTACATGTTAACACTGTGAGGATGTCATCAGAAAAATCCAGAATGTCGAAACCCTAAGACAAATAGTACAGGTTTTTGTTAAGAAATAATGCCAACAAGGAAAAAAGAAGGGAAAATTGTCATTAATAGGAATTTAAGATACTTAACCAGTTTCTGCATCTTAATTTGGATCTTGATTTGAAAAAACAACAGAAAACCAAAACATTTTGGAGAAAATGGAAAATTTGAACACAGTGGATATTTCATAAAAGCAAATTTTATATAAGTGTGTATGTGTCTGTATATCTATATATCTGTATCTACATATGTATATATCTTTTTTGGGGGGAGGGGAGGGAGTTGTATGTGAAGGAGTAACTAGAGGTTATAGGTAAAGCAAGATAGGCCCTGTGTTGATTGTCGTTGACACTGTGTACTGGGCATATTGGAATTTATCATATTTTCTCTACTTTTGTGTATATTTGAAAATACACTGTCAAGACAGTATTTGTCAAACAGTATTTGAAAAACTTAAGACAGTAGGTATTTCCACAGTGTAAAAAAAACCATCAACAGTCCATTGGATTTGGGACCACGAACGTCATTTGATAGCCTTAGCAAATGTGTTTCATTGGAGGGGTGCCTGGGTGCTCAGTTGGTTAAGCGTTTGACCTCCACTCAGGTCATGATCTTGTGGTACATGAGTTTGAGCCCTGCATCCAGCTCTGTGCTGATAGTTCAGAGCCTGGAGCCTGCTCTGGATTCTGTGTCTCCCTCTCTCTCTGCCCCTTCTCTCCTCACACTCTCTCTCTTTCTCAAAAATAAATAAATATTAAGAAAAAATGTGTTTCATTGGAGAGGGGGTCTGGAAGCAAGTAGATGCACGGATATCTGACAGGAGGTGATCCATGAGGCAGGTAAGGGCGTGAGCAGGACAGGAGAGTATGGTCAACTGGGTTATTATGTTTGAGACAGGACAGGGTTATGTGTGTTGGAATGATGGCAAAGATCCACTACAGACAGAGACACTAAGTCTGAGGAAAGAAACAGGGAGCATGTATAAGCATTGGTTTCCCTAAAACCATCTCAACAGAACTCGAGTTGGATAATGTATATAAATTACTTAGCATTACTTCTGTCATATTAACAAATTATAATTAGAAGAGCTGTGGAACTTGGGTGTGTGTGATGTGCACTCAAAGAAAGTTCTCTCCTTGTGTGTGTGACTTTTTTGGCTGATGTTTCTATTTTTGGTGATACTTTTCTATCTTTAATCATTGTACAGATATAATAAGACATTAAAATTAATGTGTTCTATGTTTCTTTACAGTGTTTGGTGTATCTAGAACAGAATTTACAACTGCAAATAACTATATGCATGTATTGAAATAATAAGATATTAAACTACACATGAACTCATAGCTGAATACTTTTATAGACCTAAGTTAAGTAATGTGAATGTGTTTGCTGGAGGAGAAGGAGGGAGAGAGAGGGGGAGAGGTAGGCTGGGGAGAGGGAGAGAGAATACATGGGAGTAGAGGGAGAAAATGATGTGAGAATATGTTTAAGTTAAATGTTTATTCAGGGCAAACTTCCACCGATCACTTATTGTTACTTTTGTTATTTTTATTTCTAGCTGTATTGTCTCGTGCCAAAAGTTATGACTCTATCCAAGGCTTTCCCTTTGCTTTTCTCTTGTAATCGCCTTGAGAAAAGAGTCCAAATTTGACACTTGTTAAAATTGGGCTTTTTTTTTTTCCTTTTCTTAACCAGAACTGTTCACTATGAAGGCGGTGCTGTATCTGTCCATGCACGTTCCCTGTGGAGACTAGAGACACTAAGAGTTGCGTAAGTAGAACCCGCAAATACAGCCAAGTGCTCCGAGTGTACAAATCCTGGGACTTGTGCTTTTATGGGAAACACTCATGCTAACTATAGCAAACAAGCAAATGAAACTCTGAGAAAGTGATGGAGAGTTTCTCCTCTTTCCCTTCTGCCTCTCTTTCTTTGGCTTTCTTTGGCCTAAATTCACCAGGCAGTTGCAGGAATTCTGTATCATCCGCTCTTGTCTTGAGCCTGATTTGTTTCAGTGACATCGTGTCATCCCAGTCTGTGCGTCTCCTAGCTAAAGGTGCTCGAGGACAGGGTGACGTAAGGTTTGAAAATAGGACAAATGGTTTGCGAACCTGTTACACATTTCAGGTCTGATAGACTCTGGATTTAACCTTCTAAAGGCACATGTAAAACAGGAAACTTGAACATGAAAAAGAGTACAAGTGTTTTAGTGGCTGTCACTGCCTTTATTTGGAAACATCTTGATAGCTGAGTAAGAGAGAATATATACCTATATATATATATATATTCATATATATATTTTTTACATATATTTTTGACTTTTTAGTTCCTTTATGTAAATGCAACACTGATGATGAAAGGTATCATTTTGAACTATTTTAAATAGAATTAAAATACTATTTAAATACTATTTTTTTTTGATGATTGGAAGATTCAGTCCTTTGCCTAAAAAAGCACTAAGTTTTCAGTGTATTTGCTTCCTATCGTATTATACTTTCATGAAATTATTGATTTAAGATTATAGCTTCCATGGATGGGTGTAGGGAACTGTCTTGGGATAGAGTACCTACCTTCGAAGACCTACTATTTTGGGATTAATGCTCATCTAATGATGATTAAGAGAAGTTAGTGGTCTCGGGGTTCCTGGGTGGCTCAACTGGTTATGCGTTTCAGCTCAGGTCATGATCTCGTGGTTCGTGAGTTCAAGCCCCTCATCAGGCTTCATGATAGCAGTATGGAGCCTGCTTAGGATTCTCTCTGTATTCCTCTCTCTCTGCCTCCAACCCCGTGTGTGCTCTCTCTCTCTCTTGCTCTCTCTCAAAATAAATAAACTTTAATAATAATAAAAAAATATAGTTTAGTGATCTTTCATTGTTTTTTCTTATATATTCCATACATTAATTTTGAAAAACATTTGAAAATGTATCCTCAAACCTTGTAAGTTTTGACATACACATTTTTCACTATCAGCTTAAATAGATGCATAAAATATAACTTACAGTGTATTATAAGCAGTGACATCTTAAAATGAAATGAGTATCCCATTTTCTTAAAATATCTCCTTGAGGGGCGCCTGGGTGGCTCAGTCAGTTGAGTGTCTGACTTTGGCTCAGGTCATGATCTCGCGGTTTGTGGGTTCGAGCCCTGCATCGGGCTCTGTGCGGAACACTAGCTCAGAGCCTGGAGCCTGCTTCAGATTCCGTGTCTCCTTTCCCTGTTCCTCCTCCACTCGCACTGTGCTTCACTCTGTCTCTCAAAAATAAATAAATGCAAAAAAAAAAATATCTTGTTGATTCTAAATACTGCTGTGATTTAATACCCATCTGTTTATAGAAGAGTCTTTTTTAATAGTAAAAATTGTTTAAAAATTATTAAATCATTATATTTGTTACTCTCCAATGATCGTTTTTTTACATCCCAGTCATATTTTTTATGATTGAAAGACTTTTTTTTACTCATGCTATCATATGCCTATGCAAGAAAAATATGTATGTAAATTAGATTTTTTATATTTCTTTTCTTTAAATGTTTATTGTTGAGAGAGAGAGAGAACATGCAAGTGGTGGGGGGGGGCGAGAGAGAGAGAAAGAGAGAGAGATAATCCCAAGCAGGCTCTGCATCTTCAGTGCAAAGCCTAATGTGAGGCTCAAACCCAGGAACCATGAGATTATGACCTGAGCCAAAACCAAAAGTTAGATGCTTAACCAACTGAGCCATCCACGTGCCCTTTATTTTTTACATTTCTTATGATAGTAAGTCTATAACTTTAAAAAGTTCTTCGGTATTAACCTCATTAATTATCAGTTAACTGAGAATACGTTTCTTCTTTGTAAATATGTACTCGATGAAATCCACCTAAATATTACAACTTTTGGTAAATATTGAAATTAAATGTAAAATTTTGTTGGAAATGCATCTCTTAATGAGAAGGAAAAAGGAGGGTCATCCTCATAAAACCAAAGGAGAAAGACTGAGCTTTCGTGTGCTTTATAGATTATTCAGACAATTTAGGGAAAGGGATTTTAAATATGTGTATGTATTCCCTTTACTTTGTGTTTTATAAATATGATGGCCTAATTAGAGAGGTGAAATAGGCAATAGAAATAAGGCTTATATAGGTGGTGTTGCCATTAGATACCAGATTCCAGATGTGTTTTCAAATTTATAGATATTCCTATGCTGCCTGATTGTATGCTTAAAGAAATGGATTTTTTTTTTTTGAGCAAACGAGGCCCTAAATCTGTCTCATTTTAGATTAAACAAACAGACAAACAAAAAATAAATTAAAGGAAGGATGTCAATTCCCAAAAACCAGACAGGTCTTCATGTTTTATTGTCAACGTAGTTATTGATGAACTGTACTTACGTAAATCCTGATGGTCCTGGGCATCTCTCTGTTAACGTGGTCTGGATTCTGTTTCTCTCCTGCTGCCTAACGTTTGAAGTTTGAAATGGGAAGCATGGGCTTTGTTTTCACTTTGAATTCGGGGACCAATAATACAGAAAGCGCCTGGTCTCCTGGTGAGCCAGAGGTGAAAGGGGGTGCTTCCTCCCCTCAGTGTTTGTGGGCTGTGCTGATTGTCTCAGAATCCAGATGACAGCGAGGGGAGCTTGACACCAGAAGGCAGAGCAGGTAGTTTTTCATCCATTTAGAAGGTGACAGAGACATGTTTTTCTTGTACCGTGTCACCCTTGATTCACACTGTTTCATCTTCTCATCTCCGGTAGGAAAGCAGGTTCACGTGTAATGAATGCAGTTATGTTAAAGGGTTGTATTTTTTTTTTTTTTCAGGTTCTGTTGAATTTTTGAACGACTTTGACTTCATTGTAAATGTACAAATTAGATTGTATTGAGCTTAACGTGTCTTATATACATTGACCGTGCAAATACTAATTTTTTCTTTGTACTTAGAAAATAACAGTCAATGATTCTGCTTATGTGTAGGACAGAATTTTATACCCAAGGGTCAATATTTACATTATAATATTTGGGATATTCTTTTTTTTCCCCCCAAGAAGGTCTCAAACTATTTATTTGTCATAATTTACAAGCCTAGTAATTAGATATTTTGTATCACGTACTCATATAGATAATGTCGTCAGAAAGTTTTCAGTATCATGAACATTTTCATAAGGTAAGTTTTGTTTTGGAGTTTAATAAAATAGAAAACAACTTTTCTATATTTTACCCCAATGTAGAGTTGTAGGAACATTGTAAGTACGATGTACGTTGGCTTCTGTAGTGGGAATGATGATTGCAGTGAAAAATATGCCTTATGTGTCCTTCCCATTCCACTTTCTTGTATGTTACAAGACCCCCACAAAAACAAAGGTGGATGGATCCTGAGGAATGACCAAATACTCGCCATTCCTTTGAAGTCCTTTCAAGCAGATACAGATACGACATAGGAAACAGGTTTCTGCTATGTTCCCATTGGAAATTGCTTTAATGTTACTATTCCTATTTTCGGTTTTTACTAAATATTGTCTTGCCCCTTGATTCTCCTTAGGCTTTTCCTCTTGTCTCCTGGGCCGTGGGCATTGGAGGCCAGCTAATTTGAGTGGCTTTTAGTCAAAGAATATTGTGCTCAGGCCTTACAGAGTTTTGCCAATCGTCAGCCCAATTCATTCCATTCCTGACATAGTCCTGTTGGTGACTTGAAAGGAGTGCTTGTAGATATGTGCCTTATTTAGTAGATTCACGCATAGTATCCAGAATACCTTCTAGAAGCTCTGTAACAAAGTATTAGTTTCTCAAAATCTGGGACTATTTTGAAAATGAAATTTTTTATGATAATTAAAATGAGTCATTAGTTAGAAAAAAACATTCAGCTGCTTCTTCACATAATGGAAATGAATATTAAAAATAATTGTGTTTTCCAAAGCAGCTGCCAAGGATGTACTTAATTTTATAAGGGGGGGATGAACAGGGCTGGTTTATTTACCAGACTAGAAATGATTTAATATTCCGTTGTTGGTAAGCAAACTTTAATTGCAATTTTAGAAAATATTTATTTTTGAAAGGCAGAACATGAGAGGGGCGGGCCAGAGAGAGAGGGAGACACAGAATCCCAAGCAGGCTCCAGGCTCTGAGCTGTCAGCACAGAGCCTGACGCGGGGCTCAAACTCACGAACTGTGAGATCATGACCTAAGCCAAAGTCAGACATTTAACCAACTGAGCCACCCAGGAGCCCCTAATTTCATTTTTTTTAAAAATATTTTTAATGTGAGCAGGGGAGGGGCAGAGAGAGAGGGAGGCACAGAATCCAAAGCAGGCTCCAGGCTCTAAGCTGTCAGCACAGAACCTGATGCGGGGCTCGAACTCACAACCTGGGAGATCATGACCTTGGTTGAAGTTCGCCTAGCCAATTGAGCCACCCAGGCGCCCCCCTAATTTCATTTTTAACAATACCGTGTTCTTAGTAGGATTTATTGGTACATGGTTATTAATTTATTTGGTGGACTCTCCAAATTGTCTTTACAAGCAAATCTGTTTAATAATGACCTTATCACAATATCTTTCTACCGTTAGTTTTCCCTGCTAATATTTGAAGTAAAAAAACCAGGCTAGGGAAACAGCATAAACTGACTTAGAGTTTACTAAAATTGGTGAATCTGAAAAAAAGTATTCTCAATTTGTAGAATAAAAAAAAAAAAACCTTATATTTTTCGATGACCTTTTTAATGACTCTATTTAAAATAAGCTTAATTAATAAAATCATATAGAAATCCTTCATTTCTTTTTTTATCTTTTCGATTCAATATATAGTGATAAAAAGCTTCCAGTATAATTGTCTTTATAAATAATTATCTTTGTTTCTTTTGTTTCATTTTCTTTTTTGCATTGACATGGGAAGCTTTATGGCATACATTCTTTTTGCTTGTTTATTTATTTACTTAAGTTTTTAAATTTATTTTCGAGAGGGAGAGAGAGATAGAGTAGTAGCATGGTTGGGCAGAGAGAGAGGGAGACACAGAATCTGAAGCAGGCTTCAGGCTCTGAGCTGTCAGCACAGAGCCCAACGTGGGGCTCGAACTCATACACCGTGAAATCATGACCCAAGCTGAAGTCAGATGCTCAACCCACTGAGCGACCCAGGGCGCCCCACAACCATTCTTTTTAGAGTGATATTTTTTCTCTTTATAAAGGACATGACAGCGTTCCCTCTATGTTTTTTGCCTTAAATTCTGATTTGTTCAATAGCAACTTTACCGTCACTGTTTCCTTTTGAATTTATATGCTTGGTAATTGTTGTCATTCATTTACTTTTAGTTCTTTAAATAATTATTTGATCGTCAGCATATTTCTTATCAGTGACCAGAGGCCGTCACTGTTTTGCACATCACGACGTTAACTGAGACCCTTGTTTCCCTTCCTTACCTTTGTGAGTCCAAGGTTCAGATACACAGCACTGTTCAAAACAAAGAGGATCTGCTTCTTGATTTTGCTTTTCGACCCTGTCTGAAAGTTATTTCAAAAAGCAGACTTTAACGTTCCGAACTTTGCTTTTTACCTTTTTTCTGCAACCTTCGTTTGTATGTTCTGATTATTGCATTTTCCTTTTTTTCCTTCATGACCTTTTTAGAATTCTCCTTCTCTTGGTTTGTCTTTTTTGCTGATCAGTTTTTAATGCTATAACTGTTCCACATTATGAAAATTCAATGCATAGGAATAGATTTCTTTTTTCAAGTAAATATGTACTATATATATATATACATATATATATATACGTACATATATATATGTATGAGCTTCAACTAATTATACTTAAACATATATATACGTATACGTATATATATGTACGTATACGTATACGTACATATATATATGTATGAGCTTCAACTAATTATACTTAAACATTGACTAAATTACCACTGTTTTTCAAGTCTGTACAAATCCAACAAAAGTATTATTTTTCCAGTTGAAGTTTCCAAGCTAGCGAATTCTAAAGTATTATTTAAACTTAAAATTTATTATAATTTCTATATCTGTGACTTGTGGTTAGATGTTAACTTGGAACACAGGCTCTTAGTCATTATTGCATAGAGTAGTATGTAGTGTGGATGGTATTATATTTAAAGTTGAAGTCCTTGAGTTACATTTCACTCCTATTTACTTTTAGCTATTGACTATTAATCATTCTGAATAACCGTTTTGTTATTAATGAAATTAATACCACCAACATCAGAAGATTTTTGAGAATATTAAATAAGGCACTATATGCAAAGCAAATTTCAGTGTCCAACAAATTCATTTTAACAGATTTTTCTCCTGTGAGTGTGGATACTATTGGATCAAGTCTTGACTATGTTTGTTAGGTGGAGTGGAAGCCACATAAGATGGGGCCAACCTTTCCGACTACGCCACGTCACAACAGGAAAATACTTGAGTCTCATGGAAGACAAAAGCCTTCTACTCATGGACAAAGAAAAGGCTGATGTAAAGTCAACAGCATTTACCTTCCGATCTTCCAAGGTAAGACAGAAAGTATAATTTGGAATTATAAGTGTAAGTGTATACTTATAAGTGTAATTGTAAGTGTATTCCCACCACATTTCTTTTGACGTTAGAGATGCAAAAAAAGAAATGATGCGAGAACGTTGTACACATAGTTCTAAACTTACGGTTTCTCCTCCATCCATTCCTTTCCAGTAAAACTCATTTTCTAAACCACTAAAGCCTGCTCAGGTGTCTCACCTGGTTTATAGTTCTTTGGTTGTTTACATAGACCACATTCACCTAGCTTGTTTTTTTTCTTAGACTTAGGCACAGTTAGCATAAACCTCATGCTGTCATCATATAACAGTGTGACGGGAAAGCACATCAAACCTTCTTCCTCAAAGACAAACTTATTTACACCTCCGCTCCTATAGGCGGACATCTCTTCTTATGTCTTTTGAATCATAAGAAGAAGACGTCCTACAAAACTCTTTAGATCTCTAATGAGAATCCTTTTGAACCAGATGATGACTAGAATAGAAAAAAACAAACAAATATATGAGCATTAAAGTCAAGGTGGAATCCCAGTGCTCCAGCACAGCTGGGCCCCTCAGTACCTCATGGCTGGTCCCCGACTCATCAGCCCCACAATGCACTGGATTCCCAGCCATGCTTCAGCAAAATAGCAAATGTCCTAAACAGTAAGGAGTCTCAGGAATGGTTGCAAATCATGTGTGTATTTGACCAGTGGCCAAGCATCTATAGTATTCTGTTTATCATACATTTCTGTCCTTCACTGAGTGAAGAATATGAAATGAGCATAATGGTAGGAATGGGGCTGGATTACTGGTTAGTTTTGTTGCAGAGATGTAGAGCCTGATGCCCCTGTTGTAGCTAGAGGTAAGTTTGGGCGAATCCGGAAACTGAGAGAGGACAGTAGCCTGGGTAGCCATCCCTAGTGCCACTCTGTTAGTTCTTCTGCTTTGCAGCCTACAGAGTGGTGGAAGATGCTCTGGACTCTAGAGTTCCTCAGAGATCTCTGGGAGATACAGCGGTGTAGATCCCTATTCTGTGTGGTGAAAATAGAGAGACAAAGTTGCTAAACCTGAACGGACAATCTCAGACAGGACCCGCATCTGTGTATTTGTTGTGTGGACCCCAGAAAGGGCTCTGAAGGCTGTATCTTATGGACCTCTGGTGGACAGTTGCTCCTTGTCTCTGTAGTTGGGAGCACCATTAATCTTCTTGTGAATGAGCTTGATGTTGATGGGCTTCTTCCCCAAGCCTAACTACTGGAAGGATGGGAGTGTGCTAATTTATCCCCTAATCACATCACAGTCAAAAAAAAAAAAAAAAAAAAAAAAAAGGCAAAACATCAGCCCAGTAAAGAAGGATCAGTTACCAGATGGTGGAAGGTTTTTTTAAGTAAAAAAAGATGTAGCTATTAAAATGACATACAGGCTTATTGTAGAAAATTAGGAAAACTAAAGGCAATGCATGGCATGCTAGCAAAATCTAACTGAGCAAGATAAAATCCCAGAGAAGTAGAAGAATCCGAACAGTCACATCACAGGGAAAGACAGTGGAAAGTTTTTCAAGCTATAGCATTTGCAAAGCCAAAATCTAGCAAAAATTGGAGACGAAGAGAAAAGATGGAAGTGCAGTAAGTGTGCTAATTGCCTCCCATGAAACAGAAGGGCAAAGAATAATGCTTTTAAACTGAAAAATCAGGTACATAGAAGTATAAGATACTTGACAGGGAAAAGGCAAACACTAAAGTATCATGAAATTTACAAAAATAAGGTGGTGGAAGGGAGGGAATTTGGTGAAAAAAAGAGGAAAATACTACCATTCTCATCATACATGATCCAGTCCAGTAGATAGAGGACAAGGCAGGGTCGCCTGGATGGCTCAGTTGGTTAGGCATCCAACTTTGGATCAAGTCATGATTTCACAGTTCGTGAGTTCGAGCCCCACATCAGGCTCTCTGCTGTCAGCACAGAGCCTGCCTTGGATCCTCTGTCCCCTTGTTTTTCTCTGCCTCTCCCTGACTCTTGCACACATATTCTCTCTCTCTCGAAAATGAATAAACATAAAAAAAGAGAGAACAAGGCAAAAATAATCGGATGCGCATGCCACAGAAACCCACTGTCAACAAAGACCGTAGGCCACGTAGCAAACAATTAGAAAACACAAATAAATGTAAAAACGGAAAACCTAAACCGTGACAAGTGGAGACCTAATGTATTTGCCTTATCAAACATAAAAATGAGCTAAAATTACAATTTAAAATGAAGATTGCATATTGGATCATGAAGTATAAATAATGCTGACATTACAAGACACCTCTAAAACAATTTATCTGGAAAGTTTACAAATTACAAGATGGCTAATTGAACACCAAGAAAATACAAACTAAAACAAAGCAGGATGTCTGCTTTAATATCAGATGAGGAGAAATTCAGGCAAATGAAAGCATCGAGTGAGAAAAAGAAGGATACTTCACAGTATCAAAGAACAGAATTCACTGAGGATGTAAACAGTTGCCAAATCTTCATACCGAATAAAATGACATAGTATTAATATTCAGTAAGCAAAACCTATAGGAGATACAAGAGGAAATAAACAGAAAAAGTACTGGTAGGAGACATGAAGCCCACATTTCTCAGTTCATGATAGGTAGACATAAGTAACATACAGATGACATGAATAACATGTGATTAGGGATGTATCCATATTCCATACCACTGAGGGCCTTAGAGTGTGTGAGCCTGGAGAGCCACTCAGGAATGTGTGAGGGCTGACTTGACCTGGGCTGGGAGCTGGGAACACACAGGGACCCTTTCTTCCCCCACTCCTTGTTTTTTTACAGGCAGTAATTGCTACGTTTCTGTGACTTCTTGTAAGTCTGCCAACAGAGATGAGCACTCTGTAATTGATCTCACTAAGTATCAGGAGACCCATTTTGTAGATGGGACAACCAAGGCCAGGAGGAATGAGTCACTTGTCCAAGTCACTGGGGTGGGAGTGTGAAAGAGCCAGTGGACAGGAGGTTATCTCTGCGTGAGACCCCCTCTCCAGAGTGGGTTTAAATAACCTACCTTAGTTCCAGAATTGGAACCCTGAGCTGGCGAATTGCCTCCTCCCCTTCCCCGCCTTGCCCTGCTGCCACAGAAGCCTGAAGGTGTACCCTTCACCTTCCAGGGCCTCACATAGCTGATGAGCCACCCCATGCTTCCCTCGGCTCCCAGGCAAAAATTCGCTTTTGCTGTAGAAATCCGAGTACTGAGTTCATCTTTCTGTTTTCATTACTTCTAGAACAACCATATTCCCACTGTCTCCAAGAATCTTGTTGCTGTAGAAATCTGAATACTGATACTGCCTTTCTCCTTTTGTTCTTTCTATAGTAATCCTGATAGTCCAGGAGGTAAATAGATGCCGAATATTGAAAATACAAAAGAGAAATATATTTTTTAACATTCTTGCGTACAGATAGTCATGGAGCTAGTAGTTCGTTTTTAATGGGGGCATTGTCTTACTGAAATAAAATAAAACCTGTGCAGGTAAGTTTCATCATTCTTTATTATGGTAAAAGCTTGGAAAAGACTCTAATATTCAACAAATATAGTTGATATTTAAGTGGTATTAGCTATTAGAATATACTAATCTGGAAAAACAGCCATCATAATATTGTTGAGTTAAAATAAAAAGCAAATCGTAATGTAATTTAAAAAATTATTATTATTTTTTACTTAAAAAAAGAAATCCTTGGGATGCCTGGGTGACTCAGGTGGTTAAGCATCCAGCTTCGGCTCAGGTCATGTTCTTGTGGTTCATGAGTTCGAGCCCTGCATTGGGTTCTGTGCCAATAGCTCAGAGCCTGGAACCTGCTTCGGGTTCTGTGACTCCTCTCTCTCTCTGCCCCTCCCTACTCACGCTCTCTCTCTGTCCTTCAAAAATAAATAAATATTAAAAAAATAAAAAAAATTAAAATCTATGATGAAAATTGTTTTTTTGCAGTTACATGATAAAGAATCATTGAACTTAGAACCACCTAAAACCGAATAAAATGTCTTTAATTAAAGACGAAATTATTTTTAAGATAAAATATTTTTTAGACTGTCAAGATTTTCGAGAAAATAGTGTAAATAGATTCTCTCATCTCTTTGTTCATTATCACATTTCATCATGGCCCCTGGTCTTTGAAAGAAATATTGGGTTCACTAAAGATGTATATATGATGGAATCCTAACCTCAAATAAGACTGCCATTGAGGGTATGGATTATGGATCAAACGGCAGAAGTAGAAAGAACAAAACATTTTCAGGACGTAGGTTTTAGAATGTCATTTTTACTTGGAATTTTATATTCCTTGTTCAAAAAATTAAGATGTTTTAAAACATACACACTCCTGCAATGAAAATAAGTATAACAGCTAATATGTTATTATATGTCAAGTAGTCTACTAAGTACCTGAAGTTCATTATCATGTTTAATCCCAAATCAACCCTATGAAGCTTAGATACTTTTTTAATTTTAATTTTTTAATTAATTTTTTTCTATTTTAAAGAGAGAGAAAACGAGCAGAGGGAAGGGGGGTAGGGAGAGAGGGGCAGAGGGAGAGAGAGAGAGAATTTCTCTTGTGGGGCTTGTTCTCATGATCCCGAGATCATGACCTGAGCTGAAATCAAGAGCCAGATAACTGAGCCGCCCAGAAGACCCATTATTTTTAATCTTAATTTATGCAGATGGGAAACTGGCTTGGGTGAGTTGTGTGACAGTTCCCGATTTTGGATGCAAATACTAAAACGAAAACCCTCTTTAATAAGAAAATGAAAGATTTAATAATAATAATAATAATAATAATAATAAAGACAGTAAAGACGCGTTGCTCACTTGTGATCATCTATTATGATTGTTTAGTGATTGATTAAATATCTAAAATATAAAAACCAAGTGGAGAATTTTTTTCCATATAAAATAGTTATGCAAAGTTATCAGTGGAGATGGATTTTGTATCTAATCAGGATTAAATTCAAAAATAATTTTTTTCACTTACCCTTTTTCAACAGTGTTGCTAGCATAATAGAAAATAATGCCAACTATGGTTTTACAGAAAATAGAGAAATTCAGTAATAGTTTTTATGCTGGTCCTTTCTAGTGGCAGTGTGCACAAGAATGAGCTCACTGGAACCTTTTGTGGTTAAGAGCAGGTATATTAGTCAAAGTGCAACCAGAGAAGGGAGCCAGCACGAGGCACGTGTATAATAAGCAAGTTTTATCATGTGGGTTTGGCTTAGGAGATTGTGAGGGCTGGCTAAGTAAGCCTGGAGTCCATCGTGCAAACTCATGGTCAGGATGGAACCCCACGGGCACTAGCTGCTTAGGGAAAGCCTTAGCCTTCTTTAAAGGGTTCACCTGATTAAGTGTCACTCATGCAGGATGTTTGTTCCAAGTCAATTGAATGTGGACTTTAATTACATCTGCAAGATCTTTTCACCCTTGCCATATAACATAAGCTAATCATGAGTGCTATCCCATCATACACATTGGCCCAACCCACCCTCAAGGGGGCGGCTATACAAGATATTAGAGGGCTTCTCCTGAGGCACTGTGACCTTGTTTGCTGCTAGGGAAGCCCCTCAAAGATCTATCCAGCACAAGACATGTTTTAAAACCTTTCTCTCCAAAAACACACCCACCAGTGTCTCTTCATGAGCTTTCTAAACACAAGGCATAAAGAAAGCTATGTAGTTTTTACACCCCTGCTTTGGACGGACCAAGTCGATTTGGCCTATCGGTTCCAGTAATTTCTCTGACCCTGTTGCATTTTTAGACTCACATTTCTCAGTGACAAACTCTTTTATGTTTAAGTGTGGCACCATAAAGAAGCAACATATACGTATATAATATGTTGACCTTGAGCTTTTAGTTTTCCTAACTTGAACAATTATTTTGTTTTATGAAGAACTGCTTATTACAAAAACAAACACTCCATCCACTAAGGATAAAGCCCTATTTTTCCTTCCTATCAGCCACTTGGTAGAATAATTTGGATGAAAGATGGTTTAATTGGAAGAATCTCACTGGTTTATATAATATATAATATAATATGTTATATATAATCTGACCTGATTCATATAATAAGAGCATAATCCTACATGACTAGTTTAAATTTCTTAATGAGCCTCATTTAGTATATGTAATGCCTGTATCTTACTTCATATGGACAGTTATTCAGGAATAGTTTTGGCTTTACAAGTCAGTTTGATATGCCCAGTGCCAAAATGTCACTTAATATTTTTCATGCCGATCTTTTTTACTTCTAGAACCCTTTTGGTATTTATTTAGGAAATCAGATTTTCTAAGCATTCATAAGTGGAATTATTTTAATGTTAAGGTTGTAAGTAGTTTCTGAAGGGATATGTGACTTTTCCTCCCAAAAACTGATTTATTCATTTCGTAAATCTTTACTGAGAACCTAGGATTTGCAGGCACTGTTCTGCTCCTGGGATATGGGCCACTGAGGTGAAGGAACCAGACATTTGATTCCTGCCCTTGAAAAACTAATTAATAGTCATTGGGAAAGAAGGCAGTTAGGAAGTAATTTCAGTGAAGTGCCAATATCTCTCTCTACTTGAAGTATTGTGTGTTATGGTTCTTCATGAATCACAAGAGAAAATGTCTGTCCAAAAGATCACCTAACAGTAAAAATAGAAGTCTTTGCAATAATTTTGTGTCAAAAAGAGTTGTTTTCTTTCTGAGCATCTTTATGGTCCTCAGATCTCCAGGTTATTCTTTATAGGATGGAAAATTAGACTGTTTAAAAATGTGTGGACGTTAATGAATGCTAAGATAATAGGATCTAAACATTTCCTCCATTGAATGCAGAAGGCATGGGAATTAAATCTTTATCTAGTCTTTCGAAGAAAATTTCCACGTAATGGCAAGGTACTTATTATGTCAGAGTACTTTTCAAAGCAATCAGATCTTGGGGTGCCTAGGCGGCTCAGGTCATGATCTTGTGGTTTGTGAGTTCGAGCCCCACATCAGGCTCGCTGCAGCCAGCCTGTCAGTGCAGAGCCCACAGAGCCTACTTTGGATCCTCTGCTTGTGTTCTCCCCAAAATAAATAAATATTTAAAACATAAATAAATAAATGAAAGCAATCTGATCTTGAGATTGGAAAATTTCTACTATCTGCTTTCAACTTCATTGACTCCTTAGTCAGTAATTCCAATTTGATGTTAAGCTGATCCAGTTAATTTATATTTCAATTATTGTTTTCATTTTGCTATTACATTTCATTTTACATAGTTTATATTTCTCACTTGAGATTCCCATCATTTTATTCATTATGCATATATTTTCCTTCATGTCGTCAAATGTATTTTATATTTATAATGGTCGCTTTGAAGTCCTTCTCTGCTGGGATGCCTGGTTGGCTCTGTCAGTTGAGCATCTGTCTTGATTTTGGCTCAGGCCATGATCTCAGAGTGGTGGGATCGAGCCCTGCATTGGGCCCTGTGCTGTGTGTGGAACTGCATTAGATTCTCTATCTATCTCCCTCTGCCTCCCTCCCCCTAAAATAAATTAAAAAGTAAATAAATAAAGTCCTTGTCTGCTAATTGTAAGGGCTGTCTTTGCATCATTTCTATTTTGCCTATTGTTACTATTTTTTCTTTGGTATGTGTCACATTGGTTTTGTTATCTTAATTTAGTATGGATCACTTTTTCTTGTGTTTCATATCTATTGGTTTTTGACAGTATATATTGGACATTAGAAATGATTGGTTATAGGACTCTGAGTTTTGTTAATTTTTTTTTTTTTTTTCTACAGAGTGATTTTAGTTTCAACAGGTGGTTAACCCTGTTGGCCTGAAACTCCAGTTTTGTCCTCTGTTTCATGATGGGCAGTTGCTTGTAGTTTTGCACAGTTACTTACGCATCTGTCTGCTGTCATTCCACAGGGGGAGAGTTTAGTGGTTGGCAGGAATTTGGGTGACTTTTATAAGCACACTTGACGGATACTGTTTTGGTCCAGGATTTAGTTCATCTCATTTTCTAGCTGCTTGTGAGCCCTCTGGTGTGTTCTCTGGTATCTCAAGCCAGTAAGGCATCAGATTCCTTCTGTGTGAGCTACAAGCAGGTTGGGCAGGGTATGCCCAAGGCAAAAGGCAGCCTTTAAAGTTTATTTATTTTTTTTAGACAGAGAGAGAGAGAGAGAGAGAGAGAGAGAGAGGAACCCAAGCAGGTTCCATGCTCTCAGCATGGAGCCCTACGTGGGGCTGCCCTACGCAGGGCTTGATCTCAACTGTGAGATCATGACCTGAGCCAAAATCAAGAGTCAGATGCTTAACCAAATGAGCCACCCAGGCATTCCCAAAAGCTAGCTTTAGAAATAAATCACCAGGGTTCTATCTTTCTTCAGAGAGAAAAATATTCTCTAGTTTCTCCCTGCTTTGGATCCCTCTCAAGGAGCTTCAGATAGATTCTGCAAAGTATATTTTCTAAATTTTACAATCATTATCTCAGGGAGAATTCGTCCAACTAAACTACTCTATCATTTCCCAAAGCCAGAATAATTAAAGAAAAAAACAAAAGAATAAAAACGTGTGACGGCAAAACTAAAGGCTACTAATTTCAATATAGTATAGCTAATACAGAGTATTAGTAAAATTGTTACTCGCCTACTCTGGACACTTTATTTCTAGTAATACTGGCTAGTTTTATGTTAGATGCTTTTAGTAGCTGTCATATTCTTGACTCATGTCAAAGCATCTAGATTATTTTTTACCTGAATTTCTCCTTCCCCTAAGCCTGAGTTACAGAAAATGACAGTAAATAAAAGAAGGAAAGAGCATGAATGGCCTTTATTCTTTCATACAGCAAATAATCACTTAACTTTTTTCTAAAGTTACTTTAGCCATTCTTGCCTGGCTCAAGGATCAGAGATAGTTACTAAAACAGTTTACATGAGGTGTCATGATTAAAACTAATTCAGAGAGTGATGTGAACTATTTAATAAAAAGCAAACATAGCATAACTTTACCATTAGTAATTGTGACTTCTCAAAACACAATCCACAGTCTATAAATAGGGACCAACTAACTCCCTTGGATGATAAAAAGCAAAACAAAATAAAACTAAAAAAACAAGAAAGTTAGAAAGTTAGAGGCTCATTGTTTTATTCTGAGGAGATAATTACATTGTTATATTTTCCCCTAGAATTTAATTTTCCCATTGATAGGGTTGGCGTAGGTAGATTAGTAGTTCATCTTGTTCGATAGAATGAAATTGAAATGGCTTAATTATTTGTTTTATTGCAGATTCTTAGAATAGTGTTCCAAGTTATTTGCATATTGGTTAAATCAACTTCACTTATAATTGTATTCATTTTCTTACATGACCTTGACCTTTTGTATTAAGAATTTCAATTCATTTTCATTTTCAATTGTTGGAGTATTCTTAGTCCTCTTAGAGTTAGTAAGTATTAGTACAATGTGCAGATGACATGAAAAAAATCTTATCAGAATTTTGTTTTGAATTATTTTTGTTTGAATTATTCCTTTCTGTGTAACAGCCATGAAGTTTACTCCAACCTAATGTGCAAAAACTTTTGTGTAACTATTAGTAATTTTCAACTAATTGTGTAACTGTTACTCCAAACTAGTCTCCAAAAACGTTTGTGTAACTATTATGAAAGTCAAATAAGGAAAGACATAGATGAAAGTTAAAGTAAATTTGTGAACAAAAGTTAGACCGAAGAGAAGAATAAGGAACCACGAATGGAGATCTATCAACTAAAAGAGCATTAGATTATTTTGCTGCTATTTTAAGGACTATACAGAACATCAAGACCTCATGTGTTCCTGAAGACCAGAGTTAAGCATGGGAGGGAAGACTGAAAGTGCACGTGGAAGGAGGAAGCGTTAAAATAAATAGGGACTTATATATTTAGTTGGTGTCAGGGGATCGACTATTTCTTCATAGCATAGGGCGTTTACCCTTGTAACCCTATAGGAGCGAATACTTCCATAGTCCATGTTGGAAGTGGCCCTGGTAGAAACTGAATTATAGCTTTGATAAATTCAAAAGAAGTCATCGCTAGTATCAGCATCCTCAGTAATACCTTTGTCAACATTATCAATACCACTTTCAGGGGCAGAATCATTAAAATTTACGTAAGTGTTTATTTTATCCCAGGCACCAGGGCTGAAAACTTTACACTCGTTAGCCCATGCTTTCTGATACAATGTCAGGGGTGGGGAGGAAGGTGGAATACTTTCGTTATCTTTATTTACAGATGAGAAACACAAGGCTCAAAAGATTTTATTAAATTGTCCTAAGGTCGCAGAGATAATAAGTGGCAGAGATTGAACTCAATGTTCAGTGGGATTTCCTGTTCCCTTGAACATACGCCATTAACCATCAATAATGAAAAAATAATCTGGAAAAAATATGAAGCCTAAGCTACTAATTTTAAGATCTCTGGTTTGGAAGTTGCCATTAAGCCAAAATAACATTCTACTATTATGAATAATTCAAGGCATGTTTACCTTTATGATTTCCTACTTTGATTTTCAGTATAGTTTGAACGGCTGGAATAGAATCTTCGACCATTATTATTTTAAAGGACGTCAGAGAGCTGAATATTTCAAGGAACATATTTACAATAAGGCAAAGTTCTTTCAATATAAGCTAGTGTTTTTACAACTTTTACTTATCTTTTGTTGGGTTTTTTTTTTTGTTTTTTTGTTTGTTTGTTTTCTCTTTCTCTCCTTAGGAAAAATTGGATGTCGGGGTGAGAAAGGAAGTTGATGGCATGGGAACATCAGAAATAAAATACGGAGACTCAGTATGCTATATTCAACATATAAATACAGGCCTCTGGCTTACGTACCAGTCCGTGGATGTGAAGTCAGTGAGAATGGGATCCATACAACGTAAGGTAAGATTACATAAAAACACGATTTATAGCCGCCAGTTTTTATGATGAAGAAACACCAGTGGAAGACAAGATGTTACCTAACATTGGGGGCCACCCGCTAAACACTACTTACATGTAAAAGGTCAAATCCCACCATGATAATCTCTTTGGATTTTGTGGGATGAACAATGCCAAATGTTACATCATGACTGTAAATATTAAGCAAAGCAATACACTTTTTTTCTGGATTCTAGCACAGTCTACCTCCTTCACTTAATTCTTTGTGCTCCTGCCTGGGTTATGTTTCTAGAAAGCAGGAGAGCTTGTGCACTCTGACTGCTTAGTCCTCTGCCAACAGGCTGTTGCTCACAACACAAGTACTGTCCTACTTGCTAGTGTTATGATACCCTTCCTGACCTGCCTCACATCTCGTCTGTGCCCCATTCACCTATCCATTGTCCAATCTCTAGACATTGTCTTTGGTGTTCCCCCGCCAACAGTTGTACTATATTCCTTGTTGTTTCTCAAAAAATCATGGCTTCGGAAAAAAAAAAGTCAGTTCAGATCCTCTACCCATTTTTTGAATCAGATTATACTTTTGTTGTTGCTCTTGAATTGTATGAGCTCTTTATGTATACAGGATATTAATCCCTTGTCAGATGTATGATTTGCAGATACTGTCTTCCTTCCAGAAGGTTGACTTTGATTTTGTACACATGAAATTAATATGGTATCTATTAATGGTATGTGTCAACTATTCTTTAGTAAAAAACCAACAAACACACACAATGTGGGTTATTCACATCTGTGCTTTTGCATACACAGTTGACTCTTGAGCAACATGGGGATAGGGGTACCAACCCACAGTCGAAGTCCGTTTTTAACTTTTTTGACTCCCCCTTTAACTTTATTAATAGCCTACTCTTAATGGGAAGGTTCACCAATAACATAAATAATTAACACATTTTGTGTATTGTATGTATTATATGCTGTATTCTTACAATAAAGTAAGCTAGAGAAAAGAAAATATTAAGAAAATCATAAGAGAATATATTTACAGTACTGTGGTGTATTAGTTGAAAAAAGCCATGTGTAAGCAGTCCTGCGTAGTTCAAACTTAGGTTGTTCGAGCATCAACTGTACTGTTTCCTCTGCTTGGAATGTCCTTTAAAACTTTTTTTTTCTCCACCCAGTTTCTATCTGTCCTGCAGAGGTTAAGTTTCAAGATGATTTTAAAAGTTCTCCGTGGATGTCTCGGTTTAACCCCTGTGCCTTCCTTTATGTTTTCATAGTATTCTTCTATAATGTATTAAATTTTATATGTGGTCTTGTGCTATTTCATTTACTGGGCTACCTCTCCCTTCCCCTCCCCTTTCTTCTCCTTCCCTCCCTTTCCCTCCCCTCTCTTCTCTCTCTCTCTTCTCTCTCTCTCTCTCTCTTTCCTCTCACCCTCCAGCACTGCATCCCACCCTATCTGTGAGCTCCTTTAGTACATAGTACTATAGCACTAAATCGCTCCTGTTTCATAAATTTACGTAGAACCAAATAACAACACGAATATTATTTCTACAAATGTGAGATGTTGGAAGGACTGTAGTGGGGCAGAAATCTTTATTTTCAATAAACCTACTAATCATAACATATCTACATCCCAGAATGGATTATTTAAGTTTCTTGTGATCTCTTTGGAGTGACCAGTGCTGATGTCGGTGAGGTCGGAGGCTGATTCTGCTTGGATGGAGTTGGGCCTAGTTCATCCCTCTCCTAACTTAGAGGTTCGGATGGAAAGCCAGGGATGATCGCTTGTAGACCCATACGATCTTTGGGATGAGACCATCTCTTGTCTTTGAGGTCTTTGAGCTAGGCTCACAAATTTAAATGTATTTGTTCATATGCAGTATTGTAAACCAAGCAACTCAGCTTGGCTGCTTTTAACTTTTTATGATGGAAAAATCACATATATGCCAAGGAAACAAAGTAGTACAATGAACTCTTGTGTCTCTGGCCCTCACCTTCTTCCTTCTCAACGCCTTTGTATTCTTGTTTTGTGTGCACCCCTACCTCCTTGCTATGCCTTGCTAAATTAGCACCATTGCTTTCAATTTTTAGAGGTAGAATTTAAATACACTGAAATGCCAAAAGATTATGGTGACCCACACACATGACTATATGGCAGAACAAAGTTCCATTTCTGTAGAAAGTTGTACAACATTCCTTTCTGGATTGTCCCTGCCCCTTCTTCCCCAGGGGTGACTGCTTTTATAATCTTTTCCCAAAACAGGTTAGTTTTGTCTGATGAGAAATTCGTATAAAGGGAATCATCAGCATGCACTTGTTTGTACAAAGCTGCTTCTACTCAGCAAAATGTCTCTGACTTTTATACAAGTTGTTGCATATTCAGAGCCAAAGAGTTGAGGCTGCTTTTTGAGATCCACAGGAGACAGAGTCAGATGTTAGAGTAAGTTCAGCTCACAGGCTAAGGGGAGAGACAGAAAGGAAAGGGCATGACAGAGGTATATATTCCTGACTTACTATCCATCTCCATGACTAGACTCTGTGGGACTGGAACCTGGTCTTCCATTTCGTATTTGTCATATCTAGCACAGTGCCTGAACTCTAATAGAGGCTCGGTGTTTCTTGAATGAAAATGTGTATTTTCAAGGGTATGGAGTTAAGAGTTGGGTAGATGAGATCCCACGTGCACCTGTTAACTTGGTGTCTTGCTGCGGTAGCATTACAGAACTTTGAGCCCACAGAGTACTCTGTTAGCAGTTGGAAGGTGAATAGCCAATGGGCAAGACAGTTGGTTGGATTTCAAAACAAACTTTTATTTTGATCACGATGTTTGATCAGCCCCATAACTACCAGATTTAGCAGATATTTTCTGTATCTTCTCTCCTCAATGTTTTATTTTGAAATATTTTCAACAGACAAAAAGCGAAGACTAATCCAGCGAACATCCATATACCCTCAAATTAGATTCAAAAGTTATTAATAATTTACAGTATTTACTTTCTTTTACTCCTTACCTCTCTTCTTCCATCTCTGTCTCCTTTTCTCTGTGTGTATGTGTGTGTCAACAATTCAGTAATACCATTCTTGCACCTAATAAATAATGATAATTCCATTATATCATCTAATATCCTGTTTATATTCATATTTCTTCTATTGTCCCAAGAATGTCTTTTAGACCTCATTTTATATCAGCATTCAATCAAGGCTCATGCAGTTTTTTGTACTTGCTTGGTCTCTTTTAATGTAGAACAGTTTTTACCTTGTTTTTATCATTGACTAAGAATCTAAGCCAGTTTTAGAATATCTCGTGTTCTACGTGTCTCTGAATTTTTTTCCCCATTGCCTTTGTCCCATGTAATTGCCATAAATTTGAAATTTGGTCCAGGGCTATGCTGTCCAAGTCAGCAGTTCTTAGCTACATGTGACTATTTGGTGCTCGAATGTGGCTAGAGCTACAGGAACTGAATTTTTCATTTTAACTTTAATTAATTTAAATTTAAAAGCTTATGCTTGATTAGATTATTAGAGGATTTTTTGTGCATGTTTGGAACAGCTTAGGTATGTGACTATACTCTTCCAACTATAAGTGTCATTGATTCTAAAACAAATCAAGTATTTTCACTAACAATTTGGTATCTAAATCAGGATGCTCTAAGCATCCTAGATTTTGAAGACACAGAAGAATGTTAAGTTTGTTCTGTTTATTACATGTTGACATAATATTTTGGATACATTGGGGTAAATCAAATATATAATTAAAATTTTACTTTTAAAAAAAAGTAATGTGGGTTCTTGAAAACTCAAAGTTACACAGGTTAGAAACACTTTCTGCCGCCCCTCCCCACCGAACCCTCTGCTTCCTTCCAATTACTAGTACTCTTAAGGATAAATACTATCATTGCTTGTGATACTAGAGATGAGTTTTGTGCAGGGCTTTTTATTTTAATTTATAATAATGATTTTACTGGATTTGCTGTACTGATTCCCGAATTGATTGTACCGCAATGTTTACCGGAAAGGTTAAAATTCACAATATGGTGGCATAAATCATCAGGAACAGAAAGAGTGAACAAAGCAAAATTCTTAACTCAGATATTACTTTCTAAGAGTTCTTGTCTAGTATCAGATTTTCCGTAGATCTTTTCTTAACAGTTGAACCTGATGTATGGTTATGGGGAAAAGATGGGTAGGAATGATAACATGTAGACATATTTTTGTTAAGATACAATTAAGTTTCCATCAGAAAATCACTAGAAAACTTCAGGTATTATTTTGCCATTTTAAATATTTAAGTGGTAAATGCAAAAAAAAAGTGTATATAATATATATATTTTTTAAAGTATATATATATTATGGCTTAAACAATTATATTCAACCTTTTTCTACTCAAATACCATATTTTTTAAAGATATATATATATATATATTATGGCTTAAATAATTATCTTCAACCTTTTTCTACTCAAATACCATTTGAATGAGTTATTAAGACTCAGTCAGCTCAAGGGGTACCTGGGGGGCTCAGTCAGTTAAGCATCCAATTCTTGATTTTGGCTCAGGTCATGGTCTCACAGTTCTTGAGTTTGAGCCCCGCATCCAACTCTGTGCTGATAACATGGAGCCTGCTTGGGATTCTGTCTCCCTCTCGCTCTCTCTGCCTCTCCCCCACTTGCTCTCTATCTCTCTCTCAAAATAAAAATAAACTTAAAAAAAAATCTCATGACATAGGTTTCATTATAAATTCGAATAGTTGAAAATAAAATAATTTCTGGCTCACTGTAAATATGAACCGTTATCGTCACGGCTCACCTCTGAAGTGTGCATCTTCTCAGCATCCGTTTAGAAAGGAAATGGCGGGACTCAATGGCGGTTATTTTTGTATTTGTATAGGCGATTATGCATCATGAAGGTCACATGGATGACGGCTTAAATTTATCTAGATCTCAGCATGAAGAATCACGGACCGCACGAGTCATCCGGAGCACAGTGTTCCTTTTCAATAGGTTTATAAGGTACGTTTTCTTTTGTTGTGGTGGTTTGGTATTTTATTTCAATTTCTGTATTGGATTTACGAATACAGAAGTCTAAAATACACTACAGTGGTAAGTAAATCTACAATTCGGTAGGTTGGCAGTACACATTAGAAAGTGGGAGCTAGATGATTTCATGTCTTTCTTTTAAATAAACTTTTAAAAAGAGAATGTAATTTTATATTTTTTTTCATTTGAGAAAGAGAGTGCGGCATGCAAGTGGGGGAGGGGAGGGACGGAGAGAGAGAGAGGGAGAGAGAGAATCCCAAGCAGGTCCTGCACTGCTAGTGCAGAGCCCAACACAGAGCTCAATCCCACAAACCGTGAGATCATGACCTGAGCCAAAATCAAGAGTCAGTGCTCAACCAGCTGAGCCATGCCGGCACCCACAGGATGTGATTTTAGAAAGCGTGTGTGTAACTTGTCTTTGATAGCTACAGGCTACGATTATTCTATAACATACCGCGGCGGCACGGGACCTACTTATATTTCCTTTCACACTGAGGGTAATGAAGCTTAGACACTTTGTGAGTTTTAAACTATTAAAAAACATAAAATGATTCTTATAGTAACTAAGTTTCCTACCTCATAATGGAAAGAGCTGCACATCTTCCAACTAAATCAAACTTGTAGTCAAAGTGTTTTCTGGTAACATTACACCAGTATACACTCTGGCTTGTGATGGGTGTCATATCTCTCTTTAAATTTGCCAATTTAGGGGGCACCGGAGTTGCTTGGTTGGTTGAGTGTCTCACTCTCGGTTTCGGCTCAGGTCATGATCTCACGGTTCGTGGGTTTGAGCCCCACATCAGGCTCTGCGCTATGCCTAGGATTCTCTCTTTCCCTGTCTCTCTGCCCCTTCCCTGCTTGTTTGATTGTACTCTCTCTCAAAATAAACAAACATTTTAAAAAAGAAAATAACTTTGAAAAAAATAACTAAACTTGCCAATTTGATGGAAAAAATTTATGTATATATGCATGTGTATGTATATACATATATGTGTATGTATTTATAATGATTTTTTAAGTTGAATTTATTCAAGAATTGTGACAGTGGGTACATTTCATGTTTCTTGACCATATATATTTTTTTAAAGATTCAGGTTTCTGTTTAAAAAAAATTTTTTTCATGTTTATTTAGTTTTGAGAGAGAGAGAGAGAGAGATGGAGTGTGAACGGGGGAGGGGTGGAGAGAGAGGGCGACGTAGCTTCTGAAGCAGGCTCCAGGCTCTGAGCTGTCAGCACAGAGCCCTACATGGGGCTCGAGAGATCATGACCTGAGAAGTCAAAGGCTCAACTGACTGAGTCACCCAGGCCCCCCTGTCGACCATATTTCTTTATTTAATTTCTTTTTGTGCTTTAACTGCTAGTTAATTATTCAGTTAATTTAATATTATTTAATTCATCATGTTCATATATTTTTTATATATGTGAGTTTTACTTATGTTCTCATTAGTATTTTCTGAACCATTAGACTTCCTGAATTTATACAGTTCTTAAATATATCTCAGAAACTTTGGAATATTTTACATAATTACAGAATATTATAAAGGGTACATTATTTTAAGTAAAATAATTTGACTCTTCTGTAATCACAAAACCACCAAAATTCTTTAAAATCTCTAGGTCTTCACAATATTGGCACTCTGTACTTTCCAAAGTAAATTATTTTTAAGTATTCATTTTATTAACGTAGACTTATTTACTATTAAGAACTTGATTTTTAAAAATGCATGGACAGGGGCTCTTGGGTGGCTCAGTCAATTGGGCGTCTGACTTCAGCTCAGGTCATAATCTTGCAGTTTGTGGGTTCAAGCTCTGCGTTGGGCTCTGTGCTGACAGCTTGGAACCTGGAGCCTCCTTCAGATTCTGTGTCTCCTCATCTCTCTGCCCCTCCCCTGCTCACACTCTGTCTCTGTCTGTCTCTTAATAATAAATAAAAACGTTAAATTTTTAAAACAAATGCCATGGACAGACTTCTCTTTTTCACTGCTTAGAGTGAAAGTCAAGGGCATTTAATTATCTTCATTTGTGTTTCTTATGCAGTTTATTTTCTGTGACCCTTCTGTTCCTTGTCTTCCAGGTCAGGATGGTAGAGTTGTATGTGTGTGTGAGTGTGTGAGTGTGTGAGTGTGTGAGTGTGTTTGCATTTGTGATGTGAGAAGGGATTCCATTCTTCTGGACTGTAAAAAATACATATGAAACCTTTCTTTTCCTTTAGGTATATTAATATATTCTTTTTTTATTTTAAAATTTTTTAGCGTTTATTTATTTTTGAGAGACAGAGAGAGACAAAGCACAAGCAGGGGAGGGGCAGAGAGAGAGGGAGACACAGAATCCGAAGAAGGTTCCGGGCTCTAAGCTGTCAGCATAGAGCCTGACGTGGGGCTTGAACCCATGAACCGTGAGATCATGACCTGAGCTGAAGCTGGACGCTTAACTGACTGAACCACCCAGGCGCCCCGTGTTAATGAATGCATTCTTAAAGGAAATTATATAAGGGAGGAATCTGTGGTAGTAGTATTGTTTAATCTTCAAATTACAAAATAAAGAGATGGAATTCACAGCTTCAATGTTTGCTCTGGCATAGTGTGTTTCTACCGCCTTTGGTTTTTCCCCAATTATTTTCTCTCTTCAGTTTTTTGTTCTTGGTAAGTTAAGATGGTAAAAGTCTTTATAGAGATGGAAGTTATAAACCTTAACATAATTAACACTTCTTGGATTGTATTCGTCTGACAAGAGGCTTCTAGAAAGTAATTGAATGGTTCCATTTCTGATAGCGGATATATTCAACGTAATAACCTAAAAACTGACATTTATTACTGTTTCTTTTTAGGTTTAAAAATATAGATGTTACATTTGAATCACTTTTGAGTTCCATTCACTTCAGTCTGATGAGAGTTGAGTTTCATTTTATTATAAATATATTTATGATTCAACTAAAGTTTAATAGGACCGCCGGTTCACCACAGAAATATTTCATTGCATATAAATTTTGATTTTAAAAGTGGAGAGATATTTTTCTTCTGAAAAGTCATTTCTATTACTTTTGGGGCAGAGAAAGACTTAACGAGGTGTTAAAATTGGGTAATAGGTAAGGCCAAATTCAACTTTGCAAAGATTATTTGTAATCCTTATGTAATTGGTGATACATTTTAAATTATATTTTTGAGCATTGTAAATTTAAAGAAAAGCTAATTCTCATTTACAAGGCTCTTTTTGTCTTTAAAATGTAAAGTCTAAAACAGTCAGCTAGCTAGCCAGAAATATTTTCTCAGAATAAAATATTGCCATTTAGTTTGGCTGATGCAGAGAGCAGGAAAGGAAGTATAAGGTTGTATGCATTAAATTTTGTCTTGACTACTATGAATATGACTCTACCAATTATAGTACAGGCATTCTCATACTCTTTTATGGTGTCTGTTGTGTGTTTTATTAAAAATAAACTTCTTATTTTGGGATGATTTGATTTACAAATAGTATATTTTAAAGTTCTTTCAGGTACATTGAGAGCTGTGAATTTTACAACTCTGAATCTCAGAAAGTTTCACAAATTAACCCATTTCTATGCCAGTAATGTTTTTCTTCAAAGGTTAGAGAATGCAACATGTTTCCTAACCTGATTTTAAATACTTTTTTTCAGACAAAAGTATTTTAATTTCTTATTTTCTGATTAGTAAGAATTTTAAAATTAAAATCATTGGAATATATTTCTAAACAGGTATTTATAGAATGGCAGTGAGGGTCAGTGATATTGAATCAGGTAACAGCTCCTTTTTTAAAAATAAAAAATAGAAAAATTAAAGGCCAAAATTATGAATCTGGGAAGTTGTATCTTAGTCCTTGAAGTATGTAGTGATTTAAAATGCGTATCAGAATACAGAGAACAAACTGAGGGTCCATGGTGGGGGAAGAGGGGAGAGTGGGTGATGCGCATTGAGGAGGGCACTTGTTGGGATGAGCACTGGGTGTTGTATGGAAGCCAATTTGACAATAAATTGTATTAAAATGTGTATCAGTTGGTTTCTAAATATTGGGACCATTGGCTTTGTGGGAATCGGTTCTTGAGTCCTTCAGGTTTTTGTCTAGACTTGTTTCTCTTGATAATGGCGTTTTGTTTTTATTTTGAAATAGAAATTATGAGTGGGAGAGGGGCAGAGAGAGAGAGAGAGATTGAGAGAGAGAGAGAGAGAGAGAGAGAATCCCAAGCAGTGTCTGCACTGTCAGCACAGAGCCCGATGCAGGGCTTGAACTCACAAACCGTGAGATCATGACCTGAGCCAAAGTCGGACGCTGAACTGACTGAGCTACCCAGGTGCCCTAATACTGGTGTTTTTATTTATTTAATTTATTTATTTTAAAATATTTACTTTTCGAGAGAGAGCAAGCAGGGGAGGAGCAGATGTCGGGGGGAGGGGCAGAGCATCTAAAGTGGGCTCTGCACTGACAGCAGAGAGCCCAATGAGGTCATGACCGGAGCTGAAGTGGGACACTCAAGTGACTGAGCCACCCAGGCGCACCCCCCGCCCCCCCACTACTGGTGTTTTTAATATAGCACCGTATATACTTGACAAAATTGAGAGTTTTTCATTTGAATATATTAATTATTGCTGTTTGAGGAAAATTAGCACCTTTCTTTTGGGTTCCTTTCACAGGGGAGTGGGGAGAGAGAGTAAAGCTTTAAATCTTTGGTGGTCTGAAAACCAGTAAGATTGCAGATTGCCGAAGTCGAGAAATGTTCGCTGTGTCTTTTAGGGGCCTTGATGCGCTCAGCAAAAAAGCGAAGGCTTCCACAGTGGACCTCCCTATAGAATCTGTGAGCCTGAGTCTCCAGGACCTGATTGGCTACTTCCATCCCCCTGATGAGCACTTAGAGCACGAAGACAAACAGAACAGGTTACGGGCTCTCAAGAACCGTCAGAATCTCTTCCAGGAAGAGGTGAGTTTCCACCAATGTTCATTTCTTCCATGCTGCTGTCTTCAGAAACCGTGGCTCCAGGGGGGAGAATTCTCTGACAGGTTGGCATTTGGAGTTGGATGGGCAGGTCCACGGTGGCGTAAGGGAACCAGGCCTTGGAGGAACCCCGCGATTATTTTCATTTCTCTGTAAAGGGCATTTTATTTTTCTGTCTGCTCAGCCTTCACACTGATCATTCACTGAGTTGCAGTTGGCTTCCTGTTTCTTATAGACACACAGTATCTCCAAGCGTCCGAATGAACACAGGCTTTGAAACGCTGCAGGGTTTTTAGATTCATCAGCAGGTTATTGAGGCTCCTGGAGGGGGGGTGTGCCTGGAGATCCCGGGGGAGCTTTGTGTTGGGAGAGAAATTGCCCAGGGGAGGTCAGAGCTCCAGGCTGTCTGCTCGGACAGAGCAAATCTGCTTCTTTCTTTTACGTGTATGGAGTTTTTGTGTGTGATTTTATTTCACACACTTTCCAGTAAAAAGGAGCTCAAGTGCCATGTTTTATAGACAGAATTACAGAAGCACCGTGCTAAGATCTAACACTCCTAAAACGAGGGTCGGAATCAGTACCAGAGGCAAGAATTTCAGCAGGAGGGTGTCAGAGGTGAGCTGGCAAATCGGGCTGCTGAGCCCATGCTCCTCTTCCTCTGAGTGCTTCCTGTGTGTGGAATAATAAATGTTTCGGAGTAAAACATCTAAGGTTACTAAGAGAAGTATCTAGGAAAGAAAGGTTAGAGAATATTGATTGCTGAGTGCCCACAATCCCTAGTTCAACATTCTTCTAGTTCGAAAACTGTTTCCTAATTTTCCATCAACAGCCTTTGAAATTAACATTACTTTTTGAGGACTTTTTAGTGTGTATACAAAAAGAAAAAAATGATGGTCTAAAGACTGTAGTGTTACGAAAGCACAGGACCCATGAACGTGAGCCAGTAACAACATGGAGTAGTTCAATGAGACCTTTTTTTAAAAATTTTTAAGAGTTTTTGATTATTTATTTTTGAGAGAGAGACAGAGAGAGAGAACAGGGAAGGAGCAGAGAGAGAGGGACAGAGAGAGAATCCTAAGTAGGCTCTGCACTGTCAGAGCAGAGCCCGATGTGAGGCTCAGACTCACAAACCATGAGATCATGACCTGAGCCGGAACCAAGAACCTGAACCACCCAGGTGCCCCTGTTGAGACCTTTTCATCTTGCATCTGCCAGAATATTAGACTATGCTGAAATACTGGGCTGTGAAAATTTGAAGTATTGATTTAGGTTTTTTTGTTTTTCTTTCAATTTCTCACGTTAGACAGTGTGGATGGGCACCAACAAATGTCCTTAGGGCCGTGGTCCCTGTCACAACTCCGTGTGAAGGAGGTTCCCTTGATTAGTCAACTCTTCCTAGCGCTTCCTTTTGTGTGCTTTGCCTCATTTTGGCAACCTTGATCTAGAAATGCTAATAAAAGCTCAATTTCAAATTTAGATAGCATCTTTTATTTAAAGTTTATTTATTTATTTTGAGAGAGACGGAGACAGCATAAGTGACAGAGAGGCAGTGAGGGGGGCAGACAGAATCCCAAGCAGGCCCTGCACTGTCTTGTCTGCGCAGAGCCCCATGTGGGGCTCAAGCTCACAAAACCGTGAGATCATGACCTGAGCTGAAACCAAGAGTTGTTCGCCCAACCCACTGAGCCACCCAGGAGCCCCAGATTTAGATAACATCTTGACAGTTGTATAATGCATTTTTGATTTGCTCCAAAGCTGTCTTTTCATGAGATTTTCTTTATTCATTTATCAGATCTTTAATACTACAATGATGATGATGATGGCGATGCCTACCCTAAGAATAAGGATTCGCTCTTGGGCCTTAATGGGAGGGGGGAAGAAACCTTTTTCCTCCACTCATCTTAGGTTCGTTGGTCGGGGCCCTGCAGATCAGAGTGACAAAAGACAGATACATAAGAGAAACCGAGTAGAGGCTTGTTAATGGTGAATCCCAAGAATCCACGGGAGCATTCTGTGGTGATAACTCAAAGAAGTGGTTAGAACTTGGGCTTATGCCGCATCCTAACAAAAGGACAGTAAATCTATAGAGAAAGTAAGAGACAAAGGAAAGGAATTTTGAGCATATAGGAGCAAGCTGCGGGAAGGTAAATATGTGTGGAAACTAAGGAAAGAGGAGGGTGACATAGTAAAGTTTGTAGGTAGATTCCTAAGTGTTGGGCATTGTTGTTTCCTGTGATTAAACATCTCCTGCCCTTCGTGGCGGAGAAGAAAAAGAGAATGTTTCTTGTGTCTGCCTTTTCTCAGTTGCCTTCAGCTCCAAATAATCCTTATGCCAGGGACACCTGAGTGACTCAGTTAGTTAGGTGATGGACTGTTGATTTTGGGTTAGGCTCATGAGTTTAAGCCCCACATCGGGTTCTGTGCTGACAGCTCAGATCCTGGAGCCTGCTTAGGATTCTGTGTCTCCCTCTCTCGCTGCCCCTTCCCCACTCATGCTCTCCCTCTCTCTCTCTCAAAAATAAATAAACATTAAAAAAATTAAAAATCAATACTTACATCAAAGTGGCAATTTTGGCATGGTATACTTTGGAACACTATGTTTGCTCATGGTAGAATACAGTTGTGACCAGTCCATTAGTCTCGTGGTAGACCGTGCCCCTACAAGTATAAAGCACACATTTTTATCTTGTTCTTCTGCTTCTGTTGGAGAACAGCCTGCAGGATTTAGAAACCCCTTGAATTATTTCAAGAACATTTTATTTCCCATGCAAGTGTGTTTCCTCCTGTCATTTAAATAAATGACCTCAATTTTCTTTATGATTAACTGTCTTACTTCAAGTCAGGCATTTTTTTTTTTTTTAATTAAGCAGCGTAGCATCATTGTTTTTTTGTCCGTGAGCACAATCGCGGGTTCTGTGGTAATTTGTATACCTTTCCAGGGCATGATCAACCTCGTGCTGGAGTGTATCGACAGGCTGCACGTGTACAGCAGCGCGGCTCACTTCGCCGACGTGGCCGGGAGAGAGGGAGGCGAGTCTTGGAAGTCGATTCTGAACTCTCTCTACGAGTTGCTAGGTAAGCCATCGGGCGGGTTGCAAGGCAGCCGACGCACGTCTGTGTAAAGCGATCACATACGTGACTGCAGTTTTAGGACCTGCTTCTTAATCGAGGCTCTCTGTGTTTACTGTCGTTGCACGAAATCCTGGTGATGGTTGATATTTGCATCCATCCCTGAATGGAGGCTGTGCCCAGAGCAGTAGCAGTCTTTGGCGTGTGGAGGGGAGTCATCAAGGGTATAATATGGTGGGGGGTAGGGAGGGGCATATACAGGAGAGACTTCCTTTGTGATTCTGAAGTTAGTCCCCCAAGACTCCTCTTTCTCCCTCATAAGAATCTTGTCAGGAACCTTCTCTGTCTCCCTTCCGTCCTTTTGAGATTTGCATTTGCAGCTTTGAAGTGTGCTTAACATACGTTAAGCAGTACTTGTGGTTTATGCTGCATTCCCGTCGACTGTATGCAAACATACGTCCTTATTGTTTTTGGCCTGGGCTATTCCAATAGCTTCTCGATGTCTCTTATCAGGAACTATGAACTTGGAAGCTAGCGAGCTGGCCTCAAATAGGATAAAGAGGGATGTTTTATTTCTCAAAGCAATGGATGAAGCCAAAATATCAGCTTTGGGGGGCCAGTTCCTCAAGCCCCACTTCTCCCAGGACAGTATGAAGGGGACATCTGACATGCAGTGGGTTGAGTTACTGGTAAGGGATGCTGAGTCCTAGTTGGTCACACTGGAAGTACACCTGCCCGCCCTTTGCTTTGGGGGAGACACCGTCTCTCTCTTCCAAGGCCCCTTGCTACAAACATCTGTGAAAAGATGGCCCGAAACAAAGGCTTTCAGTGGCTCCTTCGCAAGACACGCAAGAACGGGAGAGATGTGGAGAATGACCTCTCTCTTCACTTGCCCTCATTCCCCAAACCCCACATTCATGCGGTGCACTGTAACTACACATCTCCGTTTAGAAAATTCTCAGCTTTTCCCATCATTCCAGAAGGCCAAGTTTAACTTGCTTCGCCTGACACGTGAGGCCCGGGCAAACTCTTCTAGCCTTGTCCTTGACACCGTCCTTCCCGTTTCTCTAGCCATACCACTTTCTCGGTATCTTGTCCACATCCGTGCCAAGTGACATTTTCCTACTCCTGCCTTTTCCAAAATTCCTTTATATTCTTTGAGGCCCAGTTCATGGGTGGGGACTGTTTTTTTGAAGTTAATCTTGACATTTTTCCTCAGTCTCAAGCATGATGAAACAGTTCTCTCCCTTTCTTTGTCCCTCCCTCTCTCTCTCTCTCTCCTTTCTTGGAACTTAGTACTTACTTGTGTTATAGCACTTACCACATTTCTTCTTGAGTCACGAATGTGACTGCGATCTTCAGGGCAAACAAAGCACCTTTCCTGATTTGGGCACCTCTGTCACCGCGTCTGGCCACGTGGTGGATACTCAGTAAATGTTGACTAATTAAACAAATCGAGTTCTGACAGAGTAGGAAAGCGTGTGCCTAAGTGGAGAAAAGAAGTCTCCAGCCATTTTTTTTTTCAGTGAGAAAGAAAAAGTCATCAAAATATTTGGAAATTGTCTATGATCTAATTGAAACTCATTAAAATTTAAGAATACTATTTAATGCCTAGAACTCTTGTGCCTGCTCACATTCTGAACACGCTCCCTTTAGGTGGGCTCTTTGATCTGCCGTAACAATTAGGTACATGCAGTTTGGTGTTTTCATAATAAGGGGTAATTATGCTGGCTAGCATGTCTTTCAACAGGACTCAGGATATTGAGGCTTCCTAGGGCTCTGGATTTATTGTTTTACCCATGAAATCATTCGAATAAGGATTTTATGGTGCTCA
This sequence comes from Paguma larvata, assembly GCA_030068075.1. Classification (NCBI taxonomy): domain Eukaryota; kingdom Metazoa; phylum Chordata; class Mammalia; order Carnivora; family Viverridae; genus Paguma; species Paguma larvata. The sequence goes on along the minus strand of CM057837.1, from coordinate 10,773,015 downwards.
TGTCCTAAGGCCTGCCTTTCTTCGCCAGTGAAGGAACTGCAGCACGGATTTCTGTGTGTGGTAGAGTCTGGCATGTGGTACTGCTTTCGTTACCACAGTTCGACCTCTTCACTGGGTATGGCGCTGTGACAAACTAGATGCCGAGGGTGAAGAGGCGTCTCCTGTGTGTGTGCGTGAGGGTAGAGAGGGTTAGGTGCAGAGAGTGGGTTGGAAGACAAATCTGGTAATGTGCATCTTACTTACATCCTCATATTGACTTTTTCCAGTCTTCTAGATTTTTCTTTTTGATGGGTCCGCGTGCTCCTGTGTCCATAAGTGATACAGATGGATGGAGAGAAATATAATGCATTTTTTTTTAATTTTTTTTAATGTTATTTATTTTTGAAAGACATAGAGGCACAGTGTGAACAGGGGAAGGGCAGAGAGAGAGGGAGACACAGAATCGGAAGCAGGCTCCAGGCTCCGAGCCGTCAGCACAGAGCCCGACGCGGGGCTCGAACTCACAGACCGCGAGATCATGACCCGAGCTGAAGTCGGCCGCCAACCGACTGAGCCACCCAGGCGCCCCTATAATGCATTTTTTAAAAAATCACAGGAAAAGTCTCATCCAGCAAAGTCCACACTTCAGTTTTATCCTTTTGGGCACGTATCCCTCAAGCCTGCCCTCCTTTGACTCCACAGACTTCGTTGGGAGTTAAATCGGATTCTTTTCGAACCTCCCCAAAGTGTAGCAATAAACTCACAAAATGCTGGGTGGGAGCACAAGTCTTCATCAGAGTTCGTTTTATGACTTAAAAGAAATTAACTTTTATTTATTATTGAGAGACAGAGCATGAGCATGGGAGGGGCAGAGAAGAGGGGGAGACACAGAATCCGAATCAGGCTCCAGGCTCCAAGCTGGCAGCACAGAGCCCAACACAGGGCTGGAACTCACAAACCACAAGATCATGACCTGAGCCGAAGTCAGAAGCTTAACCGACTGAGCCGCCCAGGCGCCCCTGACTCTCAGATACCTGGTATTTAGCCTTCCCACTCCAGTCTTTGGAATACTCAAGCCTCATGGCTGGTGTATCTTCCTTCTCACCTAAGACCTCACTCAATTTGTCTCTAGTTCCTGAGCGTTGGTTCCTTCCAATGCTCGCCTCCCATCCAATTCTATACTTCCAGAAGGTCTAGAATTAGTTTATATCAGGGGTTTGATAGACAGTAAATATGTTCTATATTATAGATTAATATGTAGACATAAAGTAAAGAATTCTTAGATATATGTGTTTGTTTCCTTAATTATTTACATCTCATTTGATTAAGAAAGAATTTGAGGGAGTTATTACTCAAAATTGACACATTTAGAATTCTCTAAAACTCACATCTTAAAAGAAGTTGACAGTAGGTTAATCATATATGTCATTAAGGTAATACACACTGATTTCAGACACGTGCCTGTGTTTGTGGCTTTTAAACTAATTTTTTCATGCAACAAGAGAAAGAAGTTCTGAATATACTTTCCAAACACACACACACACACACACACACACACACACTCTCTCTCTCTTTCTCTCTTAACTTTGACTTTTACATTGTCACATTGCTATTCCTAGAGTTTTGCTAACCTCCCCCACCTATCTCTCTCTCTCCAGGGAAGCTTCTTTTTCCATTTTACCCCCAAGTTTTTTGAATCTCTTTCGTTTTGCAGTCTTCTGAAGAGGTGTCTTCTGGAACAGAGACTGTGTCATGTTGGGAGAACACGGACTTCACGTCCACTGGATCTGGAATTGAATAAGATTCTCATCCGTTCAGAAAGATAAATTGAATACCTGTTATCCGCAGTGCCCTAATCTGGGCAGTGAGGGACAGCTGTGACCAGCATCTAGTCCCTGCTGTCATGGAGTTAATGGCTGAGTAAGAGACAGCGTAAATAACAAAAGTAGCCATGGTGCTGTGCAGCTACTGACTTCACTGCCTTGACCATCCTGATACAGGTTGTTAAATCATGTTAGTAAGTGATCACTAAGAGACCAATAAATTTGACTACACGAAAACCAAAATGTATATGGGAAATGGTATGACTACAAAATAGAAAAAACATAGGTGAGAATTTTGTAAAATGTGGCACCTATATGAAAGACACAGGCCCAGTTTCTATCATATATAGAGCTTTCATACATCCATAGGGAAAAGACATATCACTTAATAGAAAAACAAACAAAAGATGGAGACAGGTAGTGGCCAAAACAAATAAGTAAAATAATAAAAGATTCTCGACATGACAAATAACTGCAAATTAAGTGATAAACAAGGATCGTTTTTTACTTCGAAGATTAGCACAGATAAGCAATTTGATACTACTCATTATTGGGGGCCATGTTGGGTAGTGTGTTTCTGGTGGGAGTGTAAATTGATGGAATTTGAAAAACTAAACAAACTCTGGTTGGCAGTGTACATAAAGCTTTAAAGGTATTTCCTTTTACTCAAGAAATGCTACTTTAAGAAATACATTCTAGAGATATATTTGTACAAGGGTGGAAAGGAGGTCTGCTGCAAAATTGTTTATAAATTGCATAAAATTGAGAGCAATTTTTGTATCAATGGGATTGGTCCCGTAAGTAATAGTGCAGTACTGTGTTATCATTGAAAATTGAGATAAACGTATCATCGGGAAAACCGTGTAAAACACGCCGGATGTCTGTTCTTTTTTAGTGTGGCCATCTAGGATATGGTATTAAGTTCAAAAAAGCAAGATACTTACTGTATTAAGATTAAGATTGCTGTATTAACATTAAGACTCCAGTTGCCTTGAATTAGAAATACATGGTGAAAGTATACATTCTTGTACACATTGGACATTTCAGGAAGGACGCACAGAGAAGGGCTAGGTGGTTGCTTCTCAGGAGACAGATCTACTTTCCTGTGTGTTCCAATGCATAAGTATTCTATTTATACATAATACTTTTATAAGTGAGAAAAGTCGTTAGCATAAATGCACAGTGCTACGCAATTGAGGACGAAAGGGACAGCTCGTAACTTAATTCCAATCAAGTGAAGAAATAGACTGTTTATGTCAGCGCATGCGTATAAAGAGGTTCTCTCTCTTTTTTTTTAATGTTATTTATTTTTGAGAGATAGAGAGTGAGTGGGGGAAGACTCAGAATCCGAAGCAGTCTCCAGGCTGTCAGCACAGAGCCCGATGTGGGACTGGAACTCACGAATCATGGGATCATGACCTGAGCTGAAGTTGGGCACATAACAACCCAGGCGCCCAGAGGCTCTCTTTCTTTTTTGATATTTATTTATTTTTGAGAGAGAGAGAGAGGGAGCATGAGTGGGGAAGTGGCAGAGAGAGAGGGAGACACAGAATCGGAAGCAGGATCCAGGCTCCGAACTGTGAGCTCAGAGCCTGACATGGGGCTCAAAATCACAAACTGCAAAATCATGACCTAACTCAAAGTCAGATGCCCAAATGACTGAGCCATCCAGGTGTCCAAGAGGCTCTTTTTCAATATACACATGGTAGGTTCACCGGTGGCTGTTTGAGGTAAACAGAACAATGAGAGTTTTTGTGGTTTAACTTTGACTACTCTTGATTTTTTGTTTTTATTGTCCTGAACCCCAATTTCATGATTAGAAAAAGAATATATAGTCTAATGTTGAATTAAGAACCATCTGCTGCCAATAATTTTCACTGAAGTCCGTAATCGGAAGATAAGTAGCCATCTATGCGTGAGCCTGTACTTCATCAGCGCGGCTGCAGAAGTCTCAGATCTGCAGCAGTATCTGGACGTCCTGACATATTTACATCTCCTTGTCCTTTTTTTTAAGTTCATTTATTTATTTTGAGAGAGAGAGAGCAAGTGGGGGCTGGGTGGCAGAGAGAAAGGGAGAGGGAGAATCTCAAGCAGGCTCTGTACCGTCAATGCAGAGCCCGATGCAGGGTTCACACTCATGAACCCTGAGCTCTTGACCTGAGCTGAAACCAAGAGTCAGACGCTTAACTGACTGAGCCACCCAGGCGCCCCTCACTGTCCTTCTTTACCCAGCTATCAGGAAGTTTGGCCCAAGTATCATTAACTCCAAGTTTGTTAAACCTCTTTCCCATGCTTCCGGCCAGGTAGACAGTAGATCCTGTCTTAGACTTTTGTGTGGAATAAGCCGCCTGCTTTTTCCTCAGCAGGTTTATTTAGCATAGAGGGAGCAGGTGGGAAGGATCACCTATAACAATTTTAAAATTTGCCACGGATATATTTAATATGTGTTTTAGGTGGAGAATGACAAAGACAGATTGATGAGCCCGGCGGCTGGAGGAGCGCAGTGTCCTGGAGACACCACTACTCATAGTTGGGAAGCATGGCCGTGGCGTGCTTTCATCCGTCTTTTCTGAAACCCACAGTTAGTCTGCAGGAGGCTTGCACGCCAGGAGCATTTCCTAAAGATGTTTGAGTAATGGCTCTTTGGCAAACCCTCTCGATGAATACTCACTTAATGACGATTCAGAGTATCAAACAAATAGCGTAGACCTGTGGCCCTTTGAGGGAGGCAGAAGTTACCAGCTTGTCAACCCTTTAACACTCAGAAAGGATACAGCATGAAGGATTTGGGCACATCCAGAGGGTTCGCCCGGTGTCTTGAGGAGATAGATCTTTCTAAATGCCATAAAACACTGGGGGGAGAGAGTCAGGACATGGAAAAGAAGGGCGTTGGCTTCACACATGCTCATATCGGGTATTATTCTGGCATCCGTGCATACAGGTGTTCCCACGTTATCCTCCAGGAAATCCTGAAAGACGTTTTATAAACAAAACACATTATTTCTTTCCTACTCTGTAATAATCTCACGTCTATGAAATGACCATGAGAGTTCCATTGCCATTTTTAATGGAAATTCACTTTGTGACCTGTTTTGTGAGATACTTTCTTTAGTTAAGAAATTTTTTAATGTTTAGTGTATTTTTGAGAGAGAGAGAGTGAGACAGAGCTGGAGTGGGGGAGGAGCAGAGAGAGAGAGAGAGAGACAGAATCTGAAGTAGGCTCCAGGCTCTGAGCTGTCAGCACAGAGCCTGACTCAGGGCTTGAACTCACGAACCGCGAGATCATGACCTGAGCCAAAGTCAGTGCTTAACTGACTGAGCCACTCATGCGCCCTGAGATACTTTCTTCATCTATTGATGCATGATCAGGACCCTACTCCTCCTAATCTCTTCTAAATCAGGGGTTCAGGCAGAAAGAGACTGGCGGGGAGCAGTGTAGACTGGCCCCGAGTGTGGACTCTGGAGCTGAAATTGCCTGACTGTAACATCTTGGCTCCACTCTGAGCTGTGCGAGCAGGAACACACCGCAGTCTCTACTCACCTTCTCCTCCACGAGCCAGCTGTCGTTCGCCTCCTGTCGAGGGTAGAGAGGGAGGAGAGAACATAGCATAGTTTTTCTTGGTTGTGTGGCTGCCTGATGTGTTCCTCTGCCCAGAAGGTTAAAGCTGTCTTCCTTGATGGGAAGAGTGGAGGACCTGGCAGTGGGTGGGAACTGACTTTCTCCGGTGGGCGTGTTGGATGCTTGTAGCCAAGTCCCTGCTCATGGGACAGAACAGCTGCAACTCTGTTCTTGGGTAGTCGTTTGCGGCTCCTTGCTTGGCCATGTGTAGCTAGAAGCCTATCTCGAGCCGCTTTTTCCTGAAGTCTTCCTGCTGCTCCCCATGGCTGTCCTGAGCAGACTCCAAGTGAGTCCTCAGAGATGCTCTTTCCCCAGGATCCATGAGAAGTGCTCACGCAATCTTGGCCCGATGCAGTCATGGAGATCCATCCACGCAGAGCCCTTGGTCACTCTCTCTCTCACCCCATCCACTTTGTAGGCAGGAGGTCATTGAACCTGAGTTCCCAAGGTCCCCCAGCTGCAGAGGTGCCTCCTCAGGCTCTCCAAGAAGTTCCCATGGCACAGCACTCTGCCAATTTTCAACAGCATTCTCGAGTGTTTGTTTGTTTGGGTATTTTTGTTTTTTAGGCTTTTCAGGATTTAGGAGCAACCACCTGTTAATCTGAAAATTTAAAACATCTTTGTGGATTCTAGTTCTTTGGTCCCTCATTTGCCTATGTTATAACTGTTCATTTGGTATTTCCATACTCTGCTTGTAAGCTCCGAAGGAGAACCTCATTTGATTTCCTGGTGTATCTCTTACTCTTAGGATAGTGCTGGTTGCAAAGCAGGTAATCAGTATTTGTTCAGTAAATTTTAAAAGTGAAAGTACTCTTGGAAGATGTTTGCATCTTAATCTGTCTGTAGTTTTCTGATTCTCTGAGTATTTTGAGAAGCAGAGTCTTAGAGCTTAAAGAGAGTACAGCATGGGGACATAGCGATGTTACAATACAAATAAGAAATGCCGAGTGGAGTCTCTTTTACATTAATAATTTTTCAGTGCACGTCATTATTACTTGCATTTCATATTCTGATTGGAGAAAATTTGAGAGATTTAGTTAGTTATTCAGCATAAAAAAATGTAATAAAAAAAAGTTAGAAACTATGTTTAAAATGTAACCACACATTTTTAGCATATGACCTTTTTCAAAGTATTTCTTTGGGGCACCTGGTGGCTCAGTCGGTTGAGTTTCCGAACTCTTGATTTCACCTCAGGTCATGATCTCACAGTTGTGAGGTCGAGTCCGGCATTGGGCTTCATGCTGGGCGTGGATCCTGCTTCAGATTCTCTCTCTCTTTTTCTCTCTGCCCCTTCCCCAGTCATGCTTGCTCTCTCTCTCTCTAAAATTAAAAAAAAAAAAATTAGGGACACTCTTGGCTAAGTGTCAGACTTCGGCTCAGGTCATGATCTCACAGCTTATGAGTTCAAGCCCTGCATCGGGCTCTCCACTGTCAGCGTCAAGCCCACTTTGGTGTTTGTCTCCTTCTCTTTCTGCCCCTCCTCAACTAATGCTTTCTCTCTGTCTCAAAAAGAAATAAAAACGTCGAAAAAAATAAAAATAAATAAAAAGATTTATTTGAATCTCCATAACACTATACATGCATAAAACACTTCGCACACCCACAGGCGCACACGTACGGTAGCATGGTGTATTCACACACGTGCACATTCTGCACCACCAAGTCCTCAGTCGTCACCTCCCTCTCCTGAAGGCTTAGTTAGCTCGGTCCAAATTCCAATTTCAGGGATTGAGATAAGCTCAAGGCTTCGGTTTGACGTCTGTACATTTCGGGGGATTATTTGAACATGTTGTTTCCCATTTCATGCCTCTTCATTGTCATCTGTTGTCTCTCCAAGGTTACGTAACACCCTGACTTGCAGAACTTCATTCTTACAGGTGCATGCAAACTGCCCTGCGTACTGAGCATCTGTGATGGTTTTGTAATGGAAGTTACTGTGACTCGAGAGGGTCCTTGTCAAGGAAAACATCACGGAGCATCATCGTTTTTTCCTCTGGGCTCCATTCATCCTCCTTCCTGTTTTAAAATAAGAAAATGTCCCTTTCAGATCCAGGACATCAGTCTTACCCTCATCAATGGTCGTTAAGGTCTCTGTTTTCTGACCCAGGAACTTACCAGGATATAGTTCTCAAAGAAACAGTTCTCATTTTCCAAGATATATTCTGAAAAAAGCGTCATATTTCCATGCTCTGCGGATACTTATACATGTAGATACATATACATTGAATATACACACTTATTTCACAGAAATGAGATCGTATGACCACTGTTCTTTCATAGCATTTATTTGCACCTGTCTTCTGTATTGGGGGCATCTGTTTGGCAGTAGCTATAAACCGTCACCAGGTTTTAGTGGACATACACTACCCTACTGAAGGGATGGGCCATTGTGCGCACCCTCAGGCCGTTTCCAGTATTTTGCTCTTATAAACTGTATCGTGATGAGCTTTCCTATAATTCTCTGCACAGCTTTCAGTTACTTTGGAAACTCACTTAACTGATTCCTTCTTAACTAACTTGCTGAGCTATAAGATTTTACACCCCCCACTTATCTGTAAACCATGGTACATACCTGAACATGTGCATCTACACACACTGACAATGTTTAGGAGACATTCTATGGTACGAAGTTTAATTTTGTTTTCATTAGAAATATGTATATATTTTTTTCAGAGTCTATTGAGATCACATTCCGTCTTGGACTTATTCATAGGCTTCCTAATCCATTTCTTTCTCATCGGAGGAGTGAACCCCTATTTGAGTTAATGTTACTAATGTACTGCTGAAAAAAAATTTGTAAATACTATCCTTATATAAGATATTTGGATTTGGATTTATCAGTAAGAGTTCCCTGTGGTTTTCTTACATGCATACTTTCCTTGTTGGGTCTTGATATCAAAGTTATACTGTCTTTATAAAATGGTTAGAGAGACTTCCTTAGTTTCTTTACTTTGAAATAGTTTAATTTAGAAATCACTTTTTTCTTGAATATAGCAAAAAAAAGTTTTTGGTCTTTGACGTGTTAATCATGCTTTATTTTTCTATTTAGATATTTCTTCTTTGGCTCAGTTTTGGTGGAAAAAAAAATTTATACATGTGCATAATTGGAAACCATTCCTTTTCCTATATGCTTAAAAGTTCTGGTACAGAGATCTGTACAGGGACTGTGTTTATAATTCCTGTTTATTCTTAATTTTGTCTTTTTTCCTTCATGATTAAAGCAGTGGTATTCAGCTTATATTAAAAAAAAAATCGTTGGGATGCTTGGGAGGGTTAGTCGGTTAAGCATTCGACTTTGGCTCAGGTCATGATCCCACAGTCCGTGGGTTCGAGCCCGTGTCGGGCTCTGTGCTGACAGCTCAGAGCCTGGAGGCTGCTTCAGATTCTGTGTCTCCCTCTTGCTCTGCCCCCTGCCCCGCTCTGTCTCTCTCTCTCTCTATCTCTTTCTCAAAAATAATAAACTTTAAAAGAAATAAAAAAAGATTTTGCCTTTGTTGATCAATTTTGCCATTTTAATTTATTACATAGATCACATTTTCTATTTCCAACATAGTTCTTTTTGGCTATTTATTTTTTTCTTTTTTTTACTCTTATTTATTTGAGGTTCTTTCTTACATGTTGAAAGACTATTTAATTAACACTTTTCACCATGTTGCTTAGCAGTGAAAGTGTTTAATTTTCGAGGACAGTTTGGACCATCTACCACTGATTGTATTAGATAACATTTCTATTTTTGCTATCTACTAGGTATTCTCTAACTGTGGTATCGATTTCTTACTGACTCAAAATTATTAATGAGAGTTTAAATTATTAGGTACTTGAACTTTATTTTTGTGTCTACTCTTCTTACTAATTTTTAGTTTTGTTGCATTGTCGCCAATGGGCTACACCAACAGAAATGTTTGTTTCTGTTTGCGGTAAATTTCTTTAAGTTTATTTATTTAGTTTGAAAGAGAGTGAGCAGAACAGGAGTGGAGAGAGAGGATCCTCATTGTCATCAGCACAGAGCCTGATGCAGGGCTCAAACTCACAGACCACGAGGTTATGACTTGAGCCTAAGTCAGATGCTTAACCAACTGAGCCACCTGGGTGCCCTGTGTTTGCAGCAAATTTAATGAAGATTTTTGTGTGTGTGGCTTACTGTATGATTTTCTTAAATGTTTCATGGTTCATTAAAAGGGTTAATTTGTACATCGTTAGTTTCTTCACGAATCACCTTTATCTCTAATGTCTGACCTAAAAAAACACATTTAATATCTTCAGTTTTAAAAACCAGAGGTAAAATTGAAAGAGTAAGCTAAATTTTAGATGAATCAGACTGTAAAGATTCAGAAACCTTGCCCTGTACTCTCCCTCAATGGCTATTGTTGTAAGTCATCAGCCGACACTCTCGTGGGATACAATCAGAGACCCTGCTGTGCACATTGGACTCCTTGTCTTTCTACTACACCTCATGCTTGACACTTGTCCCTGGCACTTGTCACTTGTGTGTATGTGTCGTGCATGTGTAGCTGGCTGCCGGCTCTTGCTGGGGCTCTGGTCCCAGAGCGCAAGGGGCATCTAGGTGATTTAGCACATTATTGTGTAACCTTCCTACAGGTGTTCTGGGGGCCTGCGCCCAGAGCTCTTCTCATACAATTGTAAGAATAGACCTTCTTCTTGTCTTTTCTGTCACTCTTTCTTTTCTTACCTTAAGTTCAGGTTCAAGTTTTATGTGGCGTAAGTCTAACATTAATTATGCCCTGTCACTGCAGGGACTCCTCCCTCTTCACCAAGAACTTAGGCTCTGCAGACTGCTTCCTAGCAGACCCGAGTTTAAATGGTGATTGTTTTCTTACAGCAACATCTTCCTCCCATTAAATATCCTAGTACGTAAACATCTCACCACCTCTTTGTAGACAGTTGTACTGTTGCTGAACAATCTCATGGGTGTAAGAGTAGAATTGACCTAAAATATTTAGCAGATTGGCTTTGAAGGAACGGCACGAGTTTGAATCATTAGACGTTTTAAATGGATTATGTAAACGGAGTTGAAGGAGATCATCAAGATCACGTAGGCGTTTCATATAAGACGGTTTCTTTCATCAAAAACGTGTCGGAAACACTCGGTTGAAGAAAGTTAGAACAGGTGACTTGACTGCGGGACTTGTCAGAAGCCTTCAAGTGCATCGTGAATCTTTAAAGGGGAAGTAGAAATACAGGGTGGGAGCAAAAATGTCAAACTTATTAGTCATCTACCCTCCCGTCATTTTTTCCCAGGTAACATTTTAATTAATTATGTCTCTCCATGTGCCTATTATAATTATTGAGTTATATCTTCTAGTATTTTGTGCTACATTTTCCGGAAAACTGATGTACTCTTCACTTCTTCATTATAGAGGTGAGGAAGTTGAGCTCTAGGGAAATTAAGTAAATTAGTCTCCCGGCTAATTAAAAGTGAGGAGTGTGAGAGCCCAGGTGAGGAGACTCCCAGGACACTGGGTTTTTCTATTATGCTTTATTATTTCCTCTCATTATGAAATGTAGCTTTCTCAAAATATATTCCTTCTAATGAGCTGTGTTTTTTTCCAATCCCTATTAATGAATATCAATTCTTTTTTTTTAAAGAAAAGGTCTCAATTTTGTCTGTGTAGGTGTGTCTCTATATTCGTGTATGTTTTAGGTGTCAAATCAGAGTATTTTGTTCTTGAGCCACCATTTTAGGGCCACTACCAGCTTCCTTTCATTGTAAACTGGAAAATCACATAACTGTGAAGTCTTTTTTCTTTCTTTCTTTCTTTTGCAGCGGCTCTAATTAGAGGAAATCGTAAAAACTGTGCTCAGTTTTCTGGCTCCCTGGACTGGTTGATCAGCCGATTGGAAAGACTGGAAGCTTCTTCTGGTATGTTTTCCGATGACCTCCGTGTCATGACACATTATTCCTGTTTTCTCCCATTTTACGTCCTTTAAGATAAAAACAAATTCTGAGCGTCAGTGCAATTTAAATGTTTTCCCTTTAATTTGTTGAAATTTTTACTTATTGATAAAAATCATTGTTTTTTTGAAAACTTTATTTAAGAGAGAGTGAGAGAAAAAGAGAGAGAGTGTGTAAACACCATGAGCCAGGGAGGGGAAGAGAGAGAGGAAGAAAGAGAATCCCAAGCAGGTTCTGTGCTGTCAGCACACGGAGCCCAATGTGGGGCTCGATCTCATGAACAACGAGATTGTGACCTGAGCTGAAATCAAGAATCAGACACTTAACTGGCTGAATCACCCAGGTGCCCCAATCGTTGGTATTTTTTTTAGCTACTTCTGAAGAGCAGTTTTACAATATCATGTTCATTTACGTGAAGAAAGAAATGAAGTCCCGAAAGCTTCTAAACAGTTGGAATTCCCACTCGTTTTCAATCAGTCATTCCAAATGTACCATATAAACAAACAAACAAACAGTGGTTTGGAACTTCTGTTTTTGACTTGTGCTCAAAGGATTATTTGGACGGATTTGGGAAAAAAAAAAGTTTTCCAAATCATACAGCATAGTATTTTATTTTAAAGGGATTCAGTAGACACTAATAAACAGTCTGTATCTTGTTAAAATAGTTATAGGTGTTAGGGTCCTCAGATCGTCCCCCAAAGACCACGAGACACGTATGCAAAGGCAAGAGCACTTATTGAGATTCCAGCATACTGGAGTCAGCCATTCTGTAAAATGGCGACCCGCTAGAGCAGTGCGCAGGCTCCTTTTAAGCCCATTTAGGTGTGAATTCCAAGGCGGGAAACAGGTGTCTCTAGTTCATTGGTGAGTTTGTATTTCGGGCGTACGGATGCTCTATGGATTGGTCCACGCTGGTCTGGTGGGGGAGGTGGAACCTGATTGATTGGTCCAGGCTGGTCTGGTGAGGGGTGGAACCTGTTCGATTGATCCATCTTCTACTTCCTAGTCTTTTGAGCAGGAAGTGTTTTAGGGCTGGCCCTTGCCCCTTAGGTCCAGGGACCTCTCAACAGGCACTCAACCTGATTTCTCCCTCTCTGACAAGTTACCTTAGTCTTATTTTGGTGCTGTGGAAACTTCAGTCTGATAACCAGGGCTTCCTGAACTTGTCCTGTAGATTGTATCAGCAACACCCCTAACTGAAATTGATTGCTTCTCCCTCTCCTCGCACACTTTTTTCTTAGTCGCCCTTCTATACCACTGTTGCCCCTTGGCGTTACTTATTTTCTCTCTCAGTCTCCTACACTAGCAATGAACTCTTTGAAGCTATAGACGTGATTTCATTCATCTTTGGGTCTGCCATCCCATCTGGCGCCTAGTAGGTGCTTCACAGTTTTTATTAAACAGATGAATAAATGAATGCATGAATGAATGTTTGAATTTGCTTAAGAAAACGCCTGTCAGTAGAGAAAACAATTTCATGACTTTTGCATGAGAAAGACCTATTCAAGGATGGGTTTGTAGGAATGGAATGAATAGAGGAACAGATGGCTGTGGTTAAAGAGGGTAATTTTCAGTCACAGAGTGAAGTTTTAATGATGAAGATTTAGGAGGAAGAGAAATTTGAGTAACGAGTTTTAAGGCGTTGCTGGATTCTTGGGTGGCAGATATAAAGAAGGAGATTGTTGAGCTAAATCAGGTACAAGAATTGTAAATGAGAGTTTTCAGGGTATCACAGCCCCAATGGGATGACTGTGGACCAACAAAGAATATTTTGAGTAAGGAGAAAACTGAACAGCTCCTGGGAGGAAGTGGTAACAAGGTGATGGCATGATTGCATCAATGGACAAGTTCTCGGGTCAACATTTCCAGCATTGTTGGCAATCTTCAGTAGATACATAAAGGTATGCTGATCCCTTTTTTCGGCCATGGCGAGGAGGGGGAACGAATCTGGAAAGAGAGAGGACCAGCAACCTTCAGGACAGTATTAATGTCGGGTGAATCAGCTGCTTCACTTAAAACACACACACACACAGGGACATCTTGGTGGCTCATTAAGTTGAGTGTCTGACTCTTGATTTCAGCTCAGGTCATGATCTCACACTTCATGAGTTCAAGCCCTGCATCAGGTTCTATGCTGACAGTGTGGAGCCTGCTTGGAATTCTCTCTCTGTCTCTCTCTCTCTGTCTCTCTCTCAAAATAAACAAATAAACGTCACACACACACACACACACACACACACACACACACACACACACACAGAAAAAAATGGTCAACGAAAAAGAGAGAGAGGAGGAAAGAACAGAGTGGAACATCCTCTAACTGAACCAAGTAGAGCACAGTGTCTGGAGTCTTCCGTTTGGTTGTTTATATGTGCACAGTCCCACTGGATACAAATCGCTAGTTGGTCTTGTCTTTGTCCAATCCAGCTGTTGGTTGTAGACATTTCCACTTCACATAGAAGTCCCTGTGCTCTCAGAAAGCACAGTGAAGGTCAGAAGTAGGAAAGACCCTTGGAAAACGCTGAACCTACCATGTCACCTTAAAGAAAGGAAATTGAGGGGCGCCTGGGTGGCTCAGTCAGTTGAGCGTCTGACTTTGTCTCAGGTCACGATCTTGCAGTTCATGGTTTCGAGCCCTGTGTTGGGCTTTGTGCTGACGGCTCAGAGCCTGGAGCCTGCTTCAGAGTCTGTGTCTCCCTCTCTCTCTGCCCCTCCCTCACTCACGCTCTGTCTCTCTCTGTCTCTCAAAAGCGAAATAAACGTTAAAAAAAATAAAAACGCCCTCCTCTCTCTCTCCCTTCTCTCAAAAATAAATATTAAAAAAAATTAAGGGAAAGGAAATCGAGGCATAGAACATTTAAATGACTGATTGGAGATGCTAGTATTAATTGTCACAGCAAAGATGAAACCCTAGCTCATAGTCTTACGTCAAGCTGGAAGTATGTTCACTACACTTCATAGCCTCCTAGTTTGTACATCTCTGAAATATTTTTCACTAAACGAATTTTCTCTACTGTAGTTACATTAATGCTTTTAATGAACTGCTTTTTTTTTTTTAGAGGAGGTATACCATTGCTTAGTGTTTGGATACAGTAACATCAAGGATATGCATATCCTTAGATCGTATCATATACACACACACATAACATAAATTAACTTCATTCGTACGGAACTGTTTCCTGAGTGCTCATCTATGCATCATCTTACTCACTGAGACTGCTGAACAAGATCTCCTCAGCTGGTCCATTTCTAGCTGCACTGCTAGGCTCTGTATATGAACAGCAGAGCAGAGTGAGGGGATGCCCTACAAACTTTAGGTTTCCTTTCGAAAAGGTCAATGGACAGGGGCGTCTGGGTGGCTTGGTTGGTTGAGGGTCTGAGTTTGATTTCGGCTCAGGTCATGATCCCAGGGTTGTGGGATCAAGCCATGTGTTGGGTTCCGTGTTGAAAGTGGAGCCTGCTTAGAAATTCTCTCTCTCCCCTTCTGCCCCTCCCCCATACTCACATGTGTGTGTGCTATTTCTCTCTCTTTCTCTCTCCAAAAAAAAAGAAAAAAAAAAAAAAAGAGAGAAAAGGTCAGTGGACCAAAATCAAAAGAAATGGGTACAGACTTAAATAGAAATCTGATGAAGACCAGAAATGGGTCAGCCAAAGGTTATGTTAATGAAATACCTCACCTTTGTTTGGTACCACCAGACACAGACCTTGAGAAAAGGATTGAAGGTTTATTTGGGAAGCGAGTCACCATGAGATGCGGTAGAGAAGGGGTCAGAGAGGGCGTGTTAACAAGCGAGTTTCCACCGTGGGTGACTGCAGCTTTTTGCTTGGGGAATTCTGGGAACTGCGTCGGATGTGAGCCTTACGGTTCTCCCACCTGAGGGCCGTGGCAGGGTGTTTGCCACCAACTTTTCTGTGCCACCGAGCAGTGCAGCTCCCCGGGGACATTCGTTCTGCGGCTTTTCCAGCTGCTGCTGTGGTCAGAGCAAATCTTCAAGCGAAGAAATGCAGAACTTGGCAGCTGGAATTTCACTGAATGCAGAGGACGAGAGTTTGATCAGCGCCCTGGCGGTATCTGGTACCCAGCCAACCACCGTTTACCTCGTTATGTGGTAGCGAGGCTCAGAGAGAGCGGTGGACGGAACCTTTTTTCTTGTGCACAGCGTGCGTCATCTAATGTTGACCAGTATCACTAGGGCATGAAGCTTTATTGGAGCATCTGTAAGAACAGCCACTATGAATTTCTTGAGAGAAAAAAAAGAAAAGTAGACCTTTTCCCAGGCTTTATGAGTGACTTTGTCTCTGGGCCAAATTTAATTGAAAAGACAAAAGATTTGTACGAGCAAGTCCAGTTGATTGAGTTGATGTATTTCTGAAGGCTGGGTTTTCCTTAGGACGTCTGAGCACTTGGAATGCTCTTTGGGAATAGCTGACTGAAATGGTCAGGAGGCTGCATACTTTCTCTAGTCTTACTTGGGTACAGTTTATTCCACAGATAGTTTTGCAGTGATGAAAGTGGCCTTCTTTGAGCTTCCTGCTAATTGCTTCCCACTGCTAGTAAGTACCGTGAAGGGAGGTCCCTCCGGGAGAATCTTTCAGGGTCTTAAATCGCCTAAGCTTCTTGCTCACACGGCATCCAGCATGTGCTACCTAGAAATATGACAGTTTATTTTCTTCAGCTTATTTATTTATTTTGAGAGAGAGATTGAGCTGGAGCGAGCCAATGCAAGTGTGGGAGGGGCAGAGAGAGATGGAGAGAGAGAATCCCAAGCGGGCTTCGCGCTATCAGTGCAGAGCCCAACATGGGGCTCCATCTCAGAAACCTTGAGATCATGACCTGAGCCGATATCAAGAGTCGGATGCTTAACGGACTGAGCCACCCAGGCGCCCCGAAATATAATAGTTTAAAGCTTCCAAAGATGCCACAACTATTTCTTGCAGAGCATACACTCATCATTTTTCAAAGGGAAAAGTGTGTAACCTGTGAAGAATCTGTCCCAGCATCTTGTGCCGGGGTCCTCTCCCTCAATATGCACTTGGGTAAGAACAATCGAGCTAGAAAAGGCAGGAGGTCACAGAATATCATTGTCCTCTGTTGGTGATGCAGAAATCATGGCTAACCTTTGGGAATGATATCAACAGCTGAAACAACACTTAATGACATCACAGAAAGGGACAGTTTTCTGGGAGGCAGCTCTGAAGAAGGCAGCTTAGCCGTTGGGTGATTCAGATCTTTCAATTGTGCAGAAAGCCAGTGGTGGTTACAGCCAGGAGGTCGTGCACCTGACCCTTACGAGAAACACTAAATCAGAGCCACCGTGATATTGCAGGCTCTGTAAAGACCGCCTTTTGTGATAGCTGTTGGGGTCAGTGCTCGTCTGACCCTACCGCCACTTCATAACCTAATCACCTGTCTCCATCTGCAGCCTTATGATGATGGGTGTTTTCAATAACGGTCTGGGTCATCATGATATATCAATGGTGTTTGGTGCTGATGGATCACTTACAACAGAGAAACATTGTGTACATTTTCAAAGCTGTTCACTCAACGTTTGAAATCATGTATTCGCAATTACAGGTTACTCATATAAGAGCTAAATCCCTTGTCAAAAATTAACTCCTTTTAGAAGAATGCTGGAAAAGTCTGAATACAGCCTTTCTCCTTCCTCAATGAAGCATTAAGTTATAACTGGGAAGGAAAAAAGAGGAAAGAGAATGGAGACTCTAGATTTGGAGGGTTTTTTTTTTTTTTTTTTAATCTATTTTACCAGCAGTGTGAAAAGTGGAAGAAAAAAAAAAGTCCCTCAAAGTCAAGTCCAAATGAAACAGAACCTTCCTTTCTGAATGAAACAAGTGTTCAAAGCTGCTGGGTTCCCCAGGATCTCTATGTGTTTCAGAATGCTCTTCTAAAAGCCCGTGTGTGGGATAGATGGCAAATTGTGTTTTTAGAAAATGGTTCTTTTGAAACGATGAAAACAAAATCCTCAGCGGTCTCACATTTGGGAAGCACACTATAGTGCTTTGTGGCACAGAGTTGATTGATCTTATTATCTTTTCCCACCGTTGCTCATTTAACCGTATGACTCATTTCTGGCACTTGGCATTAAAGTTTGAAGGAGACTGGAAGGGACCGGGCTTAGGATTTCACAGATAGGTGGGGTCTGGTGGCCTTGTTACGAGGTGGTGGCTCTCCAGATTGTGCATTGGATTTGCAGTTGTTTCCTTGTTTTAATACTAAATAGGAAGTTCGAATTCACCATAGGTTTTTAATTCTTAGATCTGTTTGTGGTGTTTATTTTACATTTTTGGTCTGTTTGACAATTCTGCCTCAGTGGTCTGTGAACTTGTGTTGTCCTCGGAGCATCAGTTTCTCAGACAGGTCCTATGGTGGGAAGCGCCAAAGCCAGGTGCGGTGTTTGTCACCCAGTGTGTTTAAGAAGTGGGGAGAAAGGGAGCCTCAGTCGGAGAGTCACAGGTGCCATAGTGCTGCTCACTCCATTTCTGCCAACATGGCGGCGATGCTGGCCAGGGCTTTCCACCTCAGAGAGGTGCGTCACTTAACAGAGATAGTCTCCCCAGGCAGGAACTCACCAGCTTCCTATTTAGGATGAGGATTTGGGTGAGGAAGGTATGAAAGATGGAAAGCCCAAAGTCAAAGTTAGTTGGCACCTATTTTGGACACTTCCCTGCCCTTGGGGGGTCTGTTGCTCTCCCAACATTCCGTACTGACCCCAGTGACCAGCAAAGGGCAAGCAATTGTCCTAAGGCAGTGGGGAGAGGGGTTTATAAGTGATGCTTGCACCCATCTGTCCTGTGGACGTGCTGCCTATCCAGGCTGTATCCACCCACCTCCAACCTCCAACCAAGTCAGGAGAGCTTTTGTCCCCTGGGGGTGTTCTCTGGACAGTTCCTGGAAACCACATTCCCATCCGGCTTCCTTAGATGCCCCGGGTTGGCCTGCACATAGGAGCGCTGGCCCCTTTTGCCATTGTTATTTCACCCCCCACACAGCCCGTTAGACCGCATCCTCTAAACACTGGGTTAGCTGGAGTTAGAGAAGAAGAGTCTTGTCTCAGAGAAACTATGTTATGTTGGATGGGCTCGCTTGAGGAAAACATCTTATTAAAAACAAAATCACAACCGGTGGCTTCTGCCTT
This sequence comes from Paguma larvata, assembly GCA_030068075.1. Lineage (NCBI taxonomy): Eukaryota > Metazoa > Chordata > Mammalia > Carnivora > Viverridae > Paguma > Paguma larvata. The sequence goes on along the minus strand of CM057837.1, from coordinate 10,754,526 downwards.
TGACCTTGACTGTTTCTTGTCTTCTTTGGGTACTAAACTTATGTTTTACTGTCAGGGACAAAACTGAAGCTTGAGCTCATATGCGCTGCTACCAACAGACGGCTGCTTAACACCAGTGTCTGGTCTGGCTGGGTTTCGCTCCTCCCATGCTGGATATTAAATATTTTTAGCATTGTCTTTGGTGAAATAATTGTGCCGTGTCACTCACTTTCTGTCATGCTTGAAGTTAAGTGTCTGTGACCTCCGTTGGGTACATTATCATGGCTTAAGGACTTCGTCTGGAACTGAGTTCGTTAAAGTTTCTTTGCAGTGTTTGTATAACGTAGCTCAGTTTTTTCAAGCCAACTCGCCTCTTGATCGAATCAGGCCATTTTCGTGTCTTGCCTTTTAAAGCAAGGGTTCTGTTTTCTTCATATCCACCCCAGTATTTGTTTCCTCTTCTTGTGTTTTTGATGATGGTCATTCTAACGGGTGTGAGGCGATATCTCACTGAGGGTTTGGTTTACTTCTCCCTGATGACCAGTGATGTCGAGCATCTTTTCACGTATCTGTTAGCCATTCAAACATCTTCTTTGGGAAGATGTCTGTTTGAGTCTTTTGCCCATTTTAATGTTTTTTTTTTTCCTAATGAGTTCTTTGTATATTTTGGATATTTACCCTTTATTGGATACATGGTTTGCAATTTTTCCCCGTTTCGTAAGTTGTCTTTTGTTTTTACTTTCTTGATGGTTTCTGTTGTTGCGCAGAAGCTTTTTAGTTTGATTTCGTCATACTTGTTTATGTTTTATTTTGTTGCTTGTGCTTTTGGCGTCACACCTGAAAGATCCTTACCAACTCCTGTGTCAAGGAATTTTTTTCTAGGAATTTCCTGGTTTCAGGTCTTACAGTTAAGTGTTTAATTCATTTTGAGTTAATTTTTGTGAGCGGTATAGAGTAGGAGTCTAGGTTCATTCTTTTACATGTGAATATCTAATTTTCCAGCACCATTTCTTGAAGAGACGACCTTTTTAAAATTCATACATGGCTTAGGCAGATGCTATGATCATTTTACATTTCTGCCCAAAATAATAGTTCTCAATAAATATTTGCTGCTTTGAGGTATCGTTTTGAAGAGCTCACTACTCTGTGTTTCTCTTGCCCTGGAGGATTTATTTTAAAAATTATCAGGTGTATATATCTTTGAAATTTTTATTTAAAGGACTTTAGAGCAATTAATTGCATCTGCCAGCATTTTTATAGGCACTAATATTTCACAAAGAGGAACACATTTATTTCTTGAACACTTTAATGAGCACATTGTGTGGCCAAGGAAATATTTTTTATTTATTTTGAGAGAGAGGGAGAGAGAGAGAGAGAGAGAGAGAATCTCAAGCAGGCTTCATACTGTAAGCACAGAACCTGATGATGCAGGGCTCGAATTCACGAGCCGTTAAGATCATGACTGGAGACAAAAATTAAGAGCTGGATGCTAAGGGGCACCTGGGTGACTCACTTGGGTCACCAGCTCACAGATTGTGGGTTTGACGCCCTTGTCAGTGTGAAGCCTGCTTGAGATTCTCGCTCTGTCCTTCTCCCTCTCTGCTCTTCCCCTCCCTGTGTTCTTTCTCTCTCTCTCAAAATAAATAAACCTTTAAAAAAAGGAGTTGGATGAGTGAGTTTAGGACACAGTGATGGGACGTCATTTGTATCACCTTACTAGGTTCCCATGGTACTCTGTAAGGTCGGTTCCATTATAATTTCCATTTTCCAGAAGAAGACTTTGAAACTAAGAAGCTAAGAGGTATAAGCTTTTCAAGGTCAAATGAAAGTAATGGAGCCAGGACTGAACTTGTGTGGTCTGTAAAGTTCAGAAGAGCAGGAATTCTGTCAAATATTGCTCCTCATTTTCCTCATATCCAGGAGTTCACACGGCGAATGACCCGCTTTATGAACTGACAATTGACCAAATAAATTGGCGGGAAAACATCCAAGAACAACTAGCAAGATAAGAATATTATAAAATTATTTGAGATTTCTTGTCTGGAGCTCAGCACTCTGTGGGTTTTGAGACATAGCAACTGACACAAATAAATATTTGTATAACGTCACATTTCTAACATTATTATTTAATTGTGGTGTCATGAACTGCCTTTAATTGACATTTTCTTTTCTTATCCGTCCTTAACTCCTCTGGCTGGTCTGGCTTTTCTAAAATATTGCTCCCTAAATTGAAAGCAGAGAACTATCAGGAGCCTAATTAAGGCTGAAAAGTACATTATAATTACATTGCTTATTTTATGTGTTATTTATTTTAGATAATATACCCCAGGACACTTTTGACTCCCATTCATCTTGTCTTCCAGGAGACTTGTCTCCCATTCATCTTGTCTTCCAATAAAATACCCCAAGTCTGTGTTTATTGTCTGTTTATTTTGCTAATGCATTCCTGATGTTCAGCCCTTCCGTATATGAATCACAATGTGATATACCTTTATCTTCAGTAACTTCCACTTTTATTAATTTCCCTAATTTTGTCAAATTTTGTTATATTTTAATCCTTGTCCCTTTTTCTCTCCCTTCTCAGCTTCCTGTTAGCTCAAGATTTAATGAGCTTATTTTCTTCTGAAGCCTCAAAGCCATTATGAAACATTGAAGTATAGAACATTATGTGTTTTCTCAACTTGGCTTGAGGCCCCATTTCTTATGATTGTTATTTTCAAGCCATGACATTTTCATATATTTTTTTAATGTTTATTATTTTTGAGACAGAGACAGAGCATGAGTGGGGAGGGGCAGAGAGAGATGGAGACAGAATCTGAGCCTGATGCAGGGCTCGAACTCATCAACCATGAGATTGCGACCTGAGCCGAAGTTGGACGCTTGACCAACTGGGCCACTCAGGTGCCCCTTTTTTTGGATATTAAAAAAAAAAATTAATGTTTACTTATTTTTGACAAAGAGACAGAGACAGAGTGAGAGTGGGGGGAGGGACAGAGAGAGAGAGGGAGACACAGAATCTGAAGCAGGCTCCAGGCTCTGAGCTGTCAGTACAGAGCCTGACATGGGGCTCGAACGCACAAATAGAAAGATCATGACCAGAGCCGAAGCCAGATGCTAACCGACTGAGCCACCTGTGTGCCCCAAGTTTACACCCATTGTAAACAAATCACAGATTATTATTTTTCTCAGTACTTCAATCTGTGACATGCAGAATTCACTGCTAATGTTAAGAAAGATATGTTTAATTATGCTGCATATTGGTTGGCTGTTCACCTGCTGCCATTTGTTCAGTGTGGGCCCAACACCGTTTGGTTAGGGAGAGCAAACTAAGCTCTCCACTCGCTCAAACTAGAAGTTTCCACCACTTCTAGTTCCACATTCATGCCCAACCACCAAAGAAGGACAACTTGGTTGCAATACACGATTTATCACTCATTGACCGTTCCATTTCAATGAGTGGAACAAGGGACCCCTGGCTGGCTGTCGGTTTGGCCTCCAACTTTGGCTCAGGTCATGATCTCGCTGTCCATGGGTTCGAGCCCTGCATTGGGCTCTGTGCTGACAGCCCAGAGCTTTGAGCCTGCTTCTGATTCTCTGTCCCTCTCTCTCTCTCACTCTCTCTCTGCTCCTCCCCTGCCCGTGCACTGTTTCTCTTTGTCTCTCAAGAATAAATAAACCTTAAAAAAAAATTAAATGAGTGGAACAAAACAACAGAGACATGCCTTTACAGGACCCCCTCCAATGCACAGGCTCAGGAACAAATGAACGCGTTTGTATGTGATTCAGATTCTTTCTCTCCTGGCCTCACCTTTGGTGTGTTGCAAAAATCCCTCCCAAACTCCTCAGAACTTCTGTCAACATGAAGGTAGCTGGGCTTTTCTTCGGCGTTCTCTAACTGCTGCCTACTTCATTTGCAAGTGTTTTTCTTTTGCATAATCTTCATACCCTGAGAAGGGGTTCCCATCAAAGGAGTGCTTTCGGCCTTTTTAAGCATCGATTAGACAGTAAGTCTAGTTGGTGTATCTTTCATGGCATTTTTGGCTTAATGATTGTTGTTCCCAGAATGTAGAACTGTCTTCCAGTTCTGTCTCTTGCCCTACTTGTGTCTCCGTGTCTTTCCCTCAGTGTCTAACAGACTGGTCTTATTTATTTCTCCTGGGTTCACTAACTTAACTATTTTATTTTAAAATCTAGCATCGATTTCATTTCTTCATGCCGATCAGTAGATATTTTCCCTGAACCTTCCTTCTGATGAGTGTCGACCATCCAGTATTTCCCTACCTTTTCCTGATTTAAAATTTGTAAACTCTGTTTCAAAAGGAGCATATTTTTAATGTTTCCCTGTTGATTCTTTTTCTAAATTTCTTTTCGTTTCTCATTTGTGTTATTTTATTGCCACCATAAAATAATGGTAGATGCTTACATAGCATTGTTGGGACCCAGGCTTTTTTCTAAAAGCTTTTCATGTGTTACTCCTCAAAACAGTCTCCCACTTCCCTGCCCCAAGGTGGATACCATTTTTTTCTTTTCTTTTCTTTTCTTTTCTTTTTTTTTTTAAATAATTTATTTTCAAATTGGTTTTTATAAAACACCCAGTGCTCATCCCAACAAGTGCCTTCCTCTGTGCCTGTCACCCACTCTCCCCTCTCCCACACCCCCCTCTCCCCTCAGTTTGTTCTCTGTCTTTCAGAGTCTCTTATGTTTTGTCTCCCTCCCTCTCTGTGGCTTTTTTACTTTCCCCTCTTCCTCTCCCCCTATGGTTTTCTGCTACGTGTCTCAAAATCCACCTATGCGTGGAAACATATGGCATCTGTCTTTCTCTGACTGACTTATTTCTCTCAGCATAATACCCTCCAGTTCCATCCATGTTGCCACACATGGCCAGATTTCATTCTTTCGCATTGCCATGTAGTATTCCATCGTATATATATATACCACATCTTCTTTACCCACTCATCAGTCGATGGATACTTGGTCTCTTTCCATGATTTGGCTATTTTCTAATTCTGTTTTACAGACGGGGACTCTGGGGGCTCCTGGGTAGCTCAGGCGGTTTTAAGTGTCCAACTTTAGCTCATGACCTCATGGGTCATGGAGTCAAGCCCCACATTGGGCTCTGATGCTGACAGCTCGGAGCCTGGAGCTTGCTTCAGATTCTGCGTCTCCCTCTCTCTCTGTCCCTCTCCTGCTTGCACTCTGACTCTTTGTCTCAAAAACAAAAACTAAGCATTAAAAAATAAAAAAAAAAAAGAAACAGGGATTCTGGAGCACTGAGAGGTGAAGTAACTTGCCTAAACTCTGCAGGACTCAACTGTGGCCCATTGGTTGGAATTCATGATTATAACTACTATGTAGTATGACAGGATACTAGTAATACCTCTTACTATTATAGTTCCTTATTAAGCCTAGTAAATATCCAGTGTACCAGTCCCCCTCATTAAAGGATAACAGTCCTCAATACTGCGTCCAGGGAGTCTCCTATAACTGCCAGAGACAGCTCTGGCCCGAGTGTTTCCCGTTCTGTGTTGTCATGTCATTTCCCCATGCCTTTCCCCCAAGTCTTTTAACTTAAGTCACTTTGTTTACATTTAATTCTCCAAGGCGGAAAATACAACTTTCCTAATTTCCGTTTGCCTTCAGTGAGCCCTGGGGACATTATTAATAAGGTCTGACCAAACAGTTACAAAGGATTTTAACTCCTAGATGGGGAAAAAGTAGAAAAACAACCTGTGATTTGAATTATGTGGAATTTCTCTCGTGGCTATCACTGGCAAGTGGATAGTGCAGTTCCGTGTGTGTTACCTGTGCCGTGTCCCCAGTGTTTCAGTCACTGAGTGACAGTCTAATTTGTACTGATTAGCACCCAAGTTGAAGCCTTCTCTTTGCTCGCCTCTTAGATTAAGAGGCTTAGACTCAGAGGCTTCCGTGTTGAAATTGTCAGGTGAGGCCATGTGCTCCATTGGGGAGGTGGCCAGGATCCTTACCCAGGCTTGGGGCAGAGATTCATAAAAGTGAAGTCCTTCCCCAAAGCTGAATAACACCCTCATGTTAAACCCACGTGCACCTCGGTGTTCTGAGATTATTTTAACTTTAATTTTTGGAAAACACTTGTAACTGTAGTTGAGACAACAATTTCCGGAGAGGGGGTGTCGGCCTGTCTTCCTTGTCCCACGCTAGCCTCCTGGGCCTGAGTGGCTACCAGTCTGCTTCTATATATACTTCACTCAAATGTTCAAGACTCACCTGTGAGCTTCCGTCTACTCAGTATGGGGTGAGAGCCCCAGGCTTAATTCTTCTTGGTGTGTGAAGTTAGAACAAATATAGCACTTCTGTTCTGTGGTTTGTTTCCATACGGACCCTCAATAAGTTTTATTCAACCTTGGACCACCCTGGGCATGAACCAACACTTGGACACTTCCAATACTACTAGGTTATTTCCAGACATTTTGTTATACCCTTAGAGATTTTTCTTTCTCATGAGCCCTATAAAAAAAAGTTACAGCCACAAAAGTTTTAAGGCAAGCTAACTAACTCTTTTATGTATAATACATACAGGGCTGACACCATCAGTTTTTACTTTTGTGTATGACCCCCCACAGAAATAGACTAAAGCCCACAAAAATTCTTGTCGTTCAGTAAGTAGAATTTTTCCTTACCGATATCAAAACACAAGGAAGGAAATCCCGGAAGTAAGAAATACGAATTTTCCATCTGTGTTCTATCATCTGTCTTCCCTGCCTTAAACAATATGTATTTTAATATTAAAGTCTCCAGATATAAAATATGACAATATAGGTATTCCATATACTCTTCACTATAATGAATCTTTTTATGATTAAATAAACAAATCATAGGCTTATTTTGTTTAAAATGATGGTGTGTCCCAATAGTCCGTTTGTATTCATTCGCTTATTCAGTCGGCAAACATTAGTGGGGCTCCCTGGGCCAGAGTGCGGCAGGTGACAAGGAGGCAGATTTCAACACATCTCTGCTCTCAGGAGCTCATTGTCCAATGGGAGATTGAAATGAGCATGAATAATTTTAATACGATGTGATCGATCCTACAAAGAAAGAATAATACGCTCTAGGGTGTAAAATCCCACCGAATGAGGTGACTTTCTGACTTTGCAAGATGATGCATATTTTGCAGCCCCAGAAGTGGGGAGTATATGTTCGTCTGAGAATAATATATGAAAACATGCAAGGTCGACAGAGCCGACAAGCTCTCCCTGGGCCAGACAGGCCTTGATTTCTGATGGTATTACTGCCTAGAACAGTGCCTGGTCAGTGCTTAATAAATGTTTATAATGTATAAATGTATTGTAAATATATGAGTACCTAAGTATATTTATACGATGTACTTTGAAGTAAAGTATACATTAACCATCCTTCGTAGGAGGAGTCGGTGGGAGTTTGAGGTGGTAAAGGAGGCTTGGGACATCTAGGGAAGAAGCTGACATACAGGGGAATGGACTTTGACCTTGGATTGTCCAGGAAGCCAGAAATTCAGAAACAACCAGAGGCTATTAGCTTGGACTTAGACTTGGCTTTGGAATGGGCTGTGGACCAGGGGAGCAGCTACATGTATATATACAAAAAAGGTATTGTATGTTCAGTTTTGGAAGAGTAGCATTGGAGGCACTTGGAGACCATTCTGGATGAAGTGTCCAGGAGATGATTAGGAAGCGGTGCGTGAAGTCAACTTGGAATTAACCTGAGCTCTCGTTACCCCTTACTAAGCCATGTCATGCATAGCACATGACCATGCCTTGAGAATAACTCTGGTTTCCTGCTGTGTACTACTGAGCCCTTACAGATACTCTTACCATTTGTGCCCTTTGTGTGTGGGAAAGGGTAGGTTTATTTATGTTTATTCTAAATTTATAAAATGAGGGACACCTAGGTAGCTTAGTCGGTTAAGCGTCCGACTTCAGCTCAGGTCATGATCTCACTGTTTGTGAGTTTGAGCCCTGTGTCAGCCTCTGCACTGACAGTTCAGAACCTGGAGCCTGCTTCCGATTCTGTGTCTCCCTCTTTCTCTGCCCCTCCCCTGCTTACACTCTGTTTCTGTCTCTTAAAAATGAATAAACATTTTAAAAATTAAAATAATTAAATTTATGAAATGAAAATAAATTTTCATGATTTGGATGAAGTATAAGATTTAGGTTTATGGACAATCATTCCATATATTAAAAGTTAATTATGGGGGCACGTGGGTGGCTCAGTCGCTTGGGCGTCCGACTTCAGCTCAGGTCATGATCTCGCTGTTCCCGAGTTCTAGCCCCGCATTGGGCTCTGTGCTGACAGCTCAGAGCCTGGAGCCTGTTTCGGATTCTGTGTCTCCCTCTCTGTCTGTGCCCCTCCCCTGCTCATGCTCTCTCTCTCTCTCTCTCTCTCTCTCTCTCAAAAATAAATAAACATTAAAAAAATTTAAAAAAAGTTAATTATGGTTATATAGTATATAGAGGAAAGGTAAGAAATGTTACTGCTTATTTTAACATCAGGTAAACTGAGGATTTCCTAGGTTGCATCAACTGATTAAGTATGGAGACTTAATGACAGAAATAAAATAGAAATAGACCTTGCTTCCTGTTGTACTGCGGTCCTTCCTAAAAATGTTTCTTACTGTAAAATTATGTTGGCACCCCTGGGTAGCTCAGTTGGTTAAGCCTCCGACTCGACTCAAGTCATGATTTCGCAGTTCATGAGTCTGAGCCCTGCGTCAGGCTCTGTGCTGACAGAGCTCTTTCTCTTTCTCTCTGTCAAAAATAAATAAACATTTAAAAATATTAGAAAGAAATTATGTGTACTCATTTCCTTAAATTCGTGAAATATGGGAAGAGAAGTATACTAACCCAGCAGCAGCCAGCACCAGCATTCTGGTGTACTAACTCCTGGTTTTTCTTAAAGATATATTTTATACATAATATATTTTACATCGTTGGGGTCCTAATGCATAGCCCATTGTGTGTCTACTCTTGAAAGTTTACATTATATATTATGTATTTTGCATATTATTAAAATTTCCACTAAAATCATTTCTGGAAACTTATTAAAAGTTTATAAAACCTTATAAAATCAGGTCGCTTTTTCTTATTAGTTTGTGTATGTGTGTGTTTGACAGTTTATTGTATATTCATAATTCTTCCATTCTGGTAATACTGTCATGATCTCCCAAGCTTTAAATTTTTTTCCTTGAGAATCTGGCAATAAGTGTTATGCACTGTTCCTGTTTCTGGGTCTTATTCAGTGTGTTTAGAATTTAATCATCAAATCGTCTTTAGTAAAGTGTTGCCATTATAATATTTGTGAAGCCAGGTTCCTCTATCTCTTTTTTCCAGACGTATATTGGCATAATTTGTGTACACACATAATAGAGTTAGTCTGGCTGGTCTTTATGTTTTTGAAAATGAATCTTCTGGTATTTCCAATTTTTTTTTCTTTTAGGAATTCCTTACCACAAAAGAATAAAAATTTTTATTTTTATTTCGTAAAATATTTGCTGTTTATTCCAACAGTTGAAAAGAAAAGTAGTTTCCACTCATCCTTCACTGTCAGCCTTCAGGCAGTCAGTCCTTTTCGACTAAGTCGATGATTCGTTGGATCCAATGTAGCAGCATTGAAGAAACATGTTTTACTTAATGTTAAGCCCCTAACTCTGGAAGCCTTTAGTAAAGTCCACTCAAAATGGGAAGAATCACATTTATTTTTGTATGGCCATTCTTGCAGTTTGTGATGTGTGCTGTTCATTTTCAAACTCTAGTCTTCAATCTTTTCTCATATATTCAAGGTTTGGAATGCTGTGATTTTCATACGTATTTATTTACAAAGAGAATTTATTTCTCTTGGTCTTCTCCTTACCAGTAAATATTTTATGCTTTAGGGATCATAGGGCTCTGGTGTTGCTTTAATGTAAAAGCAATCATTGAGGGAATGTGAACAAATGAGTATTTTTTTTATTCTTTTAATGTTTATTGTTGAGAGAGAGAGACAGAGCGTGAGCAGGAGAGGGGCAGAGAGAGAGGGAGACACAGAATCCAAAGCAGGCTCCAGGCTCCGAGCTGTCAGCACAGAGCCCGATGCAGGGCTGGAACTCATGAACCGTGAGATCATGATCTGAGCCAAAGTTGGTTGCTTTACTGACTGAGCCACCCAAGCGCCCCCACAGAACAATTTTCATCTTATAACAGGCAGCTGTCATGGGTTCTACAGTAATAGGGACCAGGGAGCAAACAAAGACATCAGGCTGAAGTATGACTAATCTGCTAAAAATGCTCTTCGCTCTCTATTAGTTTATTTTAGATCTGAATGAATGAGTTTTATTGCTCCATTTTTAATAGCAGAAGCGTTCAGTTTGAGTACCCTGAGAGAAACATCTTCTTTAACTTCCCGTTAGCCTTGTATTATTTTCTCCCATTTTGGATAGTTAACTGACATGGATTGTTGGAACACAGAAGTTGATTTCAAGCTACACCAAAAATTAACTCATCTTTTGGGTGTGTGTATATATATATTATACATATATATTATTTTTAACGGAATGTACATTCACACCTCAATGAATTAAGTCATTAGGGAAGAAATTAGCCTTATCAGCCCTTGTCCGATAATGGATTGGGATTTGGATCAAGTATAAATTGTGACAGCCATATTCTACCATTATTTCCATGCTCTGCCATTCATAAACCTGAGCACTGTTCTTTTCCAAGAAAGTGAACTGCGCCGGAGATGTCTAAACCTTTCTACAGACTCCCCTTGGGCCCTTCGTGATATCTGGTAGCTCTCAGAGGTCACATTTTCTCAGTGTTTAGCTAATTGCTACAGGTGGACTGCACCCTCCTTAGTGACAAAGCAAGCTTGCTCATTAACAATGACTACGTATGTACACATTCAACTTTCCAAATTCACACTAAACGTTCCGATAACGCAAGTTATTTTCTGTTTTCTTTCTTAAACTTTAAGGTGAGAAAGGGTATACTCCATTTTATCTTCTCTGATGGCTCATACTTTAAAATACTGCCATTCTTAATCAGGTTTTGTATGTTGTGTATTTCTCTGTATTTTCGCATTCTGTTGTATATTTCTCTTGTTTTGCAAACTAAGAAACATTTTCTGCCGTTTACCTCCAGGAGGATGTCGGGATCTTTGTGGGCTAGGATGCATTGTTGTAGGGTTATGCTCTTGATGCTAAGAAACTTCATAAGCTGGTCTTAACCTACCATCTGCCTGTATTGTCCTCTCCTTGTTCTGTACTCCTGGCACCCCAGGGGTGCCCTCCATTCAAGACTCCATTCAGCCTTCTACCACCGTAACCTTCCTGTCTGGAGAATGGTCATGAATGTGTTCTCTGAGGCTCGACTGAAGGATGCTTTCTTTCATACGTCCCCAGGCAGAGTGACCCGATTGCCCTGCTAACACTGGCTTTTCCTTATTAAACTAGGACTTCGTCATCTTTAGTGATCGGTCCCTGCCGCAAACATCACCTATCCCCAACACAGTGCCCCATGACAAACACACTGAGCGCATAATAATTACGTTTTGCAGAATGAACACATAGGGGAAAGGCAAGACACTGATCCTCATAGACTCTTTAATCATATTGTCTTTCTTTATTTTACCTTCAGGTATTCTTGAAGTTTTACACTGTGTGTTAGTAGAAAGTCCAGAAGCTCTAAATATTATCAAAGAAGGACATATTAAATCCATAATCTCCCTTTTAGACAAGCATGGAAGAAACCACAAGGTAAGGGAAACATTTTACTGCCATGAACGAACTCTGGCATACTTTTAAATATAGTTTTAAAAGAAGATAACTTATAAAAGGTGCGTCAAGTGATTCATGAGTATTTTTCATTTCTTAATTGCAATCAGATAGTATTGTTTAGTGCTTACTTTTTGGCACCAATGGGGCAAGTCTTAATTGGTCTGTAAGAGAAACTTGCAAAGTCCACTTGTGAGTGGCCTCATGGCTTTCAGGCTCAAATGGCCGGGTCAGACGGAATGTGTTTGTGTTCCCGAAAAGTACGGGGATGCTTGACTCTGAAAAGGGAATTAATCAGCTGGGAGTGATTGCTCTTTTCAGGTTCTGGACGTCTTGTGCTCTCTCTGTGTCTGCCATGGAGTAGCAGTCCGTTCTAACCAGCATCTCATCTGTGACAATCTGCTGCCAGGAAGAGACCTACTACTGCAGACACGTCTTGTAAACCATGTCAGCAGGTAGGTTCACAAGGACAGCTGTCACCTATTTAGGCCTATTTAGGCGGCATAACAGAGCAATTCGTGTTCATAGCTGTAGAGCTAAGACAGCATACGGTCCGTTTGTTTTATTAGGAAATTTTACGTATTCCCCCAGCGAATAGTACAGTTTTTTCTACCAGTAGATGGCTTAATAATAATAATAATAGTAATAACAATAGTAATAACAATAGTAATAATAGGTGAACCAAGCAGAATATGCATTTATCCCAAAGGTGTAGGCTTTCATTCACTCTCATGTGTAGCCGGGTTGTCACTGATGTCCTCAGGAGCAGGCTGGTCATTATACATGTTGTTTATATTTATAATTATGATCTGTACTTTCTTAGAATATGAGCAAAAGCACAACAGTTGAATGCCAGCATTGAAGTGGCCACTGTGTATAATAAAAAAGTTGAGGGGCGCCCTGGGTGGCTCAGCCGGTTAATCGTCCGACTTCAGCTCAGGTCACGATCTTGCGGCCTGTAGTTCGAGCCCCGTGTCAGGCTCTGTGCTGACAGCTCAGAGCCTGGAGCCTGCTTCAGATTGTGTCTCCCTCTCTCTCTGACCCTCCTCTGCTCATATTCTGTCTCTATGTCTCTCAAAAATAAATAAACGTTAAAAAAATATTTTAAAAAAGTTGAATCGGAACATCCAAAATATAATAAATACCATAAAAAAGAAAAAACTACATTTTTGGTTAGGTATACCCTCCAAGGTTATCACATACCTGACTACTGTGTGCAATTCTATAGACTTTGTATGCATGCTACACCATGTTTGTACTGGGTTCAGCTGGTCCAATGAGGTACCGTTATGTGCATTTCATAGATTGAAATGTTGGACTTGAAATGGAGCTCAAGTCTAACTCCAGAGACTGAGCTCTTAAACACCAAACCATGCTGTCCTCCTTATACAACATAGTATAAGAAGAAGAAGAAGAAGAAAATAGTAGGTGTGATAATAATAATTTCGATATATTATCTCTAGCAGCTCTAGAACTATCCCTCCACCTTACCTTGTTTTAAACAAAAACGTAGGGTTTGGTGTATATTTCTGTGTTGTGTTTTTTAACAGGATTGATTTAAGAACTTCCTGAATGGCTCTTTGTATACCAGACGTACTGTTATTGAGTGGTATTTCCTGAGATCGTCACTAATCCTTAGCGTTCACATAGGGTCTGAGTCTCTTATGAAGCAGAATTAAATATAGCTACCTAGGAATCTTTCTGCCCTCAGCGAGGCATAGAGAACAACAAAGCTTGTTATCACTCTGGCTCGTTTACCAACAACGTGGCTTGGTTCAGCCTTGTACCCTATCTGTCACCAAGCTTAGGGAAAATGTCTACATGTCCTAAATTAATAACACCATGGATCCTAAGGGCCTGTTATACGGAGTGTCCCAACTTGAATATGATCAGTGATATAAAATATGCAGAAGAACAACTCAGAAAAAATAATTAGACCCCTGAGCGATATTGCCAAGTAATCTGAGAAGTAAACACCAGTCACTGACTGTCAGCTGAAAGGCTGGCTGTCCCCGCCTACCGCATCAGTGACTTAGTAATTTGCAGTGCTGAAGGAAAACATATACTTAATATATTGCATCTTGGAGAAAGGTTTATCCAGAGTTTCTCATGTGTTATGCCTCTCTCTTTAAAGCATGAGACCCAATATTTTTCTGGGCGTCAGCGAAGGGTCCGCTCAGTATAAGAAGTGGTACTATGAGCTGATGGTGGACCACACGGAGCCGTTCGTCACTGCTGAAGCCACTCACCTGCGGGTGGGCTGGGCGTCCACCGAAGGGTACTCTCCCTACCCTGGAGGCGGTGAGGAGTGGGGTGGAAATGGAGTTGGAGATGATCTCTTTTCCTACGGATTCGATGGCCTTCACCTCTGGTCAGGTCAGCACCCTCTGTGTCTTTCCCCCAAACATGCATGAAAAATCTGTTGCCCTTGCGCTGTTTCCAAAAGCTATCGGTGCTGTGTGTATAATCAAATACATTTATTATTCAGAAATTTAACATGGAGGGGCGCCTGGGTGGCTTAGTCAGTTAAGCGTCCGACTTCGGCTCAGGTCATGATCTCGCAGTTCACAGGTTCGAGCCCTACATCAGGTTCTGTGCTGATAGCTCCAAGCCTGGAGCCTGCTTCGGATTCTGTCTTCCTCTCTCTCTACCCGTCCCCCTTCACAGCTCTCTCTGTCCCTCAGAAATGAATAAACGTTAAAAAAAAATTAAAAAAAAAAGAAATTTAACATGGAGACAATGAGTGAGAATGTTAAATAAAACTCAGAGGGAGAGAAAGAAAACCTTACAATTATAGTACATTTCCAAAAGACTGTATGGTCAATGAACAGTATGTTAGAAAAGTGGCGGTTTGATTCATGAATCAGCTGCAAAAAAGCACAAAAAAAGGTATGTGTTTCCTATTTGTTTTAACATGTGTGTGCAAAGCGTCAGCTTCTAATATAAAAACCAAAGAACAGATCCCGGAAAATCGTTGGGAGAAATAGACTAAGTTCCACCTCCTGGTAAATAATACAATGTCAGGAATCTGTCATCTAGGAAGTGTCTTGTGAGGAGTCAGTTTATTTTCATTCATTCATTCATTCATTCATTCATTCATTCATTCATTCATAATGTTTATTTATTTTTGAAAGAGAAAGAAAGACCCTGAGCAGGAGAGGGGCAGAGAGAGAAGGGTGACAGAGGATCTGAAGTGGACTCTGTGCTGAGAGCAGAGAGCCCAATGCAGGGCTCACACTCATGAACCGTGAAATCATGACCTGAGCCAAAGTCAGAAGTTTAACAGACTGAACCACCCAGGCGCCCTAAGGAGTCAGTCTACAGTCAAATGACACTTTGTGTGGAACTATTTAAAAATAAATATATAGTTCATTTTACCAGCTGTCAACTTGAACTTGGATGGTTGAGTGTACATTAAAAATGAGTTACATATATATATATATATATATATATATATATATATATATATATATATATGAGATATATATAGGATATATATCATATCCTTTTCTCTAATTTATGAAAAAGTACATTTTAACTGGCACCTTTTAAAAGTTTTTAGTTCTTAATTAATGGATTCTTAATTCTTGGATACTGGAATTCATCTGGATTCGGCAAACATGCACGTGTTCGTAAAGGTGCATTTAGAATACAGTTCTCATATTATTCTGTAACATTTTTAACGTCGTGAAAATAGGAAAATTACCTTACATATAAAAATCTGAAGTTTGTCTCTTTTTTTTTTTTTTTTAGGACAAATATTTGAGTTTTTATTTCTTATCTGCCTTGTTGATGATTTCATCTGAATCACTGAAGTTTGTCTCTTATGGGGTACAAGTGATATTCGTTTATTAATGCTTTAGAGTTCTAACAACTTATAAAAATTTAAAAGTTAAATTGAATTAAATCCAGAGTTTATGGTAATGGGTTTGTAAATTAAGCTACTTCATATAGATATATTTTATCATTAATACTTACTGAATTTTTCTGTTATTCAGTGCCAGTAGCTCAGTAATCTAGAAGAATCGAAGCTGCATTTTGGATATTTCTTTTCTTTTTTTGGGGGGGGTCTTTAAGATTTATTATAAAATTAATACACGCTCAAAAGCTCAAATCGTACAGAGGTGAAAAGTCCCTAATATCTCCATCCCTTCACGTCTACTCCCCAAAAGTGCCCCCTGTTACATTTTGAAATACCTTTCTGAATTTCTCTATTTATAAACAAGCGTACATCTATACATGACATGTCTATACATGACAGGTTACTTTGAGGATACCACATTTAGGAGGGCAAAAATATGACTTAAAAAATCACATCTTAAACAACAAACAAACAAATAACATCTTCATCTTTGAGTACTGCTCCCATCAAGTGGCAGAAAATACTTGTCAATGCCTGGGGAAGGCAGGCATTTCAGGATTTTCTCCGTCAAGTGAGGAGCTTGACTGAGATGTTTCATCCTCCGTTGGGGGCATGGAGTTGGGGCCCGCAGGGAGCAGCGTGGCTTGTCTTACACAGTGTATTGTTCTGGCAAGACTATAGTCACAGCACCTGTTCCTATAGTACCATTTTCCTGCTGACCAAACAAAGGCAAAGACCACTAAGTTCAGAAGGACTAACAAACATAAAATAGGGGTAATGTTTCTCTTATAATGCATTTCAGCTTTTACCCTTCAGTTTTACCATCTCCTCTCTTTTCCTCCTGGTATGGTTCCACATGCCTTGGGTACTCAGGTGAATGAATGAAACACGTTGTTTTCCTATTACATTGAGATTGGGGGGGAGGGGCACCTGGGTGGCTCAGTCGGTTAAGACTTCGGCTCAGGTCATGATCTCACGGTCTGTGAATTCGAGCCCCACGTCGGGCTCTGTGCTGACAGCTCGGAGCCTGGAGCCTGCTTCAGATTCTGTGTCTCCCTCTCTCTGTGCCCTTCCCCTGCTCATACTCTGTCTCTATGTCTCTCAAAAATAAATAAACATTTAAAAAATATTAAAAAAAAGAGATTAGGGCAGAGATTACTCTGATAAAACAATGCTGAATTGCTTCTAATTATTCTAGCCATATAATGCCACCTTTCCATTTTCATTTTTACATTTAGTTTGAAGCTTTTTCTTTCAACACGCAAAAAGAACCCAGTCCTCGTGGAATTGACCTATAACACATTATACTTTTTATTAGGAAGTATCTTAAATAAAACAGTAACAACAGGAACAACAGAAATATTCAGCGAACCTGTGAACGTATCATGGAAAGGATGATAGGTTGTGGAAGCTCAGGAGAAAATCATTTGAACCTTCACATCAGGAGAAAACATTCAGTTGCTTTTTAAATAGCAAGAAAGTACGCCCTGTGTCTTGCCTATAGTTGAAAGGTGTGGTCTTTTAAGCTACCGATAGCTATCAGTCAACAATAAAAAGAAATAAAAGGCATCCACATCGGTAAGGAAGAGGTAAAACTTTCACTATTTGCAAATGACATAATATTGTCTATAGAAAACCTGAAGCATTCACCAAAAAATACTAGGACTGATACGTGAGTTAAGTAAAGTCACAGGATACAAAATCAAGGTGCATAAATCTTTTGCATTTCTATACACCAATAATGGAGCAGCAGAGAGGGAATTAAGAAAACAATCCCATTTACAATTGTACCAAAAACAATAAGATTCCTAGGAATAAACCTAGCCAAAGAGATAAAAGACCTGTACTCTGAAATCTAGAAAACACTGTTGAAAGAAATTTTGGATGACACAAACAAATGGAGAGACCTTCTAGGCTCAGGGATTGGAAGAGCGGATATTGTGAAAATATCTGTGCAACACAAAGCAATCACATTGAGTGCAATCCCTATCATAATACCAATAACATTTTTTCACAGAACTAGAAGGAAAAAAAAAATCCTGGCATGTCTGTGGAACCAGGAAAGACTCCAAATTGCCAAAACCATGTTGAAAAAGAAAAGCAAAGCTGGAGCTACCACAGTTCCAGATTTCAAGCTATATTACAAAGTTATGGTGATCAAAACTATACGGTACTGGCACGAAAATAGACACAGATCAGTGGAACAGAATAGAACACCCAGAAATAAACCTATAATTATATGACCCATATCCTCAGCGAAGCAGGAAAGAATATGCAATGGAAAAAAAGACAGCCTCTTCAACAGTGTTGGAAAAATCACACAGCTACATGCAAAAGAGTGAAACTGGACCACTTTCTTTTACCAGACACAAAGTAAATTCAAAATGGGTTAAAGACCTACATGTGAGCCCTGAAACCATCAAAAATCCTAGAAGAGAGCACAGGAAGAAATTTCTCTGATATCAGCCACATTAAATGCTTTCTTAATTTTAGATTCATAGTCAACAAAGACAGAAGTAAATCAGTTGGCTTCTGACTGATTTATAAGGTCAGAGTCATAGTAATTCAGATAATTTTATTGGAGTTATGCTCCTATCCTTTTTCTTTTTAATAGTTAAGGTAGAATTAAATCTCTGATTTCTGGTATAAAGCATGGTCTTTACCACTTAACTTTCTGTAATTAAAGAGTGGTGGTGTTTTCTGGAACAGAATTGGGCTCATCAGCAAAAGATTGCAGCTATGTCTTCGCTTATTCTTTTCCAACTTAAACTTTGTACAGAGTTGGTACATTCTGTGAGTGCAGAACTAGAATTCGGGCATCCAAATCCCAAGTGTTTGTAAGGGAGGGCCAAAAGTGGGAGAAATCTCAGGGTTTGGGGAGTGTTTCAATATGGAAGTGTGGAGGAATGTCATAGAACAGGGGAGGAGAAAGACGGGTACAGATTTCTCATCCAGGACTGGTGAATCACACCGCCGCTGTCTTCCTTTGTGGCTCATGCAGAGAACAGGAATGCAGTTCTAATATGGATACGATAGGTTTGCATACACACAACCCGAAAATGCTTCCCAGCGGATTCAACGGTGTGAGCGCCTTTCAGATTGTGGACCTGAGGTTGTTCACTAGTGATCCTCTCTCTCTTTCCTCTTCTTTTCAGGCATCACAAGCGAGTTTGCCCTGGTGACTTTTAGTCCTTCGCATTAGCATAATAATATCCCTCAGACTGAGCAATATGTTTGGCGTGTAGTAAATCTCTGCGTAGTAACATTTTCACCTTGATACAAACAAGGGTATACATCTTTTGATGTGAGTTGCATAGCTTTTATATGATGTTTTTAAAAAGCTCCCTTGAGGCATCTGGGTGGCTCAGTCGGTTAAGCGGCTGCCTTCAGTTCAGGTCATGATCTCACAGTTTGTGAGTTTAAGCCCCACATCGGGCTCTGTGCTGACAGCTCCGAGCCTGGAGCCTGCTTCGGATTCTGTGTCTCCCTCTTTCTCTGCCCCTCCCCTGTTCTCTCTCTCAAAAATAAAGAAATATTAAAAAGCTCTCTTTATTCAGGGAATTCTAAAAGTACCACTTGATAATGAATTTATTGCTTGCAGATTTGACTACTGGTAAAATTAAAAATTTACACATTTTAAAAACTCGATACTCTCTGCCGTTGGCATTTCAGATATGCTGCCGGTAAAAGTTTTGGCACGCCGGAAATTCAAAAAAGGTCTTATAAAAATGCAAATCTTGTATCATGACATCTATTTTTGTCTTTGCTCAAATTGGGAAATTTCGTATGCATTCGTGAGCATGTGTGTTTGAGACAGCCTTACCTTCTTGTCTGCCAGCGTGCCCACGGAGACTAATTAGCAAAGGACTTTTGACATAGTCAAGAATGAGCGTAGGCCACAGGTTGGCTGGGGCAAGAAATGACATTTATCAAATAATCATTGTCACGCCCTCAGCTTGTATCCTGCTGTATTCAGGAAGCCAACGAAGATCTTGTGTGAAATCAATTGTAAAAACAAACCAATTGGCATGTACTTGCCTCTCTGCAAATAGCGCACGAATGAACACATTTGCTTCTTTCATTATCCTATGAGTTTTTATTTTGCAAAACAAAGGGGAGTTAATATTTGGCAAGGGGACTGACACGCAAGTCCTGGCGTTCTTTTAAACTCTTAATTTAAGCATTGTTACAACTCTGCAAGGTGATGGCATTTGGCTTTACAAGAAATCAAGGTTTAGAGAGGTTACATAATGGCTGGTGGTCATACGGACAGTAGGTGGTAACACATCTGTTTGAATTCAAATGTCTCCCTGGAGCGTCTTCACTGACATCGTCATGTTATCATCTCTGAGATGATTTGTGCATCAAATGCCATCCATCTCCGTGCAGAATTCTCTGCATATCAGAAGGCCCGTTTTATAAGAAAGATAGCAGCACGGCTGCCGGAAAAAAAAGCAACAAAGGATGTAACACATAACATTAATATGCATTCAACACTTCTTCTCTTTGGGTATGGTGTGTTGATTTGTCACTACTGAGTCAGATCTTTGGCTCTGAAGATGATGCCGTGAGGAAAAAAATAAAATCGCCTCCGTTACTGTTTTTCCTTCATAGGTTGTATTGCACGGACTGTGAGCTCGCCGAACCAACATCTGTTGAGAACCGACGACGTCATCAGTTGCTGTTTGGATCTGAGCGCCCCAAGCATCTCGTTCCGAATTAACGGGCAGCCCGTTCAAGGAATGTTTGAGAATTTCAACATCGACGGGCTCTTCTTTCCAGTTGTTAGTTTCTCCGCAGGGATAAAGTTAGTATTTCTGTGTGCGTTTAGTCGCTGTCCCTTCTGACTTCTCGTTCTTTCACAGAGGGCTCTGCACTGCCATCAAATCACGATGGCACACTTCTCCCACCTTCTCTCTCACCCCTGGGCCTCGGGCCCCAGGACGTTGGGCTAGTGCCTTGGAGGAAGAGGTAAGATTCACCCCAGGGACTATCCGAGGGGGTGAACGCTCTGTCCACCTCTTCTGCCACTTAGACGGAGCAGTCTGCTGAACCTCTCCCAAATCAGGGTTCTGGAATATTTCAAGCCACTTTAAGTTTACTCTGTGTTTAGTAAGGGAAAATGAACAGTATTATGTAAGAAAGTGCCACTTCGTTCCTTATATTTGTTTTCATCATTTTCTCTTTTTTTGTCATCATCTTCCCCCACCCTACCTCAAATCCCCTCATTCTGCAGAAACTACATGGATTTTTTTTTTGTTCGTCAGGTCGAGATATCTCCTCTCTGTATTACCTGTCTCCCTGTTACGCTTGTAAATTGTTTACCTGTGATCAGCTGGGTCAAGATGGTTTCCTCTAACTCCCTCCTTTCTTGCTGTTACCAGATGGAAAGAGATAAATGATGATTCTTTGGAGTTCTACGAAGAGAACTTTAAGAAGTATTGGCCTGTTGTGATAGGGGGCCACGCTGTCACCTATTAATGTATGCATATAGCTAACTAATGAGAATGGCTCCCTTATTATGACTGGCCATCAAGTCATTCTTTCCATTATAATTCTATTCATTCAATTCTATTCACGGTGACAGAAGCACCATTTTGAAGAGGGGGCAGAGAAAGCATGAAATATTAGCTATCTGTGTACCAGCGACCTTTCCTGGTGTATTCATACAAATTATATTTCTTTTTATAAGCTTCCGGAATGTTTTAAAATGTTTATATTCATCATTGTTTTGCTCTTTGCTTTTTATTTACTAATTTATTATTCTCTTTATTTTTGGCTGAGAACTG
This sequence comes from Paguma larvata, assembly GCA_030068075.1. Classification (NCBI taxonomy): domain Eukaryota; kingdom Metazoa; phylum Chordata; class Mammalia; order Carnivora; family Viverridae; genus Paguma; species Paguma larvata. The sequence goes on along the minus strand of CM057837.1, from coordinate 10,733,135 downwards.
AAACACAGAAATTAGAAAAAGAATTGCAAAGAAAATGAAATTTTGCTTTTCCTTTTTAAAAAAATATTCAATGTTTATTTATTTTTGAGAGAGAAACAAAGCACAGTCAGGGGAGGATCGGAGAGGGGGGGGGGGTAGACACAAAATCTGAAGCAGGCTCCAGGCTCTGAGCTGTCAGCACAGAGCCTGAGATGGGGCTCGAACTCACGAACTGTGAGGTCATGGCCTGATGCTCAACTGACTGAGCCACCCAGGTGCCCCTAGTTTTCTTTTTGTTAGCTGAGAGCCCCATCATTTATCCGTGTTTCAAAAAGTGTTGTTCTATGGAACTTGGATTAAATTATTTTTTATTGAATCATTTTGATATTTAAAAGACTTTTGTGTAAGACTTTTTTGTCATCAAATAAGAAATAAGCTTGCCTTCTTTCTTCTGCGAATGAAGTATCATTTGAGTTCCCTGTAAGGAATTGCACTGGTAAGTTGGACACTGGAAAGTGACTGCTTTTTCTTTTTACCAGATCTCGTCCCGTCCTGTAATTTTAAATATATAGATATTTAGGTCATATCTGCTCTTTCTCTCTTGACCATTTTGGCCCCTTGAGACATTCAGGCACCAATTAGTGTACAGGCATCTCAGTCCCAAAGGAGTCTGGTGCATGTGCTTTGCTATTTCTCCAGCGAGTGATAGTTTTCCCTGATCCATCATCATAAATTAATCCATTTTTCCCCGTGATCCTATTTTATCTTTTGTGCTCAGAGATTCTTAACCTCCATGGCACCTACATTATGATGGTACTTGGGGGGAAAGTATGGCTTCTGATAAAGTCAATTTCATGCTAATAATGTATTCCTTGTGTTTTGTTGATGAGGCGCCTTGCTGTACACCAGAGCTGTCGCTGACCCTGACACGCATCCTTTTTAGGGTACGCTTTCTGCTTGGGGGGCGACATGGAGAATTTAAATTCCTTCCTCCGCCTGGGTATGCTCCTTGTTACGAAGCCGTCCTGCCAAAAGAGAAGTTGAAAGTGGAGCACAGCAGAGAATACAAGCAAGAAAGAACTTACACCCGAGACCTGCTGGGCCCCACGGTTTCCCTGACGCAGGCTGCCTTCACGCCGATCCCTGTGGACACCAGCCAGGTACCCAGAGCAGGTGTCAGGACCGCCATTTGGACTGTCGCGCTGTTGTACTGTTCTCGTGTGCTGTGGTTTTCCAACTCTTCATCTGCAACCCTCAGGAAGGCATCTGACAGTCATACAATTCATGTGTATAATGGAAGCAGATTTTGTAAAAACAACGCTTACCTTTACCACTTCCACTCATCTATTTTCTGTTCAATTCGATTCTGTTTTTTTAAGGGTGGCCTCAAGCCACTACGTTGATGTCTTGATGCACTAATGTGGGTCACAACTGGAGGTAATGCATGCTAATTTTAGGGTGTACCTTTTTAAATGTCTTCTCCCATCTTGATCCACTATTATCTTAGAACAATTTAACTGACCTTTTTCTTAGGTAGAGATTGAGATCGTGGGCTTTGGAGTAAATCAAAGCACCCAGGGTCAAATGTCTACTTTGGGACCTTGAGGAAGTTACTCCCCTTGTTGTATAGGGATCCTAAAAGTATGATTAATAAATAACACTGTAGCACAATACTTTGCAAATAGGCATCCAAGAAATATTAGCCTTTATTCTTGCTTTTTTGTTTCATAGATGTGTACATATCCTGACATAGACAACAAATTAACTAATTACTGCTTTGTCTTGACACCGAAGTAACTTCAGTAAGCTTGGTTAAATATTCAAAGTTTGCATTACTTTTCAAAGATCTAAGGGATTGCTTCTGGATGCTGAAGTAGAATCAATATCAGGCCTCAGAGGGTCCAGTCATTTGGCAAACACTTGCTTAGCTGCTTGAATCCTCTTTTCTGTCTCTTCATGCTGGTGTTTTAGATTTAGTAAAAGGGGCAAGCTTTGTTCATGGCTAAAACTCAATGAATGTTGTTCCTGGTTGCACGGCAGGATAGGTGTGGTGCTACCAAAGTTCAGTAGTAAACACTGCTGGGAGGGAAGGGACTGTTGGATTCTGCAGTGAGAACACATTGAGGATTTCCTGAGACCTAGATTATCTCTACCTTTGTAGAGATAAAGGGAGCAGTGACAGCTTGCTTTTCTGAGGAAACCGCCTCATCAGTGAACTTCGTCCCTCCGTTTGTGGGGCGACTGGCTGTGGGGTGACACATAAGTGCCTCACCAGACATGAACAACCAAGCCCTTGCCTTGAAAACCATTTGGGTTCTTTGCGAAGAGGTCATTAAACTTCCTCTTTTTTTTTTTTTAATATTTATTTTCGATAAAGAGTGGGGGAAGGGCAGAGAGAGAGGGAGACAGAGGATCTGAAGCAGGCTCTGCAGTGACAGCCGAGAGCCCAATGCGGGGCTTGCTTGAACTCATGAACTGTGAGATCATGACCTGAGCTGAAGCTGGATGCTTAACCAACTGAGCCACCCAGGCACCCCTAAATTTCCTCTTTTTAATGAGAGCATGTAAAGATTGTTTTCTCTAGAAGCTTATACTTGGAAACCATTGAGAGTGGCAGAGCAGAGTTAAGGGAAAACATAAATCACTACAATCAGATATTTATAGGCTCAGAGAGGCAATGGATTATCCTTTGACCACTGAGTTGCCTTCATTCTGGCCTATGGGGAATTGCCAGGTTGGTTTAACAACTTTGGGGTGATTTCTCTTTTAAGTGATACACCCTTTTGTAGCTCCATCCCATGTCCATGAAGGCATCTTTCTTAATGGTGACTGTCCCCACCGACACTCTCTTTTCCTTCTTCCAACTTTTCATAAATTCACTTGGAAACATGAGCTGTCCCACCCCAAGTCCCCAAGTTACCTAAAAAAATGTTTAGATATACCTAGTTATATTTTTATAACTACATTAGAAGATTTAGAGCCTAGTTATATTAGATTTTGATGGTTTATGATGGTTTTATTTGGTTCAGCTCACTATGAGGATAATTAGCACTGTTTTATTGCATTTGTTTCTAATGTGTGTTTTCTTTTCTTCTTCTCTCTCTCTCTCTCTCTCTCTCTCTCTCTCTCCCTCCCTCCTACCCTCCCTCCCTCCCTCTTCCTCTTCCCCTTCCTTCCTTCCTTCCTTCCTGTCTATTTTAGATTGTGTTACCTCCTCACCTGGAGAGAATAAGAGAAAAACTGGCAGAGAATATCCATGAACTCTGGGTTATGAATAAAATCGAACTTGGCTGGCAATATGGTCCGGTAAGTAATTTCAAAATTTATTTTCAGATTTGTTAATACATCTTTCTGAAAACATAACCTTTTCTCACTCAGCCTTCTGTGTGGCAACATGAATCGATTAGATCGATTTTTCCCCCTTACATATTAGTTTTTGTTCAGTTTTTCTTTACGAGAGGTGGCGACATTACTGGTGTGTCTGTTGATGGATGGCTCAGTCGCATAGACAGTTGAAAAGTTATCATTATTCAGGCTGAAAGTTATATTTTGAAATCAAAGTTAACATATACAGACAATACAGTGGCATTGATTTCTAAGCCACTTGGAAAAAAACTCATTGAAATTGAAAATGGAAGCTGAAAATGGAAAGAAAGCAGTCATTTTTCTTTTCCTCTCCCTGGTGTTTACCTCTTTTCATCTTAACTGTGCAGACCAGTCAGTATGGAGCCTATGGACAGAGGGTCATAGTTGGTTTCATAGGTGAAAGACAGACGGAGATATAATGATTGAATATATTTCCAAATTCTTATTTAAAAATCTCAGTTTATTGTTTGTCAATAAAATTTAGATTAAGAAAAAAACACTTCCTATGCAATTCGTGTATCATATACTTATTTGTAGTAGGACCGTGGCATACTTTTATTTGTATAATATTATTAGTCTACGTATCCCCAAAGTTGTACTTTCTTATATCTGACTGAATATAGAAATAGGTGTATTCTCCCTGTCATAATTTATTGCATGGAGCTTTACATAAAAAAACATTTAGGGGCGCCTGGATGGCTCAGTTGGTTAAGCATCCGACTTCAGCTCAGGTCATGATCTCACCGCTCGTGGGTGAATTCGAGCCCCACATCGGGCTCTGTGCTGACGGCTCAGAGCCTGGAGCCTGCTTCTGATTCTGTGTCTCCCTCTCTCTCTGCCCCTCCACCGCTCACACTCTGTCTCTCTCTCTCTCTCAAAATAAATAAACATTAGAAAATCTAAAAAAATGAGCAAAATAATTGAAGAACATTTATTACGAGTGTCCGTGGTGATACCACGTGATAGTCCATGTTAGTGGTCATACCGCATGGTACTCCACGCTACATCCTCATGTTTATGTATTTATTTAGATAAATATATTTTCACTTTCCATTTTCACATACAGTCTCACAAGTTATTGGGTTAAATTTTCCTAACAGCACACCGGGCTCTATGTTATTCCAGTTTTACGGGTGGCGATATCTCCTCTGAGAGTCCTCACAGAGGGAAGGCCCTTGACTACAGTCACGAGGCTCGCCAGGAGCTAGGACTAGGATCCAGATTGTCCAGCTTCTAGTGTAGAGCTGTTTGCACTGTAAGCCCTGCCAAGGCTCTTACAGTCCCCGAGGTAGGAGATGGTGAGTTTCCCAGCTTTGTGCCTGCAAGTGGGGAAGGAGAGACATGATTGCAGGACATGTTTTAGAGTTCAAGGATAAGATATGGGTAAGAGAGGGAGGGAAGTCTGAGTAGATTTCTGGTTTTAGCGTGGACCTTTGAGAGGGCGGTAGTGTTCGTTATTCCCTGGTGAAGATAATAAATGGGGAGAGGACTTTGCATAAACGGGGCGCAGCGCCTCTCAGGACTTGGCCATGTTCTGTTCTACTTTCATGTTTAGGATTCATGTAAAATTCTGGGAGTCTAGATTTCATTTCCAGAGTTACACATTTAATCAAGTGCACGTTGTATATGCTTTTGCATAAGTCCTGTTCATTTGTAAAGATTACTAGGAAGAAAAAATCCAATCTGTTATTTTTAGCGTAGCAATGCCCGAAGAGTTTTAAAAAAGTTTTTGCTCCTGTTTGCCTACTTTTTACGTGGCACTTCTAGAACCTGGCAATTATCCCCATGCAGTAATTTGTACCCTGAGAGCATACAGCTGTCAGCTAGATGCTACAACATAGGAATGCCCGTGTCATTTAGGACTCCGAGAAGATTAAAAAAAAAAAATCTAGTTACTAAAGTAAGGATCTAGAGCCTCTTTCTCACTCATTCACTCCTAGAATCTTAAATTTTGTTTATTCTTATTGCTAATACTCACTTCTAAGGATTGATATGAAAGGTGCCTGTAGTAGCCCAATTTTGTTAAGGTGAAAGAATGATCTGTGTTATCTGGAAGTTGCAGAGGGTGCGATAAACAGCTGGAACCATCTCGAGACTTTAGATCAGTCATGTTGCTGATCGACATCTCTAGTCCATTTGGCTCTCAACACATAAAATGACTGCACATTAAAACTAAAGCATCACTACACTTTCTTACATAGGATTCTACATTTGTAGAGTGCCTGGCATGTGCCAGTCATGTTCTAGGTTCTGGGAATACATCAAAGAACAAAAGAGAACAACATCCCTGTTTCTTTGGTCTTACTTTCTAGTGCCAGGAGAAAGACAATACAGTAAGCGTCTCGTCTAACAGAGCAGAATTTGTTAGCAGGTGGGATTTGTTATGGAAGAAAAAGAAAGCATGGGGTGAGTGGGCAGATGGCCATATTGGGAAGGTGGATAGGATAAACCTGGTTGAGAAAAGAAGATTTAAACAAATGTTGGTGGGGGCTGAGGGGGTGAGCTGTGGGTGTCAGGACAGAGCAGGCATGAGACCGGGGCCAGGAACTGTGACAGAACAGGAGACCCAGAGAACACCAAGTTTTACCACTGACCTCAAACAGGTCAATGTGCCTGGGGGCTTCCGGGGGCAGATTTGCTAGTGTGATGAGCTGGGACTTAATTCTTGCTTTCCTCCTCCACTTTCCACCACACAGTCGGCTTGCCATTACTGGTGTCTGATATTAGAGACTGTTACATGAGGCTTTTCTTTCCTGTTTCAGGTGAGAGATGACAATAAGAGACAGCATCCGTGTCTGGTCGAGTTCTCCAAGCTGCCTGAGCAGGAGCGCAATTACAATCTGCAGATGTCGCTTGAGACCCTGAAGTGAGTTCCCCAGCATTTCCCTTTTTCTCATCTGCCTCACCTGAAACAAACAGGGTTTCAATATGGTTTGTAATTCAGCATCGAAGTTAGAACTTTGCATAATGCGCAGGTGATTGGACCAATATTTGTTGGGAATGAGCCTTTGACCTTGCTATTTTATGTCTTTATAAAACATTGACCAAAGAGCACTCCTCAGGTGAGTGTTACAGAACATGAGGATTCTGTGACCAGATGTGGTGCTACTGGGGTTGTGGGCCGTGGATCAGGTCAGTCACAAATTTTTACTGATTCGTGACAAGATAAGAAAAGATACTAACAGTAAGTGTTTAGAAACTTTTATACCAATTTAAGGGAGCGACTTTATGCCTTACTGAATAATTCATAAATATTCATTTATAAATAATTTACAAAATGTAAGCTTATTTTATGTTTTTGTTTAAAAAATTTAATTTTCTCAGGGCACCTGGGTGGTTCAGTCGGTTCAGCCACTGACTCTTGATTTCAACTCAGGTCATGATCCCTGGTGTGTGAGTTTGAGCCCCACTCGAGCACTGCGTCAGGCTCTGCACTGACAGCACAGAGCCTGCTTGTGATTCTCTCTCTCCCTCTCTTTCTCTCTAAATTAATTAATTAATTAATTAATTAATTAAATTTCTAAAATAAAAAAAGCACATAATTTTCTTTATCAAGTTTTATTGTATTTTATCAGAGAATCAGACCACAACAGGCTGGAAATTAACACAAAATTAGCCCTTCTTCGCAGATAGTTTGAGAAACACTGTTCTCACACATTTTAAAGATGCTGAGTTAAAATAATTAAATAAGTTTTTATTTTACTGTGACTCTCTAAAATGTGATGCAATCTGTTTATATTTCCCTACCTTATTGAGCTATGCCACCCTTTTTTTCAGAGGCTACCTCGGGACCATTCTCCTGAGGAACACACTTTGAAAAAGGCTGCTATAGACTGTTTGCATGCCATCTTTTTTTTTTTTAATTTTTTTTAATGTTTTTTAATCTTTATTAAAAGATTGGGCTGTCAGCACGGAGCCTGACATGGGGCTTGACACGGGGCTCAAACTCACAAACTCACAAACTCGAGATCGTGATGTGTGCCGAAGTCGGACGCTGAACCGATGGAGCCACCCAGGTGCCCCTGGCATTCCACCTTTAAAGGCACTCGTGCTTTTCCGTCACTCTGCCAATTGCGTTCATGAAATGTGCCGCTTAACCATTGCAAATGACCGAATGAGGTGGTGTAAAATAAAGGAGGGAAAATAATTTCAAATCTTAATACAGCAAAGTTCAGAAAATGTTTCTGAAAACCCTATAATGTTTCTTTTATTCTTTTTCTGTCCTTGATGTCTCTTTAGGACTACATTTGTTCCAATGGATCACTTATTCTAATGCATGTTTGTGGTAGGCTTCTACCCTGTGTCCATTTTTATTTGTTTCAGTTTTGTGAAGAGTAAGGAATTACTTCTGTTGAACCGAGGACTCAGAACATAAACCTTCACCACCATAAAACTTAGCCATCTTGTCACTCGCTAGGTTTTGGGTTCAGGTATATTTCTTCAAAGAGGTGATAGTAATTAACATTATGGGCATAGAATGAGTTTAGGTTCTACTAGTAATTTGAAAAGAAAGGGGAATTTATAGAAATCAAGTCAGTTGAGAACCTACCAAAGATAAAAATTGACAGAGCATGCCAGTGATGAAGAATGCATAATGCATGGCCGTGACCTGTGTACCCCGTGTTTAGGGGGCCCTGTCTTCCTTTGTATTCTTGATGAGACGCTTGTACATTTCAATAAGTAATTCACAGCTGCTCCCCATTTGCCCATCTTTTACAACAAAATGTTTTATTGAAAGGTCATGGTCGAAGATAATTACATGAAATTTGCAGTACATTCCCTATCATTTTAGTGATTGGAAACTAGGCCAGCTATGGCAAAGGGCAAATCCTGGAAAGCAGTGAAGGGGAGAAATCTCTGTATTTGCATTTCGTGTGTCGAGTTTGATGGCATGTAATCTGATCTCATTCCTAAGAGCCACTGGTGGCTGGTTTGATTAATCATCAGAGTGCACGTACCATGGTGCCGTTGCCCATGGTGAATGCTAATGACCTTTTCCATGAGCTAATTCTCAAAGGTGAATGTTAATGACCTTTTCCATGAGCTAATTCTCAAAGGTTTATGGTTTTACAATGAGCTGATTTAACTTATTTCTTTAAAAAAATGTGTGTGTGTGTTTATTTATTTTTGAGTGAGAGAGATACAGAGTGTGAGCAGGGGAGGAGCAGAGAGAGAGAGAGGGAGACACAGAATCTGAAGCAGGCCCCAGGCTCTGAGCTCTCAGCACAGAGCCCGACACAGGGCTCGAACCCATGAAGTGTGAGATCATGACCTGAGCTGAAGTCAGACACTGGACCGACTGAGCCACCCAGATGCCCCTAAATATTGTGATTATTTATGTTCAGTCCTGGGCTTACTCTTCTCTCTGTTGCAAAGTCTTCGGGCATTCTCCTCCCACTCAGATACCACACAGGTGTGGACGACTCCCTAACTGTGCATCTGTACCCCAGACACCTGCCTTGTGTGTCTCCCATTCTTCAGTTGGTATTTTCCCGGTATGCGTCTGAGGCACCTTGACCTGCAGACTTATGTCCCCTGTGAATGGTATCTCCACTCGTCCCGCCGCACAGACCAGAAACCTGGGAGTCATCCCGGACTCTTCCTTTTGTTTGACCCCTGCATCCAGCCCGTCACCAGGTCTTGCCTCTCACCAGGTCCTCCCAAGTGTATCTCCAGTCTTTCCCCTTCCCCAATTTCCACAGCACTCCTCTCGGTCTGAGGCATCATCACGTGTCACCTAGACTATGATGGTAATCTTCTCACCGCGCCCCTACTTGCCTTCTTCTAATTCGTTCTGTACACAGCAGCCAGAGCTCATGCACCTGCCTGAATGCAGTCATATACCTGTTGCTTAGAACTGTTCGCTGGCTCCCCACTGCACTTAATAGAATGTCCTAGCCTCATAGGTCTGCACAAGTGGTGGGTGACATGTCCCACTTCTCAGTGTATCTGTCCGACTCCTGCCCTTGGTGCAGCCCCAGTGGTTTCTTCCCTCCACTGATTCAAATTTTTTCCTGCCTTCTGTATGCTGTTCCTCTGGCCTGGAAGGTTCTTTGCCTTACTCTTAGATAGGCCCTTCCCTACCCATTCCTCACCAATAGGCTTAAATGTACTTCCTTGATGAGACCTTCTGCACAACCTTTTGTTGTAACACCTTGTAGTTTTTTTTTTACATAACTCTCAGCACAATTTTTAATATTTTTATTTAAAAATTTTTAATATTACTTTTTAGAGTTATTCAGTATCTTAATGTTTCCTATTGGCCTGGCTCTCTGAAGGTAGGGGCCATGATGTTTTGTTTTGTTTTAATTCACTGTCATATATTTAGTTCTAACAAAGTATCCAGCACAGAAAAATTACAGTGTTGCCAAACTGCTTGGATATTGCAAGGGTACCTCAAACTTTGTGACCTTTTTTATCCCCTCCAATCTCAGGCTTTTAAAAAAGCGTTCTTTCCCTTAAATGGTGAGGTGCCCCCTATAACATAAACCGGGTATCTCAGAGTCACTTTTGAAACTTCTCTTTCCCCTCACCCAGGGCTTTCTAATGATCTTCTAATCCATCCATTTCTTTATTTTCTTCCGTCATGAATGCTGCTATTAGCCCTCCAGTACCTCCAACACCCCCGGCGTCCGGTACCACGTTAACCTAAGCTCCCGTTATTCCCCATCTGAAACTAGAATGCTCTCCCGCGGAAATATATCTGTTCTCCTCCCTTCTCCATTCTGCGCTTGGTAGCCAGCTGATCTTTTCCCAACACTTAGGTCTCCATGTCATTTTCTCAATTTACATTCTTTTTTTTTTTTTTAATGTTTATTTGTTTTTGAGAGCGAGACAGAGCACACATGAGCAGGGAGTGAGGGAGACACAGAATCCGAAGCAGGTTCCAGGCTCTGAGCTGTCAGCACAGAGCCCAACACGGGGCTTGAACCCACAAACTGTGAGATCATGACCTGAGCTGAAGTCAGAGGCATAACCAACTGAGCCAGCGAGACGCCCCAAGAAGCATTATATTTAGTAGTCAAAAACTCGAAACTGTGCAAATATTCATAACCTGATGAATGGATAGACAAAATGCAACATAGCCACACAACAGGATATTTTCATCAGCGAAAGGAAATAAACTACCGATATACATTATAACATTCATAAACCTAAAAAAACATTATTCTAAGTCAAAAAAGCCTGGCACAAAAGTTCCTAATTTGTATGATTCTTTTTATATAAAATTTTTTTGAAAAGGCAGATCTATAGAGACAGAATATAGATTAGTGGTTTTCTGGGGAAGGTGGGGTCAGAGTGAGGAGTGAGTGGAAACAGGCATGAGGAACTTGATGAGGTGAAATATTCTAAAACTGGATTGTGGTCATGGTCATACAACGTTGTAGGCTCATTAAAACGATAATAAATTAACCTCCAAGTCCGTTTCTGACCTGACAGCTTCCAATTCTGTCTTTCCGAGCATAACCCTCAGTAACTTGTCTGTTGTCCATCCACGTAAGTGCGATTCCCTCACTGTGACGTCCAAGGCCTTCACTTAATGTATAGTCAAGGTTCTCCCTTCATTGTGATCAGATTTCTCAGTGGGCATGCGCTCAAAGATTGAATTGTCGAACTTTAAGTTAGATCCTCATATTATTGTCACCTTGAGTTCCGTCAGAACGGGGTCTGGCATCCTGCTGATGATTTCATGTCTTTCTACGTATCTCATTGCACACAGGACACTGACTTATAATTAACTATCGCTGTAGTCCCTGTTAGCCGGTAAGCTTATCCCCAGTATTCAGGACAGGGCCTGGCACTAGTGATCTTCAATAGATATTTATTGACAAGATTAATTAATAAACGAAAGAATGATGCCAAACAACTTCCTATCCTGTGGACAACGGTCGAATAAATATAACCCATGTTTGTTCTATGGGTCTGTTTTCTATTTTTCTATTCCTGATGGGTCTCTTTTTAATTTTTTTTAAGTTTATTTATTTAATTTGAGAAACAGAGAGAGCAAGTCAGGGAGGAGCAGAGAGAGAGGGAAAGAGAGAATCCCAAGCAGACTCCGCATTATCAGCATGGAGCCCGATGTGGGGCTCTAACTCCCAAACTTTGAGATCCTGACCTGAGCCGAAACCAAGAGTTGAGCGCTTAACTGACTGAGCCACCCAGGGACCCCATGATTGGTCTCATGTTAATTGGCACATTTTTTATTTAGGTAATTTTTATAGCTTCATTCAGTTCTTGATCTATCCATAGTTACACAGTTTAACACTTGAAGGTCATTTCACAGGATCATCTTACTTTTACCACATTTAACCTAAAATTTAACTTGATAGCAGTGTATATGTAAATATAGATATTTCTGCCTATCTGTGCCATCTGTCTGTCCCCAGACTTTAATTTTTAAGATGTTGTGGAGGATAAGTGGAAATGAATTGTAGATACTTGCCATTTCCCTTCTGGAACCGATGAGAACCTAGAAATTCTGTAATCCAAAAAGGATAAGCCTTTGTATCTTATTCTGATTGAGATAGGAGAAACCAGTCATGGTCATGAGTATTAAAGGCACGTTGTTCCATGTAAATCTGGAAGGCTTTAAAGGTTGAGTTCTACATATGAATGGTAGGGATCTCTCTCTTAGGGAAAGCAATGAAAGGCCATTCAGGGGAGGAAAAGTTACAGAGTATCTTTAAAAAATGGATGAACAGTTCTTGGCAAACAGAGACCCTTGATATACATTTGAAAATGAGATTTTTTCTAGATAGAAATTTCAGTAAAGGATTAAAAAGGTATGGAGAATTTGTGTCTACGAAAGGTTGCATTTCAAACCAGTGGTATATATTTTATGGAGACTTAGGTATCCATCTGGAAAAAGAAATAAAGTTAAGCTGTACCTGAAACTAATAGATTCCCCTGACCATCACCCCCGCAGAAGGAAAGCATGGAGATTTTCCTTCAAATGATTTTACAAATGGGGCGTCTCAAAGTGCTGCATAAAACTCAGAAGCTATAAGGAAAGATGGTAGATTTCAGTTACATAAAAACATATTTGAGATTCTGCATATAAATAACTCTGTAAGGAAAGTAAAAAGACAGACTGGAGAAAAACATTTGAAACTCCTGTCTCAGACATAGGAAGAGCTTCTGAAATGCAATAAAAAACCCAAAATAATGGAAAAGTGAACAAATAATATTTTCAAAGAAAAAGTAAGTACAGATACCTCTTGAAAATATGAAAAAGGCCCTCAGATACACTTAGAATATGAAAAATATAGGGGCGCCTGGCTGCCTCTGCTGGTAGAGCCCAAGAGTCTTGATCTTAGGGTTTTAAGTTTGAGCCCCACATTGGGTGTAGAGGTTACTTAAAAATAAAATCTTGGGGCGCCTGGGTGGCTCAGTTGGTTAAGCGGCTGACTTCGGCTCAGGTCATGATCTCATGGTCTGTGAGTTCGAGCCCCACGTTGGGCTCTGTGCTGATGGCTCAGAGCCTGGAGCCTGCTTCGGATTCTGTGTCTCCCTCTCTCTCTGCCCTTCCCCTGTTCACACTCTGTCTCTGGGTCTCTCAAAAATAAATAAAAACGTTAAAAAAATCTTAAAAAAACAAAATGATAATGAGATACCTTTTTAACCTATTAAGTGGTAAAGTTTAAGCAGTTTGGTAACTGCATATGAGAAACAGACACTGTCCTAGACTCCTGGTGGAAATGTAAGTTATTAGCAACTCTATAGATATTTGGCAACATTTATGAATTATTATTTTATTTTATTATTTATTATTTATTATTTTGAGAGTTAGAGAGAGAACCAGTGGAGGAGGGGGAGAGAGAGAGAGGGACAGAGGATCTGAAGCAGGCTCTATGCTGACAGCAGAGAGCCCTACGCAGGGCTTGAACCCACGAGCTGTGAAATTATGACCTGAGCCAAAGTTGGATGCTTAACTGCCTGAGCTACCCAGGAGTCCCATGAATCTTTAAAATATATATACCCTGTAACTCAGTAATTCCATGTCTAGGAATTTTTATCCAACTGATAAAGGATATAGCACGTGTATTAAATGTATGCAGTTATTCATTGTGGCATTGTTTGTAGTAACAAAAGACTAGGTATGAACATAGAACTGGGTAAAAACATTCCAATACCTCCAACTAATGGAGAACTTCGAAACTGTTGAAAAATAAGCAAGCTTTATATGAAAGAACTGTATACCAAAGTTAGAGGGTAAAGTCATGATAGAAAATTGCAGAGAACTATACTCATTGTGTAAAAGGGAATAAAGAAGCAGTACATATGCACACACACACACATACACCCACCCCACCCCCCATACATGTGCGTTAGAGTCTGCACAGATTAGAGTGGGATATTCAGGAATTAGGAGCAATCAGTGCCTTTAGGGAAAGAAACAGGGACACTGGGAGCGGTTTGGACAAAGACTTACTATTCAGTTGTTTTCTGTGATATTTCAGTTTTCAGTGTCTTACCCATTATTCGCAACCAAATATTTAATAAATCGTTTTCCTTTGCGTTAACAGTTTCTGCTCTGCTTTCAAGGTGGACCGTTCTACCTTATTCCCATTCTCTACCATGTTGGGTTATTCTGGACACAGAGAGGGAGTTCTTGCAGCTCATCTCTGGTTTTGTCTTCCAGGACTTTGCTGGCATTAGGATGTCATGTGGGGATAGCAGATGAACATGCTGAAGAAAAGGTGAAAAAAATGAAGCTGCCCAAGAAGTAAGTTGAATTTCTGAACAATATTAGATAGTCCATGCATTGATTTAGTGCACCCAAATAACTCTTTTTTTTTTAATTTATTCAAATCCAAGTTAGTTAACCTATAGTGTAGTGACGGTTTTAGCAGTAGAATTTAGTGATTCATCCCTTACATACAACACCCAGTGCTCATCCCAACGAGTGCCCTCCTTATTGGCTATCCACCATTTAGCCCATCCCCCCACCTACTTCCCCTCTAGCAACCCTCAGTTTGTTCTCTGTATTTAAGAGTCTCTTATGGTTTGCCTCCCTCTCTATTTTTATCTCATTTTATTTCCTTTCCCCTATGTTCATCTGTTTGGCTTCTTAAATTCCACACACGAGTGAAATCATATGGTATTTGTCTTTCTCCAACTGACTTATTTCTCTTAGCATGATACATTCTAGTTCCTAGTTCCACCCGCATTGTTGCAAATGGCAAGATTTCATTTTTTTTTTGATCACTGAGTAATATTCCATGGTAGACATACTATATATACACATCTTTATCCATTCATCCGTCGATGGACATTTGGGCTCTTGCCATAATTTAGCTATTGTTGATAGCTATAACTCTGCTTTAAACATCAGGGTACATGTGCCCTTTCAAATCAGCATTTTTGTATCCTTTGGAAAAATCCCTAGTAATGCAATTTCTGAGTCGTAGGGTAGCTCTATTTTTAATTTTTTGAGGAACCTCCATGCTGTTTTCTTTTTTTTTTTTTGAATTTTTTTTAATGTTTATTTATTTTTGAGACAGAGAGAGACAGAGCATGAGTGGGGGAGGGAAAGAGAGAGAGGGAGACACAGAATCCGAAGCAGGCTCCAGGCTCCGAGCTGTCAGCACAGAGCCCGATGTGGGTCTCGAACTCACAGACCATGAGATCATGACCTGAGCCGAAGTCAGACGCTCAACCGACTGAGCCACCCAGGCGCCCCATCCATGCTGTTTTCCAGAGTAGCCGCACCAGTTTGTATTCCCACCAGCAGTGCAAAAGTGTTCCCCTGTCTCCACAGCCTTGCCCACATCTGCTGTTTCCTGAGTTGTTAAGATTAGCCATTCTCATAGCATCCAAATAATTCTTGATGGATACCTGGATGACCTGCTCAGCAGGGAAACAAAGCTCAGGAAATATTTGGGAGTATGTTTTAAAACGTGTATTATTTTTCCTGTGTGTAGGTGTGTGTGAACACACCTGTGCCCGTATTCCTGACTGGTTATCTATGGTTTTCTACTTTTTACAAAAAATATTTTTATAATTTAACTGTTTTTTTTTTTTTTTTTACTTTTTTAATGTCTATTTAGTTTTGAGATAGAGACAGAGCATGAGTGGGGGAGGGGCAGAGAGAGGGAGACAGAATCTGAAGCAGGCTCTAGGCTCTGAGCTGTCAGCACAGAGCCCAATGCCAGGCTCGAACTCATGAACTGTGAGATTGTGACCTGAGCTGAAGTTGGATGCTTAATTGTCTGAGCCCCCAAGTGCCCCTAACTTGTTTTTTTACTAAAACAATGTATTTTAGAAATAGTTATAAAGTTGGTGTTATTATCCCCATTTTAATATGAGAAAATGGAGACTATGAATGTTATTGGGGTGATTTTACCTGCTGGGCTACAGCTTCTATCTGCAATCCTGTTTAACTTCTCAAAACTTCACTTTTCTCAGCAGCTAACAGGTGATATATTCTTCATAGAGATACTTGGGTATCAAATGAGTAGGTATTCAACAAATGATTGCTGTATCAGATTATTATTTTTGCTTTATTTTAATTTCTAAGACCTACACATTATAGATAGGAGGTGTGGAAATGTGTTAAGTAATACCATGAAGATAAAATAAAGCAGCCACCCCATAATCTCCATTGGTCACCCCGGCTTCATGTTACCCCAGATAAACAGAAACTCAAAATAGAAATAGTATGGGGAGCCTGAGTGGCTCAGTTGGCTAAGCATCTGACTCTTGATTTCTGCTCAGGTCATGGGATGGAGCCTATATTGTGCTCCACGCTGAACTTGGAAGCCTGCATATGATTCTCTCTCTCTCCTTTTGCCCCCTCCCCTGCTTGCATGCTCTTTTTCTTAGAGAAACAAGCAAACAAACAAACAAATAAATAAATAAATAAAATTTTAAAAGGGGGGATAAAAAGGTGGAACATCAGCCAAGTCTTGTTGCCGATGTCACGCTTGTACCAGGCCTTTTAGAAACTAGGAGTATGGTAATAGACAAAGCCCTAGCCCTTATTGAGTGTATGTCCACAGAGGTCTGTTCCTCTTCTGTTAGCTTTATTCCTAGGGGTCTCATCTGTCATAGATATTAAGGATTTCTTTCTTTTTGTGTTCACACGTGATCTCTAAATGATTATTTTCAAAGATATCAATCTAGCAGTATTATTAAATTTATTGTTAACAAGTAACTCTGCATATTCTTATGCATTTTCCATGTAATAATATTATCTGCTACTGATGGCAGTGTGTTTTCTTTCTTTCCAATAATCCTACTGTTTTTCTTATCTTATTGCATTGGCTCTGTTGAATATCTCAGGCGATAGTAGCTCGTAGTGTCTCATTCCTGAATCTTAAAGAAAAACTTTTGGGTTTAAGTATCTTATAGATTATTAATAGATCCTATTATTATTATAAATAATAATGTTTATTAGAGAGAGAGAGTGCTAGTGGGGAAGGGGCAGAGAGAGAGGGCAAGAGAGAATCCTAAGCACGCTCTGCCCTGTCAGCGCAGAACACGATATGGGGCTGGGTTCCAGGAACAGTAAGATCATGACCTGAGCCATAATCAAGAGTCATATGCTCAATCGACTGAGTCACTCAGACATCCCTTATCTTCCCCCTTTTAATCAACAAATTAGACACTCGTAAAGAAACAAGAGCATCTTTGTGGAGGCTTCTGGATTTTGTACTTTACTCCAAGAGACCCAGCAGGAGTCTCGCTCACCAGTGCAGATGGTGGCAGACAGCCAACCCCATGGAAACCTTGGAACCTGCGGAGAGCTCGCAGAAATCCAGCCCTTTCAAAGGGATATTCCGGTACACTGTTGAAGAAGAAAGGAAAAGGAGGGGCACCTGGGTGACTCAGTCAGTTAAACGATTAAGTATCTGACTGTGGCTCAGGTCATGATCTCACAGTTCATGAGTTCAAGCCCTGCCTCAGGCTCTGTGCTGACAGCTCAGAACCTGGAGCCTGCTTCGGAGTCTGTGTCTCCCTCTCTCTCTGCCCACTGCCCGACTCCTGCTCTGTCTCTGTGTCTCTCTCAAAAATAAACACACATTAAAAAAAAAAAAAAAAGAAAGGAAAAGAAAAAAAATGAGTTTAGTCATGGTGGAAGTGGTAGGAGAAACTTTCTGGACATTGCCCTACCTCTAAGAAGGAGCCTTTTGGGGCTGATTCATCTGGTGGGGGTGACCTGTCCCACAGGCAAAGAGGAAGATGGTGAGAGAGGACCCAGCTTCCCCAGTTGCACCCCCAGGGTGCAGCTTGAGAAACCATTTCTGTCCTCCAGCATCCAGTGTACTAATGTGGGGGCTTAGTGGGTGGAGGCTTGGGAAGGATTTGAGGAAAGAGGAAGATAAGATTTTCAGACAGTCTTGAATCCGGTCAGCAGAAGGTCCATCTAGAAGCCTGAAGCCTTTGGGAATGACATGCCTTACCCAGTCCATGGGCATCCCCAGCTCACGAAGTATTAAACTCATACTTGTCCCCTACTCTACTGCCAGCTTTGTGTGTGTGCTCTCAAGTATGTCCAGAAAGGCAAAATCCAGGAGACAGGGAGCATGCTCAGAGAATAGGGCACACCTGGTGGGCAGGTTAGAAACCATAAACTTGAGGGGCGCCTGGGTGGCTCAGTCGGTTGAGCGGCCGACTTCAACTCAGGTCATGATCTCACGGTCTGTGGGTTCGAGCCCCATGTCGGGCTCTGCGCTGACGGCTCAGAGCCTGGAGCTGCTTCGGATTCTGTGTCTCCCTCTCACTTCTCCCTTCCCCTGCTCATACTCTGTCTCTTTGTCTCTCAAAAATAAATAAACGTAAAAAAAAAAAAAAAAGAAACCATAAACTTGAAACATAGCACTCCCTCTGCAAATCAAAAAAGAGGTTTCTAATTACCTGCCTGGCAAACTGCAAGGACCAGAGAACACACAGGGGCTGGCTAAGAGGGTCTTTCCTGGCTCTTTCAAATGCAAAAGCAAAAATGCATACCTACAAGCATATGAAAAATCACGGAAATGTAGAGTCACAAAAGGAAAATAATTCTCCAGCAACCAAGCTCAAAGGCATAGACTATCATGATCTGATAAAGAATCTCAAGTTAAGAGAAAACTCAGAAAGACAATCTGGTGAAATCAGGAGTAAAGTTAATGAACAAAAGAAGCTCTTATCCAAGACAGTAGACAGTTGGGATTCTAAAAAAGAATGAAAGGGAAAGACTAGACCTGAAGACGTCAGGGAAGAGACGAAGAATGCAGCGGAGAACATCTGTCACAGGGCAGACTGGGGGGCGGGGGGAGGACAGGTGGTCTGGAGGATACGAATATAGAATTAATACAGTTAGAAGAAGAGTGGGACCTAAGTTTAAAAAGAGAGAAGCAAGCCTGAAAGAGCTCTCAGACTGTATCAGAAAACCAAGTATCTGAAGGATCAGGCTCCAGAAAAGAAGGGAAGGTGAAGGGAACAGAGTCGATTTAAAGAGATAACAACCAAGAGTTTCCCAAACCTGGAGAAAGACGTGGGCAGACAAGTCCGTGAAACTGATAGCATACGCTTTTATCTGGGTGTAAAAAGACCTTCTCCAAGACACGTTTTAATGAAACTGTCAAAAATCAACCATAAAGAAAGAATCTTGGTGCCAGGGGCAAAGGAAAGTAACTGACAAAGGAAGCCCCATTAGGCTGTCCGCTGATTTCTTAGCAGAAACTCTGACAGTCCAGGAGAGCGTGGAATGATGTATTAGAAGGGTTGAAAGATAAAAATTGCCAGCCAAGAATATGCTGTTTGGCAAAGGTATCCTTCAGAGATGAAAGAGAAATAAAGGCTTTCTCGGGCAAAAGCTGAGGGAGTTTACTCCCTCTAGACCGGCCTCGCAAGAGGTGCTGAGAGGAATTCCTTGTGCCGAAATGGGAGATGTTATCCCAGAAACGGAGGATGTGAAGGCTCACGGCACAGCAGTCATGGGGAAGAACAGTCACACTTAGAGAACTGTAACTCTGCATTCGGATGGTGCGTTAGCCACGCAACCATAGTATGAAAGTCAAAGGAGAAGAGTAATAAGAGCTATAGCTACTGTGAATTGGTAACGAATACACGACACAGAAAGAGGTAAATTGTAACATCAGTAATATCTAATGGAGGGGAAAGTGGAGCCTTTTTAGATGTTTGAAGAGAAATTGCTATCAGCCTAAAATGACTATTTATCTATAAGATGTTTTATTGTAATTCACAAGGTAACCATAAAGCAGACACCTTGAGTAAATCCTCAAAAAACAAAGGGAAACAAGGTACCTCCGTGGGGTATAACCAATTACAAAAGTAGGCATAAACAGAGCGGGAGGAAAAAACAATGGAAACACAAAAGGGCCAGAAAGCCATGAGTAAGATGGCATTACTAAGTCCTTACCTACCAATAATCCCTCTAAATGTACATGGATTGAATTTACCCATCAGAAGGCACAGAGCGGCTACATGGGGAAAAAATAAAACAACACTACTCCAGGCTGCCTCCAAGAGACCATTTCAGATTTAAGGATGCACACAGACTCAAGTGTCATTTACCTTACATGCTACATCTCCTCTTCGAAAATAGGCCATTTGAGGGAGAGTTTTTTCTGGTATATAGTACACACCATTTCACTAAAAATCCTTAAGGACTTTTGTAGAACATGTGATTCATTGTAGTTCTTTTCTCCCTTTCTCCTCATTCCTCCTCAGAACAAACAAAGCAGGCAGTTGAAGAGTGTATTACATTATATTATCATCAATTCTTAAATTCATCAATCTTCATACATTTATTGTAAAGTGAAGCTCTTGACCCAGTGCATGGTTTGATGAACCTACAGTCCACTGGCTGTAGGAATAAAGAGAAAATACGGTGGAAAGAATCCACTCTGAGAGCTTATGATTGCCAATTTCTAGTATGCCTGCGTAATTGAGATTTAGAAACAAAACTATAGGTTTATTTTGTATTTATTTATTAAAAATTTTTTAACGTTTATTTATTTTTGATAGAGAGAGCAACACAGAGTGGGACTGGGAGAGGGACACAGAGAGGGAGACAGAATCTGAAGCAGGCTTCAGGCTCTGAGCTGTCAGCACAGAGCCTGACGTGGGGCTCGAACTCACTAACCATAAGATCATGACCCGAGCCGAAGTCAGATGCGTAACCGACTGAGCCACCCAGGTGCCCCCAAATCTATAGGTTTAAATGAAAAGAAAATCCTTGTCTGAATACCAATCCCATTTGTTAAAACTTTTCTCTAGTTTCTCTAGCGTCAAATTATGAATTGGTAGTGTTTAGATTGAGAGTCCTTTAAATCCAGCGACAAACCCTCTCTGTCCCCCACTACCTTCTTACCACTAATGCTAATGAAGCCTCTGGTAATGATGGGAAATGGAGGGATAAGTGGCGTCTCGGGCATACTGGGCCACGTAAAAGGCTAAGAATGATGGTCTCAATGCATATATTTAGATATAAATGACTTTCTGAGATGAAGGCTTGGATGCTGAATGTGTGGACCCATGATATACTACAGATACCAAATTCGGTTTATGTAAATATTTACGTAAGTGAAATAGTGTTACAAATACCATTGTTTTTTTTTTCTGTAGTGGTGAAGTACTGTGATCATGAAAAAACAAAACAAAACAGGTTTATAGACTCCTTTTATGTGTAATGAGTAAATTTCACCAACCACAAATTTAAAAATGTGCTAACATATAGTGTTCTTTATTTTCTCTCATCAGGTACTTAGCCCACTGGGCCTTGCACCGGAATAAAACTTAGTGTTAGAACCTTAATCCTAGTCTTTTCAGTGCAAATTCTGTTAACATCAGTGTTTTCTGTGTCTGTTCTCACCTTTAAATTTTGATTCAAATGTCATATTCTCAAAGCAGTTTTTCTTGACATCTTTAAAAAAAACATAAATAGTTCCCTATTTAAAACTGGAACGTTTTCCCCATGTCCCCTCTTCTACTTTATTTTTCTCCATAGCACTTAACATCTTCTAACATACTGTTGTTTTACACTTCCTTTGTTTACCTCCTGTCTGCATCCGAATGTAATTCCTATAAAGATAGACTTTTTTGTCTATGTTCTTCAGTGACGTATCATTCATTAGTTCCTAGAATAGGCCTAAAACATTCTACCAATGAATGAATATTCGTTGTTGAATTTGAATTGAAGGGCTACCCCCATCTTACTCCTGACGCCACCTGTGTTTAAGACACTCACCCAATGGGGAGGGAACACTGGATCCATTGTCCACCTCATTCGACTGTGCTGTCAGTACTGAATTATGTCAAAGAAAACCAGAGCTGGACAGGAGTTAAAGCCCTAAAGGCAAATTTTATTCAGGAACTATTGCAAATAGGGAAGAGAGACCTCTGTATGAAACTGGACTCCACTGTGAATACAACAAGGACAAGTGGGGATTTATAGCCAAGGAGCATGGCTGGGGGGTTGAAGCAGGTTGCTGTTAAAAAAGACCACCAGAAACCAAGTAGAAGCAAGGCAAGGTTTTATTTTATGGCCGGGCCAAATTTGATCTCCTGATCTTAAGGAGACAGTGCAGAGAATGGCCCCAAACAAAGGCAGCAGTGGGCTTATATGGATTTTAGCAAGTTAGGGTACATCATCAATTAGTTAACCAATTATAATTCACAACATCCCTTGGTAGCCAATTATATAGATGTTACCTTTGGCCTATTGCTTCGAGGTTCTTTGTCTTATGTGAGCTTTGAAATGACCAATTATAGTTAGACACTTCAGACACTGCGGACAGCAGTTACGTGACTTCTTGCACGTTGGCCTTCCTTTGATCAGCTCAAAACAGTAGGGTGAGAGCTCACTGCAATCTAAGTTAACTATTTAGCAAGCAGGCGAAGTTACAGGAGCGAGACGGGCAGTTAACCCCTTCTGGTAACTCTAACAGGGAATTGCATAGGCTTCTATCTCAATGTTTTAGCGGTTACCGGGCAGTTAGTTAGAACAGTGAATGGGAGATGCACTCGCAAAGCAATTTACAGAAGCCAAAACAGCCGGTTATTGGTTTCCATTATTGACTCCGGTTTGTTAACCTACAACTGGGTCAGTAGATAGAGAATTACTGAAGAGGAAACCTCAAGGAGGGAGATTCTGCAAGATGAACTTGATAGGATTCTTGCTGAAGGCAGCCCAGGTGGATGTCAAGCGTAGGGGATGAGGGATGTGATCAGATACGAAGGTTGGAGGATTTTCATTAAACTGATGCAGTAGGATCCTTGCGAAAATGGAACTAATTGGAACCCAGGCAGAGCCCAAGGTCAGAGTCATAGTCAGAAAGAGGACTCAGAGGAGCCTGACTCGAGTTTGGTCCGAAGAGAGTGTCTTTGTCTTTTGTCTTCATTCCCCTCTGCTGGCATCTTCTGGGGATGCCTGTTTTCCCCACTGGTTTTGGTAACGAGTCGGCACAGCGGGTCTCTCCTCATGTCTGTGAGTCCCGCAGGTCACTGCTCCTCTTTTTGCGTATTCAGTGCCAGGAACCTAAGAATACTCTCTTCGGCAGCTTGGGGATTGCAGTCTGTTGGTGGAGGAAGACGGGAGACTGGGCCGGCTGCAGTACTGTTTTTCTGCAGTTGTGCTGCCTAAGGAAAGGGTTGGGTGTAGGAGATTCTAGCACCTGGCCATTTTCCTTGGTACACTCTGGAAATAAGACAGAAGTTCACTTTGGCCAGCGGATCTACCTGGTCTCTTCCTGGGTGGGGGTTGGAGAAATCTGGCTTCCTTCTAAACCCTCCTGATCTCTCTGCACTGTGGGACCTGACTGGGCTGGGCATGAGAAGTCTTTCTCTGGTCTTCCTTCTGTCCCAAGGCATCTCTGCCTTGCTCTTTTGATATTCAAAAGCCTGACTTTTACTGTCAAAAGGCCTTTATCTGAATTTTCAAAGCCTATTTTAAAACTCCAAAAGCCAAGAATGGCTTTCTTTGTTCTCTCTCTTGAGATGACCCCTTCCTGGAGCACTGGATACCTTGTGGATTTGCTTCAAAGGAGCCTTGGGGGTAGGGGAAGGCCTTGGAGTAAAAAGAACTGGAAAGAAGGAAGCTGGGTGGTGGGGGCAGGCCCCAGACCACTTCATCATATTACCTTTACTTAAAAACAAAGAAGTGAAGTGGTAGAAGAAACACAGCCCTTGCCCATTTCCCTCCTATCTCTACATTGAAATTAATTCTCCTGCGTTTGCGTTGCGGAGGAGTTTTGAATTCTCTCTCTATCCTTTCTGTGAAAATGTCAGCCCAGTCTGCAGCTTTAGTAGATGTGCTTCCAGCAAAACTCGTCCTGAATATCTCCGATGTGCAGTCATCTGAGATTTTCCCATTTGTTCCAAGGTACTTGAAGGGAGGATTTCGTTTTGAAATTTACACCTCACACCCACTGAACTTGGACGTAATCTGTTCATGTTCATCCCGCATCTTTTACAGCATAATGACTTCCAAGCTTCATTTAACCTGATTCATGCTAATGGAGGAGCCTCGAGGGTGGGAGAAGCTAGAAAAAAAAAAAAAAAGAAAAGGTTTTTCTGTTTAGTGTTTTTGGGATTCTGCCATGTTTTGTATTCCGCCACCTCAGTTGCCCCTTCAGTGATATTATACTGAGCCCTTTATTCAGAGGCTCATTTAGAATACCTGCTTCAGAAAAATGCGGGTCAGGTGGGAATAAAGCCCAAAGCGAAATTGCTACTTCACGTGATGACTCATCAGTGGGGCCAAGTGCTACCCCTTTTTGTTTATGTCCTCGATGATAATTTGGTGCAGATGACACTGGCAGTTTGCCAGTTTTGTTTTATTTCTCCAGGCGTGAAGGTATTTTAGAAAAGACACTGAGCCCTATATACGTAGTTTATTAATCTCACTGTTTTTTGAAAAAAAATTACTGGATTTTATGCTATGTCAAAATAGATTAACTGAGAGCTAAAAACTGCTGAAGAATTTTGATACCTTGGGAAGTGAGTATATAGAATGTATTTATTTAATCCCATATATATTCCTCATCAGCTAAATTTCAGGATGATTGACGGAACAGAGACTTTGTGTATAAAAGTAAAGGAAATAAAATGGTACCTACTAACCAGATTGCAGGAGAAAGAGGTCTGTTGACTGATTCTGGTAGAATTTTCCCAGGAAGGTCAAACAGGGAGAATGTAACACATCAATATGAGATATTTTGTTTTCGATGTATTCGATGATGTATTTTGAATTCATAGAATTTCTATTGATACGACTTTTCCCTATTATTTGAGCTATGATACTCTACTTCCCAAGAATTGTAACAGTAATTTTTGTTTCCTGTATTTCTTTTAAATTTCTGGAAATTAATCTGAAACTTTACTTGAAACCACTTAGCTTCCAATTTATGTGCGGTACGTACTCAAAAGCTTTGCTTTTTGTTCTTTTTCGACCACAAGAAGAGGTATTTCATATTAGCAGTTGGTTGATCTTTGTGTACCTAATAAAATTATATTAATAAGGTGAAATGGACAGTATTTACCAAAGTTTGTTTATGCTCATTAAAAAAAATCCTATTTTGATATAATGATTTGATTCTTACTTTGTCAACATGTACTCCAAACATAAAAATAGCTTGATAAATCATCGCGATACTACTGATTCATATTGGTTAAGCACTCATGATATTAGCATTTTTATTAAATATAGTAGGTTGAAGTCTATGAATTTCAAAGATATTTGTGTTTATTTTTACCGTAGGTGATTTAAAGTACAACAGTATAGAAATAAGGTTCAGAGGGAATGGGAGTCAATAACGTTATTTTATTTAATTTTTTTTAATGTTTATTCATTTTGGGGAGAGAGAGAGATAGAGACAGAGTGTGAACCAGGTAGGGGCAGAGAGAGAGGGAGACACAGAATCCAAAGCAGACTCCAGGCTCCAAGCTGTCAGCACAGAGCCCAACGCAGGGCTCAAACTTGTGAACCGCGAGATCATGACCAGAGCCAAAGTCGAACGCTTAACCGACTAAACCACCCAGGCATTTCCAGTAACTTTAATTTGTATGGGATTATTAGCCATTTAAAAGAATCACTGAATTTTTTTAAACTGTATATTTTTGAGAGAGAAAGCAAACATGGGAGTGGCAGAGAGAGAGAGAAAGAGAGAGAGAATCTGAAGCAGGCTTGAAACAAAGAGCCCAATGTGGGTCTAAAGTCAGGAACTGCAAGATCCTGACCTGAGCCAAAGTCGGACGCTTAACCGACAGAGCCACCTAGGCACCTGTAAAAGAATCACTTTAAGCTTCAAATCCTTTCTTGCACAAGGTTATAAGGAAAAGTAAAATAAATTGAAGACTACATCTGAAAATGAGCATGAACTAATTACTGCGCCATGTTAAATCAACAGATGCAGATACATCTCCATGGGTTTTTATTATGATCGCAGATTGAAGCAACTGTAGTAAATATTCCATGTAGGAAGAGGAAATTTTAGAAAATAAAGAGAAACGCTTATGTCGTGAATTATCCAGCTGTACGAACTTATCTAGAATTTTTTTTTTAAATGTTTATTTATTTTTGAGAGACATAGAGACAGAGCGTGAGCAGGGGAAGGGCAGAGAATGGGAGACACAGAATCTGAAGCAGGCTCCAGGCTCTGAGCTGTCAGCACAGAGCCCGACACAAGGCTTCAACTCACAGACCTGTGAGACCATGACCTGAGCTGAAGTCTGCCGCTTAACCGACTGAGGCACCCAGGCACCCCTATCTAGAATTTTTGACGTGGAAGGACTTCCTTCCCATCCTCCGCACCCTTCAAACATCCCTCCCCATTCCATATCAGATACTGCTGAAAGGTCTACCGTTGGAATTGGTTGTCAGGGGAAGGACTTTTTTCTCTTCAAATGCACATATCCCTCATCAAGATAGCTTAGGCTCTAATCGATTTTTCATAGATTAGTTTCAAAACTGTGTCCTGTGTGTCTCCTCTGCGACAGTTAGGAGGGCTCAGGGCTGTTAGAGAATGGGAGAAGAAAGACTTGCGTGCCCTTGTGCTCCCTCCTGCTGGGCGATGGTGGGGAAGCCAGGAGGAGGGTGTCAGGCCGAGATGGGAAGTTGGGGCGATAGAGAAGACTGAGTTCTTTATCATTGCTCCTAACGCTGCTTCCACAAGCTATGTTGAACTTGGAAATTAAACTCTGCTATCTCGTTCATATGTCGGTACGTTGGAAATATATTAGGAGCTCTTGCTTGAAGAAAATATTTTCTGAATGAGTGGCGCCCGGCTGGCTCAGTCAGATGAGCCCGTGACTGTGGATCTCAGGATTGTGAGCGCGAGCCCCACGTTGTGTGTGGAGAAGATCTTCAAATGTGTATACTTTCTGAAAAAGAACTTGTATGTAGACCATGCTTCTAGTTTACAGATTTATCTATTTATAATCAGAATCATTGATTATACAATGTATACAAGTGTACAAGTGGTTAAAAAAATCCCCTGTGACTTCTTTCTATAAAAAAAAAGACAGAAAAAAATATTGTTAATTACCCAAACATGCAGAGTGCTGATTTACAACAGAACAAAACTTCTTGCCTATAATCGTAGCTCGTGACTATAAATTGAATGACTTAAGGCAGGAATTAACCATAACCGTTACCATTGCCAGACCAATCCAATGCGCTTAAGCAAAACAAAATATTTCTAATACTTTTGTCTATAGATAAATGATTTATAAAATATGAGAGATCTTCTAAGGAAAGAGGAGGAACTAAGGCAAACTCAACTGTATTCAACCTTAAAATTATTTATTGCTGTAACACATAGATTCATTCAACATATTTTTATTGAATGCTCACCATGTATCAGGCACTTCTCCGTTTGACAGATAGTGAAGAATAAGGCTGTCATACTCCCTGCTGTAAAGAAGCTTCCCTGGTAATTCTGCAAGCCATAGCCCGGAATACTTAAAAGAACAGAGGTGACATAGTTTTATCTCAAAGAGCATTTTCTCGTGTTCTACTAATTTTTTTTTTAACTTGGTATAGTTAGCTGGTTTTCTTTGTACAAAGGAGAATCTCTCACATGAAGACACATGTACTGGGTCTCCTGGGTGTCTCAGTTGGTTAAGCGTCCGACTTTGGCTCAGGTCATGATCTCGTGGTTCATGAGTTCAAATCCTGCGTCAGGCTCTGTGCTGACAGCTCTGAGTCTGGAGCCTGCTTCAGATTCTGTGTCTCCTTCCGTCTCTGGCCCTCCTCCGCTCATGTTCTGATTCTCCCTCTCAGAGATAAACAAACATAAAAAAAAAAATGATGCCTGTACCTTTATGTTAATTCAGTATATAAAGTTAATTCTTGCAAGCACTACAGATCATCAAAAGGCTGCTTATCTGCCATGCAGTGTTTCAAGTATAATGACAGGTAGAGAAATGGATTAGAAGCAGATCTTGACCTCAAGGCATAGTTGATTATAGGGAATAGAACAATGACAGAAGAATGGCAGGGAAGCAGCTATAAAATAGGCTTTGTTCAAATCTCAGTAGTTAAAAACAACGAGGCAACTGTGTGTCTGTCTGTGCGGAGCAAGGCAGTATTATTGCTCTAAGATGTTGCAGGTTTAAAGTTTTGTATTTTTAATTTTATATTTCTTCTGCAACCTGAAAACTTGCACACGATTTAGTACTTTCTTTCCATCTCAGAGTATGGAAGTAGTCTCTGGTAAGAATTCCCTAAAAGCAAGGCCTTGATAGTATTTTGGGTGATTACGTACCTGGAATTTCCTATTCTCTGTCTTATCCAGAGGCTTCCTAAATTATATAACCAGGGAAGTTATATTCATAAATATTCATAATAATAGGAAATAATTCATAAATGCATTAAAATCTCCCTATAGAATAATGAACAGCTAGTATCTGAAAGGATCCACAGATTTCTTAAATAAATCTATGAATTTAATATAACATTTGAAATTTGAAGAAAAAAAAACAGGAAGAGAAATCTATCAATATTTTCATTGGTAACTAGTATTTTGGTTTATACTATAAAAAAGCCTCAAGAATTAGGAACTCAGAAATTCTAAGTCCTTCTCACCTTTGAGAGATAGGCAAGGTGTCTTATTTCAGTTGTATTGGCATAAAAATGAAAACAAAGATCCTGTGGCCTTTCTACCTAATGAGTTACTAGCTTCCATGAAGGGCTCCAGGCTTGCCGACCAGTGGTTAAGTTACCACTGTGGTTTATGGAATCATTAGAAGTGGGCGGGGCCATGAAAAGACTCTTAGAGGGATTTCTAAGCCTGGACTTTTATTTTGAAAGGCCAATTACATATTTCTTTTGTTTTACTTTGTAGTTACCAGCTGACAAGTGGCTATAAGCCTGCCCCGATGGACCTGAGCTTTATTAAACTCACCCCGTCTCAGGAAGCGATGGTGGACAAGTTGGCGGAGAATGCTCACAACGTGTGGGCCCGAGATCGGATCCGGCAGGGCTGGACTTATGGCATCCAACAGGTACGTGGGAATGTAGCTTTACCGCGTGTGGGCTGGGATTTACTTAAGTAGTCATCATTCCCAACGGGAGAGATTAAATAATGACCCTTTTGAAACTCATATACATTTCTCTTTCTTTCTTTTTTTTTTTTTTACCATATGGACCATTTTTATTTATTTATTTATTTATTTTTAATATAATTTATTGTCAAATTGGTTTCCATACAACACCCAGTGCTCATCCCAACAAGGGGTGCCCGTCACCCACTCTCCCCTCTCCCACACCCCGCATCAACCCTCGGTTTGTTCTCAGTATTTAAGAGTCTCTTATGTTTTGCCTCCCTCCCTCTCTGTGGCTTTTTTTTTTTTCCTCTTCCCCTCCACCATGGTCTTCTGCTAAGTCTCTCAAAATCCACCTATGCGTGGAAACATATGGTATCTGTCTTTCTCTGACTGACTTATTTCACTTAGCCTAACTAATACCCTCCAATTCCCTCCACATTGCTACAAATGGCCAGACTTCTCATTGCCAGTATTTCTCATTGTAGTGTTCCATTGTATATATAAACCCCATCTTCTTTATCCATTCATCGGTTGATGGACACTTAGTCTCTCTCCGTAGCCAAATCATATACATTTCTTAATGTGAGTATGCACGAAGGCCCCTGTTCAGTGCTTGACTCAAGATATCACATGACCATAACTCCGAGTGTTGCCATGAGGTACTCAGTGAATTTTAACTAGAACAGAGATTTATAATGTGGTTTTGTGGCATTTGTCTCTCTGAGATTGTATTTAAGGAGAAACTTTTGAAGTAATGAGAAGATTGAGATGAAATAATAATCAAAGAGGTCCACCATTCCTTCTTCGAGTCCCCTGGGGCCAGATGAATTCCAGAATCCAGATATTTTTGGGGTTTCCAGAACGGTGGTGCGGTGCCATATTCCATGCTACTTAGCACCCCCGGCAGGGCTGCAGAATGCTGCTGTTAATTGTTCAGCACAGCGTAGGCAAGATAATGCCGGGAGGGATAAATAAAGACTATAAACAGGCTTGCATCAATTCAGATCACGTTTTACCACCAACAGAGCTTTTGTTAAACTTTGGTGAAAAGACGAGTTCTCAGAGCTTTCTGGAGTTCAGAGTCCTGGCTCTCTATTCACGGGTGGCCCTCGTGGGAGGGACTGTCAGCGGGTATATATTGGGATAAGCAGGGCAGAGGAGGGTGAAGAGCAAATTTTAGCTTCCCCTCCTCGTCACCATGTGACCTTGGGAAGGCTCCTTAAATTCTCTGCGCCACCGAGAATTTAAGGCTACGTAAAGTCTTAAATTCTCTGCACCACCGCTTTCCTCATCAGTAAGTGATTTCACTTCATTATGTAACTTGTGTCTGAGAAAGGCTGACAGCAGTGCCTGCCTTCTAACAAACACAGAGAGAGTTTGCTGTTATATTAGGTGTCAGTCCCCATGCCTGGAGGTTTACACATATTCTTTTTAACTCGCAACAACAGTTCTGTGAGGGAGGAATGCTTTTTATTCCCAGAGCACATATGGTGTGCAGGGAGCCTTACCGAGAGCACTGTGCCCAGTGCTGCACAGCTAGCAGGTGGCTGACACAGCTTGGGATCAAGGCTTCTGACTCCAGAGCCAAAACTCCTTCACTTCCTTGTGGTGGTGCCTCTAGCCAGCTCGTTTTGGGGCTGCCTTGACTTAAAAATGTTCAGGGATAAGATGAGTTTTTACTTATAGGCTTAGACTGTGGTCCGGTGTACAGCCTCAGCCTTGGCTTGAAAAAATGAATTTCCCCAATCCTTCTAAGCTGGGGACTTTTTGCCATTGGGAAGGCTAAAGAAAACTTGAATAGCCTTGCGTGACCTCATAAAATATATTTTTATATTGAATTAAGTTGACTGTAACTGAGGAGAATGTCAGCACTAAATCCGCTTAAACATTGAGAGAGAGAGAGAGAGAGAGAGAGAGAAGCAGAGAGAACCTGAATCTTGCACCGCAGAGGGAGAAGGGGTCCACACTGGCGGTCTGCAAAAGGAGGGCTTACTTGCCTTGAAGACCATATGGCGGTGTCAGACAAACCAGGATTTCCCTGAAGTCCATCTCTTCCTTGAGGGATGTTCTTTCCGGTTCATGCATTTCCTCCTACAAGCAAAAGGCTCTGTTTGAGCCGGCCAGAGCTCTCATTTAAATCATTTCCTGTTTCCCTTCCAGTACCCACTCCATCCCTCCACCAAATTCCCCACTGACAAAGCACATGTTTGCCAGATTATTTGAATGTGCGTCGTCTTGAATTTTCCATCACCTTCTTATTAGCATAATCTAGTTCAGACCTACACTGAAAGCCCTTGACAGCAGCTTCATTGAATTACCTCTTCACTGCCTCTCTTGAGCACAGCTGGTCTCAAAGCTGAGTGTGCGTGGAGTCTCCTGGGGAACTCCCCGGAACACTCAGATTCTCAGGACATCTCTAGAGAGGATGATTCGTCGAAGGCTTCAGAATTTCTATAGAAAATTTGGGAGAGAGAAACCATGTTGAAAGAGAGGGGTGCTGGGTGGTGTGTCTCGCAGCTGGGCTGGCATTGTAAGTGCTGTGTTTACACTGATGGTTTATTTTGGGGGTGGCTTTGGAGTGGCATCCCCCACCAAGCAACCTAGGAGATCTTGACCCTAAGGTGTCAGTTGACATTCACGCATCCAGAGTAGATATTTGGTACGAATTTCCTAGAGCAAGAGGAGAAGAAAGTAGGAAAGGCTTTCCCTGCTCCTACCCACGCAGAGCAGACCCCATCCACCACAGAGCTCATCTGTTTTGAGAAGGTGTGGGAAGAGTCACAGCCTCCTAATTCTTAGTCATGCTGGGGTTAAAGTAAGAATTAAGTATGCTGCCCAAAATATGGAGAGTGTGATAAAAACTGCAACAGAACTTCAGTGAGTGGATGGAAGGGAATAGTTTCTTTGCCAGGAAGGTAGGGGCAGCGTGCTTTCTTGCTTTGCCGATACCAGCTTCATCACATTTTCCGTCTTGGAGCCCCTTTTATAACAGCCGAACTGGGAGTTTTATAGTTGTTTCAGTTCTTCTGCTATTAACTGGCCTCACAGGTTCATGGAGTCACTTGAGTGCACGTTTCTGAAGCTAGTTGGGTTCATAGAATGGCTGTCTATACCACACTGAACTTTTCTGAGAAAGGGACCTCAGCCTATGTTGTTTGTAGACTGATGTCACTGAGAGGTGACCAGGGTCATCTGGCTCTTCTTGGAACAAAGACTTGTCCATCAACTGTGTGCTCCAAATTAGCCCAGTGCCCTGTGGCCCCAGCAGATGAAAGATTACTAAAGAGATCCTTCTAGTCGGCTTTTGTTATTGCTTGCTGTTTTTACTTTTTCTTCTCCTGGGGAGGGCCTGCCTTGAATCCATGCAGTTATTCATTTGATTAAACCTTCTATATCAATAGTGGTTCAGTAACTTCCCTTACCTGAGAAGACAAAGAAGGTGGGCGGGAGGCAGCTTTTAACACCAGCTTTACCTGGTGGCTGTCTCATTTCCATAATGATTGCTTCAGTACTGCTTTGATGACCAACATCTTTTCTCTTCCCATAGGATGTAAAGAACAGAAGAAACCCTCGCTTGGTTCCCTACACCCTTCTAGATGACCGCACTAAGAAATCCAACAAGGACAGCCTCCGTGAGGCCGTGCGCACGCTGCTGGGGTATGGCTACCACCTGGAGGCGCCAGATCAAGATCATGGTATTTTGGTTTTCTGTTCTTCTTCTCGGGTTGCAGAATCGTGTAGTAGTTCCTCAAAGCCAAGTAATTGACTGAAAGGGGAGGGGGGTGTCCAAGATGGAGTCCTTCAGGATGTACTTGAGTTTGTAATTTAGGCCAGTAGTTCCGAGCATTTTTTTTTTTCCCTGAAGACATGAAGGATTAGACTCATCTTTCAGTAGAATGTCTCAGGACCACAGTGATTCTGCAAGGGGAAGAAATGGGTTCACCTTCCCAGAGAGTCTGAGGTTAACTCTCTTAACCCTGTTATTGCCCTTGCCCCCATCTCACAAGTTTACCTTTAGTCTTCCGGTTGAGTTTGTGGGAGTAAACCTATAGCTAGTGTCTTCAGAACCTTCATTTTTTACTCATACCTATAGGCGATATTCATTAATCGGTGCGACATTTTGCTTTAAGGTAAGCACATTAGAATAGGCGCTCAAGAAATACGTGTTGAAGATAGAGATTTTCAGAGGTTCTATGAAGAACACATTCCCCTTAAACAATACCTTTTAAGAATATGGCTTAAAATGATCAGTTTCTTAAACCTTTGCCTGAAGTCTGAGTTGGTATGAATATCTGTATTTTAAAACTGGCAAAAATGAAATCAACTATGTGAGTTTCCTTAGAGTGGCTATATTTTTTGATAGAAAGTATTTAAAAATGTATTCTAAATATTCTCTGATGACTACTACTTTCAGTGTAGTATCTGTGCATAGAGGTCCAGATCGTCAATAGTAATAAAAGCTAATATTATACAGTGTTTATCAAGTGCAGCAAATGTTTCTAAGGCCTTAGGCACAGGAGTAACCCTATGCTGATGGTTGCTCCCACATTCTGGTCAAGAATTGGTGGTGAATCTTTCTGATTTTAACCATTCTGGTAGATGCAAAATGGGATCTTATTAATAGTTTTAATTCTCATTTTCCTCGTGAATAATAGTGTTGAAATTTTTTCTTATACTTATTGGCCATTGGTATAAGTGTCTTTTCAAATCTGTATCCATTTTAAAAATCAATTGTTTTGTCTTCCTTGTATTGAATTGTAAGTATGTGTAACTGTAAATAAATGTTTGTATATGTCTCTAAATTTTCTGCATATAAAGAATATGTCAGTCATTGGAAATAACTCCTCCTAGTATGTGGGTTGTGCTTCCATTTTCTTTCAAAGAATAGAGTGTTCATAATTTTGATGAGGTCCATTTATGATTTTTTTTCCCTTCATAGTTGTTTGTTGAAATCTTGGCCTATGCAAAAACAAAGATTTTCTTTGGTGCTTTCTTCCAGAAGTTTTATGATTTTAACCTAAAAGATCTATAATCTTAGTTGATGGCGTGTTGTTTATTATGGGAGACCAAGGTCAAGGTTCATTTTTGTCCAGATGGATAGTCAGCTGACTCAGCACCATTGGTTGCAACAAATTGTCCTCTCCCATTAGGTTACCTTGTCACCTTTGTCAAACATCCATTGACCATTGTGTTCTATTCATCTGTATGTCTGTCTTTAACTCAATACCACACGACTGTATTTATTATTACCACTTTATAGCACATCTTAAAATCAGGTAGGGTAACTTCTTCTTTAAGAGGTTTTTCAGGCTCCTTTTTTCTTTGCATTTCTTTGTAAATCTTAGATTCCACTTGCCAATTTGGTTTTGATGGGATTATAGTTGGCTTTATAGGTCAATTAGGGGAGAATTGACATTTTAACATTATTTAGTCCATGAATGAGACTTATCCTTCCATTTATTTTGGTCCTCTCTAGTTTATCCTCTACTTTGAGAGTAGAAATCTTATCCATTACTTTTAGAGGTATCTGATATTTTGGAAACTATATAAATGAAATTAGTTTTTATTTCATTTCATCTTCCAGTTGAAAGATGAATATGTTGAATATGAGAAACACAATTGATATGTATATATTAATGTATCCTGTGGTCTGGCAGAATTTATCTTTTTTTTTCTTTCTCCTTTCTTTCTTTTCTTTCTTTCTTTCTTTCTTTTCTTTCTTTCTTTCTTTTTCTTTCTTTCTTTCTTTTCTTTCTTTCTGTGTGTGTGTAAATTTTATAGGACTTTCTACCTGTAGGTAACCAGAAAGTCTCCCCCCAACTCCCAAAAAGGTTTTACTTTTTCCTTTATAATTATCATGCCTTTTTGTCTTTTGACTTATTGACTGGTAAAGAATTACAATGTTTAATAGAAGTGGTGAGAGAGATTATCCTGCCATATTCACTCTTAAGGGAAAAAACAGGCTCCAGGCTCTGAACTGCCAACACAGAGACAAACACGGGACTCGAACCCATGGACCTGAGCCGAAGTCGGACACTTAACCAACTGAGCCACCCAGGTGCCCCTAAATGTAATTTTTAATGAACAACTAGATATATTAGGCATATAAATATTTATGAATTATATAGCACTATGTTGACTTGTGCAATATATGCAAATATTAGAGCACTATGTTGACTTGTGCAATATATGCAAATTTAGATCATTATGTTGTAATATGAAAATAATACAATGGCATATGTCAGTTACCTTAATAAAAAAAGACAAATAGGCAATAGACGTGAATAGTAAAGGAAACTTCATCAATTGAAAAACACGTGAAGATATTTCAGATCTCCCTAATCATTAGAGAAATGAAAAATAAAATATTTATAGCTTTATATCCAAAAAATTAAAATAATTAGGAAGCTATATGATACCGTGTGTTGACGCAGGTGTGACACAATAGGAACCCTGTGCATTGCAGTTGGAAGGATAACTTGGCAAATTTGTTGTGCGAGAAGCTTGTATTATGGGTCATGAGTATGACCCAGCAAATGCCGCATTTGGATGTGGAAACACCCATGCATAGGTCTAGACACAGGTGTGTAGGAGTGTGTTTATTATATAATCATTTGTGATTGTGAAAGCCGAAAGTATCTTTGTGTCTGTTTCTGGGAAATATTGTTAGATAAAAATAATAGAAATGTCAAAACTTAGCATGCAGCAATTCAGAAGCAGTGATCATGAAGTATGGAATAGAACACTGATAAAATACTGTTAATGTAATTTCTAAGTACCTTAGAGCTTACAAAAACACAAATATGTCCAAGGAAAAACAGCACACATACTGGAGTGATGCTAGTGGTGGGCACGGAGTGAGGAAATGCATTTCATGATCAAGATTTAGGGAAAAGGAAAAAAGCAATAGAGGAGACTTATACAGTCCAACAGAATAGCATAAATGAAATAGATAGTGCAGTCTCTAAGCTCCCCAACACATCCTCGTACACACACACACACACGCACACACGCACACACGCACACACACACACACACCAAAAAGTAAAACAAAACAGCAGATTAGATAACACTCTGGCACATGAGAGCTGATTAAAAATATTATCGTACATTCATACAATGGAGTAGTATGAAATTCTTCAATATAATGAAGGGCCGATAGGAAACAATCTCAGATGTATCATATCAAGGTAGAATAGCAAAATCCTGAATTCTGTGAAGAACATGGTACTATTTGCATCATAAAAAAGAACATATGCACAGACCGACTCTGGAAAGACACAGAAAGCAATGGTAACAGTGATTGCTTCCAGGAAAGATAACCAGATAACTGACAAGCAGCTGTGGGGGGGAGATTTAAATTTTGCATCATACCATTTTTTAAAAAAATTTTTGCTCTATTTGCATTACCCATTCAAACAAAGAAATGCACTATTAAATATATATATATATATATATATATATGTGTGTGTGTTTGTGTGTATATATATATATATATATATATATATATATATATATATATAGTCAGTGTCCAAGAAGGAGAGTACAGTTAACCCTGCACATGGAGATGTGTGGTATATGCCAGAAAATGGGCATGAGGGAGACCTCAATGCCCATTACAGTTACTTCTACCATATTCCATTTGTTAGAAGAGAGTCACTTAAAGAGCCCACACTCAAGCCCACACTTTCTGAAAAGAAATATGACAAAATATTTGTAGACATGTTTTAAAACCACCTACTTTACCTATTTAAAAGTAGGCAAAACAGGAGTAATACTTAGAAGGATGCATAGGAATCAACCAAGTCCCATGTATTCCAGGCCAAGAGAATACATGGGACTTGGTTGACTTAGTAGAAGAGCCTGGAGCCACAAAGGAGCATCACACACGGGGATGTCAGTGTTGCACAGCCAAACGTAGAGTTTCAGAAGTGGCAGGAAATAAGTAGAGAAGGCAGAGATTGAAAAAAGAAAAAACATTTTTCTATTAAAAAAGTTAGTGACTCTTGGGAGAATGGGTTGAATGGGAACAAAAGGGGAGGCGAGGACAGCAGTTTGGTGGCTACACAGGTGATGATGAGGAGTATTGGAGACCCGAGCTTAGACAATACTGTGAATAGAGAAATAGGGCAGAATAAGTTGACATTTAGAAGTAGAATCAGTAGAAGGACAAAGGGGGTGTCAGGATAGTTCCTGAGTTGGTAGATGCCAAGTACATCCACGCTCACAGGGAACACAGGATTCACAGCAGATAGAGGCGGGGTATTGGGGAGATTCCAAGTCTGATTGTAAACACTTTGAGTTTGAAATGCATGAGACACTAGACAGCTACCAGGACTCAGTTCTGGATGTAAGTATAAAGCCAAAACTACCGCAAGAGAGGAAGAAAGGATTAAAGATTTCATTTTTTACTTAAAGGGAGACATTTGGACATTTTTATTTGCTAAGGGAAAGGACCAGCAGGAAGTAGGAGGTTGGAAATAAAGGAGAGGCGCTGGATCAAGTGTGGGCTCTGAGAGGGCTGGGGGTGAAATCAGAGCACGGATGGAGGGACTGGTCTAATATAATGAGGAGAACAATGGCTCTTCTAAATTTGGTGTGAAAGAGATAGGATTAAAGAGAAGGTAGAAACCTGTATTCATGGAAAATCACGGTGAAACACAGGGAATCCTTGTTATGTGGTTGCTATTTTTTTGTCGAAATATAAAATGAGCTTATTTCCTAAGGGGAAAGAGTAAGAAAAGGGCTGAACCGTGTCAGAAGACTTGAAGAGAACAATGATGATTTGCCGGATGTAGAATTCTAGGTTGATTTTTTTCTTTCCCTTCAGCAATATGTGTATGTCCTCTCACTGCCTTCTGGTCCCCATGTTTTCTGATGCGAAGCTGGCCATTACTCTTATTGAAGATCCTTGTATGTGGTGTGTTACTTCTTTCTTGGTGCTTTCAAGATTCTTTGTCTTTGGGTAATTTGATTATGATGTGTCTAGTGTAGATTTGTACTTGGATCTTGTGGAGCTTCTCGGACCTGTAAACGAATGTCATCAAATTTGGAGAGGGGTCATTGTTTCTTTAAATATTCTTTCTGCCCTTTTCCTCTCTTCTCTTGCTGAGGTGCCCATTATACATATATTGTCATGCTTGATTGTATTCTAAGAGTCTCTGAGGCTGTTTATTTTTCTTTATTCCTTTCCCCCCTTCCCCCCCATTTTCCATACTTTATAATCTTGGTGGATCTATCCTTAAATTCTTTGATTCTGTCTTCTGCTAGATTAAACCTACAGTCGAGCCCCTCTAGTGGATTTTTAACTTCAGTTATTATACTTTTCAGGAATCTCTATATGGTTCTTTTTTATAACCTGTGTCTTTTTATTGATATGGTCTTTTTGGTGAGGCATTGTTCTCAAATTTCCAATTGTTCTTCAGGCATTGTTTCTTTTAGTTCTTTGGACGTATTTAAAATAGCTAATTTATGGGGCGCTAGGGTGGCTCAGTTGATTAATCACCTGACTTTGCCTCAGGTCATGATCTCACAGCTCATGGGTTCAAGCCCTGTGTCAGGCCCTGTGCTGACATCTCAGAGGCTGTAGCCTGCTTCAAATTTGTGTGTCTCTTTCTCTCTGCCCCTCCCCTACTCTCTCTCTCTCTCTCAAAAATAAACATCAAAATTTTAAAAATAATAAAAATAGCTAATTTAAAA
The DNA here is from genome assembly GCA_030068075.1 of Paguma larvata. Classification (NCBI taxonomy): domain Eukaryota; kingdom Metazoa; phylum Chordata; class Mammalia; order Carnivora; family Viverridae; genus Paguma; species Paguma larvata. Next base: position 10,694,597 of record CM057837.1, on the reverse strand, counting down.
ATCTTTGTCTAATAAGTCCAGTATCTGGGCTTCCTCAGGGACAATTTCTGACTCCTTTATTTCCCACGTAGGAGACATACTTTCTTGTCTTTTTTCATGTCCTTTTTGTTGAAAATCAGGTATTTTAAATAATATAATATAGCAACTCTGGAATCTCCCCTCCCCCACAGTTTGTTATTGTGCTTGTTGTAATTGTCATTTGTTTAATGACTTTCTTTACTAGTCTTGTAGATTTTGTTTTCATTGTCATTTGTGGTCCCAGGAGTCTCTGTTTCATTAGCCTCATGGTCAACTAGTGATTAGACAGAGGCTTCCCTAAATGCCCAGTACTCACAAGTCTCCCAGTCTTGGTTGAGGGCGGGGCTCTGTGTGCATGTTGGGAAGTGCCTCCAACACACAACCAGGCATTCCTCACCGTAGCCTTCACTTACGGCTTGTGTGGAAACTTAAGGTGTCCCAGAGGTGACAACTTAGGACCCATCTTTACGGAACACACACACACACACACACACACACACACACACACACACACAGCCCTGGGCGTGAGCGTGGCTTTCTGGATTCCCAGAATTACACTGGAACTTTTCACAACCTCCTCAGGGCATCTCATTCCTCAGCTCTTCTTTTGACATTTTTGGTCAGCTTGTTGATTGCCTCACTTATTGGACGTCAAGCAGCTGCAATGTGAAAATATTGCCTCTGATTATTTTCAACAAATGCCTTTGAAGAAATGATTGTTGCACTGGGCAAATAAAGTCAGAACAAATGAAGATAAGCCTTGCAGTGGGATTTTCTGACGAACTACCATTAAGGGAAAATAAAGACAGTTTTCTGTGAATTGGGCTTTGAGGAATCCAACTCGATTCCGTTCACTCTAGAGGCTTCTAGGTTACTGATTTTCACTGGAATTGAGAGGCCATTGGTTTCCCATGTGCCATGTACCTAGCAAGAAGGGGATAGCGCTAACTTAAGTTAAAATACCAGGAAGCCTGCTGTCCTTACAAACATTCATCCACCTTGATCGAGTAACACTTCCCCGATTGTCGCCCGACTTTGGTTAATTTCCAGAGTTCTGAAAAAGTTGATTTTGATATTTTTTTTTTCCAGTGTTGTCATTGCTTTTATGGAAGAGGATTTTTGGAGATCTTTACTCTGCCCATTCCTGCTGATGTCACACAGTAATAAAGATTAGACATAGTTGTTTTGTGGGATGGATCAGAGAGCCACCTGCAAACAGATGAAATGATTGTAGAGGAACATTAGTGATCCAGTTGAGATAGGAGACTATGAGTTGGTAGTGGCACCAATCTGTTGTTTGCCAGCAAGGTCGGCAGAGCAAGTATAGATGTTAAGAAGAGTGACGAACCTGATGCCAGACAAAGATTGGGTGGACAGCAAATAAGAAGAGAAATAGGGCCAGAAAATCTAGAAAGCTATGCAGATAGGGGCACCTGGGTGGCTCAGTCAGTTGAGCCTCCAACTTCGGCTCAGGTCATGATCTCACAGTTCATGAGTTCAAGCCCCGCGTTGGATTCCATGCTGACAGCCCAGAGCCTGGAGCCTACTTCAGATTCTGTGTCTCCTTCTCTTGCTGCTCCTCCCCTGCATACTCTCTGTCTCTTTCTCTCTCTGTCTTTCAAAAATAAATAATAAAACATTAAAAAAAATTAGAAAGCTATGCAGATAAGGAAGGGAAGCCCAGGAAGAAGTTAATGTATTGAAAAAGTGAATGTGTTTGCATAGGAAATGAGAAAACCAGGGAGAAAGACATGGTGATCAGAGGATGGCATGGTTTCTGAACATTAGGAACTTAGAACCATTGATTGTTGATTGGCAAGGTTGTCTCGCTGAACTTACATGAGCCAGAAACAGTGAGGCTCGTATGGTATACTCCGTAGTGGAGACTGAATCCTGTTTCCTGCTCACCAGTACATCCCAGTACCCAACACCATGCCTACTTCATAGTAGGGATTTGACTGATCTTTATAGAAAATACATAAGAAAGATTTATTTTCTAATTGAAGGAACCAGTAAGAGGAGAAAATGACAACTGAGTTAGGCATTGAAGGGATCAAATGTCAGCAAGTAGAGTGTAGGTGAGATAAGGCATTTCCGCCAGGGTGAAAGCGTATCAGACGTAGAAAGAGTTGAAGGACGATTGGTAGTGTAGTTAGGCTAAACTAGGCTACAAGTAGGGAGAAAACACTATTGGTCACAGGTGCAGGATTAGGACAAAATATAGAATATCTTGAAAGCCCAGATTAAAAAAAAAATGTGGGTAAATATATGCAAGGAGTTCTAGCCCCAAGAAGTTTAAAGCAAAAGCTCTATGTGTGATCACAGTTTACAATAGCCATGTAACTATGGCAACAGTGGGAAAGAACAGATTGGAGGGGGAAGAGTGCTCAGAGATAGAGAGACCAGTTGGGAGGCTTTGGAAAATTTGCGATGTTCAGAATAAGGATGTGAAAATGGAAATTAAAAGATAGATGGGAGAGATTTTATGGAATAAAGCAAAATAAAACTGGTGATCACGGAGACAGAATTAAGGACGTAACTGGCTATACTGCCCTTGCTGTATTAAAAAAAAAGTTAAGGGCGCAAAAATTTTGAAAAAATTGAATCTAACCCTACATAGTTTTAAGTTTATTTCCTAATTTTGAGAGAGAGAGAGCGAGCGAGCACATGAGCGGGGTAGGGGCAGAGAGAGAGCAACAGAAATAATCCCAAGCCGGCTCTGTGATGTCAGCACTTAGCCTGAAGCACAGCTCAATCCTGGGAACCATGAGGTCAGGACATGATTCGAAGTCAGATGCTTAACTGACTGAGCCACCCAGGTGCCCCCATGTAATTAAATCAGCATCGTAACTTATTTTCTACTTATGGACAGAATGCTTATATATTCCAGATCGAATGTGAAGTCAGTGTATGAAATGTATCTTTGGAGTATTGTTCTAAATAACATTTTAGAACATTTGCAAAACTAAGTTATTCTTATTGCAAGGTTTTATCAAGGTTTAAATAGTCTGATTAGAAATAGTACCAGGAGGCTAAAAAGGATGAGTGGTTAATATCAATAATTTTAAAAGTTATTATATAAATATACTTGAAGGATTTTAGGAGCGTGTGAAAATTTTAAAGAGACTAGCCTGCAATTAATTCGTATTTTCAGTACATAATTAGACCTTGACTGCCCTCTAGTGGTAAGTATCTTTTGCAAGCACAGTGTGGAGTACAGCATGTATGGCTGCTTCAGGCTCCGTTTGACCAGTCCCTGGTGCGTGGCCTCTCTGTGCTAGGATCTGTGGGGGTACTGGGAACACAGGATTTTATCCGGCCTTATCCTTTATCCTGAGGTGGCTTGTTAAAGGCCTAATTCCTTAATTTCTTCTTCTCTGAGTATCAGTATTCTTCGTAAAATTCATTGGGAATACATCTGCTAACCGCTTCTGCTTTTAGTGTCAATTATCATTAGGTTCATTATAACAGCATAAGAAAATAATTTATACATACTTACGTGAGCTAGAATTACCTACCACGCTTCTACGAATGGAGAGTGTTTAACATCAAGGAAAACATAACAATTGCGTATTTGGAGGAACACTTTTTTTTTATTTTTATTTATTTTTTTAATTTTTTTTAATGTTTATTTATTTTTGAGAGACATAGAGACAGAGAGTGAGCAGGGGAAGGGCAGAGAGAGAGGGAGACACAGAATCCGAAGCAGGCTCCAGGCTCTGAGCCGTCAGCACAGAGCCTGACGCGGGGCTCGAACTCACAGACTGTGAGACCATGACCTGAGCCAAAGTCGGCCGCTTAACCAACTGAGCCACCCAGGTGCCCCTGGAGGAACACTTTAAGCCTTTGAGACTGGTGCTTGCCCTTTAGGTTTTTGCCAGGATTCCTGTGTCCAAGGCTTGGAAGAGTCTTTGTTCCTAGATTCAACTTCGCAGGCGCTTAAAGAGCCCCTCGTCTGTGCCCAGCTGATGGATGCCACAGATTATGCAAGAGAAATTTCTTGCAGATTGCCTGGATATTTTTTTTTAAACTTCTGTAGATCCAGATTTGCCTTAAATACTAGTATTTCATCAAGAAACAGGATGCTGAACTGTTGTTTCTTTAAACCGTGCTCATAAGTGGCCCTACACTAATGTGAGAAATACAGAATAGGAGCTACGAATCACACAGGCATTTGGAGGACGATCCATATCTTCCATGCTTCAGGCTAAGCACAAGTCCCTTGCGTAATGGTGTCTGTGAATCACATGTGTGTTTCTAGTTCAGACTGTGTCTCGTCGAGGAAGCGTATGAAAGATGCAGCAGCTAAGGTCAGGGGGAGAAATACCAGGACTAAGAAATTCTGCCTCGTTACCTTCTGATTGCCCCGTATTTTCCATATACCGTCCCCTGTTTTCATTACCCGTATTAGTGGAGAGGATTCGTGGTAAGTCTTATTACCAAGAGAAATCTGTAGTGGGCTTTTAAGGAAATTATCTATGATATTTTTTACACCAAATTTGCCTTCCAACCTATTTGATTTAAGCTGATATTAAAATTTGCTTGCATTCTTTGTACAGTACGCATATGAGTGTGGTCCATTGTCCTGGAAACATAAAAAGGGAAAAAGAACCTGTGAGTTTTTAGTAGCTTAGTTTTTTAAAGAATAGAATGTTTTATGCTTAGAAAATTGGGAGTTTAATTTATTTGCACACACCAGAACATAATGTATGATTTTATTTGCAAATATTGGCATAACTAAAAATGGGAATAACTACAGGAGGGGTGTTTTTCTTTCATGAAAAGCAATTTCCAAATGTTTGTGTGGATCATGGCTCATATTCTGTATGTCTTAGATTAGTTCGGGGAAGGTGGTAACTACGATTTAAGGGAGTCATGGATCAGTGTGCTGTCTCTTCAGGAAACACTAAGTCTGAAAATTTGACTTCCATCTTTTTAGTACCGCAAAGCTCTTCTTTCTTCTTCTTCTCCTTCTTCTTTTCTAAGTAGGCTCTACACCCAGTGTGGGGCTTGAACTCACAGCCTAGAGATCAAGAGTTGCATGCTTTACTGAATGAGCCAGACAGGCACCCCTAGAACTACTTTCTTTATGGTAGTAACTGCCTCCAAGTATCGTAAAATCCGATGAATTTTTTTCCCTCAAAAAGCAGCTTGCTGTCCTTTCTTTCAAAAAACCATTGTTACTAAGTAACAGACATGAGAATGTTTTATCCTTCACCATAGAGATGTTTCTCCCTCATTCAGGCTCCTGTCCACCCCCAAACTGAATGCATTAGAAGCAAATATTTTCCTCTTCGGAGGATTTTGTACGTGCAATGTCCTCCATATGCTATTATAAGTGTCTTATTTTTAAGCTCTCTTAATGCATTTATTTTTCAGTGAGATGCTCGAATGTAGTGCATGGTGTGTGTGTGCATGTGTGCGTGCGCACGTGTGAGCATGCATACACGAGCACTTGTGTAAGGTGGCATTTTGAATTTGTGGCTCTCGCTGCTGGAGACATGACCAATGCTTGGAGCCGACAAGGTTGTTAGGTGTGCGCATGGTGTGTATGTGGGGAAAAGACGAAACAAAGCGTTGCCCATTCAAAGACTTAACCCAGCTTTCGAAAGACTTGTCAATAGATACAGTTCGCTTCTATGTCTTGAAATCAATGGAAACATCTTAGCCCATTGTCTCTTTATGCCTGTCTCATCTTCAGTAGATGATCTCGCTCTGTGTTTATTGGTGCCCTTTAAAGCTTATTTGGGTCAGGTTTATGGTTGTTGTATGTTCACATCAAATCCGTGGTTAAGCTGGTATTGAACTTCTATTATTTATGAGGTCTTTCCCAACTCTTAAGAGGGGACCAGATGAGGACTGCTTGGCCGGCTCAGTCCATTAAGTGTCTGACTGTGGCTCAGGTCATGATCTCATGGTGTGCGGGTTTGAGCCCTGTGTCGTGCTCTGTGCTGACAGCTCAGAGCCTGGAGCCTGCTTCGGATTCTGTGTCTCCCTCTCTGTCTTTCTGCCCCTCCCTTGCTCTCTCTCTCTCCAAAATAAATAAATACATGAACATTTTTAAAAAGGGAGAACAGATGAGAACGAATATCTAAGCAGTACCTCCCGACTCTGTGCCAGCTACTGGAGGCAGAGTGGAAAGAACACAGGCTGTCTAGCATTAGGTGGCTCCAGAATTTTGCCATTCGTCACTTGTGTGACTTTCGTCAGCATCACTTAAGTCTCCTCTTCCATCTAACCCAGATCTTAGCTGAGCTGATGGTTTATCCTTTGACGTATCAGCTCAGTGGACCCTTGTCCCATGCCCCGTGATTTCCTAGGGGCTTCCGTTCTCATGACTGTCCTGTTCTCCATGCACATCTTGTTTTTACGTATCTATGTGTATATTTGCACACACGGATCCTGATGTTGGACTTGACTCTTTTGTTTTCCCCTCAAAACTTAAACACAACATTTGTATGTGTAGCACGGTATGATGCAGACGTGAGAGCTTGGAAGAGTTTTGCCCTTAGCCGTGCCGTCTGGGAGATTTGTCACTGGTTACCCTTCTCCGCCATTTATCTCTTTACCCCATGGCTTTCTCACCTCTCGGCAGCTCCCTCCTTCTTCTCTCTCCTCCACAAATGTCTACTCGTTTCTCGCGCAGAGCAGTTCAGATCTCTTTTGTTGGCTTCTTTCTAGTCATGCCTTCAAGTTCATCTCAGATTCTGCTGCCAAACCACCAAGAGGCTGGTAGGTGTTTTTCCTGCAGAAAGATAGCTCCTCCTGAACAGGGGCGAAGGGGGAAAGCATCACCCACCTTGCAGTGTCACTGAGGTTCGACAACTCATCTCTCCGTTGGAAGCCCCTGTATTTCCCCTTCCCAAAGCTGGTTCTCTGTGATAGTGGTCGATCCTATGTATGTGTACACTTCATACGATGTGAACCAGGGTAAGAGAGACGGTATCAGGACCACCATCACTGTAAGTTTAATTACCGACGTTGTGTGATGTCCTCTCTCCTCTTGGAATTTCCTATCCAGTGGTCACCAGAATCTCTTTACATTCACAGCCGCCAGAGCTGAAGTGTGTAGCGGCACCGGGGAGAGGTTCCGAATCTTCCGCGCTGAGAAAACCTATGCCGTCAAGGCAGGGAGGTGGTATTTTGAATTCGAGGCTGTCACTGCTGGAGACATGAGAGTTGGATGGAGCCGGCCAGGTTGTCAACCTGATCAAGAGCTGGGCTCGGATGAACGTGCCTTTGCTTTCGATGGCTTCAAGGTGAGCAGACTTGGTGGAGCCCCAGACCCCAAAGTTTGTAGGCTCCAAATTCTGTAGGCTGCTGTGCCCTGGGCATGCATCTACCTACTGTGTGTGTGTGTGTGTGTGTGTGTGTGTGTGTGTGTGTGTGATTTCCCCTGCTGTTCCATTGGGTAGTGCAGTATAATCAGGACTTTCTGGAGCACCAACTCAGGAGAAATAGTTCCCAGGGAAATTTTCTCCTTCTGATCTCAAAACATTTTCCCCCACAGTGAAATGCAAGAAGTAAAACATTGCTACCAAAAAAATGAATCATGCTTGTTTGTCACAAGTGTTAAAATGCATATGCTAATTAAAAATACATATACTTTGGAGCTCCTGGGTGGCTCAGTGGAATAAGCATCCGACTCTTGATTTCAGCTCAGGTCATGATCTCACGGTTCGTGAGCTCCAGCCCCGGGTCAGGCTTCGTGCGGATGGCTGGCGCCTGCTTGCGATTCATTCTCTCCCTCTCTCTGCCCCTCCCCTGCTCGCACTCACTCTCCCTCTCTCTCAAAAATAAATAAACATTAAAAAAAACTATTAAAAATGCATAGACTTTGACATAGCAATTCCATAGAAGAAATTTATCCTGAAGCAGTAACAAATGATGTAGCAACACATTTAATAGCCATGAGAATGCTAAGGACAGTGTTGTTTATAATCACAGAAGGTTTTCATTTTCGGCATTATTAGTAATCTTTCTTAAGGTGGATGGAAGCTGGTCATTGCTTTTTAAAATTTTTTACCTATACATTATATACGTGTTTAAAGATTATTTTATGTGCATAAATTATTCAAAAAATAGGGGTGCCTGGGCGGCTCAGTCGGTTAAGCGGCCAACTTCATTTCAGGTCATGATTTCACAGTCTGTGAGTTCGAGCCCTGCGCCCAGCTTTGTGCTGACAGCTCGGAGCCTAGAGCCTACTTCAGATTCTGTATCTCCCTCTCTCTCTGCCCTTCCCCTGCTCATGCTCTGTCTCTCAAAAATAAATAAAACATTAAAAAAATTCTTCAAAAATAATGTATATATGAACCTAGCCACAATAGTCAGTTTTGGTTGATAAAATTATTGGTATTTTAGTCTTTTATTTCTATTCTGTGATTTTTTTTTTCTGTGAATTTTCATTCCTTTCATATGAAGGGGAAAAGTTATTTTTAATGAAAAAGAAAAGTTAGAGCAAGCAATTGTAAGGAGATTTGACATTTGAGTACTGAGATAGGCGTGTGGGGGACAGCACTTCTAGGCTAGAAATTAATAATGTGTCTTCTAGGGGACAGCTGACCCACTTTGTTGTGAAACACCACGTTTCCTGAACCTGTTTTTTACTTCAGATGGAAAAATCTAGCACTTATTGAAACCTAATACTTTTTGAAATAAATTTTTAAAAAGTAGAGTGTATTATACTTGAAAATAATCATATCATTGCTTTATGTTGGTGACTATACCCCCGACATATCAACTTGCAATGAAGGCAATGATTAAGGGGAAAATGAAAAGATTTTCTGACTAAATAATGATATAACTAATTTTGAACCCGTAAATCAGCAGAATGTACTTACAGATTCAGGAGTGACATTTATCAAAACTGTGTTTGAATTGTATTTATAATGTGAGATCTCACCTGTATATACAAAACATTGTTGGCATGTTTATTTAATTTTTGATGTGTTATTTCAGTAAACTTCCTAAGAATCTTCTTAAGTTTGATTTGGAGCTTTTTAGGTTTTAGTATATCCTGAAATGCTTCAAGATTTCTATATTGTTAAAGTATCTGTGCCATTGGTTTCAAGAAATGGAATTTTATTTTGAAGTAGATGAAAACTAGAATGTCATTTTCAGTGATAAATTCTCAGCTTCATTTTCTTCTCGTAATTCTTTGTATTTGGGGGGAATTGAGAAAAACAACCCCAATCCTGGGAAGCATTCATTTTAGTGAGAAAAAACAATTTGTAAAACAAATATCTATCTATCATCTAAAATTTTAACGTTTATTTATTATTGAGAGACAGAGAGAGACAGAGCATGAGCATGGGAGGGACAGAGAGAGGGAGACACAGAATCTGAAGCAGGCTCCAGGCTCTGAGCCGTCAGCGCAGAGCCCGATGCGGGGCTCGAACTCACAGATTGTGAGATCATGACCTGAGCCGAAGTTGGACGCTTAACCGACTGAGTGACCCAGGCACCCCTGTTTGTTTGTTTTAAATAGAAAGTATATTGGGTTCGATATTCAAAGTTATCGTTCCTCAAAGTAATGACATAGCATTAGTTTTTCAAGATTCCATAACATGCAATGTTAATCACAGGGACTTAGAATTCCCGGGAGCCTCCCATCACTTAGGGTGTCATAGCCCGCTGGTGTGTGCGGTGGAACTGAGCCCTTCCTCCCGCTGTGTTACTAGAAGGTGCTACTGGGAGTCATACCAGTAGTGGTGGGAGGGTGCTGTTCTCCTGGCTTTTTCTGTGACAGGTGACTCTTCTGTCCCTTAGGCCCAGCGGTGGCACCAGGGCAACGAGCACTATGGGCGCTCTTGGCAAGCGGGCGACGTTGTAGGGTGCATGGTGGACATGACAGAACACACCATGATGTTCACGCTGAATGGCGAGATCCTTCTCGACGACTCGGGCTCGGAACTGGCGTTCAAGGACTTCGATGTTGGTGACGGTAAGCGTTCTGCGGGTTGCGTGCCTTTCGGGTTCGCAGCACAGCGAAGCCAGTCGTTCTAATGTTTCATAACCAGCCATCTTCGAGGGCGAGCGAGCGGATGAGTTGCAGCTGTAAATTGCCAGGCGCCGTATGGCTTATTTGATCAGACACCCTTGAAATTACTTCAGCAGAAACACTACCTCTCCTCCCTAGCTAGATTTCAATAAGGCAGCAGTGGCCTTCATGCGTGTGAATCAGAAAGTGAATGGCAGCTAAAAGGATAGTTTTCCACAAACGTGAAACTTTCATTTAGAACGTCCCTGTTTAATCAGCCGCTTATGGCTTCTTTCTGTTCATTCATCTCACAAAGTGTAATGAGACCCTAGCAGGTGTCGGGCCCTCTGCTGGATGCGGAGATGACAAAGATGAATAAGACACTGTCCTATTTTTATGTAGATTCCAGTATACTGGAGGAAGTCAATACTGGAATAAGTTCTGTTCATCGGAGAAGCTCTAAATTGAAGAAATGCAGACTGTTCTTTGGAAGCACAATGCAGGGCTTTGAGATGACCTTGAACGAGGTTGTGAAGGAAAAGTGAAAGCCCTTTGGGAGTAAATGAAAAAGGAATTGTTCAAAGCTGCCCTCCTAGGAAAGTAGCCCCTGGCCACATGGGGTTATCTGAATTCATGTTAATTTAAATGAAATAAAGCCATAGTTGAGTTTCCCTGCGGCATTTGCTCCATTTCAGGTACTCATTGCCCCCCTGTGGCTAACGGTGCCTCTCCTGAACAGCTCAGACTTAGAGCCCTTACATCATCACAGAAAGTTCTTTTGGATGGTGTTGCTCTAGAGTGTGTAAGCAAGACAGTACTTAACAAATTACTATATAAATCACCTTTTAAAATGAGCTCACACATTTTTTTTTCCAAAATGGCTTTTGGATATATCCTATTATTTGAGTATATATAGTCTTGGATTTTAAGATATATGCCTTAGTCAGTATTTTTAGTATTCTATAAACCTGTCACTGATCTGCAAAAGTTAGCCAGTTCATTCCTTGCATTAAGCTCTATATTTATTCATTCAACAAGCTTTTAATTTTTTTAAATGTTTATTTATTTTTGAAAGAGAAAAAGAAACAAAGAATGTGACCAGGAGAGGGGCAGAGAGAGAGGGAAACACAGAATCCAAAGCAGGCTCCAGGCTGTGAGCTGTCAGCACAGAGCCCGATGTGGGGCTCGAACCCATGAACTGTGAGATCATGACCTGAGATGAAGTCAGATGCTTAACTGACTGAGCCACCCAGACGCCTGTTAAATTTTTTAAAATATTCATTATTTTTGAGAGAGGGATGCGAGGAGGCAGAGAGAGAGGGAGACACAAAATCCGAAGCAGGTTCCAGGCTCCAGGTTGTCAGCACAGAGCCTGACACAGGGCTTGCACCCATGAATTGCAAGATCAAGACTTAAGCCAAAGTTGGACGCTTAACTGACTGAACCACCCAGGCACCCCATCATTCAACAAGCTTTTGAGCAGCCATGACCATCATTTCTCAAACACGATTTGCAAAACTAATAGGAATTTTATATTTTTATAACTTAATTTCTGTTTTGCACACCTGTATCTCTGGGTGGCAAAGCTGGTACTCTACTAACCCATCAGCCATCTCCCTTTCTCTCTTTGTGAGTGTTAAAGTATCAGACAGCGGGTGGGAGAGAGAACTTTTCTGTGTTATGTATCTGTACTGGCCAGTATGATGAGTGTGACCTGAGATTTTATTTTTTTATTGATTGTTATTTAATAATTGTTGCATACTATGCCTTCCTTCATTGGAAGGAAATACCTGTGTGAGTTCTTTTGTGTAATTTATGCCACATAAATTTATGTGTGCGTTAGAATTATAAACCATGTGGAATGCCCACCCATATTGTTTAAGCACGTAACAAATGTTAATTCCGCAGCACTGTTGTGAAGACAGTCACCATCATGTGATGAAATAGACTCCGAGGGAGTCTGGCTGAGAGTCATGTAAACAGCATTTTTTACTTTACACCTCACAGCATTTTTAAAACTTAAAAAATGACGTGAGCCCTATACTGATACCTCTACTGTAGAGTTAATACAACATTCTGACGGATTATCTGAAGATTTTATGGTGCATACTGTTGGGCTTTTGTTGGAGGTGTTGGGGAGGTATCTTTTGGTCTCCAAGCCACATTATAAGTTTCATGTAGCTATGATCATTAACAGTTAACATTACTAATTAGCAAGTGGTCATAATTCTGAATTTTCTTCCATAAAGGGGAGTTTATCCATGCCAATGACTTTAAAATGCTTTTTGGAATTTTCCATTTCTCCCTCAATTAGCTTTACTTAGCCTACTAAAAAATAGGAAATTCGAAATTTGATGGGCCCGCTCTGGTAACTGTAACGGGGTCCCTGAGATGGGCTCCTATTATAATTCACCTGTTACCACCGAGAGGTAGCCCTTGAGACAAGTAAGGCTCAAAAGAGCAAGTTCGAAAAGCTATTTACGTAGCTCAACACATTTTTTAGCACAGGAATATGTGGTTGTTGCTGAAGCGCTACAGAGGCCATCCTTGGATCTAGTCTACTCAGAGAGAGAGAGAAGGGGAACCCTAGCGTGTGCAGGGCATTGCCAAGCATTCCTCTTCATCGGGAGTCATTAGATGGATATGTAATTCCCTCAGTATGTATGCCCTTAACTAATCAGGAGTCATTTTTGTCACAAACCATGTTGTGTGTAGTGTGAATGTTGGCATTCACACGTTTACCCACAGAGTACTGGTAGCCAGACACCTGCTCCTTTGCAAGAATCTGAAAGGAGCTCTGACTCATCCAGTCCATCTTCGTAAAGCCAGAGATGATTATCCCATATCAAATTTGGGACTCAAGCTTTTTTTTTTAAGTAATAATTTTTATATGGAGTGTATATACTTCCTTTTGATATACTTCTTGATATACCTCCTCAAGAGCCTAATGGAGGTGATTCTTCCCATGTCAGGTGGAGGACAAGAACAGGACTAGAAGATATTTGAAATATGACTGTATATTATTTGTATATTTATAATTTAAATTTATAATTAATTTATAATTAATATATATTGTCTGATATATTAAAATATATAATATATGTATATATGTATAATTTATATTATATATAATAGATATAATTTATATTTATGTTATATATTATAAATATATACATATAATTTATATTATTTGCGTAATATTAATATATATTTTTCATTTTTCTTACCACATAGTTCTTTTGATTGCCTTAGTAGCCACTATATGTGTGTCAAGCTCACTGTCTCTGCACTAGTAAGGAGGAATTAGGATAATGGTAAAACATGCCAAACCAAGCATGGCACAGATTATGAGAAGAATTAAATCTAGAACACTTACAAAATCTTTTAGTACTTTAGCAGCCGTGGTACATTCCTGCGCTCAGAAGTCTGTTGTTGTGAATGGTTTTCAGACTTGTGATACGGCAAGAAATAAAAGCAGAAATGATGAGAATGAGAAGAAAGAAAACAACAAATCTATCATTATTGGCAGATAATGTAATTGTTTGTGGAGAAAACTGCAAAGGATCTATAGACATTAATAGGAAGCATTTAGCAGAGTAGCTTTTCCATGCTAGATGCAAGTGTGAAACTGAATTAGAAAGAAGGTACCATTCACAGTGGCATCAGGTATTTTGAGTAATGAATTTTTACTCTAATAGAAGGTGTACAATACCTTTACAGAGAAAATCATTGAGCTTTACTGAGAGAGTAACTTTTATTAAGAGATTTACCATAAACAGTCGGCTGATCTTAGACAAGGATACCAATACTACATAATGGGAAATGATAGGATCTTCAATAACAGATGCTAGGAAAACTGGATATTCACATGTAAGAAAATAAAATTGGATCCTTTGTCCAGTTTTGGACCATACACAAAATGTTTTTTGACTCTACACAAAATGGTATTGGACAGTACACAAAAATCAACTGAAAATGAACTCAAGACCTAACTCTAGGACCTGAAACTGTAAAATTCCAAGAAGGAACATATGGGAATAGCTATTTGGCAGTGGTCTTGGCAATGATTTTTTTTGGATATGACCCCAAACGCAGTCAAAAAAAAAAAAAAAAAAGGAAAAATGGAATTACAGCGGATGAAAAACCTTTTGCACTAGAAAAGATGCCATCAACACAATGAAAAGGCAATTTATGCAATGGGAAAAACATATTTTCAAGCTGTATATCTGATGAAGGGTAATTTTTAAAATTTATAAGGAGCGCCTGCAACTCATTGGCAAAAACAATAAATGACCCATTTCAAAAATGGACAAAGTAACATTATAGATATTTCTTGAAAGAAGACATACATATGGCCCACAGTTACATGAAAAGGTGCTCAATATCACTAATCACCGGGAAACTACAAATCAAAACCACAGTGAGACAGCACTTCATGCCTATAATCAAACACACTAAAGATAGCAAATGTTGGTGAGGGTGTGGAGAAAAGGAAACCCTCAGGTGCTGTTGGTGAGACTGTCAACTGGTTCAGTCACTATAGAAACCCGTATGGAGGTTCTTCAAAAAATTAAAAATAGAACTACTGTGTAATCCAGCAATTCCCCCTTCTGGGTATTTACCCAAAGAAACTGAAATTAGGATCTCGGAGAGATTTCTGCACTCCTACGTTCATTGCAGGATTATTCACAATAGTCAGGGTAAGGAAACAGCCTAAGTGTCTGTTGACAGATGAATGAATAAAGAAAATGTGAAATGTACGTACAATGGAATATTATTCAAGCCTTAAAAAAGATGTAAATTCTGCCATTCGTGACAGCATGGATAGCTGGAGGACATTATACTAAGTGAAAGAAGCCAGACACAGAAGGACAAATCCTAAGTACTACACGATACCATCTACACGATGAATCTAAAATACTCAGACTCATAGAAGCAGAGTGGAATGGTGGCTGCCAGGGGCTGGGGAAAGGGAGAAATGGGGAAGTATTCGTCAAAGGATAGAGACTTCCAGTTGTACAAGATGAGGAAGTCCTAGAGAGCTTCTGCCTTTAGGTAACTATAGGCCTGAAATATATGCCTAACATTTTGGCGTATACAAAGAAGGTAGATCTTAGGTTAAGTGTTCTTGTCGCACACCACATACACATTAATGATGATAATGATGATGATGATGATGATAAAAATAAGAGAGCAGGAGGAAGCTTTTGGAGATGATTGCTATGTCAATGGCATCGATTGTGATAATTTCATGGATGTGCACTTATCTTTAAATTCATCAAATGGTGTACATTAGGTATGTACAGCCTTTGATATATCAATAATATCTCAATAAAAGAGTTTTAGGAAGAGATTTATTACTAAATAAATGAGAGCCGTATTATGTTCATGGAGGAGACAACAGCCTTAAAGAATTAAAGGTATTAATTCTTTCCAAAATTGATGTGTAGATTCAGTCCAAACATCATGCTTTGTTCATTAGAGTCTCAATAAGTTTCTCATGGGGATTGACATGATGTTTCCCAAATGTACATAGAAGAGTAAAGGACTCCAAGATCTAGGTCACGTATGATGAAGAAAAGTAGGCATATGTCCTACTATGTTTATTTTGATGGATAAAATAAATACGGATTTATTTTGAAGCTATAATCATTAAGACAGAGTAGTATTAGTGCAGGGATAGGGAAGTTAATCAATAGGGTATAATAGAGATGACAGAACACCAGCACATGTACGGAACCTATTTATTTATTTATTTATTTATTTATTTATTTATTTATTTGTCTGTTTATTTATTTTATTATTTTTTAACGTTTATTTTTGAGACACGGAGGGACAGAACATGAGCAGGGGAGGGGCAGAGAGAGGGAGGGAGACACAGAATCTGAAGCAGGCTCCAGGTTCTGAGCTGTCAGCATAGAGCCCGTCGTGGGGCTCAAACTCACAGATCACGAGATCATAACTTGACCTGAAGTTGGACGCTCAACTGACTGAGCCACCCAGACACCCTTTTGTATGGAGCATTCTAATGTAATGGGTGGAATGTCGCAATGGTGGGGAGAGGAAGATTGTGAAAAATGGGATCTGGATGGAAAGGATGAGACTGGATCATTTCCTCACACCGTATATGTGGCAGCCAGCCCCAAAGGGACTGAGGTCTTAAACGTCAAAAGGAAAACTTTGCAGCTCCTGGTAGGAAATATAGACAAATCTTCTAGACTGTGGGGTAGAAAACTCTTCCTTTAGAGAATGAACAAATATACACAGAAACCAGTGACTCTAAAAGACTGGTAAATCTGTACAAATTTAAGAACTTTTATTAAAAGAATAATAAAAAACCTTAAAGGAAATGGAAAAACAATTCATTAGTGGGGTCGTGGAACCCAAATGCAACATAAACACCTGAAAAAAATGTTAGTATTAAGAGAACATAAAGAACCGAAATCAGTTTTAAAAAAAAGAAAGAAAAGCCATGAGTTGACATCTCATAGAAGAAATTCATATGGACAATCAAGATTTGAGGAAACGTTTGTTATTGTTAATGATCAGGGAACTGCAACCCCGTAATTAATGCTATTTTAAGTCCATTCTATTGGCAAAAATCTTTTAGAGGTCGTGCGATACCAAGTGTTGACTCTCCATGGGAGCTCTTTAATGTTGCTCTTGGCAGTGCACTGACAAAAACAGTTTGACAGTATCTCTGGAAGTTGAGTATTTACATACCCATTACCCAGAAATTCTACTCCAGTTCCCCCAGTGACATTTATACATCTCAAGCGCAGAGGACCTGAACAAGAATGTTCATAGGAACACTGCTCACGATAGGCAAAGCCAGGGAGCCATCAGGTGCACACCTTCAGGAGAACGGATGAATAAACTGGGAAACTACAGTGATAGATGACAATAGGAATATTTCAGGGAAAGAAGTAAATCATCAAAGAGAATTATGACAGGCAAAGGCAGTGCCCTGCAAAGATATCCATGCCCTGCTCCCTCAAACCTGTGAATAGATCGCCTTGCTTGGAAAAAGGGATTTTGCCCTAGTGATTAAGGTAAGAATCTTGAGATTGGAAGATTCTCCTGGATTATCTGGGTGGTTCCAGTATAATCACTTGAAGGTCTTTTGAAGAGGGAGACAGAAGTTGGGGGTGAGCAGGAAAGAGAGAGAGAGAGAGTGAAGAGACTCGAAGGCTGGCTTTGAAGGAGTAAAGAGCCGGGAATCAGGGAAGGAAGGAAGCCTCTAGAAGCTAGAAAGGGCAGGGAAAAGATTCTCCCCCAGAGTCCAGAGTCCCTAGAATGAACACAAGCCCTGTGGATGGACACTTTGTAGCCCAGTTTAAGTCCACTTGGGACTTTTGGTCTTCAGAAATATAAGCTAATAAATTGGTTTTGTGTTAAGTCACTAAATTTGTCGCGTTTTGTTACAAAAGCAATAGGTAATGAATACAAGAATAATATAGCATGTTAACCATTTTTGTAAAAGTTTTAAGCAACCAAAACTTTCAAGGTCTGTTTCAAAAGTACATAGAAAGAAAGAGAGTGCTGATTTTAGTATTTAAGGTGATAATGGTTCCTCAGGTGGAGGGAGGCAGGGAGATGGGAACATGAGCATAATATGGTTAGTTGTAAGCTATTGTTAATGCTCTAGTTTTTCCATTGGGTGGTGGGTTAGCAGATGCTCATTAAAGTATTTTTTTAATGTTTATTTTTGAGAGAGAGACACAGAGCATGAAAAGGGGAGGGGCAGAGAGAGAGGGAGACACAGAATCTGCAGCAGGCTCCAGGCTCTGAGTTGTCAGCACAGAGCCCGATTGCGGGGCTCAAACCCACAAACCTCGAGATCACAACCAGCGCTGAAGTCAGACACTTAATCGACTGAGCCACCCAGGCACCCCACTTATTATGCTATATTCAAAAGTCCAATTAAAGAAGCAAAAGCAGGTCATGATAAGAGTGTGTCAAGAACAACAATTTGTAATTAATCTACTTTCCACTTCTATGCACTTGGGATTCTTTAAAGAAGAGATAAGAGAGTCATGAGCATGTCCATAGAACTTTGGGGAATGACCTAGTAAAGAGGGAGAAATTGATGGTAAAAGTCTGAGAGACGATATTAACTGAAATGAAGTTCCTGATAAGTTGAAGAGGGGTGTGATCTCCAGCACAAGTGACCAAGAAGAATCTTTCCTTCTACAGGAGAGGAACTATGGGTGTGAGTATAAGGAATGATAACGGCCTCTATCTTGTGAGCGCGGTGCCTCATGTTTACTGGGGAACCTCCTAGGCAACATAAATGGCTTCGTATTTCCCACAGTACCAACCAATTTCTGTTCTCTGTATTTCTCCGTCTTCTTCAACCCCCTCATATTTGATCGCCTTGTGTCCCACATGTTACCCTCTCGTTGCTTTCTTCTCTGGAGTCCTGTCTCAGGGAGAGGTCTCCCTGTCCACATTCCAACATAATGTCTACACAAGAGAGTTGTTTTCAAAAGATTTCTGAACAGGAATTCTAATGGTGCACCAGCCCTTTTGGGGAGGTGTATCTCATTGGAATCTCTTCTCCCAGTCTGCAGTTATGATGAGGTAGTGGGAATGGCGGCCATGTTCTTTCCCCCTCAGTGTTTCCCCTGCCCTCCATCCTTAGGGTCAGTCTGAGGCCACCTCAGGGAGGGAAGAGCCCTTCATCGAATGCCTACAGCTGCTCTAGGCCTCAGGGAGAAATCACCTTTTCCTCGGTAAGCTTTCAGATTGGGTTTATCTCTTGCTTTTTGGTAGCAGCAGAATGTTAAATCTCAAAGGCTGAGATCTTGTTGTTAGCCTAGAGAAAAGAAGCCAGGAAGACTACTACCCAATGGCATTTTCTCTAGGACTCTGGAGAGACCGAAGAAAATGTTGTGGTTCACACATGATCTAACCCAGTGCCCCAGTTAAAAAAAAAAATCAGAATCTTAGACCCAAGTACCAGCCTCTAGCAAATTGTACTTTTTATTTGCTCTGTGTCCTCTTCCCTGCCTTATGAGGATATTTTATTACTTAAAGCACACTCATAGGGCAAATTTCCACAGGTCCAAAAATAATTATCACTAATTTCAACAGGAAAAATAAGGGTGCATCCTTGAGCCTCCCAGTTAAACCTTGTTTATACTAAAGCAATACCAGATCTCCCTAAAATTATGTCAGTATTGAACATGGTTATGCCCTAACTTAAAAGGCATTCTCTCCTTTATTCGTTCTTTGATTTGGTTGTTTATGGCTCTCCTCAGTCTCTCTCTTAACTGTCACATAGTATAAACTTCAGATTCCCTCACAAAATATAAATGTAAAGAAAAATATAAATGTAAGAAAAGCAAAATAATGGACACCAGGGTGGCTCGGACGTCTAAGCATCTGACTCATGGTTCCAGCTCAGGTCATGATCTCAAGACTCATGAGTTCAAGCCCTGCATCAGGCTCTGCACTGGCAGTGGGGAGCTGCCTGGGATCCTCTCTCTCCCTCTCTCCCTCTCTTTCTCTTTCAAAATAAATAAATAAATAAACTTAAAAAAAAAAAAAGAAAAGCAAAGGAAAGTAGCGACAGTAAAGCAAAAAAGAAAACAGAAAGACCAAGGAACGTTGGTGAAAACGTGGGAATGCTTTGACACTTACCTGGCACTTTGAGGTCGTAGGGACGATGGGGCACAGAATTTTCTGTGATACGTAATGTGCGTCCCACACTTATTTGAAAGAACTCATGCCGTATGAGCCCGTTCTTACTACTGTGAAGATGAAGGCACATCTTCCTTCTGCTGGGGCTTGCTACCTCCTAAAGTGTGTGAAATATCAGCTATGCTTTCTTATAAAAAAGGAAGAAATACCTTGTTAAGAGTATTAAATGAAATGTCCCCAATACAGGGGTTCCTTCAGGGTCCCTCAGGGCTCAGCAGGCATGGCTTCAGAGAAGACGTGTCTGTTGGTGAATACAGCATTCTGAACACAACCATGTCTGTGTCCCTGTTATGGACTGGATTGTGCCCCACCCCCATCCAAATTCATATGTTGAGACCCTAACCCCCTAATGTGACTGTATTTGGGCCTTTAAAATAATAATTAAGGGGCACCTTGGTGACTCAGTTGGTTAAACATCAGACTTTGGCTCAGGTCATGATCTCATGGTTTGTGAGTTTGAGCCCCGTGTCCGGCTCTGTGGTGACAGCTCGGAGCCTGGAGCCTGCTTCAGATTCTATGTCTCCCCCTCTCTCTTCCCCTCCCCCACTTGCTCTCTGTCTCTGGCTCTCTCTTAAAAATAAATAAAACAAAAATTTTTTAAAAATATTTTTAAAAAATAAAGAAATAATTAAGGTTAGAGGAGGACCTAAGGGCCAGGCCCTAATCCAGGATGACTGGTTCTTATAAGAAGACAGTTGTGGGGGGTGCCCATGTACAGAGGAAAGGCCGTGGACGGTGGCCATCTGCAAGCCAAAGAGAGAGAGACCTCAGGAGAAACCAAACCTGCAGTCACCTTGATCTTGGACTTGTGAGAATCAATTTCTGTTTAAGCCACCTGATCCGTGCTATTTTGTTGTGGCAGCTGCAGCAAACTGATACACTGCTCACCTAGTACCACTCTTGATTTGCTCCTAAGTACGGAGCCTCCTTGTGCTCACTTCGGCAGCACATATACTAAAATTGGAATGGAGCCTCCTGTTACCCATAGTTTGAAGAGCTAATCATACCCTCAATTTACAGCGAGAAGAGAGTCATTTAAAATCATGCCATATGGTGAAAGAGCAGTTGTTTTGTCAGATTACCTGCATTTTACAAAGTCGGCTGTAGGTACCCATCTCGTGCTGTGTAAATGGCTCATCGCACTGGAGCTTTTTCAACCTTGTCGGCTCTTGTGTAAGTAAAGATCAGTTCAGGGGCTGTATCTGTAATCATTACAACCAAATCCAGAAGTGAGGCTTTCGATGTTATATCTGCCACCCGAGAGGACAGTGAGCAAAATTCTTGGTGCCGAGTCTACATGGAGTCCCTTTCTAGGGGAGCAAAACAGAAGAATATTGTTGGAGTTAAAATAAACGCATAGCTTTCGGTTGAAAAGGCCTTGAAGGAAAAAAAGGGAGGGAAGGAAAACTATCCATTACTGATGATACCATGCTACCTTTAAAATAGGAAAAATATAGAACTGTCAGAACTGTACCTACAGTATTTTCACGCTCAGTTGAAATATTGCAACATATTAACCACCTAATGGAATCGTGTGGCTCATTTACAAGATTTTCAACATGACATGAATTAAACGTCCAGTATTACACCATCCCAGATCCCACCCTTCCGGCTCCCTCATAACGTAAGTCACTAGTCACTCTGCAGAACCTACCGTTGATAACAGACCTGAGGCGCAGGTCTGTATCAGACCGGGGACAGTAACTTATTAAGAATCTCCCTAATTAAAAATCAGTACTCATGGGTAGAAGAAGTTAGGACTTAAAGTCACTGCCATCGGGCCGTCGAAACAGCCAATTGTGTTGGGACACTGGATATTTGGAGTGAAGATAAGGGCATCAGTTACAAAGTGGTGGACAAATTCTAGAGTAGGAAGATGTCGGGAACTAGAATAATTGGTTTCATAGTTTTGTCTAGAATCAGGAAGGAGAGATCCTCAAACTCTCTGGACTTGTCCAGAAATAAAACTCTTCACTGTGTACTACATTAACAAGTGAGAATGCTTATTTTGATTGCCTAGAGTTAAATTTCAGGTGATCTGATTTCTATCTTTTGAGTTTACGTGCTTTCTACGCGTGTTATTTGGGGAAATTCATCGAGAAATGATTGATGAGTTCAGTGAAAACCAAACTCTGCTTATACTGGGCAGTTAGTTGACAGTGACATTGTATACATTGGTGAAGAGGACACTTACTAGAATTCAGGGTCAAAAATAATATTCCTAATGTTCTTGATGATCCGAGGTGAACCAAGAGCCAGGAAGAAAGTATGGGGGTGTCCCTAATGTGCCAAAGCTGGTGTTACAAAGTCTGCGCGCTAAAGATGAACTTGAAATATAGCAAATTCCCTAAGGAACTTTAGTGTATTTGTTAATACACTTCGTGTATTTGTTAATTCATTTTCTAAGCCAATGTGGAGTAGAAGGGGCAGATTTCTTGTCTGAAGCCCTGGATCCTAGACCCAGTTCTGAAAGTAATAATTCTTGTATGATGTTAGGCAAGTAGCCTCTCTATTTTCGTTTCCCTAAAATAAAAAGCTCTAACCAGATATGATAGGTTTATGCCCTTCCAGTTCTAAAGATCCCCGAAATCTAAGGCAAGTGTGTCTTGTTTTTATTTTGCCCTCCCTCATGCATTCTTGATTCAGATTTTCGCTTCCCATTTCACTAGCTATAGGACCTTAGACAAATGCTTTAACATCTTGTTTCCTCATCTTGAAACATGGGGTTAATATTTAATAAATGGGGAAGTATTTATATATTATCTGGCACATACTAAGCTACTATTAAGTGTTATCCTTCCTCTGTCTGAATAATTCAAACTTGTATTTTGGTGTCATGTCGGCCATTTTTTACCGCTTTTGGCCGTTTGGTTGGGTTATAAATGTGGATCCGTATCTGTAGTCCAGAAACTTCGAAGCCTGAAACCGTATGTTCCTACAACAAGCTGGTATGCTTGTGATCTGCTTTATCTTCTTTCATTTTAGCCCCCGCCACAGATTTCGCACCCGCATCACACCCCCACATCCTGTGACTGCCAGCGCCTTTGCTGGACATGCGTGCTCATCACACACCCCTCTGCTCCGGAGCAGGGAGGCTCATCAGCAGAGAAAGTTAAAATTTGCTGAAGCCATCTGTCTTTTGTTGGAGGAAGCAGTTGAACCATACGTTGTAGCTGCTGTCTTAACAGATTTACAAATGGATAGGGTGGGTCTGGCACAGCCCCAAGAAACCAGTTGGACTCATGGGTACTAATTTAAGATCTGTGGCCGGGAAGAAAACTTCCCTGAGCTGTCATCAGGCTGTGTTATTCGCAAGATGTCAGTTAAGGTGACCGGAATAGAAGATCGAGAACATAAAGCCTAGGAAGGTAGGACCAAACTTTACCTCTGCTGGCATGTATGCTGGCATACGTAACTGTGTGGACATCTATTTTATTGTGTTGGAATGTTTGTGCATTCATCTTATTTCAAACTAATAAAGAACTGAACCTCAAGTGTCATGTGTTGCTATGGGCAGTTATTAAGAGTCATGTTATTTATCAACCCATCTTGTTAAATTTATGGCAAACATTGAGTCAGTCTTGATTGCATTTATCATTTCCTGATATTACATATAATTATATATTATATATATTTTATATCGTATATACATTATATTTTATACTTTATAGTTGCTTGTATATATGTGTTTATATGTGCATAGTTATATCTATTTATAAATATAAGATATCTAGTATAGATATATAGATATAGATAGATATAGATGTCGATATAGATAACTATTTACTTATTGTACCCACACAAAGGTAAGCTCCAGAAAGTCAGGGACTCTTTTCCATTCTGCTCACAGATATATCTCCAGCCAAGAACAGTTCCTGGCACATGGTAGGTGTTCATTAAATATTTGCTGAATGGTAGGACCTGACACTAAATGGAGACGGGGTTGAAGAGTGACTTAGAGCAGGGGTTGGCATATTACGGCCTGAGAACCAGATCCAGTCTGCCAGCTGTTTTTTTTTTTTTTAATAGTTTATTGTCAAATTGGTTTCTATACAACACCCAGTGCTCAATCCAACGAGCGCCCTCCTCTGTGCCCACCACCCACTCTCCCCCCTCCCACAACCATCTCTCCCCTCAGTTCTTTCTTATTCTTTGAGAGTCTCTCATGTCATGTCTTCCTTCCTCTCTGTGGCTTTTTTTTTTACCCCCCTTCCCTTCGTCCCCTCCCCCCTGGTTCTCTGCTAGGGCTAGGTCTTCCAAAGCCTGCCTATGCGTGGGAACATATGGCATCTGTCTTTCTCTGCCTGACTTATTTCACTCAGCATAACATCCTCCAGTTCCATCCATGTTGCCACACATGGCCAGATTTCATTCTTTCTCATTGCTGCGTAGTATTCCATTGTGTACATATACCACATCTTCTTTATCCATTCATCAGTTGATGGACACTTAGTCTCTTTCCATGATTTGGCTATTGTCGAAAGTGCTGCTATGAACATTGGGGTACACGTGCCTCAAAAAAATGAAGATAGACTTACCGTATGACCCAGCAACAGCACTGTTAGGAATCTACCCAAGAGATCCAGGACTGCTGATGCCACCTATTTTTGTAAATAAAGTTTTATTGGAATACTGTCATGCTCTTTCATTTATATACTGTCTGTGGCCACTTTTACACTTCGTCTGAGGTTTGAGTAGTTTCAGCAGAGACTTTGCGGCCTACCAAACCTGATATATTTACACCCTGGCTTAAAGTGTGGATCTTAGGATCTGGCAGGCCTAGGTTGCTTTTCCCACCACTCAGTTGTGAGCAAGTGATTTCAGCTAAAATGTTGGTTGCCTTGTCTAGAAGGTGGTAACAGTTCCTATCTCACCAATGGTTGTTGATGTCCAGTGAGATGAACATCAGATAAATACCCAGGGCACAATAGTCACTACAGGGGAGCCTCGTGGGACGGGCATGTCATCCATTGTCTCCGCCTTTATTTACAGAGCACTTTGCAAGTCTGGCCAGCTGGAAGGGACTGAGGCCTGGCCCTTTTGTCACGTGACTGAAACGTACCTGTAATTTTCCTCTGCTCTCTGTTCTCTGATGTCGTTGCCGTGTAGTTGTTGCTGTATATATTTTAATTTAAAAACGTATAATTTATAGAAATATTGGTTCTTATTATCACAGAAGTTATTAAACCTCCATCTTCAGAAGTCACAGTATGATTTAATTTTTCTTCAGTTCAACTTCATCTTAATGAAAAAGAAAAAACAAACGTGTGCCAATTTCTAACTCTGGGTGTACTTTCTTAATACCTTCCTTTAAAGAGGACTGAAATAGTAAAGCAGTAAAAGTATCATCTCCAGGTGTATATTTGCTCTAATGAAAAAATATATCTTTATTAAAAAGTAACAAATTCTTGTCAAATATTTGGAAAATACAGAGAAGTGTAATAAAATGGTTAAAAGCTATTTATATTCCCAGTACCAGAGAGAAATTTGACTTTAATGTATTTTTTTTTCCCATTTAAAGCCCCGAGATGGAAAAATAAATTTCCACAGCCACCTTTTTAACTTGATATTATATATGTTATCCCAAGATATAAAAACATTTTAAACCTAACTTAGAAAAAAAATTTTAATGTTTGTTTAATTTTGAGAGAGAGAGACAGAGAGACAGAGAGAGACAGAGAGAACATGAGAAGGGGAGGGGAAGAAAGAAAGGGAGACACAGAATCTGAAGCAGGCTCCAGGCTCTGAACTGTCAGCACAGAGCCCGAGGCGGGTCTCGAACTCACGAACCATGAGATCATAACCTGAACCGAAATCAAGAGTTGGACATTCAACTGACTGAGCCACCCAGGTGCCCCTCTGTAACTTTCTTTTAATAAAAAAAACTTCTAATTCTTTCCCATCTTTTTTTAAAATAATTTTTTGACGTTTATTTATTATTTTTGAGAGACAGAGACAGAGCACGAGTGGGGCAGGGGTAGAAGAGAGAGGGAGATACAGAATCCCAAGTAGAATCCAGGCTCTGAGCTGCCAGCACAGAGTCCAACACGGGGCTTGAACCCATAAAACCGCAAGATCATGACCTGAGTCAAAGTCAGATGCCCAACCAAATGAGCCACCCAGGTGCCCCATGTCCTTCCTTCTTTAAAAACCAATCATATGCTATATCTTTTCTTTCTTAAAGTAATATTTACTACGAATATTTTTCTATATAATAATGAAACTTTGAAAACCAGATTCAAAAGCTAAACAGTATTACATATCAAGGGAAAAACGTATGTATTGTGCAAACAGTTTTCTGTGATCATAAACGCAGCCATAGTGAATATTTTGGGACATAAATCTTTCTGTGCAACCCTAGTTACTTGGTTTTTTAAA
This sequence comes from Paguma larvata, assembly GCA_030068075.1. Taxonomy (NCBI): domain Eukaryota; kingdom Metazoa; phylum Chordata; class Mammalia; order Carnivora; family Viverridae; genus Paguma; species Paguma larvata. The sequence goes on along the minus strand of CM057837.1, from coordinate 10,668,517 downwards.
TGAAAATATTTCCTGGGGCACCTGGGTAGCTCACTTGCTTGAGTGTCTGGCTTTTGATTTGGCTCAGGTCATGATCTCACGTTTTGTGGGATCATGTCCCAAGTCAGACTTCGCACTGACAGCATAGGACCTGCTTAGGATTCTGTCTCCCTTTCTCTCTGCCTCTCCCTTGCTCATGCTCTCTCTCTGTCTCAAAATGAATAAAATAGACTTAAAAAAAGTAAATGAAAATATTTCAAACATACAAAAAAGTTCAGATAGTAATTTAACAAACACCTAGCGATCTATGTAGGTGTTTATAACTTCACTTATAGGATAGGGGTTCTTTCTACCTATGAAGTGGCTAGAAAGAAATAAGTATTTACAACAGGAGAAGTTTCTATCTTAGTATCTGCTAGTTTATGTCAAATGGATGTTAGATTTGCCAGTTTATGCAAATGTATTTCAACCTGTCTCAGATCTATTTTATTTATCCAGTCCTTTTCTTCGATTCCTTTCTAGACACTTATTTAAAACAATTTCTCTTGACTGATGCTTCAAGAGCTGTCACAGCTGCACACACAGCTGTGGGCTTTAGTTTTAACTAGAAACTCATCATTCATACTTCCTTGAACGCAGCTGGATATGTTCTTGCTTTCTGGTCGGTAACTCTGTTATGCAACCATTTATTTGAGTATATATTGATAAATACAAAGTGAGTGAAATCATTATGAATTATAGGATGTAATTTTTATTGTCTCATGCTATTTTGATGAATATATATTGCTTTTATATTCACTAATGTAAAAGAAATTTTAACTTTTGTTTATTTTTGAGAGAGAGAGAGAAACAGAGCATGAATGGGGGAGCAGCAGAGAGAGAGGGAGACACAGAATCCCAAGCAGGTTCCAGGCTCTGAGCTGTCAGTGTAGACCTGATGCAGGGTTTGAACTTATGAGTGGTGAAATCATCCATGAGGTAAGATGGATGCTTAACTAACTGAGTGACCCAGGCACCCCCACATTCACTACTTTTAAGGGGGGAGGAAGCATTAAGTCATAATGGTAGACAGTTGCTGGCTTATTCGTAGGATTCACTGCTTCTTTGATCTGTAAGTTACACCATCTACTCTGTAGTCTCCATTCCAATACTGACCTTGTTTATTATGCTACTTGAATTTCTGTGTAAAAATATTATAGAAGGAAAGGAAGAGTACCTAAGCAGGCCCCCTCCACTGAAAATGTTCATCACAGCCCCTTGCTAAAGACTGTTGTTTCCAAAGAATTCAAAGAAACAATTAACGATGTTAAATATATTTTCCCCTTTTTATTCAGTAGCGGGAAGATGTACTAATCTTCCCACCCATTAGATTAGCTGATGAAATATTTTGGTTTTCTCGCCCCCGTCACTTATTGCTGTGGCTTTTGATTTCATTTCTTGTTTACTTTAACTTACATTTTGAATTTCATGTCTTAATTATTCAGGTGTGGATTGCCCTGCTTAATCTATATGGCAGTGACATGAAAGGGAAAGGGACAGATGGAGGAGTTTCAGTGGGATTTTTAGCAACGACATCTGAATATTTATTTATTTATTTATTTCTATTTTCTACGCTTAGATGTAGTGTACTCCAGAAAAAGGGGGGGGGGGACACAGTTTTCCTCAAAGATCAAAAGCAGCTACAGGCGAATGAAAACCTTTAAAAATGTTGCTTCCAGGGGTGCCTGAGTGGTTCAGTCAGTTAAACGTCTGACTTCAGCTCAGGTCATGTCTTGTGGTTTGTGAGTTCGCACCCCACATCGGGCTCTGTGCTGACAGCTCAGAGCCTGGAGCCTATTTCAGATTCTGTGTCTCGCTGTCTCTCCTTGGCCCTCCCCCACTCGTGCTCTGTCTCTCTCTCAAAAATAAACATTAAAACCATTTTAAAAATGTTGCTTCCGATCCTTTTTCCTTTGAGTTGTGTGTAAAGAAATCTGTGGCTTAGGCCGTGTTTGGTAGCTGCTCGTTTTCAAGTACTTGTGTTAGATCGAAGAGCAAACCCACTTGGGCATCTCCTTCCTTCTCACCTTCCTTCTGTGAGAGAGTCCCATGCACTCCTGAGCTAAGAGACTGTGAGATGGCGACATCCTTCCATTAGCGTCCACCCTAAGACCCTGGAGACGAGGGGCTGCTGAGCACCAACCCCTCTACAGGAGTCCAGGGTGAAAGAAGAGCCTTGTCTAGGGGCCACGTTCAGTAAACCATGAGCAAACACGGGTGTTCTGACCCTTACACGTGATGCTTAATGACAGCGGTCCGTCTCTCAAACTACTATTTTACTTTATGCCAACGACTCGCCCAATGATGATTGTTCCGGAGGAGCAGTGCTTTTGGAAATTCCAAACAAACAGGCTCTTACACTAATGATACTGAACGTTCTGTCTTTTTCTTTTCTTCCCAGGATTCATTCCTGTCTGTAGCCTTGGAGTGGCCCAGGTGGGCAGGATGAACTTTGGAAAGGATGTCAGCACCTTAAAATATTTCACCATCTGTGGCTTACAAGAGGGCTACGAACCGTTCGCCGTCAACACGAACAGGGATATTACCATGTGGCTAAGCAAGAGGCTTCCTCAGTTCCTCCAGGTCCCTTCAAACCATGAGCATATCGAGGTTTGCTTTTTCTTTAAAATTCAGACCATCGCCAAAAGCCGGGGGTGGAATGTCTTCACACTTGGGAATTCACGCGTGGACGGTTTGCCGCGGTCTTAAAAAGGTGGCCCTACTGTGTTACAAAGTAGTGGAGTCTGAGCACAGCATGAGGCTCTGATTATAGGTACGTTATGAACACCCGATGAGACTGATGAACAAAATTAATTCTGTTTTTGTATAGGCAACACCAGGCTCAGTCTGAATGAATATAATTGTGACACGAATTTCCCAAACTGTCTTTTGAGTTAGAAGCAACAGTCGAGGATGGGGAAAGGGAAGGAAAAATAAGATAAAACCAGAGAGGGAGGCAAACCATGAGAGACTCTTTTTTATTTTTTATTAAAAATTTTGTTTTAATGTTTATTTATTTTTGAGAGAGAGAGAGACAGAGCACGAATAAGAGAGGGGCAGAGAGAGACAGAGACACAGAATTCAAAGCAGGCTCCAGGCTCTGTCTGACCTCTCAACACAGAGCCCTACTCGGGGCTTGAACCCATAAGCCATGAGATCATGACCTGAGCCGAAGTCAGATGCTTAACCGACTAAGCTACCAGGTGTCCCAAACCATAATAGACTCTTAAATAAAGAGAATAAACCGAGGGTTGCCAGAGGGGCAGTGGGTAGGGGATGGGCTAAATAGGTAATGGGCATTAAGGAGGGTACTTGTTGGGATGAGCACTGGGTGTCATGTATAAGTGCTGAATCACCGAATTCTATTCCTGTAACCATTATTACAATCTATGTTAATTAACTCGAATTAAAAAAAAAAGGCAGAGCTTTGAGTCTATCTGGAACACAGTACTCCCTGCGTTTAATCCTGTCATTGACAAAATTATGCTAAGTGTGGGCCATGTTTGGGGTTTTAAAGACATAATACGTGTTAGCAGTCTTTAGAATCAGGAGGTCAACTGTATTGATTTGAATTTCATCTATCACTTCTTCTTTTGCTAGGTGACCAGAATAGATGGCACCATAGACAGTTCTCCGTGTTTAAAGGTCACCCAGAAGTCCTTCGGGTCTCAGAACAGCACCGCCGACATCATGTTCTATCGCCTGAGCATGCCGATCGAGTGTGCCGAGGTTTTCTCCAAGACAGTGGCGGGCGGGCTCCCAGGCGCCGGCCTCTTTGGGCCCAAGAATGATCTGGAGGATTACGATGCGGATTCGGACTTTGAGGTTCTAATGAAGACGGCACATGGCCATCTGGTGGCAGACCGCGTCGACAAAGACAAGGAAGCCGCAAAACCAGAGTTTAATAACCACAAAGACTATGCTCAGGAAAAGCCCTCTCGTCTGAAACAAAGGTCGTTGATATATGCGACACGATTTCAAATACGCAGTTATGTGGGGTGGGGTACGGAGCAAGGGAATTCCTAGTGTCCATTTTTCCTTCCCTTTTCTGCCTCCTTTATGTTTAAAGGATTGGACGGGGGCTGATAAAGCAACCTGTTTGTCATCGAATTTGTTACCACGGATATAATCTATCTAATCTATCCCAAGAGTTACTTATTTATTTTTTTTAATTCTTTTTAATGTTTATTTATTTTTGAGAGAAAGAGAGAAAGAAACAGAGTGTGAATGGGGGAGGGGCAGGGAGAGAGGGAGACACAGAATCCAAAGCAGGCTGCAGGCTCTGAGCCGTCAGCACAGAGCCCGACGTGGGGCTCGAACTCACGGACTGTGAGATCATGACCTGAGCCGAAGTCCGACGCTTAACTGACTGAGCCACCCAGGCGCCCCAAGAGTTACTTATTTAATGCCCTTTTTTTTATTGTGGTAAGAAACACATAACAAAATCTGCCATTTAAACCATTTTCTAAGTGTACAGTTGTTAAGCGTTTTCACATTGTTGTGAAGCAGCTCTTCAGAACTTTCTCATCTTACAAAATTGAAACTCTATACTCATTACATAACTCTCCTTTTCCACCTCCTCCAGCCTCTGGTAATCCCCATTCTCCTTTTTATTTCTATGAATTTAACTGCTTTATAAATGTGGATTCATACCATATTGTTTTTACTATGTGTGATTGGCTTAACTCCCTAATATTCTCAAGGTTCATTCACATTGTGTCGTTGCACGTGTCGGAAATTCCTTCCTTTGTAAAGCTGAATAATACACCGCTGTGTATATACACATCTTGTTTATCTATGCAGTCACTGAAGGACTTTTGCATTGATTCTACCTCTTAGCTACTGTGAATAGTGCTGATGTGACCTGTGTGTACAAATGTATTTCCGGGGCCCCGCTTTAAATTATTTTGGATATACACCCAGAAGTGTGATTACTGCTAGTGCTGTGTTTAAATTTGTGAGGAATCTTCATGCTGTTTTCCACAGCAGCTGTGCCATTTTACATTCCTGACAACACAGCACAAGGGTTCAGTTTTTCCATATTCCCATCAACCCTTGTTACCTTCCGTCTTTTTGACAATGCCTGTGAATTAACGTGGTTTTGATTTGTGTTTTCCTGATGACCAGTGATGTAGAGCATCTTTTCATGTGCTTCTCGGCCATTCATATACCATCTTTGGAGAAATGTCCTTTCAGGTTCTTCGGCCATTTTTTATTGGGTTATTTGCTTTTTTGTCATTGAGTTGTAGGAGTTCTTTATATATTCTGGATATTAACCTCTTATATATAATTTACAAGTATTTTCTCCGAAGAGTTTTTGAGATGTTTATATTTACATTCTTGGTTGAAACTTAAAGAGTATTCTCTCTAAATAGTATTTTTTATAGACGTGAGACAAGTGATTTTAGCTTAGCATCCTTTTTTGCACTAAATCTTAGTTTCTCCACATCAGCATGATTGACGCTCTAGTTCAGATACTTATTTGTTGTGAGAGCCTGCGATGTTAACTGACGGTATTTAGTTGCATCCCTGGCCTCTCCCCACTAGATGCCAGTGGCACACACCCCCCGTGTGTCAACCTAGAGTATCTCTAGGAAGGAGATAGAGGTATCCGTTAGGGTGCAAAAATCACCCTAGTTGTGAACTACTCCACTGACTTGATTATATGCGCATGCTTTAAGTAGGCAGAGCTTTTTAACGTTGCTGACTCTTAGTCCCATGATACGTTTCAGATTTTTGCTTCGAAGAACAAAGCCAGATTATAGTGTGAGCCATTCCGCAAGACTCACAGAAGACGTCCTGGCAGATGATCGAGATGATTACGACTACTTGATGCAAACGTCCACGGTATGAGGTTGAAGCTTTTGTCACTTATTTGTCTTTGTCAGTTGTCGTGTGTTTTATGTCAGAGAGTTCCTTTTCATTCATCCTATTTCACCAACTTATTTTAAAAGGATTCTTTGCTTGTATTTCTGGGACTGAAAGTTTAAAAAAATATAGGTACATTCTGATGTATATCATGTAGTAAGAGAACTATTTTTGGCAAGATAACCCAATGACATGCCTAATCCTGATTTTGTTAACATGTTTCGTGGGAAAACTTTCATTTCCACTTAATTTTTCCAAGTGCTTATAATTTCCTTTGTCTTAGTGATACGTCTAAAGGAAGATCGTTTATCATACTTTTTTGGAGGTCATGTTTTGCTCTCTGCCAGTTCAAGTTTAAACCAAGGTACTTGGCAGGCTCAGCAGATGGAGCATGGCCACTCTTGATCTCAGAATTGTGAGTTCAAGCCCCATGTTGGGTGTGGAACCTACTTAATAAATAAATAAAAATTAAAAAAACAAACAAGCAAAAAAACAAAACGACGACAACAACAACAAAAAAACAAGGGCACCTGGATGGCTCAGTCAGTTAAGCGTCTGACTTTGACTCAAGTCATGATCTTGCAGTTCATGACTTCGAGCCTCGTGTCCAGTTTTGTACTAACAGTGTGGAGCCTGCTTAGGATTCTCTCTGCCTCTTGTTCTCTAACCCTCCCCTACTTGCGTACATGCTCTCTCTCAAAATAAATAAATAAACAATACTTTAAAAAATAAAATTTTCAAAACAATTTTTCCTAAAACACCAAATGGGAAAAAAGTGCATAGTAACATCCCTTGTAGAGTGCCGCCATGTTTGAGCTAGATTTTCACATATTAGACCTGAGCTATTTCAACGTGATTTTTTTTTAATACTTATTTGAGAGAGAGAGAGAGATTATGGAGGAGGGGTAGGGAGAGAGGAATCTTGAGATCATGACCTGAGCTGAAATCAAGAGTTGGATGCTTAATCAACTGAGCTATGCAAGTGTCCCTCAAAGTGATTTTAAGGTGTCAAAGTATTATGTTATCGATAGGAAAGTCAAAGCATATTCAAAGAGGTGAGTGACAGGTAGAAAACCCTAGCATAAATTAGTGTAGCTTGTATAAGTTTAAAGAATTTGAAATTTATCTGCCTGAATGGATTGATGATTTTTTTTACATAAATATACTATACATGTACACATACAGTTGTATATCTATTTTAGGAGTACAAAAAAACCTCAAATCATTTAGCCTGTTTGCTCTGACAAGATCATTTCTCTTTTTCCCATTATTTCAGATTTAATTTCCACTATCTCTGTTTTAAGATTTACCTTTCAGTGTCCACTCTTTGTTCCTGTTACATTTTAATCAGGCCAAATGTATTTAAACAAAGAAATAGAGTCTTAGGGAATTCAAAGGCATTGCATATCAAAGTTTTGTTTCTTCTTAACTTTGCCAACACTTGCTTGTGCTGTCTTGACAGTACTATTACTCAGTGAGAATCTTTCCTGGCCAAGAACCTGCTAACGTCTGGGTAGGCTGGATTACATCAGATTTCCACCAGTATGATACCGGCTTTGACTTGGACAGAGTTCGTACAGTAACCGTTACGCTAGGAGACGAAAAGGGAAAAGTGCATGAAAGGTCGGTTTTTCTCGATTTTTTTTCTTACCTGAATGACCTCTGATAAAAATGTTGATAAACCTAGGCGTTTATTTTATTTTTGTTTTTATTCCCTTGCATTTCATGTCCAGGATCCTGTCGTATTTATAGAGCGATACCATCACACCATTAATGTCAGTGTCCTTTTTGTTACGCATACAAGCCAGTAAAGAATTTGAATACGTTAAAAGTGAAAAACATTATAAAGTAAGAGCAATTCACCCTTCTTGGGTAATAATAGTATGCATTCCTTCAGGTGACCTTGTACTTGACTGACAGTTCTGGTTACCATTACTAAGCCATTGTTTTAGGGATTAGAGATGGATGAAATGTATCTTGGGAACGGTTTATGTAGTGGGGCGAAAACTGTGAAGGCAGTATAGGCTAGTAGTTTAGACCAAGTGGACACATTTGAACTCAGACTGAAGAGAAGTGGGTTCTTTCCTCAGCTTTGCCATTGACTCGCTGTGTGGCTTTGGGTAAGTCAGTTACGCTTTCTGTGCCATCCTTTTTTCATTTGTGAAACAAACCAAACTCAAACCAAAGCTTCAACAAAGTGAAGAAGGCTGTCTTCCTTGCAGAATAAGACGAGAGAAGATCTGGCCATTTGCACCTATCTTTTGCGCCCATGCATCTTCTCTGATCTGCTGCGACGGGTGTCATAGAAAGAGTTGCCATAATGTCACTTTTCTTGTATGCCTGCACCATCATTTTTGGTGACTGGAGGCTCACTCTCCTGCCCTCGGGCTGTAACATGTGAAACCCTTGAACTTAGCCCTTGAGACAGTGGGCCGAGCCACACAGTGTCCGGGGAAGAGTGCTTTGTTTACATCAGTACGGGGGCCCCATACCAACCTGTCTCTGGGAATATTCTTGAAGGACACATTTGATTTTCAGAGATTGCAATGGTACAAGGAAATAACCCAACAGAGGGACGGGATACCTGGATAGATGATCTTAGTGTAAGAAACAGAAGGCAGGAAAGGGTTGTTGAATGTTTTGTAAGTAGTGCAAAGAAACACAGCCGATTTGATTATTCCAAAACTGATTTCACCTCAGCACTTCTTTTTCTTTTCCTTTTCCTCATACTTGCCTGCCTTTGACATTTTATTTTTTTTTGCTAGTTTCATTAACACTTCTGTTGTGGCAGAGAAAGGGAGGTTAGGCAGAGCTGAAGTCACTTAATGTTTATTACCATCTCCGGGAAAGGTTTTGGTGAGGGTGAAACTCAGGCAGGGGCTTGTTGTTAATGTCGCTGATCTTATGCATATTCTAGGTAATTCTTTCTCTCACCACAGATCACCAGGAATTGTCCACAGAGGGGCATAGCATTAGCCAAATTTTAAATATGTCGAATCCCTGATGGCTCAGGTAGCATTTGCCTAAGGACATTGACAGTGTCCGGAAATGAATGCTTCACATCTCAGAATCAGTGATTAAAAAAATAAAAAACCCGTGAGAATGAAAATTGCAAATTTGGATCATTATTAAACTTTTTTGAACCTCAGAACAAGGTCCAGTTTGCCCTCAATGAAGGTTTTGCTCAGAGTCACCGAATCGGCCCGTTGTGCACCTCTCTCATTACAGCTTGAGCCTGTTGCTTGCACAGCATAATTCAGGTTTAGTTTGCAACATGTACATGCTTTCTATTGTATCTGTCGTTGTACAAAGATAAAAATGTCTCGTTGTTGTTGTGTTGTTTTGAAATTTAGCATCAAACGCAGCAACTGCTATATGGTGTGCGCGGGTGAGAGCATGAGCCCAGGACAAGGACGCAACAATAACGGCCTGGAGATTGGGTGCGTGGTGGACGCCGCCAGCGGGCTTCTCACGTTCACTGCCAACGGCAAGGAGCTGAGCACATACTACCAGGTCTGTGGGCAGGGATGGTGGTGGGCTTCCGGGAAGAAAGCCTTTTGTCCCCAGGAATGGGAAGCACGTTTTCAAAGATCAAAAAGCACCTTAGAAAAGAGAAGAAAATGGAAACAGAAATGAGTCTAATTGGGCCTTCCTAGTTCTGTTTGAATAATAGAAGTGCCCTTCAGAGGAAACAGTCCAGGCCTCCAAAAACATTCACGTAATAACGAAATAAAATACCCTGAATATTTATTGGAGGAGGAGATCCATCTGAAAGAACACAAACATGTCTGGGCCCTTCTGTCGAGTGTTCCTTAGTCATCATCAAGAAAATATTTTTTCTCAGTGTTCCTTCCTTGACTAACATTTCCAAATTCATTTCTTGATCTAAGGTGGAGCCAAGTACAAAATTATTTCCTGCTGCTTTTGCCCAAGCTACGAGCCCCAATGTTTTCCAGTTTGAGCTGGGGAGAATAAAGGTAAGAAAGATTTATTGCTAGTATCCTATTTAGGGACTTTCTCTTAGAGAATAGAGGCTGTTTCTCCTTAAACGAATTCAGTATTTTTTTTTTTTTTTTAGCAGTGATGTTAGTGACAGAAGTGACTCTTTAAAGAAAAAATAGGTAAGCTGTGCTTGAAAGGTCCATAATCTCCCTCAGGTCACTAGGGCCACGTTAATTAATGAGAAAGGGTTTGTGCAACAATTTAGGTTATTTATTAAATATTCTATAAGAAGAATAACAAAAAAGGCTTTCTCTGTGGTCATCATAAATAAAGAAGAAAAGAGGGGACATTTAGGATGATTTATAACCGTTGAATAAGAGATGTCAGAATACGCTCAGTAGGAGAGGATATTCTAGACCAAGGGCAAGAGAAAGCAAAAATACTTGAGTCGAAGTGCTGAAGGTTAAAGAATTCACTGTGGCTTTAACAGAGGGTGACTTCCAGGATGTGGCTGGAGATTAATAATGACTGACGGTAGACTAAAGCCAACCTGGAAAGGCCTTGCATGCCACTCCAAAAGGTTGGTACCTAATATATAGGCAGTGCTGATCCCATGGAAACTTGGTGCTGAGTATAAGCAAATCTGTTTTGGCAAAATACGTTGGCCGTAATAAGGAGGTGGCAACGTGGAGAAGTATCTGCTCTTACAAGAATGAGCATAGGCGGTAACGACAAGTTATTGACAATTTGATGCCATCCGCATGGGAGGTGATGAGAGTCTGAGAAGTCCTGTCAGAGAGAGGGGGGTAAATGAGAAGACGTTTTAGAGGAGAAATGAATAGAATTTGACAGTGAATTGGACCGATAATATTCGTTGATGAATTGGATTCAGGTACTCAAGGAGAATGAAGAATCGAGGATTAAATTATTTTTTTTAACTTGGACAAACAAAGGGATGCTAAGACAACAAGCAGAAGAGCTTGCTGAAATTCAGGGAAACAAACTGAATTGAATTTTGCAGTTTTACAAGTTGAGATGCAGGCACACGTCAGGGTGGAATGCGGCGGGTGGTTTTACGGTGCTGGCTCGGCGACCTTGGACGTGTTCCTGAAGCTGTGAGCTCAGAGTCTGCCTTTGTGAAATGAGGTGTTCAGCAGACACGGGGAGGCACACATAATATGAACGAAAGGAATCCACGACGCTCGTTGATGAGGAGGGCTTCTGTGACCTTGCCGGAAGAATTCGGGCAAAATGGTGGACAAAGCTATACTCTAGTAAATTCAAGGTTGAAGTTAGAGAAAGACAGCAAATTTGGATGAATAAATATATAGATAGATAGATAGATAGACAGACAGACAGATCGATCGATCTGGCCTCCTGCTCTTCCTCAGACTCGCCAGGCAGACTTACTCTTTGAGTCCTTTGCATGGACTGTCCCTTCTGCATAGAAGGGGTGTCACCTTCTCAGCCACACCCATTCTGATCACCCTACTTGTTATTGCTGCCCTGCATTCTGCTTTCTCTATCCTGGGTCCCCACCATGACCTCTTTTCCCTTTTTGATTTTGTTTATTTTATGTCTCCAGTTAAAAAAAAAAATGGAAGCCGACGAGAGGAGGGATTTTGTCTGTTTTGTTCACTCAGGGCCTTAAGCAGTGCCTGGCTTTCCTCCCGGCCCCCTCCATTAGCAGTAGAGAAGAAGAAGGTAGTTAGAGGATGAGATAGTCTGAATGTATGCAGTAGACAAGGCTTTATGGGAGAGGGAGACACCAAAGTTAGCGGGGGAGGTGAGATCATTATTTTCATATGGCCCATAATGGGCAGGCAGAGGTGGTGTCAAGGTCATGAGTGAATGAATAAGCTTTGGCCATGTAGAGACCCGTGTTTCCCTGAAACCAGACCGAAGGCATTAGGAAAGCTGAAGCGGATCCGTATTGGAGCTGGAGGAAGGTGAGGAACAAATAAATTGTGTTAATGTCTGATGAACTCTGTTGTCTTGTGTGACCATGCTATTTATCTGTTGAGCTGTCTCTGGTATAAAACTGGCTGCAGAAACCAGATAAACATGACTCGTGAGTGAGGGAGTGAGCGAGCGAGTGAGAGCTTGAAGGGTAAGGTGGATGACAGGGGACAGACCGGGAGAGAGAGAGCCAAGTGCATGCAAGTCTTCCTGGAGTTTGGTACTGCAGACAGCCGCAGGCTTGCCAGATTTCGCCAAGAGCCCAGCTTGGTAAAGAAACATGAAGATTATGTGGTTATACTTGGTTGCAACTGCGTTCTCAGCATGCTAGGGAGGGTTTGCAAAAGAAACCCACCTCCCCAAACCCGTTTGCCTGCCCTGAAGTTTTATAGGTATGTTCTCTCAGAATATTCTTGCCTCTTGACCTTTCAGGAGCAGTCCATCCCAAGTTCTGTTACTTCTTGTATTAACGTTGCTGGGCACGGAGGGTATCTCACTTCCAAGGTCTCTTTCCTGGGCTGAACTGTGGTCAGCACTTTATTAACCCCATGGACTGTTATAAATTAATTCTTTTTCTGCTCCCTAGAATGTGATGCCTCTCTCGGCGGGATTATTCAAGAGCGAGCACAAAAACCCTGTGCCACAGTGTCCCCCGCGTCTCCACGTGCAGTTCCTGTCCCACGTCCTGTGGAGCAGAATGCCCAACCAGTTCCTGAAGGTAGACGTGTCTCGGATAAGTGAGCGCCAAGGCTGGCTGGTGCAGTGCGTGGATCCTCTGCAGTTCATGTCTCTCCATATCCCGGAGGAGAACAGGTCAGCCCTGCGTGCCCTTTACTGTCAGTTTAGGATCCTTTGAATTAGACCGTTGGCCAGGGGCTCAGGGGTGCTACTGGGGAAAGAAAAGGAAGCTTTAAAATATCTTATTTCTGGGGCACCTGGGTGGCTCAGTTGGTTAAGCATCCAACTTCGGCTCAGGTCATGATCTCTTGGTTCGTGAGTTCGAGCCCCACGTTGGGCTCTGTGCTGACAGCTCGGAGCCTGGAGCCTGCTTTGGATTCTGTGTCTCCCTCTCTCTCTGCCCTTCCCCTGCTGAAGCTCTTTCTCTCTCTCTTCTTCAAAAATAAATAAACATTTAAAAAAATTAATAAACTCTCACTATAGATCATGAAGAGTTGAGTCATTTTCCCCAAATGTATGAAATCCAAATGCACAGAAAAGAGCCCCTGGAACCAGATGTGCAGGAAAGGCGAGGACGGGAAAATAACAAAGCCCAGGGTGAGCCTGGCACGGGGTCACTCACACGACACCATCCTGTGTGGTTGGTAAAGTCCCACGTGGCTTCAGGCTTCCTAGAAGCCAAAAACACAAAACAAAGCAAAACAAAAAACCCTATGAGTTTCCAAATTCAGATTCCAAAGGGATGTGCCAACTGGTGGCTGAGTAGAATCTTTTTCTCATGCCCCAATGACATGGCCAGTAATTAATATTTAACAGTTGGGGATGGTACTACATGTTAGTTCTCTGATTCCTTCATGACGCATATCACTGTTCATAATTTACGAAATTTTTGGTTGAGGTCTCCCTCCTCAGCTAGATGCTAAGCTCCTTTAGGCCAGGAATTGTGTCGATATTGTTCACCATCGTATCACCAGTGCACGGGACTTAATCCGTAGTAGACCCTCTGTAATATTTGATGTATAAAAGAATGATATTGACTTGTGAAAAAGACTTCTCTATTGAGGACTGTTAAAGAGTTTAAGGTATCGTATTAGCTTTTAATGCAATAACAACCCCCACATCTCAGTGGCTTGTGAACAGATGTGTATTTGTAGCTCCTGTTACATGAGGTTGTTGGTCCGCTGTAGCTCTGTTCCAGGCTCAGATGGGCTATGAGTGTGGTCTACCTACTTCTTACCCTGAGACCCATATTGATGGAGTAGCTCCAATCTGGGACATAGAGTTTCCATGGCCAACGATGGATGTACAGGAGGGTTAACAGACCCTTCAGGTCTCTTAGAACTTCTTTTTGCTTGTGGCGCATGTTATGTTCACTCACATTCTGTTGGCCCAAGCAAGTCATATAGTCAAGCCCAAACTAAGGGCAGATCTGACTAATCCATATACAGGACAGAGGGAAGAAGAGAGAGAATATTTATAAACAGAAGCATGGCATGTGCTAGGGAGGTGTTATATTTATATTTAAACAGATAAAATAATGTCCTTATAACAGATAAGATAACAATTTATTTCTTTTGCTATCCCCCAGGGAAAGGCATAGCTCATTAATGTATGAATATTGCTATAAGGAGTTGGTGTGGGAAGACGGATTAAAGTAGTTGAGGTATATGCTTTGGTTTGCCCTGACGTAGGTGTAGAATTATGAGTTGGAGACTATACATCCTTCAGAATTCTCTTATTCATTCATTCATTCCACAAATATATTAGTTCCCACCGTGTCCCTGGCACTGGATACCAAATGGTGTACAAAAGTACATAACAGTTAGCTTAAAAGATTTCATGGTCTAGTTGGGAAGAAACACTTTAAAGGAAGGAACAGGGTACCCTAAAGCCAATAATAGGGGCTGGGTTGGAAGGGGCAGTAGCTAATGTAAATTGTAGAGTCCTTAGATGTTTTTTTCTAGAAACTGGCAATTAGAGAGGAATTAGATGGTAGGCTAAGTTGTGTTCTTCACTAAGAAGCTAGAATGCAGAGGTTCTGTGTTGCTACAATGAACAGGTTTATATATTTTGACCATCAGCCAGGCTAATAGTCTTCTTGAGAGACTGGAGGGCCCAGGTAAGACATGGGAATCATTGTCCACTATACTTTGAGGGAGAAGGCCTGCTCAATTACACCTTCCCAAGAATTGGGTAGTAGCAGCTGGGCCCCACAGTTGTGTGGTTTCCTGGAGGCCTAGGTGGTAGACGAGGTGAAGCATCATTTGTTTCGAGTTTCTAACACATAATGCTTCAGATTCGGAGATTTGGGTGGTAGGGTCTGGAATAATTTTGTACCTATCAAGCCACAGTGGCTTTTAATAGAGTACCTGGGACCTGGGAAGCATAGAATCAGTGGATGGACATGGACAGGATGATAGGGTACCAAAGGATGGTGACAGAGCTTAAGAACAGATAATCATAAGTAATTATTCAGCTCTGTTTATGGGGTTAAGTGCTAGATGAATATTAATAAGGTCATATAATAACCCATGTTCTGGTGAGTTTATATTATAGTCTCACCAAGGACACTTTTCTGGATGAATGAATCATTCCTTTTATTATGAATATATCAAGTTTCTACTTTTAATTCTACAGTGTCACCCATGAGCAATCTTAATAATTTAAACAAATAGTGTAGAAACATTAGCACATCAAAAGGAATTATGTCCTTTTAAAACTGACTCCATTTTGAAAGGAATGGCTTTACTTTAGGCATATTCTGGCCATCTTAAGATTTTAATGGGTAGGAAGGGCATGATACATGCTAGAAGCAAAACGCCCTGAATTAAGAGCCCAGTGTACACTCAGAGTCCCAGTAGAAACATTTCTAAGTGAAATGTCACAAATAGTTTTTGTTTCACGAGTTATACATGCCCGGTGGAAACCAGGGCCGTGCTGGTCTACATTTGGGGCTGGGAATGATGTATAAGAAGGTAAATCACTTCAGGGGCGCCTGGGTGCCTCAGTCGGTTAAGCGTCTGACTTTGGCTCAGGTCATGATCTCATAGTTCATGAGTTCGAGCCCTCTGTCCACTTCTTTGCTGACAGCTCAGAGCCTGGAGCCTGCTTTGAATTCTGTCTTCCTCTCTCTCTGCCCCTTCCCTGCGCATGCTCTGTTTCTCTCTCAAAAATAATAAATAAACATTGAAAATCTTTAAAAAAAAAAGGTAAATCACTTCAGAGGCATTAGCCCTCCATTCTCTTACTTCCAACTGGTCAGGTGACTTGCTAATTATAGGCCAGAGACAAGGACAACTTAGCCTGAGGAAAAGTCTTAGGCTTGGCTTCCTGAGGCAGCTTAGCCAAGTTAGAAAAGGAGATTCAGAATTTTCTAAGGAGTGCTCACATTCTGAAAGGAAAGCAGTCCCTGGGTTCAGATTGAGACTCAGTATCTCCCAGAGGTGCCCCAAACCTGGGGGTGGTGACCTGGGGGTGATGGACGATGAAGCAGCTTCAGTCACGAGTGGTTAGAAATTTCCAATGTAAAATTATATGAGGAGGCAAACTTGTAAAATATCTAGTACTGATTAAGAAAAAAAATACACTGTCATGAAACCTGTCAGAAAATTGGGGGAAAAAAGTATGTTTCCGTAACTTTTTGAAATTTATGAGGTACATAGATTTCTCCTGCAATTCGGAATTAAAAAAAAAATTTAATGTTTGTGTTTGAGAGAGAGACAGACACAAGTGGGGGAAGGGCAGAGAGAGAGAGGGAGACACAGAATCTAAAGCAGACTCCAGGCTCTGAACTGTTGGCCCTGAGGCTGACGTGGGGCTCGAACTCATGAAGGATGAGATCGTGACCTGAGCCAAAGTCCGCCACTTAACCGACTGAGCCACTCAGGCACCTCCGCGATTTTTATTAAGCCGTCCCACACCTCACCTCGCTACCACCCTCGTCCTCTGTACAGATCCGTGGACATACTGGAACTGACCGAGCAGGAGGAGCTGCTAAAATTCCACTACCACACGCTCCGGCTTTACTCCGCCGTCTGCGCCCTGGGGAACCACCGGGTGGCGCATGCGTTGTGCAGCCACGTGGACGAGCCCCAGCTGCTCTACGCCATCGAGAACAAGTACATGCCCGGGTTGCTGCGCGCCGGCTACTATGACCTGCTGATTGACATCCACCTGAGCTCCTACGCCACGGCCAGGCTCATGATGAACAGCGAGTTCATCGTGCCCATGACGGAGGAGACCAAGAGCATCACCCTCTTCCCCGATGAGAACAAAAAGCATGGCCTCCCGGGAATCGGCCTCAGCACCTCCCTCCGGCCACGCATACAGTTTTCCTCCCCCAGTTTTGTCAGCATCAATAATGAATGCTACCAGTACAGCCCAGAGTTCCCGCTGGACATCCTGAAGGCCAAAACCATTCAGATGCTGACAGAAGCTGTAAAGGAGGGCAGCCTGCATGCCCGGGACCCCGTGGGGGGCACCACTGAATTTCTCTTTGTACCTCTCATCAAGCTTTTCTATACTCTGCTCATCATGGGGGTCTTCCACAATGAGGACTTAAAACACGTCTTGCAGTTGATAGAGCCCAGTGTGTTCAAGGAGGCAGCGGCTCCTGACGGAGACACCGAGGCTCTGGAGAAAGAGCCCTCCACGGAGGACCCCAAGCCGGAAGGAGCTGGGGAGGAAGAAGCCAAAGGGGGTAAGAGGCCCAAGGAAGGACTGCTCCAGATGAAACTGCCTGAGCCAGTTAAATTGCAGGTAATCCGAAAACAAACAAAACCAAAACAAAACGCTTTTAGTGAATTTCAGAGTCACTAACTATTAAGGTTTTGATGTGTCTCTTTCTCTTGCCTTTGTCTCTTGCCTGTGTATTTTCGTGTTCTTGTATAATGATCGTTTTTCATGAAATTAACTAACTTCCTGTTGTGTTTTGGGATGTGCCAGTATGCTTTTCTTGCATTTAGAGTGGGATTCATGAATTTTCCAGTGGTGTCAACTGACAGTAGTTAAGAAGAAATACATTTAGCGGTTTGGGCGTGTGTCTAGCTCTTTTTCTCCTGATCTTCATTAGCAATTTCTGTTTCTTCTCATGTCTGCAGAGGCATTCCACCAACCATTTGTTGGAATGCCTGAGACAGAAGGGACCCCGCCTCCACTCTCACCAGCCATAGAATATTTTGTTCCCAGTAGGTGTCCCCATTCTCACGCAGCAAGATTTTGCTTCCTGCATGTATCATATATGTTTCTAACTCTAAGGAGTTAAAGACCTCACCTGTTTTTTGTGGTTATCAGGATGTCTGAAAGACTCTTTCTTAACATCTCCTCGGTTCATTAGAGTCCATGTGATGTTTGCTTCATTGACCAGCTCTTTTACTTTTCATTCCTCAGTCAACATTGATTGAGGTCTTCCTTCGAGCCAGACGTGTGGTTCTGGGTGGAGGAAACAGATGTCAGCGGTACCTTCCGGATATTCGGTCTTTAAGAGAAATATACACTTATTTATGTATTAAAATATTTTACTGCTAATTGCATTAAATGACCTGAAGGAAAAGAATGAATTACTAGAAAAAAGAAAATCTCAACTGGATTACTGTAAGAAAGGTGAGGGGTTCCTCTCTGAGATGGTGACTTTTAATCTGAGTTCAGATGGATGAGCCGGAGTCCAGTAGATGTAAAGAAAGAGTTGGAAGGGTGTTCTAGAAGCTTTTAACACAGAGAACACAGCGTAACGAAGGTCCTGAGGCAGAAAAAGGCCAATGAACCTCATGAGCTAAGAAAAGAGGGTGAGACAGGCTAAAGGCAGGCCACACAGGATCCAGGCATTTGAAGGACTTTAGATTTGATTCTAAGTTCAGTTAAAACCATTGAATAATTTTAACAAGGGCATTTGACTCTAAAAATTTCGTTGGAGCTGCAGTGATGAAAGCTAATAAGGAGAAGAGAGAATCTTCCAGAGTCCACTCAGTCAAGAGGCTGTCACGCTGGTCCAGACCCCTGGGGACACGTGAAGGAGATGGAGAGGAGGGGTGGAATGCCAGGGCCACCTCAGAGCTGGCATTGACAGAAATATCCCATAGAGTTCTCTTTAACACTGTCTTGTATTTATATCAGAATTGGTATTAAGTATATTTAAATATTTTCCTAAACACGGGCAGAGTGTTCCCCTGTAGGCGTGTACTGCCTACATATTCTCTCAGTTAAAAATCCTTTTAGTGGACGGGCCTGGGTGGCTAGTTGGTTAACTGTCTGACTTTTGGTTTCATCTCAGGTCTTGATCTTGCACTTTATGGGTTCAAGTCCCGAGTCAGGCTTCACACAGTGTAGAACATGCTTGGGATTCTCTCTCCTGCTCTCTCTGCCCTTCCCCTGCTCGTGCTCACTTTCTCTCTCTCTCAAAATAAATAAATTTAAATCCTTTTGGCTTCAGGCAAGAGAATACCCAACTCACCATTTAATGAATAAGCACTGAAACCACTTGATTAATTTACATGCAAAGTCTAGAGGCGCACAGTTCTAGAATTAGCATAGGAGCTCAGTAATGTCCTCAGGAAGCCAGCTCTTAATATTTTCCTGTGTTCCTCAGTCTGTGGTTTTCATCCTAAAGTGAAACAATCACTAACCCAGTTATACCCAGTTTGAAAAGAGGGTGTTCTAGTCTGTTATTATTGGTGGGAAATCTTTCCCACAAGACTCCTGGCTGAGTTCTCCTTATATATCTCATTTGCTGTAGCCCCTGTAGCCGCTGAGAAGGCCAGGGCAGTAAGTGTCCACCAAAAGGGTACGCATTTACACTTTTAGCTCAGGACAATTATAGGTTTTATCCCCTGGGACCATCACAGTGCCACCTGCACAGAGTCAGAATTCTGTTCATAGAAGAGTTGACACTAAGCATGTTTGCCACAGATACACACTAACTACTTAAGGTTTCCGAAATTAAACCCTCATGTCTTGTTCGTCATCTTTTCAGATGTGTCTGCTGCTCCAGTACCTCTGTGACTGCCAGGTCCGACACCGGATAGAAGCCATTGTGGCCTTTTCCGACGACTTTGTAGCCAAGCTCCAAGACAATCAGCGCTTCCGATACAATGAGGTCATGCAAGCTTTAAACATGTCGGCCGCGCTCACCGCCAGGAAGACAAAGGAATTTAGGTCCCCACCTCAGGAACAGGTACAAGAATGAAATGGAAATTCTTCCCTTTTTACTTTGGGTTATAGTTCATTCAGGATCTGTACATTGTGAAATTATACTATAAATTACAAGTGTTTTGTTTGTTTTTTTCTTGTTCTCCTTAAAGTAGCCGAGTGGATTCAGTAATTCTTAGTTTCAACAAAGGAAAAAATAAATCTTCTCAGTTAGTTTAAACAAATGAGAGATTTATTTAAAGGTATCATGTGTACCATAGACTGTTCGAGGAGACCCGTGTGCCAGACTCGGAAGTTCTGCAAGTAGAAACTACCTACTGAGCACCTGGATGGCTCAGTCAGTTAAGCATCTGACTTCGGCTCACGATCTCATAGCTTGTGGGTTCTAGCCCTGCATTGGGCTCTGTGCTGACAGCTCAGAGCCTGGAGCCTGCTTCAGATTCTGTCTCTCTCTCTCTCTCTCTCTGCCCCTCCCTGCTCACACTCTTTCTCTATCTCTCAAAAATAAATAAACATTAAAAAAATTAATTAATTAAAAAAAATCAACAACATTCAACTACAAATGGATCTTCTTTGGCTGACACAGCACCACCCCAGTGAAGGAACCCTTCGTCTCTGTGACTCAGTGTCAGATAACTTTGTTTGGTCCTTCCTGAAAGACCAACTGTCACTGCTGCCAAGCTTGCTGGGAGACTGCTCACCTGTTGATGGTATCCAAACCCAGATCTCCCTATGGTACACCAGGATCAAGGGCACATGCCCGAACTAAACAGTTAGCTAGTCTAGAATCTGCTTCCGGATGGGACCCATACTCTGGGAAATAACAAAGATAGTGGTGAAAATATACAACTGACAGATGTCATCTTCAGTATCTTACCTTGACCTTTTCCCTGCATATCAAGCTGTCTCCAAATGAATATGTTTATGGACTAGTCATAGAATTTATGTTTTCTCACCAGAATGCAATTTCTTTGAGGGAAGGGGCATGGAATTTTCTTTATTGCCATGAACAGCAATTATTGAGCAGAAAACAAATCGTGCTCCCCCAAATTAACTCCATTTGTTAAGCCGCTGTTGGGAGGCTCCTGCTTCCAAAAAAAAAATGGAGTACATTTGCCTTTCCCTATTCTTCCAAGTACAACTCTCCCTGTGGAAATTACATAAAAGACAACATACGAAGGCTCTGAAAGATAGAAAAAAGGAGACTGGCTATGGAACTTGGGACTTGAGGAGCAACACAGTGGTGAGTTCCCTGGGTTTTCTTTTAGCCTCATCTATCCCCGACTTGGAGTAAAGAAGCCGACAACCCAGAAGTGCAGATGGGCACCAACAGGAAAAGCCCCAACGAAAGCCTTGTTTGTCTAGCCAGAAGAACCAAGAAAACCATCTCTCTAGCAAAACTGAAAGCTTTTAGGTACTAACCGCACCACGTCAGCCAAACACCGGTCCAGACTGTGCCCCATCCCCATCCACCGAGCAGAGACTGAGTGGGGACACTAGCCTGCTCCCCTCATCAGGCTGTAATGAGTTTCCCCAGCTGGAACCGTGGAGAGTTGGGACTTTTTCACGGCTGAGTGGTAATGAGGTCTGCGTCTCCCAAAGTGTCAGGAGAGGCCAAGGAGAGAGAAGTACTACGGCACTGTCGCCCTTTCCAGCCACGGTTGTAGAAGCACAGGTCTAGGGGAGCCGGGTCTCCAACTTGCCCAGCAGGGACAAGATCTTCCTCTCCCCCTCGAGTGCTCGGGGAGGCCGAGTAGGGAAACGGACTTCCCCTCCCGTTTATTTAGAATCTGGAAGTCTCATCGTACCAAAATGCCCAGGTTTCAGTTAAAAAAAGAAATCCTGCATTATATCAAGAACAGGGAAAAACTTAAGTGAAAGAAGACAATCACCAGATACCAACTTCGGAGATCATGAAGAATGTTCAATTTGTCTGATGAGGCTTTTAAATCATAAAGCTTCCAAATGGGGGGAAAAAAAGTCTTCACAAAGAAATAAAGATAAGAAGAGCACCAAATGGAAATTTTAGAACTGAAAAATAACCAAAATAAAGAAACCTTTAATGGATGGACCGAACAGCAGAAAGGAGACAGAGAAAAGAATCATTGAACTCAAGAGAGAATAATAAGAATCACCCAGTCCGAAGAACAGAAAATAAACTGGAAAAGAAAATAAAGCCTCAGGAACCAGTGTAAACATAACAAAACATCAAACATTTGTGACACTGGACTCCCAGGAATAGGAGAAAGATGGGGAACTGGAAAAAAAAACTTGGAAAAAATAACAGTTGAAACTTTTCAAGTTTGGGAAAAGATACAAAGAAAGAGACTCAAGGGGCACCTGGGTGGCCAAGTTGGTTAAGCATCTGATTCTAGATTTCAGCTCAGTCTGTGATTTCACAGTTCGTGAGTTCAAGCCTTGAGTGGGGCTCTGTGCTGTCAGCGTGGAGCCTGCTTGGAATTCTCTCTCTCCCTCTCTCTCTGCCCCTCCCCCACTCTTTGTCTCTCTCAAAAATAGATAAACTTATAAAAAGAGTGAGAGAGAGTCAAGAAGCTGAATAAACCCTAAACAGAATACCCAGAGAAATCTAAACCAAGACATATCATAGTCCAACTTCTGAAAACTAGAGACACAGAAAAAAAATGTCAAAAGGAATGAGAAAGAAATGACACCTAGAGGGAAAAAAACGTGCAAGTGACTGAGATTTCAGATCAGAAATCATGGAGGCCAGATGGAGGCAGCACACTGGTTTTCAACTGAAAAAAGGACTGGAAACTCAGAACTCTATGGGCAATGAAAATATCCTTCAGAAATGCAGGGGAAATCAAGACATCCTCAAACAGAGAGAAATAATGAGATTGGACTACAGCAGACCACCCTGAGAGAAAGCCTAAGTGAAGTCCTTTAAATGGAGAGACGATGACAACAGAAGAAATTTGAAAATTGAGGAATGAAGAAAGAACAATGGAAGGTTTTAAAATATGCATAAATGTAATGTACCTTCCTTTTCCTTTTGGGTTCTCTTTTTAAAATGTTTTTTAATGTTTATTTTTTGAGAGAGAGAGAGAGACAGACAGACAGACAGGCATGAGTGGGGGAGGGGAGGATAGAGAGGGAGACACAGAATCTGAAGCAGGCTCCAGGATCTGAGCTGTCAGCACAGAGCCAGACATGGGACTTGAACCCATGAACCATGAGATCATGACCTGACCTGAAGTTGAATGCTCAACTGACTGAGCCACCCAGGTGCTTCAAGTTCTCCTTTTTGTAAATGTTTATTTTTGAGAGAGAGAGAGAGAGAGAGAAATAGAGAGGTGATGGGGAGATAGAGGATCTGAAGTAGGCTCTGCGCTTATAGTAGAGAGCCTGATGAGGGGCTCAGACTTGCAAACTGTGAGATCATAACCTGAGACAAAACCGAAAGTTGGACACTTAACCAACTTAACTACCCAGGCGCCCCTCCATTTGAGTTTTCTAAATTATATTTGATGGTTGAAGCAAAAATGATGAAGCTCTCTAATGTGTTCTAGATGTATTTATAGGTAATATTTAAGACATTTGTATTTTAAATGAAGGAGGATGAGGAGTATAAAAGGGAGATGAGATTTCTGTGCTTCAGACTGGTAAAGTGTTGATGCCAGTAGGCTGTGATGAATTATGTACGTATATTATAATATCCAGAGCAACCACTAAAAAAAGCTATGCATAGAGATGTACTAAAAAAATGCCAGGGATAATTCAAAATGAGATCCTAAAAATAGTTCAAGGAACCCACAGCAAGTTGGGAAAAATAAAGCAGAACGAACAAAAAACATGAAATTATAGACTTAAGTCATAACATATCAATCAAGTCTTGAATATAAACAATCTACCTACTCCAATTGAAAGACATTGGCCAAGTGGATTATATAAAACTTGGCCTAACCATCTGGTATTAGATTACATATTTAAGATGTTTCTCTGATGAGAAGTTTCTAGGAGAAACTTCCATCAAATAGAATGGTGTAGATCAGTTGAAAGTGAAAGGTTGAAAAAAAAGATATATTATGAAACATTGGAAGAAAGTAAGAGTGACTCTATCAGAGTAAAGAAATTACCAGAGGCGGACAGGAACATTACATAATGATACAAGAACAAACCAAGGCAAACGTACAAGTACTGTGTAGAGCCAAAAAATATGTGAAGTCCGCACAGATCCGAAAGGAGAAGTAGATAAATACACAATGATAGTTGAAGACGTCAGCAGTAATCAATACTTCTGTCAGTAATCAATACAAAAGCTAGACAAAGGCAGCAAGAACATAGGAAACTGCTACCCTGTTATCACCTAACAGGATCTTTGGATATTTGTAGAACACTCCACCCAACAACATAATACGTATTTTTTTTGAAGTGTCCATGAAACATTATCAAAGATGGACTGTATCCTGGGCCATAAAACAGCCTACACAGATTTTAAAGCATTTAAATTTTTTCATACAGAATCTTTTTCCTGACTGCAGTGGAGTCAACTTAGAAATCAATAAAAGAAAGAAAACAGGGAAATCTCCAAATGCTTGGAAGCTAAACAACATAATTCTAAATAACTCAGTGTGAGGAGGAAGTCTCAAGGGAAATTTAAAAATCATTGAACTAAGGGGCGCCTGGGGGGCTCAGTCGGTTAAGCCTCTGACTTCGGCTCAGGTCATGATCTTGTGGTTCATGAGTTCAGGCCTTGCAATGGACTCTGTGCTGACAGCCGAGTCTGGAGCCTGCCTACGAGTCTGTGTCTCCCTCTCACTCTGGCCCTCCCCTGTTCTTGCTCTGTCTCTCTCTCTCTGAAATAAATAATAAAACACTTAAAAAAATTTTTTTTAAGTCATTCAACTGAAAACAATGAAAGTAATCACATATCAAAGTTTGTGGGCACAGCTAACAGAATGTTGAGAAGATAATTTATGACATTAAATATTTACATTTAAAAAGAGAAAACACTCAATAATCTAAGCTGACATCGCAAGCATTTAAAAAAAGAAGGGTGGGGTGCCTGGGTGGCCCAGTTGGTTGAGTGTCCAACTTTGGTTCAGATCATGATCTTGTGGTTCATGAGTTTGAGCCCCGCGTCCGGCTCTGTGCTGACAGCTCAGAGACTGGAGCCTACTTTGGATTCTGGGTCTCCCTCTCTCTCTGCCCTTCCCCCAACACTCTCAAAAATAAATAAATATTTTTAAAAAAAAGGAAGGTGAAATAAACCCAAAGCAAGCAGAAGCCAAGCATAATATAGGTAAAGGCAGAAATCGATGAAACTGAAAACAACACAATTGAAAAAATAATGAATCCCAAAACTGGCTATTTAGAAATATCAACAAAATCTACAAAACACTGAAAAGACTAACAAAGGTAAAAGAAGACACAAATTATCCGGAATGAAATGAGGTACCACTACAGATCCTGTGGACATTAGAAGGATCATATAGGAATGTATGCATGCATACTGTATGATTCCATTTGTGTAACATTCTTGACAATAATACAGACATGGAAATAGTCAGTCAGTGATTCACAGGAATAAGGGATGAGGAGCAGATAGGAGGGAAGTGGTTGTGGTTATAATGATGTAGCAGGAAGGATCCTTGAGGTGATAGAATTGTTCTCTATCTTGACTATCAATGTCAGTCTCCTCGTTGTGATACTGTACTACTGTTTTCTAAGGTATTTGTTACCTTTGGGGAAACTGGGTAAAGGGTATTGGTATCTCTTTGTGTTATTTCTTACAATAGCATAGGAATCTACAGTTATCTCAAAAAGGTAACCAAAAATTCATGTAAAAAATTCTAAAAAGAAAACTTACAGTTGGTTCCGCAGGGGAATTTATGAAACAAAAACATTTCTTTCTTTTCTTCATTCAGAAGTGTAATAGTTTTATGCCTAAAACTAAAACCAACTGAGGATCGTTTTTTGAATTTGGTTCGCTAACAACGTCAGTAAAAAGCAAGTTATCCATTATATTACTTTTCTGTCATATTTAGAATGTTTCTTTGTCTTTGCTACCATATCCTTCCCAAAAATAATTCTTTAAAAACATTCAATATAGTTTAGAAGTTAGCTAGAAGAAGGAAATCTAGGAGAAGCATAATAAAATATTTTTAAAAATAACATTTAGATTTTAGTTGATTTAAGAACCCTCCGTATACAAGGGTCTAACATATTGTGGATTTGAGAAAGAGGAAGCAAATTATATAACTATGTTGCAGCAAACTAGACTTCGAATAGTTCTATTTATTTTGTGGTATTTGTTGTATTGAGTGATAATGATTTTTCATCTGTTGGGCTGTAGTTTATGAATATTCAAAGATTTGAGCGCCTTTGGTTTTTATGGTCTTCTTTGCTGTGTCCTTCCTGATTTCACTTTTCTTTTGCTCTTGTTCTTCCCCTTTCTTGTTTTTCCAAACTTTCAGATCAATATGCTTCTCAATTTTAAGGATGACAAAAGTGAATGTCCGTGTCCCGAAGAGATCCGAGACCAACTCTTAGATTTTCACGAAGATTTGATGACACATTGTGGTAACGTCTTCTTGAGTTATAACTCTTTTTAAAGGTGTTGATTGATTGATTGATTGATGAGTAATTGACATACCACCACTGTTTAAGTTTAGGGTATACAGTGTGATGGTTTGATCTGCATGTCTTATGAAACGCTTACTATAATAGCTTCTGCTAAACATCCATCTTCTCATATAGATGCATAAAATTTTAGAAAAATAAAGGGAAAATAATTTCCTTGTGATGAAAACTCTTGGGATTTTCCCTCTTAACTTTCCTGTGTATCATACAGCAGGGTTAGCTATTATCATCATACTGGACATTGCATCCCTTGTACTTATTTAACCTATAACTGGGAGTTTGAACCTTTTGACTACTTTCCTTCAATTCCTCTCTCCCCACTCCCCACTTTTGATAACATGTCTGCTCTCTTTCTCTGAGTTTGTTGTTTGTTTGTTCATTTGTTTTGGTTTTTAAGTTTTATATATAAGCGAGGTCATACAGTATTTCTCTTTCTCTGTCTGACTTTTTTCTCTTAGCATAATGCCTTCAGGTTCTGTCTATGTCATCACAGATAGCAGAATTTCCGGGTTTTCTGGCTAAATAATATTCCATTGTATGTATATACCACAACTTCTTTATCCATTCATTTGCCAATGGACACTCTGTGGTTTCCATGTCTTGGCTATCGTGAATAATGCTCCTATGAGCATGGAGATGCAGATTCCTTTTTCAAATTAGTGTTTTTGTTTCCTTCGGGTATGTTCCAAGAAGTGGATTACTGGATCGTATGGTAGTTCTATTTTTAAAATTTTTTGTGGATCATCTATACTGTTTTCCACCGTAGCTGTACCGATTTACAATTCGGTCAGCAGTACTCAAGATGTCCTGTTCTCCACATGCTCACCAGCATTTTGTTAATCTCTTGCCTTTTCCATGATAGCCATTCTAATAGGAGTGAGGTGATACCTGATAATAGTTTTGATTTACTTCTGTCTCGTGACCAGTGATGATGTTGAGCATCTTTTCATGTAACATTTGGGCTTTCATATGTCTTCTGTCTTCTTTGGAGTTGAAGAAATGTCTATTCAAGTCCTATGCCCATTTTTTAATTGAGTTGGGTTTTTCGTTGTTGCTTTTTTGTTTGGTTGGTTGGTTTGATTTGTTTTGTTTTTGTTTTGTTTTTTGTTTTTGCTATTGAGTTATAGAAGTTCTTAATATGTTTTGGATATCAACTCCGTATCAGGTATGAAGTTTGAAAACATTTTTTCCCATTCTGTAGGTTGTCTTTTCACTTTGTTAGTGATTTCTCTTGGTTTTTGTGGAGGCTGTTTAATTTGATATAGATCATATATTTATTTTTGATATTATTGCTTGTGGTTTGGGTGTTATATCCAAAAAATTATTACCAAGACCCATATCAAGAAGCTTTGTTGCCATGTATTTTTTTTCCAAGAGTTTCTTGATTTGGGATCATACATTTAAGTCTTTAATCAACTTACAGTTAATTTTTATGAATGGTTAAGATATGGGTACAGTTTCATTCTCTTAAATGTGACCGTCTGATTTTCCCAGCACCATTTATTGAAGACTATCTTTTCTCCATTGGGTATTCTTGGTTCCCTTGTCAACTAACAGTAGACCACGTATGCTTGAGTTTATTTCTGGGCTTTTGATTCTTTTCCATTTGTCTCTTCATTTTTATGCCAGTTCCATGCTGTTTTGATAACTATAGAGTGAAATCAGGAAGCATGGTACTTCTTGATTTACTCTTCTTTCTCAAAATTTCTTTGGCTATTGGGGGATTTTGTGATTTCATATAAATTTTTGAAAGGTTTTATTCTACTTCTGTAAAAAATGCCATTGAAATCTTGATAGGGATTGCATTGAATCTAAGATAGCTTTTGATAACTTACCATTTTAACAATATTCTTCCAAATCCATTAATAGAGGGTACCTTTCCAGTAGGTGTGCATTGTTTTTACCAGTTTAATCGTAATTTTTGCCATAGAAATCTTTCACCTCCTTAGTTAAACCTCTTCTAAGTATTTTATTGTTCTTGGTGCTATTATAAATTGAAATGATTTTTAAAATTTCTTTTTCAAAAACTTCATTTTTAGTTTATGGAAACACTACATATTGTTGTCCTGCAACTTTACTGAGTTCGTTGATTAGATCAAACAGTTTTTTGGTTGAATCATTAGGATTTTCTATGTATAAAATCATGTTGTCTGCAAATAGAAACCATTTCATTTCTTATTTCTCAATTCAGGTACCTTTTATTTCCTTTTCTCCCCTAATTATTCTAGCTAGGACTTCCAGTACTGTGTTGAATAGGAATGGTGAGAGTGGGTACCTTCATCTTGTTCCTAATCTTAGAGGGAAAATTTTTACTATTTCACCATTGGGAATTAAAAGTTATGGGCTTGTCATATTGGCCTTTGTTATGTTGAGATATATTCCTTCTGTGCCTAATTTTTTAAGAGTTTTTATCATGAATGCATGTTAAATTTTGTTGAGTGCTCTTTCCAGTGTGCCTATGGAGATGATCATATGATTCTTTTCCTTCATTCTTTTATTGTGGTATATCACATTGATTGTTTTGCATATGTCGAACTATCCTTATATCCCAGTGATAAATCATGCTTGATCATGGAGAATGATCCTTTAAATATGCTGGTGAATTCAATTTATTGGTATTTAGAAATTTCGCATCTGAATTTATCAGGGATAATGGCCTGTGATTTTCTTTTCTAGTAGTGTTCTTTACAGATTCGGTGTCAGGATAATGCTGGTCTCGTAAAATGAGTTTGGGAGTGTTTTCCTCCTCTTTGATTTATTTTATTTTATTATTTTTTTAACGTTTATTTATTTTTGAGAGACATAGAGACAGAGTATGAGCAGGGGAAGGGCAGAGAAAGGGAGATACAGAATCTGAAGCAGGCTCCAGGCTCTGAGCTGTCAGCACAGAGCCCGACGCGGGGCTGGAACTCACAGACCGTAAGATCATGATCTGAGCCGAAGTCGGCCGCTTAACCAACTGAGCCACCCAGGTGCCCCTCCTCCTCTTTGATTTTTTTGGAAAAGTTTGAGAGGAATTGCTGTTAATTCTTCTTTAAATGTTTGGCAAAATTCACCAGTAAAGCCTTTCTTCATTGTGAGATTTTTGATTACTGATTCGTTCTCCTTAAAATTGACTGGTCTATTCAGATTTTTCCATTTCATTCATGGTAAGGTGTATGTTTCTAAGAACTTTTCCATTTCTTCTAGGTTGTCCAGTTTGTTTGCTTACAATCTTCAAAGGAACCTTTTATAATCTTTTGAATTTCTGTGGTATCTTTTTCATTTACAATGTCTCCTTTATCATTTATATTGTTAATTTGAATCTTTCTTGCCTCCCCCCTTGGTTGGTCTACCTAAAGGTTTGTCAATTTTGTTGTTTTTTTAAGGAAATAGTTATTTCCTTATTTTGGTTAATCTTTTCTACTGTTTATTTATTTATATTTCATTTATTTCTGCTCTAATCTTTAATATTTCTTTTCTTCTGCTAACTTTAGGCTCTGTTCGTTCTTCTTTTTCTAGTTCCTTAAGGTTAGACTAAGGTTTATTTGGGATCTTTCTTGCTTCTTAGTGTAAGCACTTGTGTATTGCTATGAACTTCCCTCATAGAACTGTTTTAGTTACATCCATAAGTTCTGACATGTTGTGTTTCCAGTTTTATTTGTCTTGTTATTTTATTTCCCCTTTAATTTATTCTTGGAGTCATTGGTTATTTAAGAGAATGCTGTTTAATTTCCCTGTGTTCATGAATATTGCAGGTTTCTCCCTGTCATCAATTTCTAGTTTCATGCCACTGTGGTCAGAGAAGATAACCGTCTTGAATTTGCTAAGACTTGTTTTATTGCCTAGCACATATTCTATCCTAAAAATGTTCCATGTGCACTTGGGAAGAATGTGTATTCTGCTGTTATTTAATAGGATGTTTTGTATATGTCTTTTAGGTCATTTGATCTATACTGTTGTTAAAATCCACTCTTTTCTTGATTCTCTCCTGGATAATCTATTTATTATTGTGAGTGGGGTATTTAAGTCCCCACCTATTATTGTATTACTCCTTATTTCTCTATTTAACTTTTTTTTAGTTTTTGCTTTATATATTTAGCTACTCCAATGTTGGGCACATAAATATTTATAGCTGTTATATCTTATTGATGTTTTGACTCCGTTATCTTTATATAATGACCCTCTTTGTCTCATTTTACCATTTTTAGTTTAAAGTCTCTTTTCTCTGATGAAAGTATAGCTTCCTCTGGTATTTTATTTCATTTAGATTTATTTTTTGGGGGGGAGGTTTGTTGTTTTTTTTAAAATTATTATTATTTTTAGTTATTTGCTTGAAATGCCATTTTTCATCCCTTCACTCTCTGTCTTTGTCTGTCTTTAAGGCTAAAGTGAATTTCTTATGTGCAGCAAAAGGTTGGATCTTATTTTTATTTATTTAGCTATTCTGTGTCTTTTGGTTGGAGAATTTTAACCATTTACATTTAAAGTAATTATATTGGTAAATAAGGACTTACTATTACTATTTCATTAATTTTTTTGATTATTTTACTGATCAACTTTTCCTTTTTCTTAATCCTGCTGTATTTTGTGTATTTGTGTTGATGTCTTTTGTTACGAGTATGCTTTGACTTTTTTCTTGTGTTCTTTTGTATAATTACTACAAAATTTTTCCTTGTGGTTACCATGAGGTTTACCTACAATATCCTAAAGTGTTAACAACCTATTTTAATTCATTAAAAAAAAAAGCTTTTAAAGGAGAATTGTGACTTTTGCACCACTATTACCATATTATACAGTCTAACTTTGATTATATGTTTACCATTATTGGTGAGATTTATGCTCCCTTTTTGTGTTTTTATTATCTTAATTAGAGTTTTTTGACTTCCATTCAAAAAACTCTGTCTGAAATTTCCAATAAGGCAGATCTGGTGGTAATGAACTTATTCATCTTTGGTTTGTTGGGGAAAATCTCTGTCTCTCCTCTTTTTCTGAAAGACAGTTTTCCTGGGTGTAGAATTCTTGGTTAACAGTTATTTCCTTTCAGTATTTTGAATATATTGTCCCATTCTCTCCAGTCCTGAAAAGATTCTGATGAGAAATTTGCCAGTGTTCTTATGGGAGATCTCTTTTACATAACTTCTCCCTTTTGCTCCTTTTAAAATTCTTTTTTTTTCCTTTACTTTTTGACAATTTAATGAAAATGTGTTTCAGTGTAGCCTTCCTAAGGTTCAATACCTTTGGGATCTTTTGCACCATATGTATCTGCATGTCCATTTCTCTCCCCAGGTTTGAGAAGTTTTCAGCCATTGTTACTTTATTTTTTCTGTTCCTTTTTCTTTCTTCTTCTGGAATTCTCACAATATGAATATTGTTCCTTTCCATTTTGTCCCATAAATCTCATAGGCTTTCTTTAGACCACATGATTTCCGTTGACCTATTCTTCAGGTTGTTGATTCTTCTGCATGTTGAGTCTACTTTTGAAACTCTCAGACGAATTCTTCAGTTACTATATTTTTCAACTCTGGGCTTTCTGTTTATTAGTTTTAATGATTACTATTTCTTTGTCAAACTTCCTGTTTTGTTTCAAACTGTTTTCCTAATTTTGTTGAGTTGTCAAATGTGTATTTTTCATACACGTGTACTGGTACCAAAGTTAATATTAATATAAATAGGTTCGTAAATATACATGATACCTGTTAGGAGTTCATGTAAGAATATTTACTATGGCAAAATGGTTAACTGACCCTATGAGGGAAGTCATGAAAAGGAGAGAGATCAGAAAGGCTTTAATTAAGAC
Organism: Paguma larvata; assembly: GCA_030068075.1. Taxonomy (NCBI): domain Eukaryota; kingdom Metazoa; phylum Chordata; class Mammalia; order Carnivora; family Viverridae; genus Paguma; species Paguma larvata. The sequence goes on along the minus strand of CM057837.1, from coordinate 10,636,527 downwards.
CAAGCAGGAGATAACCAACATTTTATCTTTTTTTTCTTTTCTTCAGTGGCAGGGAATGGGAAGAGGGAATGGGGATGTGTAACCAGATGCTTCTGGAAGAGAGAGATGAGTGTTAGGTTGATTTAGTCTTAAGATATTTAGTCACAAATAGTTGTATTTAAACCAGGTATTCGGAACTTTTTAGGACTGGCCAAGGAAATGTGGCACAGATCTTCTGAAATTAATTAATGCTTAAGGAAATCGTTTGTTCAGTTATATGTCAGTAGCTCAAATCTATTAAGGGGGCCTTCCCTACCTTTCATTCTAAGAACTTTTAAAATGGAGTTGACTTGCTGTTCTCAACATGTGGTGCATTTTCCCTTTAAGCAGTGATATGGACAAAGTGTCCCAATGAAAGAAAATGAATTAGTCATTTCTTAAGTGATGTATAGCACCTGTGGCATTATTTTTATTTTAGTTTAGTGAAGAGAAGACAAGCATCGCCTTGCATATTAATTCAACTTATGAATGAAGAACCACTAAATGAGTGCCAGAAAAGTTATACTACATACCTGTTATAAATAAACAGGTATTTTAGGTATGCTCTAAAATGGTAGGATTATTGTTTGAGACATAAAGCATCCGCTCGTTTCGGATACCTAATTATGCTTACCGTCTCATTTCTCAATTTATTAAAATACCACTGTGATTTTTAGAGGCAGTTTATGTGGCTGACACTGCAGGAGGTTTTTCTGGCAGGGCAAGGTTGTAAGTCTGTGCAGATGGCACCTGAAGCCAGACATGCCCGAGGGTCAGCCTAAGGGTCAGACCAAATAACAGAATTGATCTGGAATCTTCCGAGTGTCTTTTTGCTCTCGGCTTCATTTTATATTTTGTCTCTGCCGCTAATAGCCCGGAGAAAGGAGAACGAGAGGCCATTGGGTGGACTTTACCTGAGAGCTAGGGAACAAGACTGCCTAACTCCGTGTTGTCAAATGTTCTGGATGCAACAGTATTGCTTTCAGCTATGCATGGAGAAGTTGCAAAACCAGAGTGTTATTTCTCCTAACCGTATTTCTTTCAAACACATTTTTCGTTTCTTCTTTCTCTCTGCTTCTTTCACACCAGGAATTGAGCTAGATGAAGATGGATCTCTTGATGGAAACAGTGACTTAACAATTAGAGGACGCCTGCTGTCCTTGGTAGAAAAGGTGACATACCTGAAGAAGAAACAAGCTGAAAAGCCAGTTGAGAGTGACTCCAAGAAGTCCTGTAAGCAGCATGGAAGGGCACTGGCGAAGCAACCCAACTGCTGACATTTATTCGTCCTTTGAGCTAACATCGTACTAGATGAGCCAGTGAGGAAATTGAGTTTGCAGCTTCTCAGATTTAGATTCTTTTTCTCAAAGTTTATTTATTTTGAGAGAGAGAGAGAGAGAGAGAGAGAGAGTAGGGGAGGAGCCGAGAGGGGGGGCGGGGGACAGAGGGTTTGAAGCAGGCTCCGGGATGACAGCGGAGAACCCAATGTGGGGCTCGTACTCACGAACCATGAGACCATGACCTGAGCTGAAGTCGGACACTTAACCGACTGAGCCACCCAGGCGCCCCTAAGAATCAGTAGATGTCTGTGGCTGCCAGAATTATATGGGAGCATCACACTGTATTTGTAGGAACAGATGCAGAGGTAGCAGTATGGGATGGATGGGGTCCCTAGAGGACCAGAAATCTAGGTATTTGATCAGGGACTATCAAGAGAATGTACAAAGCGGGTAATTTAGCTTTCATATCTAAATATTATGCTATTGACTTTCAAACCTTCTTGCACCAAATTAAACTTTTTTCTTAAAGTTTAAATAGTATCTGTAACCCTATTTTGGTTCTAGGATATTTTCTGAACTGTTATGCATTTCTAGTTTATTTTTATCCTGTGTAACTGAAGAGCAACAGCCGATACTCAGAAAACGAATAAGCACACTGGGGCTGAGTCTCAGACATGGCACCCACCCCCAAGGGGTTCAAGTTCTAGGTCAGTGAGATCCGTCTTATGCACCACCTCACATCGAAGCCTCCGTTCATTCCATGAGGCAGCACTGGTTTATGAACAGTTTTTACTGAAAGAAGAAAAATAAACTCATGAAAGATTTTAGTTGTTTTCTGCTCCCATTAACTTACAGGGGAAACCCTTTATCCATACAGTTGCTTCTACGTGTACTTTTCAGTATCACAAACAAATCTGAATCACATCTTATTCCAAATAAGAGTTCAGAGTTTCCTATGAAACACTTTTTGTTATTATCTGGTTTATGATTCTGACGTACTAAAAACAGCAGCCTGGTTTTGAGACATGTGGAAGAAGTATACTGGCTTTTATTTGCATTTCGTGTTTGGTTAAAATTGGTAGTTTTTGTTTTTCGTTAACTCATGTGTAGATTAAAGCAGGTAAAACAGTTTCTTTTGAAAATCTGCCAGTGTGTTGATGATAGGAATTGAGTACCTGCTTGTGTATAAGTTGGTCGCATCTTTCTACTTAGCTTTGATATTTTTATTATTTATTTTTAGAAGATTTGGAAGTTCTATTGCTTTTATCTGTACTACACTGCATGTTACATTGCAAATCTACATCAGAATAGCTTTTCACTTGAATACAGCTTTATAGTCCGATCCTTTTGAAGCCATTTTAACTGATAATTAGGGATGCAAACTGTAGTAAAAATATATGAGGTCACTATTACAAATGGCTCAAATGAGGAGACAGAAAAATAAATAGTTCCTTGAGTGCCCATGACTGATTTTATAAGGATGTATGATGTCACGTCTTCTGGGAGGAAAATAATGGAACACAGGAAATAAAAGTGGAAGTGCTAGGACAACTCATAGTGATTGCCCTCTGATTGCCAACAGTAGTTTTGAAAAAGTGGCTATAATTCTGAAACAGCTTAACTTCTTTAATTATAAGAATGTTAAGGAAAAGGTTGTGTGTTTTTGTCTTTGCATGTTCATAACTCATTTGTATTGACGTACATACATATATATATATATACACACACACACATATACACACATGTATATGTATATATACACACCCATACACACACATGTGTACAATGTTTAAATGAAGTTTTTCTTCAAAGAATGTTTCTAGCCTTTTCATTTCTGGTATTAGTTTGGGGCTATGAGAGGTCCAGCTGACATGCCCAACTTATTTTGTCTTCTCTCATTTTTTTTTTCCTTTTAAAAAATATCCATAATGACTGTGCAGCCACTCTTCAGCAGCTGATTTCTGAGACCATGGTCCGATGGGCGCAAGAGTCCGTCATCGAAGACCCTGAACTGGTGAGGGCCATGTTTGTGTTGCTCCATCGACAGTACGATGGCATTGGGGGTCTGGTCCGGGCTCTGCCAAAGACCTACACTATAAATGGTGTCTCCGTGGAAGATACCATCAACCTGCTGGCATCTCTCGGTCAGATTCGTTCTCTGCTGAGTGTAAGAATGGGCAAAGAAGAAGAGAAGCTTATGATTCGTGGATTAGGGTAATTTATTTAACTATTACAACCTCTGTCTTATAAATGTCTTCTTTCTAATCATTTATCCCAGCAGGTGCACCGTACGTATATTAATACAGATACACTGCTTAGCTTACAGGCACGGTGCGTTTTACGGTGCCTTGCTTTATTGTACTTTGCAGATAGGGTGTTTTTTACAAATGGAGGGTTTATGACTACCTTGCATCGAGCAGGTGTGTCGGCACCATTTTTTTTTTTAACATTTCCTCACTTTGTGTCGCTATGTGTCACGTTTTGGCAATTCTCACAATATTTCAAACTTTATTATTATTCTATTTGTTATGATGACCTGTGATCAGTGGTTATGACTCACCGAAAGCTCAGGAAATGTCAGTATTTTCAGCAATAAAGTATATTTTAATTAAGGTAGGTACATTGTTTTTTAAAACATAATTCTAAAGCACTTTTAATTGACTCTAGTATATCGTAAACATAACTGTTGTATGCACTGGGTATTTTATTCTGTTTGCCTTCTTGCAGTACTTGCTTTATGATCTGGAATCAAATCTGAAATATTTGTGAGATATACTTGAAATACCTGTAAAAGGAGATTGTTGCTTTTCTAGACATTGTATTTTAAAGCTAAATAAAAAAGTTGCTCACTAGCAAAATGAAGAATTTTAGATGCCAAGGTGGCAACTATACAGCATATATCTTAGGTTTTTAAAATTAATTTTTCAAATACAGGTTAATAAAAACACATTAAATTCTGTGGGGAGACAACACTCACCAGCAGGAAATAATAAGGAATTTTGTCTGTATCTTCCGGGCCTTGAAAAAAGAATGGGGAGAGAGTTCACCATTATAGGTGTACTTTGGGTGAATTTGGGGGTTAACATTTATACCTCATGTGTAGTCTAAGGATCTCCAGACTGAGAACACAAAAAATGACCTCAAATCACTGTGAAATCTTTCAGGAAAAACCTAAATAAAACCAATGGTTAACTTGCAATTAAAAATTGCCAAACACATAAGGAAACAATCTACCGTAAGCAAGAATCAGCAGATACAATGCTAGTAGAGTCAGAACACCTGTCTCAGGAACTTCAGATAACACAGTGCTGGAAAGAGAACGTAAAGTTACTGTATTTAATGGTAAAAATACAAAGAATAAATCAGTTCTCTAAATATAAATCATTTGAAAAAGATCCAAAGATCTCTCTCTGCCCTCCCCTGCTTACATTCTGTCTCTCTCTCTCTCTCAAAAATAAATTAAACATTAAAAAAAAAATTACAAAAAAACAAAACAAAAAAACCACAAGGGGAGGGGCGCGCCTGGGTGGCTCAGTCCGTTAAGATTCCAACTTTGGCTCAGGTCATGATCTCGCAGCTTGTGAGTTCAAGCCCTGCAGGAAGCTCTGTGCTACAGCTCGGAGCCTGGAGCCTGCTTCCGATTCTACATCTCCCTCTCTCTCTCTCTGCCCCTCCCCTACTTGCACTCTCTCTCTCTCTCTCTCTCTCTCTCTCCCTCTCTCAAAAATAAACATTAAAAAAAATAAAAAGCAAAAGATCCCAAAAGAACTTCTAGAAATGAAGAATATATTAAATGGCATTAACTGTGAATTGGTTAAATTAGGAAAGATACAGTTGAAATGAAAATCAATAAGTGGGATCATAGATCTGAGAAAGTTAGTACTGTAGCCCTGAGAGGTAAAGATAAGGAAATACAAAAGAGTAGTTTTCTCATCTGCAGAATGGGAGGAGTGGGGGGAGGGTGCGGTGTGAGGGGCAAAAAAAAAAAAAAAAAAAAGTAGTTTTGAGACCTAGGGGTAGTATAAGGAGGTCTAGAATACGGTAAACAGGATTTCTGGAAAAGACAGAACAGGATTTCTGGAATAGATCACCTAGAGAATAGGGGTATTTGAAGAGCTAGCTTTTGGCTTGAGCTTTTCAGAATCAATGAAGAAGATGAGTTCACAGATTAGCCTAAAGTACAGATAGTTCCATGTTCTCACCTGGTTAGAGTATAGTGAAGCTGCATAAAAACCAGTGATAGACTATTTTAAAAGTAAGCCGAAAGAAAAACCAGAATACTTACAAAACAAAACAAAGTGAAAAGAGTATTTAGAATTCTCAGTGGCAAAACTAGAGATCATTACTCAATGGAAAACCACATTCAGAAATAACTATCGATTTAGAATGTGTTACTCAGTTGAGAGTTCTTCACCATAACCTTGTGCTTTAAGGAGGCTTGGAGATTAGAGTTTATATTCCATATTTAAGAGTGAGGGCAAAACAAAGTTATTTCAGAATATTACAGTTCCTCATCAAAAGACCTTCTAAAGGCAGTGCATTAGAGAAAAGAAAATGGAATTCAGAGAGAAAGAAGAAGCAGTAAGTTTTAGTGAGTGTGAGTGTGTTACTGGTGCATTTATGCATAAATACAGGAATCATTCACAACCATTATAATTCAGGAATATGAAAATAGAAAAATAAAAGCTTAAATTAAGCTTTATGATCTCTGAGAAAAGTACATAAACATCGAATGTAAAAGTCAAATGTGGAACGTTGAAAAATGACAGAGAATACAAATATTCTGCCAAAAAAGTTCACCTAATTACATAAATATTAGATAAAGAGGCAAATGAAAATAACTACTGACATGGATAAAATAGGATGTAAAGAACAAAGGGTTAAAGAAACCTAGAGCTGTTCTTCAAAAAAGAAAAAAAAAAAACTAATGGAAAAGAATAACCACTCCTTTCTTTGATCCAAAAATAATCCTGTGGGTTAAAAAAACAAAACAAAACGAAAAAACAAACAAAAAAAGTATAGAAACACTCAGATTGTATAGTAGTATTTATGTACATTCTAAATTCAGAACACAATACTATGTATTGCCCTTGGCCCTATCAAGTATTTGAAATCATTAAAATACACTGGAAGGTTCTATTACAAAATCATTATCATTATTGCACACTAAAAATAAATATACTATCAGGACGAGAGAAGGAGAACAGAAAGGCCTAAACAACAAAAGCAAATTTGACGGTCTTTATAATCCTATGTGCATGAATCTTGTTTTGAATACTAATACTTTAACCCAAAAGGGCCTCTCACATAAGTAATCTCAATTAGCCAATGAGAAAAGAAGACTTCTAGGAAACGAAGAGCATTTTTCTTCTCAAATGAACATATAGCAATAATGTATTATGCTGTTAACACATAAATCGTTAGGTAGCGATGAAACCTGAAATAATTCTGAAACAAAATAAAAAGTTATGTCTTTGTTGGTATTAGAAGTATTTCTCAAGGGACACATTTAATACGTGACAATCTGCCTTCCTGAGCGGTAGAATTACAAATCCTCTTCACTCACCTGGAACTGCAGGCAAACAAGATTTTTCAATTAAATATTTTCCAAAGTTCCGTCATACAAAAGGATTTGAATTAATGAAAGAACAAATCCTGTGATTATAAGTGTGGTTTGAAAATGGAAGGTTCTCCTGCTACATATATCGGAAGGAAAGAAAAGGAGGGCTTTTTTTTTTTTTTTTTACCCCATTTGTTCTTGCACGGAATAGATCTGATCTATTTGGCCCTCACGTCATTTTTGTGAGTTGTGCTATCTAAAGACTCTTGTTATTGAAGCTAAACTAAACTCAATTACAAGTGAAAAACTAGGAACACCTAAGTGGTTCAGTTGGTTAAGTGTCCAACTCTTGATTTCGGCTCAGGTCCTGATCTTGTGGTTCGTGGGTGTAGCACAGAGCCTGCTTGGGATTCTCTCCCTCTCTGTCTGGCCCTTTAATAAATATTATTAAACATTAAAAAACAAAAGTGAAAAACTAAAACTAAAAAAAAAAAGGAAGAAAGTCATCGTACATGATTCATACTGTTTCATTGTCTTGATATGCCTGGAGTACCTATAAGTTAGCCTATGGCTAAATCGAGAATCGAGTGAGTCAACTAAGGAGATCAGAGCTGAAGGGAAAGTTTTTTTCTCAGCAGGCTGTGCAATATAATTTTCTCGTTACAGCCATGACAGGAGTGTTTTGTAGAAAAAACTCGTATTGATTTCATTTATGTTCAAATAAAAATCAAGAGTTCTAGTTCTTTAGTTTGAATGACTACTAAACATTAATATCTTCAGGAATACCTTTACATACATATTATAAAATATGTAATGAAGTAGTAATAATAGGAAACATTTTGGGTATCTTCTGCTGCTGTTTTTTGTTTGTTTGTTTTTTCAAATTGAATGTCCATTTTAATTTGGTGGATTTCGATTAGTTTCTGGACTTGATATGTATTCAGTTTCTCTTCGAGAATATGTTTCCTTTAAAAAAGCATTTCTCTAGAATGATAACACAAAATGTAGTAGCACTCCTGTTATTAAACATACAAATATTGAATATAGTGTGAAAAATAACCTACGTGAAAAGCAGAGATGCTTGTATATCAACAATTTATATAGGAATTTTCATAGAAACTTGGTATAACAGTGACTCATACTTCTATACTAAAGATTGAACAGATGTTTGGATATATATAAAATTACGAATCAGGTGTCCAAAAGTGTATTTCATATAGATGAATGTTTACGTATTTAGCATGTTTCTTGTAATGGAAAAGAATAGATCATTTGTATCCTGTTTTTGAGAGGCTATCAATATTTTTGGAGGAAAACTCAATTAATTGTGCTCATTAACTTTTGCTTGTATTAACTTTCATCACGATTGTGCTTTTTTGTTCATGCCAGTAATTATTTCCAAATGATTTATCAGGAATCAGATAAATTGTCATTTAAATTTTTCTCTGACCTTTCTGCTCCCCTCCCCCCATACCTCTTTTGTCCCTTCCAGGGATATCATGAATAATAAAGTGTTTTACCAGCACCCCAATCTCATGAGGGCACTTGGGATGCACGAGACGGTGATGGAGGTCATGGTGAATGTCCTCGGGGGCGGAGAGTCCAAGGTAAAGAAAGACCTTTGATTGTTAAGATGCCATGAAATATGATTCCTGAGGGCATGCATTACATGTTTTTAAAGAGGATTTCTTAAATCTTCTTAGGAGGATTTTTTTTGAAATAATAGAAACATAACAAAACCTCATAGATTGAGAATTGAATATCCTACTAGTTATTTTTTTTTTCCTTTGATATTGGCAACAAGTTTCTATCTTATACTGTGTAATTTGCTGTCTCCTAAACTACTGCCATTTAGTGGTTATTTAGGAACTTTAAACATGAATACTATACTAACTCTTTAAAATTCTGAATTATAAGTGATTGTCCATTACATTAAAAGTCCAAAGCACAAAGCATGTTCTTCAGAGCCAGACATTCCCCTTGATTTAGACAGTAGTTAGTTCCACTAAATTCCTGATCCAGGCCAAGTTTCGAAGACGATGTTCTGGGGTATTTGTTTTAAGACTATAAGGTAAATTTTTTCAGGTGATTCAAAGTTAAAATAAATCTCTTTAAAACCAAACGAATGGAGTAATGTCACAGGCAACTTCATACGAATCAGTATAATTTCATGACCTATGATTTGCGAACTGTATTTCAGTATTTTTGAAAATCTTAAGATATCCTCTTCAAACTGTGGGAAGGAGTCTATATTTCTCATGTTCAGTTAAATAGTCTTACAAAGGTACTTATAAAATATTCTGTTAGGGAGGGACTCCGGGGATCATCTGGGGTTTATTAGAACAAGGTTTGGTACTCAGGGGAGATGGATTTGATGGGGTCTAGCGTGCAGGCCTTCTGGTCAAGGTGTTCATGCCAGTGACAAGTCACGCAAATCAGGGGAGGTGTGAGTCCTGGAAACTTAACACCTGCGGTAAGAGTGCCCTTCTGTGGTTCCAAGTAGCAGAACTTTTCACAAGTGGTCTCGTTGAACATGTCCTCTCTTACCTCAAGTAGGTATTATGATTCATTTTAATCCAGTTTTACAGAACTGAATCAGAGACTGAATACTGACCCAGGAAGCACAGCTAACAGTGGTAGTCAGGATTCACCACTGAGTCTGCCTGATTGCTGACCCAGGTTTGTGCTGCCTGTAGATTGATGGCTGCAGATTAGTTCCAGATCAATTCATGGATGATAGCGAAGTTTCTAAATTAGTGCTGGGCTTGATTTTCAGTGGCTCAAGGACTAGGTGAGTTGAAGTCAAGACAGTTGAAGGTCTTTAGTCTTGAAGGCTTGGCAGACATGGGCACCCATGCACTGATGACGTGATTGGATCTCAACTTCTGAACTCGGTTTTCTGAAGAACGTTGGGTCTCACCGCTAACTAAATCCTCTTTACATAGGAAATCACTTTTCCCAAGATGGTGGCCAACTGTTGCCGTTTTCTTTGTTACTTCTGTCGTATAAGTAGGCAGAATCAAAAAGCTATGTTTGATCATCTCAGCTATTTATTGGAGAACAGCAGTGTTGGTCTTGGTAAGTACATTTATGGCTTTTATTTCATCTTTAAGATAAAAAGAATATACTACATGTAAAGTTAAATTTTAATGGAAATTAATTGTAGATTAGCAGAGTATGGATTGTATTTAGAGATGAAATTTTGAGGGAACATATGTTTTTATATAGAATTTGTAGTTGCCGCACAATCTGGGTTTTGGCTCAACCTTTTTGTATGTTATAACAGCCTCACCAGCTATGAGAGGTTCAACACCCCTGGATGTGGCAGCCGCATCGGTGATGGATAATAATGAATTGGCCTTAGCTCTGCGTGAGCCAGATTTGGAAAAAGGTAAGCACCACCCCCCTGCCCCCCGCCGCGCGTGTGTGTGTGTGTGTGTGTGTGTGTGTGTGTGATGCTTGTGTATAGTTTCTCAAGATATTGATACAATTATATCTATTGCCTGCTATAAACTTGTTACATATATTACGTATAACAAATAATCGTAAATTATAAAGAACAAGAAATTTGAGGTAAACTCTTTCCTCTGATCCCATGCATTTTTCTCTAGAATTGGAATGAACAAAAAGTATCTGTTGTTACTTTTGTTTTAGTCATACAGTTTCAATGTCTTCCAAGGTTGTTTTAACATCTCAAAATTCATTTTTGTATCATATAGACATATCTTCCAGGGCAAGGCATCAGTGACATACCAAGACCCCGCACTCTAACTAAGCACTTGAAGCCCCGGGCACATTTGCTGGAGTATGGATAAATTTCCCTCATGTCGTCATTGTGACGATTGCATTCTGAGTAGTCTCCCCGATCCCTCCCTTACTCTCCTCTTTAGCAGCTAGAGTAAGCTTCCTAAAAGGATCTTATTAATCCTCTGTCCACAACTCTCCCAGAGACTTCCTGTCTCACTTCAACTAAAGACATTGCAATAGCGTCTGACTCATCCAATTTCACACATCTGTCTTATTTCACTTCCTGCAGTTCTCCTGATCTTTTCTGTTTGATCCAGCCATGCTGACTGTGTTCCTGCCTTAGGGACTGTGTGCTCGCCGTTCCCTCCATCTGCAATATTCTGCCTCATGTCTTCGTGGCTCTTTTCCTGACACCCTTCCAGTCGTTGCTCCAAGTTACCTTTTTGTTAGCTCCTCAAGCTCATGCCATTTAAGTTTGAAAACCTTTTCTCCATCTCCTTTCAGGTCTTTGCTGCTTTGTTTTCAACAGTCAAAAAAAAACACATTTGTAGGGGCGCCTGAGTGGCGCAGTCGGTTGAGCATCCAACTGTTTATTTCAGATCAGGTCATGATCTCAGGGTTCTGGGATCGAACCCTGCGTCAGACTCCACACGGAGCATGGAGGCTGCTTAAGATTCTCTCTCTCTCTCTCTCTCTCTGTCTCCCTCTCCCTCTCCCTTTCCCTCTCTCTCTCCCTTTCCCTCTCTCTCTCTCTCCCTTTCCCTCTCTCTCTCTCTCTCCCTCCCTCCCTCTCTCTCTCTCTCTCCCTCCCTCTCCCTCTACCCTTTTTCCCCACTCACTCTCTCTGAAGAAAAAAAAAGAAAAACATATTTGTGTGTTATAGACATTAATACACATTTTCATGTTGTTTATATTTCTATAGATATAGTTTAATATTAGTCTAAAGTCATAATTTACAGGAATACATATTTTACTAAAGTCTGTATATTTGCATATTTGTGAAAACTCGTCTCCTTACCATAGTGTAAAGTCAGGGAGTTCAGGGCATTTTTTTCACTGTGTTTCACTACTTTCTTCCAGTCTTCAAGAATAACATTGGCCTTGGCTAGCCCATCAATGCATAGCTGTTGAGAGCATGAAAGAGTGAACTCTTCCCCAAAGCCTTGTGACATGCTAGTCAACCAATCACAAAGCTTTGCATCTCTGACTAACCTCGAGAGCATTTTCGTTTGTGTGTATTTTAAAATCTTTTTAGCGGGGCGCCTGGGCGGCTCAGTTGGTTAAGCGGCCGACTTCAGCTCAGGTCATGATCTCACAGCCTGTGAGTTCGAGCTCCATGTTGGGCTTTGTGCTGACGGCTCATTAGAGCCTAGAGCCTGCTTCAGATTCTGTATCTCCCTCTCTCTCTGCCCTCCTCCTGCTCACGCTCTGTCTCTATGTCTCTTAAGAATAAATAAACGTTAAAAAAAATTAAAAAAAACTTTTTAGCTATACACACATTAAAATGGCTAATATTTAAAAAGTTGACCGTACCAAATGTGGAAGAAACGGGGCAACTGGAACTCTCATCTGTGGCTGTTGAGATGAAAAATGGTGGAGTCAGTTTGGAGAGCAGGTTGGCAGTTTCTTAACAAAGTAAATGTATCCCCGTCATATACATACCCCTACCCTTCCCACTCATAGGTACTTGCTCATTAGAAATAGGAACGGGGTTGCCTGGTGGCTCAATCTGTTAGGCATCCAACTCTTTGATCTCAGCTCAGATCATGATCTCAAGGTTCGTGAGTTCAAGCCTCACGTCAGGCTCTGTGCTGAGAGTGCAGAGCCTGCTTGGGATTCTGCCTCTCCTTCTCTCTGCCCCTCCCTTGCTGCACACGTGCTCTCTCTCTCTCAAAATAAATAAACTAAAAATAATTTTAGAAGTAGGAATATAATGTCCACACAAAGACGTGTACATGAACATTGCTAACAACATTATTCATCTTAGCCAAAAACTAGAGACCATGTCCATCAGGTGATGAGTGGATAAGGAAACATGGACTATTTCCATATGCAGTGGAATGCTGGTCAGAAGCAAAGGGAAGGAATGAAGTCTTGACGTGTGTTGCAATGTAAATGATTCTCAGAATCATTATTCTGAGTGAAAGAATCCAGGCACAGAAAGATATATGTATGTTTATATACATATGCATACAATTATATATTTATATGCATTTATTCATTTATACATTCACATACATTTTATATATTCACACACACATCTTTATACACCGATTGCATCTTCTAGAATAGACAAGTTAATTTGTTGTGATACTAAGCAGATTGTCAAGACGTCGACATGCAGGGAGGGATGGATGGGTCCTGAAAAGTGATATAAATGTTCTTTTTGGGTTTTTTTAGAAGTTTATTTATTTATTTAGGAGAGAAGGAGGGAAGGGCAGAGAGAAGGAGAGACAGAATCCCAAGCAGGCTCCATGCTCTCAGCGCAGAGCCCAGCACGGGGCTCGAACACATGAACTGTGACACCATGACCCCAGCCGAGATCAAGAGTTGGACATTCAACCAACCGAGCCTCCCAGGCTCACTGTGATAGAAGTGCTCTGTGTCTTGACTTTGCTGTGTTTTTGCCGATCCTTAAATCTCTCAAAGCTCACTGAGTTTACACTTTAAATAGATGAGTTCGTTGTACATAAATTAGACTTAAGGTTGGAACAGAAAATTTTTATCTAGATTACTTATTTCTTTTCCAAGCCAGTTTAACTTGAGCTGGGTGAACTTGACTGGGAAGTTGCTTGACTTGAAACCTGCTACCATCGATAAAAACTTAGAGATTTCTTTTAAAACTGGACCAGTTATGAAATTTGCAAAGGATCAACATTCCCATAAAACAGTAATGTAAAAGGCAATGATAAGCAGAAAATTTAATGTGTTAAAATCAGTAATACCGAAAGGTAGATAATACTATCCCATATTTTATAGACAGTGAAACCATGGCTCAGAAGGATCCAGTAAGTAGTGCAGAACAGATTTAACCCAAAGTATTTAAATCTAAACTTTGTTTTCTCTGTTTCTCTATGTGTTTTCTCAAATATATGCCCCTCCCCATTAAATTCAGAATACCATGTTATAAGTAAATTCTCTTCTCTAAAATATCACTGTATCTCAGGTGGGTTTTCAGTATCTCCAATGGATTCAGGTTTTACACTGGGTGAGAGGTCTTTAAACATTTTTGAAGTTTATCAAATATATTATGTGTATATGTATGTCATTAATATATCATATACAATACATAGATTATATATAAATATAAATACATATATATATATACACACACATTTTTTAACATAATCTCTACATCCAACATGGGGCTTGATCTCACAACCCCAAGATCAGAAGTTGCGTGGTTTACCAACTGAGCCAGCCAGGTGCCACAAATATGTTTATAGGTAAAAGTCTCAAGTTAAATGATGTGAAACTTAGGAATATTTTTTTTTCCACAGAGTTGATTCATGAGTATTTGTATTATGATAGAAACTTTGTTATGATTTATAAATATTTCTTAATTCTAAGGTTTTACTGCAGAGAATTCATGTGGATTGAAATGAGATTAAAAACAACTTGAAGGGGCACCTGGGTGGCTCACTTGGTTAAGCTGCCTACTCTTGATTTTGGCTTGGGTCATTATCTCGCAGTTCATGAGATCGAAGCCCACGTTGGGCTCTGCAATGGCAACATGGAGCCTTCTTGGGATTCTTTCTCTCTTCTCTCTCTGTCCCTTCTCCCTTCAAATAAATAAACATAAAAAAAAAAAACCTTGAAAAACCACATTCCTTTTTTTAAACTCTTTTATTTATTTTGGAGAGAGAGAGAGAAACAGAGCATGAGCAGGGGAGGGACAGAGAGAGAGATACAGAATCTGAAACAGGCAGTCAGCACAGAACCCGATGTGGAGCTCGAACCTATGAACCATGAGATCGTGACCTGAGCTGAAGCCAGACACTTAACCGACTGTGCCACCCAGGTGCCCCAAAACCACATTTGTTTTAAGCCATCCTTTGGGAATATCATTTGCTATGTTTCATATCATATCAGCACCTAATGACTTCTCGCCCACGGGATAACGCGTTTGCTTATCGTGGTTTGTAGGTAGTTCGATATTTGGCTGGGTGTGGACTGCAGAGTTGTCAGATGCTGGTAGCTAAGGGTTACCCAGACATTGGGTGGAATCCAGTTGAAGGCGAGAGATACCTTGACTTTCTCAGATTTGCTGTCTTCTGTAATGGTAAGACTACTTGCTTTGGGTCTTTTTTTGGTTGTGATTAAAACTGCATAAGAATAGATGTATAAAATAATGATATATACTAGCATTTTCTTGTAAGAAGTAAATATTAGTAAAGAAAAAGTTAGTAAAATATTTTATAATCAGTACTTTTTTCACACTAAAAATTTAATTTCTAATATTTGTTTTGATGGCGATACTTTTATTAATAAATTAACATTTTTAGGTTCTTGTAAATTTTTATCGTTGGGTCCAAATTAATAGGTAGGCTTATGGCTTCATTTCCTATAAGGAATTAACAAAAATGTAAAACTTTATGCCTCTATAATGCTTTCCTTTCCTTTCAAAATTTTAAGTACAAGAAGCTTACTGTGTTTTGTGTACATAAAACTAGTGATTTAAATTGAGTTTTAGCTTTATCGGTAACTGTGTTCTTTGGTTTTTGTTATTTTCCTTTAAATCTAAATGAATTAGCATAACATTTATTGACTCAGAGTGTCCATATAACCAGTGTTTGTTCACTCTTCTTCTTCATTTGATTGTAGGGGAGAGCGTGGAAGAGAATGCTAACGTCGTGGTGAGGTTGCTCATCCGGAGGCCCGAGTGTTTCGGTCCTGCTTTGAGAGGGGAAGGTGGGAACGGTCTTCTCGCAGCCATGGAAGAAGCCATAAAAATAGCCGAGGATCCCTCTCGAGATGGTCCCTCACCAACTAGCGGATCCAGTAAAACACTGTAGGTCTAATATATACAGTCTTAGGAACAAAGTATACTCCTTGTCTTGAAATTTTATAAAATATGATTTGCATTCTGTCTATTGCAGTAGAATTCTCTGGTACCCGTAATTTCTGCCCTTGAAAATCAAATGTGTTAGGCTTGGAAGCATGGATGCGGGGTGCTTGGGGGACTCAGTTGGTTAAGCATCTGACTTTGGCTCAGGTCACGATCTCAGTTTGTGAGTTTGAGCCCTGCATTGGGCTCTGTGCTGACAGCTCGGAGCCTTGAGCCTGCTTTGGATTCTGTGTCTCCCTCTCTCTGCCCATCCCCATCTCACACTCACTCTCTCTCTCAAAAATAAACATTAAAAAATTAAAAAAAAGAAAGAATGGATGGAATTTGCTGTGGGAATAGGTTGAATGAAGAGAAAACTAAGGAAGTTTGGGTGGATTTAGGCTGTTCAGAGGAAATGTATTTTGTGTATTTTTCCAGGAGGCTATGGCAAAGTGAGTCGTTACAAATGATGGCAGGTGAGCTTCTGAAATTGTAGTGAGGTTTCGTGAGAAGTTTGCTGGAGTGAGTTTTCATGATAATGGTAAGAAAGTAAGACCTTTAGCAAGAGAATGGGGGACTTAATCGGAGTGGCGGTAAAGTCCAGGAAAGGGGACGCTGTCATTCTGAGGAGTAAAATGCTCGCTGAAGGTCTTACGGCTGATAGGGGAGGCAGCAGCCACCTTGCATTTCCCATAGTAGACATTGTTAATACTCGGTTCCAGCAGTGGGCAGAAGTCAATCCAGGCGTGTCGCTTCCCAGTTCTATTCTATGGAGACACGAATGTCCTGCAGATCATACTCCCATACCACTAACGCCCCTGGAAAAGATACAACATAGGGCTTATTGGAGGCAAATTTCCAAGCAGAGTAGTTCTGCAGCCCCTCATTGTGTGTACACAGATGGGGCATAGATGTTTTGTCCATGCTGAGACCAAGATGGTTTCAGACTGGGAGTCTTCCAAGAGCATGTTACATGTTTATCAGTTAGCCATAGAGGAGCGAGGGGGCCCTCAGTTTCTCTGAGTAGTGGAAAATATGTCAACAGATGTCTGGCCCAGGACCATACCAGCAAGTGTGCACATGAGGGCCGTGGGAGCAGTGTTGCATGCCTACAGAATGTGGTCAACCAGGCCTTGCTGTCACCCTGCAGACTGCGAGGTCCAGCTGGGCCACCTACCAAGGGAGGGATGAATGACCAGATCTTCCAAGGCCATGGAGACGTGCCTCTCGTTAGCAAGATAATGAAATCTTTCTGTTTTTCTCACAGAGATGGGGTGGGAGACATGTTGGATTATTTGGGAGTGGCTGGGCGGGGTAGAGTAGCTGGTAAATAGTAAGTAAAGGAAATCACATTTCCAAAGTACTTTCTCTGGGCAGAGTGCTGTCCTGGGTGCCTTACATGTGCTATCTTAAAGGACACATCTTCGTCACCCTTTCTCTAGATGTATGGTATTTATAAAAGTCTTCTAAGCAAGGTTGCCTCGTGGCTCAGTCCATTAAGCTTCCCACTCTTGGTTTCAGCTTAGATTTCACAGCTCATGATCTCATGGTTCGTGAGTTTGAGCCCCATATTGGGCTCTGTGAAGCCAGTGTGGAGCCTGCTCGGGATTCTCTCTCCCTCTCCTTCTCTTTCTACCCTTCCCCTGCTTGTGCTCTCTCTCACTCTCTCAAAATAAATAAATAAACTTAAAAAAAACAAGGGAGGCTAAACTTAACCAAGTCTTTCCATTAGTTATTTTCTTTGTTAAAGCAAAGGGTGTCTGCCTCTAGAAATAAGCAGGTTCCATCAAATTAGCAATTCTTCTTTTGTTCATTTGAAGGATTCTCAATATTAAGTATCCGCAAATGTGTTCTTGGTGTCCGGTCTTTAACTCAGTGTTATTTCCCTTTAAAAATGTCAAGGTGCAAATGAATCACATACATGAAAAGTAGCAGAAGAGGCAGAATGGATTACCTTAGGGATCCCTTTCCTCCAAGAAGTATGTAATGGACTCGAAGTGTCATTTTATTATCATGTTTCCTTTGCTTTCTGTTTCTTTTGAAAAATCTACGGAAGTGAGACAGAAGAGGAGGAAGATGACACCATCCACATGGGCAATGCCATCATGACGTTTTATGCAGCTTTGATTGACCTCTTAGGACGCTGTGCTCCTGAAATGCATGTAAGTGACTTGGGGCCCAAGAGTAGCAATCCGGCTTACCCATCAATGTGAAAACCCACAAGGACGCCTGGCTGGCTCCATCGGTTAAAGCGTCAGACTCTTGGTTTTGACTCAGATCACGATCTCACAGTTCATGATTTCGAGCCCCACGTCAGGCTCTGTGCCGAAAGCAGGGATTCTTTCTCTCTCCCTTGCTCTCTGACCCTTCCCCACTCACGCGGTCTCTGTCTCTCTCAAAATAAATAAATAAAAACAAAGCACTTCGTCGCTGGCAAACATCATAACAGCACCCAAAACCAATCATCTCCACACTCCATTAAAAATAATAGCAGCTGCCTAATTGCCGAACAAGTGTTTACTTAGTTGGAAATGCCTCGGTTATAAAAATTAGTAATGAGATTTCAGTACAAGTCATTGACAGAGTAACCAGTTACATCTGTATCCCTCAAGGTCATACACCCTTTCCACCCTTTAAGACGAAAAGAATATGTTTTTCCATAAATTTCCTCTCCTAATTTAGTGCATGCGGGGAGAGAGACCAAGGGCTCCTGACAAGAGTCGTTTTCTTGGTGCGCAGTATCTCGCCTCTGTGAGGGAGCTGCCATATGCCTGCCACTGGTTTAGGGGACGGGGGAGTGCAGGGTGGGTACAGCGACGGAAACAGCTCTTCAGGCTGTGTGGATTGTGTTTCTAAGATGTTCTGAGTGGAGGAAATTAAAAGTCTCATGGAATGGTACTTACTTTTACTCTGTAATACGTTCAGATATTTGGTACTTTATTTTACCCGAACCAGTTCTGTTTTATTCTATCATATTCATTTTAAAAGTGCTGGATTTTAAAGGCTCATAAAATTAGCTCATGCCCTGGGAATGGGAAAGAACACAGAGATGGAGATCCAGTGAGCAGTGCTGGGGCGAAAGGCAAATACACGTCTAAACTGGTGTGAGCACAAAGCCCAACGGACTATTGCTTATAGATCGTATCTTTCTATGCACGCTTAGGATTTATGCATTTTCTTTTTTATTTCTTTTTCTTTCCTTTTTTTTTTTTTTTTTTTTTTTTTTGGTCCCTTTCTCTAACAGCTGTAGGTTAAAACCATCATGTTTTCTTGTAGCGCCTAGGTGCCTCCGTGGTTAAGTATCCAGCTTTGTCTCAGGTCATGATCTTGGGGTTTCCTGAGTTCCGGGCTCTGTGCTGACAGCTTGAAGCCTGGAGCCTGCTTCGGATTCTGTGTCTCCCTCTCTTTCTCTGCCCGTCCCCTGCTCACACTCTGTCTCTCTCAAAAATAAATACACGTTAAAAAAATTAAAATAAAAAAATTAAACAGGAGAAAGTCTTTAAAAAAACATGATTTTTTTATATAACTTTTTGTTGTGAACAGCATGGAGAAATGTCAGAATGTTAGAAAAACCTAGAGTCTGATTTGTATGCTAGAGGTGATTGCATACAAACAATTTTGTGCTCACTGAATTCGTTCCTTTCTGGTTGACACGAAAGATCAAAGGAACCAAGAAATTATACCAATAAATGGAAGGTTTTTTTTCTATTAAAATAGGGGAAAAAAACTAAGCGACTCAGTAAGGCACTAAACTAGGCACTTCTGAAATTTATTCATCTTCTGTATTGATTGAAGACCTCCTATGTGACAGAAATTGTACTTGTGTTTCTCACTTTGTGGGGAAGGAAACAGATGCCACCTCCCCACCCCCATTCTGGAAACCTACGGTCTGTTCCAGAGCCTCGCTGAGATTCTTGACGTATCACATTCAGTCTTTACAGGTTGTCCATTAGTCAATGACAGCCTCAAAACCCTGTTATCATTCATATTCACCTTTTCCCCACTACATTATAAACCCTTCCTTGGGAGAAATCAGTGTGGAAAATAGATGATATGCAATTACATTCTCATCCCAAAGCAAGAAAGGAACTTAGTCAATTATAAATAGTACTATATGTTCTGAGTCTGAAGATACTTTTTTCTTTGGATTATTGTTCATGTTATGGTAGGTATTTCTATGTAATTTTGGGAGGTAAGCCTTTATAGACTTATCACATTCTCAATATATTTTAGTA
Organism: Paguma larvata; assembly: GCA_030068075.1. NCBI lineage: Eukaryota > Metazoa > Chordata > Mammalia > Carnivora > Viverridae > Paguma > Paguma larvata. The sequence continues at coordinate 10,616,640 of CM057837.1, read as the reverse complement.
CCTTGCAGAGGATAAAAACTACTGTTCAGGTACGCTGATGTCAGTAGTGCTGTGTGGACAAGTAAATACCTGTCTCTAAGCCTAAAACAACAATTTCTGTGAGAGGCCTAACTTTATACGTATAATTAGCAGAAACTTATTTTAGATTTGGATTCCCATACTTCAGATTTTCTGGATGGAACTGTAACCCTGATTTCACGAAGTGATTCTAATGTTTCTTCATTTTCCTCCCTCTAGTTGATTCATGCTGGGAAGGGGGAAGCCATCAGAATACGGTCCATTTTGAGATCCCTCATTCCGCTGGGGGATTTGGTGGGAGTAATCAGCATTGCTTTTCAGATGCCAACAATAGCCAAAGGTAAGGCCAGTTTCTTCATCATTCAGTGGGGCGTTGGAGGACATGATGTTTTAAATAATATTGTCAGCAGTCAGCAATCCCCCCCACTCCCCAGTCCCCACTCTCCCGCCATGCAGCATAATAACAGGGTTTAAGTTTCTTTAAGAAAAGGAAGAACTTTAGGGCATTTGATTGGCTTAGTCAGTTAAGCATCTGACTCTTGATTTTGCTTGAGGTCATGATCACACGGGGGTTCATGGAATCAAGCCCCACATCAGGTTCTGTGCAGGCCGCACGGAGCCTGCTTGGGATTCTGTCTCTCCCTCTCTCTCTCTGCGTCTTCTGCTCTCTATTCCTCTCAAAATTAATAAATAAACACTAAATAAATTTAAAAAGAAAAGAACAGTAAAGTACATCTTTTTCATTGAATTAAGAAAAGCTCTGTTGCCATATTCTTCTACACCCACATTGACAAACACATATATAAATGAAAAAGATTTTACTCTTTTGTAAAGTATTTTTCAGACTCATTGTTTTAAAACAGCTGTCTTCAATGAGATTTTTTTTTGCATGACATTTCAGACAGTTTCCAGAGAAGAGCAAATATGTACTTCAACTGTCTTATCTAAGTTCTTTCTACTGTTTTTTTGGTCCTCATTCTTCTCTGCCTTTCTTGCTTGCAGTTCCTTCTTCACTCTTTTGGAGAGTTTTCATTGTCATTTTCTTATAATACTTTTTTTCCCCAAAAAATGATCATAGCTTATGACTCAGAGATTTACAAATTCCCAGCATATTGAAAGAAGTGCTCTTATCAAGACAAAGGAGAGAATTTAAAAAAATTGTCATTTTGATGCAATGTTTATTGCTGTTCTACCGTATGTCATTTTGGCTTAGCAACTGCTTTGATTAGTTTTTAATATTAACTCAAAAGCATGGAAAATAAAGTTATAACGTATTCTCTATGTAGATGTCCAACAAACTGTGGCTCCCCCACCCCACGACCAGATTGGGTTGAGGAAGAGGGAGAGCATGGGCAGCGCTCGATGGAGCGTAGACGCCTCACTGTGTGGGTGGCTTACACACACACCAATTCCCCGCAGAGCCCCCAAACCACAACAGAAACGGCACATGGCGTAGGTGGGAGGCCGATTCCCTGTTGGTGGGTCACTCTGTGTCCCAAGGAAAAGAGATCTAAGAGTTATCGAAGATGTGGAGGACCTGGGTGGCTCAGTTGGTTAAGCGTCCGACTCTTGATTTCCGCTCAGGTCATGATCCCACAGTTCGTGAGTTCAAGCCCCTCATTGGGCTCTATGCCTACAGTTCAGAGCCTGCTTGGGATTCTCTGTCTTACTCTCTGTCTCTTTCTGCCCCTCCCTTGCTCACTCTCTATCACTCTCTCTCAAAATAAATGAATATTAAAAGAGTTATTGAAGGCTCCTAAATGACAAATTAGATTCCAAATTCTAGTTAGATTTCCTTTTTCCAGAAGTTTCAATTTTGTTCAGTGTTCAATATTTTATTGGATATTCCTACATCAATCATTTTTATATAAAATTCTAATTTTAGAAGAAAGTGTAATTAGTTAGAACGTGCATGTTATAATCATTTTCTTGCATCAGTTATGCCCTAGAGAAGGTTAGCTGTTAGCACCCGAAGTCTAGAATGGAGGGACCATTGTGTAACTGAATGTGGCTTACCCTCCTAACCAGCCTTCTGCTGATCAGAAGGTAGTTTCATATGTGCCCAGCTTTTAAACCCAAATCTCCCAGCCACAAGAGTTGAATATTCATTATGATTTTTGAGAAAGATAGAACTGAAAGATTGTCCTGTGGTTTTTTCGACTTCTCCACTGGAGGCAACTTCTTTTTCTTGTATATATACAGTCTGTTCTCACCTCCTTCTTTCCACTCTCTTTCTACTTATGTTCACTTACTTTAGTATGGTGTCCTTCCTTTTCCCAGTATTTTGAGCCACACAATTGACCCTGTCGGGAGAAAGATAAGAATAATACCAGTGTTACACAGAAAGGAAGGAAGGAAGGAAGGGAGGGAAAGAGGAAGGAAGGAAGGAAGGAAGGAAGGAAGGAAGGAAGGAAGGGAAGGAAAGGGAAGGAAAGGAAAGGAAAGAAAGAGAGAAGTGCTAGATTTTTAGGTAAAATTAATAATTATGAAGAACCAAGAACATGGCCTATAAGAATATCCAGAAGTCTCATTCAGAATTTCCCCTAAGTCTCTACATAACATTTTGCTCCATTTTTTTGCCTTTAGCTTTCAAGATTTTTCAAGTTGGTTTCTTTCCTGGACTACTTAGTTGTGCTGTAATAATGTTATTTTGTGGTGTTTTTCTTTATAAATATGCACTATATTGTCTACCTTGGGGTTTAAGGATTTTTTTGTGAACTCTCACAATCACGTGGAAGGTTAATTTTTAAAACACAATCCATTGGTTATTATTACATTTCTACATTTTTTTCTTTTACCACTTCACTTGTGTGGAAGATGTAGACAGAAACTCTACGTTTTGATTTTGAGTGGAATGCATTTAAGTGAACTTTGAAATTTAAACTGGTACTTTTTTGTATGTTTCAGCAATAAGTCAGTTGCCTATTTAAGCATCACCCATTATCAATAATAATTGTTATTGTATATTATATATTTAGGATGTGAAGTTTGCCTCTAATGATTGGTTCTTCTTCCCTTAGTGATAGCGGAGGCCTTTCTCAATTTTTTTTTTTAACATACTTCCTTTAGAACTACACTGTGGCCCAGAATGATAATGAAAGAGAGAAGGGTTCAGAAAACTTGAGGGACTAACACGCAGTCTCAAAAGTTGATGTTTACGGTTTGTGAGACTGAGCCCCGCATCAGGCTTTGCGCTCACAGCCTAGAGCCTGCTTGGGATTCCCTCTCCCTTCTCTCTGCTCCTCCCTGGGACTTACTCTCTCTCTGTCTCAAAATAAATAAATAAACATTAAAAAGTCGATGTTTAGTTCTCACAGTGGTTGGCCCCGGCACATTTGGACAGACTGTCTGAGGCAGTAATTGTAGTTGCAGGCAGATGAATATTGCAGGTACCACCGGCTAGGGCCAGTATACCTGGTCCTCCTTCTTCTAGTTCAAAAGCTGGCAGTTTGTCAGGAGGTAGTCTGTCAGCTGTATTGTCTCCACCGTATTTGAGGAGATGGTAAAAATAAAACAGCAAGTGTAGCAAATCGATGAGTCTTGAGTCCCAGGTATAGTAGCTGTAACATCCTTATCATGAAGTTCTACTTGAGTGACTGTTAAAGACACAAATCTTATTTTAGGATCAGCGGATTGCCTGTTATTTCCATAGTCACGACTGTATATTAAAATCATAGACTCTTATAAATTTGAATTCCCTATCATGCAATTTTTTAGGAGAATTAAACTTGACTAGAATTTCCTACAGATTTTTAATTAAAAAGTATAGCATCCTGACTTAACATTTAGGATTAAATCAGCTTTGGTTGGATTTGAAAGCCGATTTTCCTTGCTTTAAATTTAACTTTGCCAGTTACTGGATGCACAGCCCTGGGGAAGTTATTGAACTTCCTTAAAGGTCAGTGGTCATCTGTTAAATGTACCTAAGAATATGGGCCTCAGAGTGCACTCGTGAAAATTATATCGGATGGAATCTATAACATTCCTGGCATAGCCCCTAACAGCACACACAAGCTGTTATTCCCATTATTTTAATTATAGGAGGGAAAGTAGTAGGTGTATTGGGTATTATTATCATTTAATAAGGAATGGAAGCTATTTGGTATTAGCCTGTAATATAACGTCCCTGAAAATATTACTCGTTTGTTTTCACCATTCAGACATGAAATCCATTCATTAATTACGAATGAAAAGAAACAAGTTGTGACTTTGTTTTTTCAGGATGATTGTGGTCATGTAACCTCTTCCCTGGGTCCTTCTTTCTTCAACATCGTATCAGTATTCAAGGTTCTGTGATATTCTTTGTAGATTCTCATAGTGTATTATCAGTAGCAGTATGTTATTTGGTATAATTACCACACGGCCAGTGAACAGATCTGTCTTCCAGTTTTTTTACTTGGCACGTAATCACCTAATTGCACATCCCAGTGAGTTGCAGTGTGTGGATTTATGGAATTCTAATGAGATTCTCTGATCTATACAGGCATCAGATAGTGATTATTAATAGATAAAATAATATGACTCTCAACTATGTTTTGAGTGTTGTTAAATGCTATAATGATTCATGAAACATACTTCATTTGACAGTCAAACTGATTCATAGAGTTGCTTCATTTTGTCCAAGCCATAAATATGGAAATAGACCGTGATTATCAAACAGGGACGCATGAGTGCTATTAGTGTCTCAAAGAGGCTCTCATTTTTGAAAACAGTGAAAACTTTGCAGTTTAACTTGTCTTGGTATATTTGCTGCTAGTTTTACAATGTAGTTTGGGGACGCCTTTTTGTTTCCTTTGCTTATCTAGCAGAATGCTGTGTGTTGAATCAGATACGCAGTTAAAAAATGGATGCCCAAATCACAGTTTGAATGGCCTTGGATTTAAATTGCACTGTTGTAATTCTTAGGCTAGTTCCCAGCACTCGCTTCTGGGTAGAAGAAGGACAAAAAACAAAACAAAACAAAAAACAAAAAAAACAAAACAAAAAAAAACATTCAACTGATAATTTTACTTGAAAGTGAGAAGGCTGGAGAGAAGCCATTTGTACTCCGTCCATTAACAACAACGTGTCGCCTTCTGTCTTTTAGATGGGAATGTGGTGGAGCCTGACATGTCTGCGGGGTTTTGCCCAGATCACAAGGCAGCCATGGTTTTGTTCCTTGACAGGGTCTATGGGATTGAGGTTCAAGACTTCCTCCTCCATCTTCTCGAGGTTGGCTTTCTGCCAGATCTCCGGGCTGCTGCTTCTTTAGATACGGTAATGGTTTTAACAACTAACACTCTCAACTTTTGACTCTTCGTTCTCTGGCTTCTTCTCCGTAGATATATTTATTCATTTGTTTATTGTCACCAAATGTCTATTGGGTACCTGTTATATTTTTAGGCAGGCAGGAGGTAAACAAAAAGAGACTGTCTCCTAAGGAATTAATTGAATAGTGGAGAACACTTAACAACCGCAGGAGTAAGATAAGAATTCTGACCAGGTACTACGGAAGAGTTCATTTCACCTAACTTTGGGAGGTCATAGTGGCTCCTGCTAACTTCCACATTGGCCGAAACAATTTGCTTCTCAATAAAAGCAATTACAGTATTAAGAATGCTTAATGAGCATTGTTGAGTTGTGCCAACTTTAATATCATCCTGGTGTCTTTAAAGTATAGATAAGGCTGTAGTATTTCCTGTGCCTCCTGTGACCCACACTGAGAACCTGCCACGACCGATGTAAATATTCTCCTGTTCAAAGCATTGTAGAATAAGCTGAAGCTCTGGATGTCATTTCAGTAGTTATAATACCTCCTTTTATTCTCAATTAAGTGGGTCTTTTTTGATTCCAGAGAAAATCAGATCTTGAGTTAATAATGGCTCTTTTATGAAAGTCATGAGCGGAGACTCCTAAAAATACACTGAATTTTCTTTTTCTTTGTGGGGTGTATTCACATGAAATGCTGAACCTAAACAGGGTACTTGAGAACGTAAGAAGACAATGAACCTTTGGCTCTTGATTCCGATGGACGTGAGCAAAAATATAAACATTATTAAATAAAACTATGGAAGAATTTTTGAACATGAGATTTGTTATGGGAATAAGCTTCTTTCTCTCTTTCCTCCCCTAGTAAAGGACTCACATTTTTTGATATCATTGGTGTTGTCACCTCACATTCATCCTACCATTGATAATTTTATTATAGAATGTGAGCCTCTTGGGCTTCTTGAGAAGGTAGAGGTGACTACATATGTCACTTCACTTTTATTTATTTATGAGCAATCGAAAGTTGATTGTTATTAGTGGTAAAAAAAATCATATGGACCACATTTAAGGATATAACTGAGGAATACATCTTCACTTTTCATATACTGTAAAACCTTGGGTTGCGAGTAACTTGTAATGCCAGTGTTCCTCAAGCCGAGCAAACATTTCTAATGAATTTTGACCTGATAAACTAGCGATGTCTTGTGATACGAGTCGTATGCCAAACCTCACATGATCCCAACTGAGCCAATGGTTCTTGAAATTTTCTTTGATAAATGAGTGCCTTGGATTACAAGCATGTTTCCAGAATGAATTGCGCTCACAAATCCAGGTTTTACTGTATTTCTCATTTTTTCAATAATGAAATCACATGTCAACATGTTCATCCCTCTTTGAGAGTTGTCTACTGCCAAACACAAGTGACTTACTACTCTCGTGATTTCTTTTTAGGCTGCTCTGAGTGCCACAGACATGGCCCTGGCCCTCAATCGGTACCTTTGCACAGCCGTGTTGCCTTTGTTAACAAGATGTGCCCCTCTTTTTGCGGGCACAGAACACCACGCTTCTCTCATTGACTCATTACTGCACACTGTGTACAGACTTTCTAAGGGCTGCTCACTTACCAAAGCTCAGCGGGACTCCATAGAAGTTTGTTTGCTCTCTATTTGTGGGTAAGTGGGAAGTGAACTTCGTATCCAGTTCCTTCTTTAAGGAAGAGCATTTTCTATATGGCCCTTGTCAAATGGTTATGGGTTTTGGAAACAATTTCTGTACCAAAAAATTAATTCACTTTAGGTAGTCCCCTGTACCTGAGGTCTGACTGAGTCTTATCAGGGCACCCTTGCTCCTGGTCAAGTTCCAGAGTATTTCCCCAAGACTCTGTAGGGTATCTGGCCACAGGATATAGTGTTGGATCAATTTTACTATTCTGGACGTTGATTGGTCGGGTGATTGCATAAGGACTCTCTGGCTACCTTAGTGTAAGAGTAATTAATAGATTCTCCCCTTTTGACTATGTGTGATGATTTTAACTCTTTTCCAGAAGAGAAAAGAAGAAGAGACTTTTTAAATATATAAAAAAATGATACAGTACAATATTAAAGCATTCCTTATGTGTGGCAATCATGAAGGCTGACGTATTTCCTCCAGCCTGGAAAACCACTTCCTGTAAGTGGAGGTGTTCAGATGTCTTACTCTGAAAGCCAGAACATACCTTCTCCTGTTGGAGTTCTAACAGCTAATATGACAACTTCTCAAACTTTCTGATTGCAAAAGGAGGTGAAAGCAGGTGGCCCGCCGGTCCACTGGTGCAGAAATGTTTTCACTCACAGTAAAGTGTATGTACGGCTTAGAAGCAAGATGGGACTGAAGGACGTGAAAAATTAGGAGGTTCTCTCTGTAGCTCCTCTGACCCTCCAATTCTGTAAAAATGAAATCAAAATACCTGTCTCACAGAGTTTATTTAAACATTAAACGAGGGGAAACATTCAGGATGACCTGACATAGCAGATGTTCACTGTATGTTGATTTTTGTTCCCTTCCACCTCTGGCAAAATTTCTGTCTCAGCCTTTTTTCCTTCCTCCTGTTGGGATACTTCATCTCCTTTTTGCTTCTGATTCAGTCACTGAAGACCATTCCTACCCAGTAGAGTGAAGAAAGAAGTATTTATTACAATTACTGAGGAAGGGTCTCAGGAAACAGTAGTCTGCCACTGTGAGCGGTCAGGAAGTGAAGGAGGGGAGAAGAGGGACAGCTTTAAGGAATGCTCTTCAGATCCAGGGGGTAGAGATGAGTTGTAATGTAACCTTTTATACAATTGTGTGGCCTTTGGCTGATCTTTGGATTGGGGGCACCGAATCAACCACCATCTGAAGAGAGGTTCTTGGCATACATAATTTAGTCCAATGAACTACTTACTTAGTTTAGACACATTTCCCTTCGTTATTAAAATGAACTTTGTTCCACCAGCCAACTGAGACCTTCTATGATGCAGCACCTGCTCCGAAGATTAGTATTTGATGTCCCATTATTAAATGAACATGCGAAGATGCCTCTTAAGGTAAGGATAGGAAATGTTTGTAGCTAATTGGTTACTGGGTCCTCCGACTTCTCTCCTCTTACAATATGTACAGTTCATAGAAACGCCATGTTTGATTTTCGATGTCGGGAATTTTCTTCCAGTTATTGCAAAGGGACATATAAATTTGAGAAATGTGTATATCACAATAAAATAAGAAATAAAAGATCATAGACATTCCGAGATTGATTTCCTGTAGGTAAAAGGAAATAGAAATCAATGGGAAAAAAATGGGCACCAAGGTAAAGATGCACCAAGGTATCGTTAAGCCTGGAAAACGTGGTGGTAGCCATTGCCTAAAATACTAGCAACTCGAGGGATAAAGAGCCAGCTTTCAAAACCACATTTTCTAAGTTGGTAATTGTGTGATAATTTCCAAATGTAATTTCATAGAGTTCAAAGATAACCTCTCAATGTAGTTAGAGTTTGTCCCCAAGTATAGAAAAATCACTGACACTTTCTCTGCCCAGCTTCATTATTCTGTTACAGAATGATCGAGTCTCATACTGTCTTACTGACTTGGGAATATTTTTCTGTCATCTGGTATCTCAGTCAAGATTTAGCATGGGAATATTCAGTGTGTCCTAATACGTCTAGTAGCATGGTCTGTGGGTGGAGGTCATAGTCACATAATAGACTATTTTATAGGGAACCACTCTGCACTGTCTTCTGGTAAGCATAGTTTTTCCTCATGGCCACCCAGTGGCAGTGCTGGAAAAAAGAAGTTTGTGATATTTGTGAGTCTGTTTTTTGAACTGCTGTTACTCTGAGCATCCCTAGATATTTAGCAAATATAGTCTTTCTCCATTAAAATTTATTTTGGTTTAATAAACTTAGATAAATTAATGAATTACGTGAAACAAATTATATCCTTTATTCCAGATCCCATTTTTACAGTTTTTATCATCCAGAGAGCCTTTGTCATACAAAATTTTCTTGATATAAGTGAGCTAGAAGGTACCTGAAAAAAAGAGATAGTGTTACTTTATGTGATAAACTCTTCTACATTATAGATATTTCCAAGTTAACCCAACACATTAGATCTAAATATTTCATCATTTGAGATTTCTAAATTGTATGTGTGTGTATTTCATAATTGAAAGGGGGTCCAAAATAGAAGTATCTCTATAGTAAGAGATGTTGTGTTTTTGCTTGTTTTTTTTAAGTTTTTTCATTTAAAAAATGTATTTTAATGTTTATTTAATTCTGAGAGAGAAACAGAGCATAAGCAGGAGAGGGGAAAGAAAGAGGGAGACACAGAATCTGAAGTAGGCTCCAGGTTTCGAGCTGTCAGCCCAGAGCCTGATGTGGGGTTCGAACTCACAAACTGTGAGATCATGACCTGAGCCAAAGTGGGACTCTTAACTGACTGAGCCACCCAGGCGCCCTTAAGTTGTTGTGTTTTGTTTTGTTTTGTTTTGTTTTTTTTAAGAAAGAGAGAGTACACATGTGGGAGAGGGGCAGAGGAAGACAGAGAGAATCTTAGGGAGACTCCACACCCAGCATGTAGCCCAGTACAGGGCTCAATCCCATGATCCCACCTTGGATCATGACCTGAGCCAAAATCAAGAGTTGCCCACTCAACTGACTGAGCCACCCAGGTGCCCTGACATGTAGTTCGTTTTAATAACAATAATCCTCATCAATCTATTTCCCTCCTTAGTTACAGAAAAGAGTCCAAAAATTTGTAGTTGATTCTTTTTTTTTTAATAATTTATTGTCAAATTGGTTTCCATACAATACCCAGTGCTCATCCCAACAAATGCCCTCCTCTGATTCTTAAAGATTATTTCATTAATTTCAGTAAGCAGTTGTGAATATTTGTTAGTTTATAGATCAAAACTGAACTATCCAGAGAGCTACCAAATAATTGGAAGATTCTATCCTTGTCTTTAAATTTAGTTTAGTCCCAAACAAACAAAATATGCATAGACGGAAACGTAAGAAGCAACATACACAGTTGGCAAGATAATACACTACATCTATAACCACCAAAGAAATTTAGGTAAAGAAATTACTGAAATGGAGTAGTCTGGGAAATTTATGCTTTGCAGCAGAGCCAGAGTATGATGATTAAGGACTGGCAAAAAGGAAGCAAAAATATTGAGAGGTAGGTTTCCCTTAGAATGTACATTCCAGGTGCTGTATCCTAGAGATATTTACTTGTGCCTCTGGGTCGCCCTGAGGTTAGTCCCATCACTAGGTGTACATATGCGCTTCCAGGGAATGGTGATTCAGGAAACTGTGAGTAAACATACCAGCTAATATAGGACTCAAGGATCCATTAATAACCAAACACTCTTATACAGACCGCCGTTCAAGATGGACTTGTTTGTAAAACTGGACGTTTGGTCCTCATCCTGCGGTTAGTGTTAAATTTTAAAGAGGCATAGTGTAGTATTCTCTGGAAGAATTCATATGAGATTGAGCAGTTTTGTTTCAGTTGACCTTATGGTGTGGCCTTTGAGTGTCAAACGGGCGGAGATGGGAAAAATGCCAACGGTGTACCTTTACCTCATCACTTTTACAATTGATTGTCTCCTCACATAGTTGCTGACGAATCATTATGAAAGATGCTGGAAATATTACTGCCTGCCCGGAGGGTGGGGAAACTTCGGAGCTGCCTCAGAAGAAGAACTTCATTTATCAAGAAAGTTGTTTTGGGGCATTTTCGACGCCCTGTCTCAAAAGGTGATTCAATATTTTGTGGGCTTTGTGTGATAAGAAAATTTAAAAGTCATAAATGTTCCTAGGGGGATATTATCTTTACTTATTAAGACTTGCATAGTTATTTTGTTTTCCTTTTTCTAGCAGAGAGCAAATTTTGAGAATGTAATCGATACTGAGTTTTCGTAATTATTATGGTAGCATGGTCCTTGTGACCATAACACCTTCAGAATTTAAAATGGCTAAGCAGTTCGGGAAATTAGGAGCATAGTTAAGTTTGGGTACATTTTAAAAAATTGTTAATGTATTTTTGAGGGAGAGAGAAAAAAGGGAGCAAGCAGGGGTGGGGCAGAGAGAGAGGGAGACAGAGGATCCAAAGTGGGCTCTGCACTGAGAGCCGAGAGCCTGATGTGGGACTCAAACTCACAAACTGTGAGATCATGACCTGAGCCGAAATCAAGAATTGGCCACTTAACTGACCGAGCCACCCAGGCGCCCCAAGTTTTGGTGCATTTGGACTTACCTGGACTCAAACCCTCCCTAGTCACCCCAATCTTAAAACCATGAAAAAATCTTATCACATACAAAAATATGCAATCTCATGAAATTGCAATATTCCAGCGGCCCTCCTGACTTTTCTCACTTTGCTGCCGTGGAGACTCAAGTCACTCCATCCAGTGTTGCTTTCTATATGTGACATTCCCTAATAGTTGGCACATTTATAATGAATAGTACATATGTTTTCAGAAGCCTGAAGGGGGGTAGTATTGCAGAGAAAATCAGAACAGCATGCCTTGTATGCTTCTGTTAAAATTATTGATCGAAATCAGCTTGAATTCCCAGGTAGACATTCTTATACAACTGGAGCTTGATATCTAGAAGTTTGCTATGGAACCAAGTCAGGTTCATCTGTGATTACAGTTGGAAGCTACATCTTGATGCGTTTTGTTACCAAATTGCATTTGGTAAACCGAGAGTCCTTCTAAAATTATATGTTGAAGGTGCTTTTAGAAGAATTTACAACATTCATTTAAAATTGAACACTTGAAGTGAGATAATTTTTGAGTATTTATTTTTATTTTTTAAAACATCTATAAATACTGGGGCACCTGGCTGGCTCAGTCGGTTGAGCGTCCAGCTTCAGCTCATGTCGTGATCTCACAGTTTGTGAGTTCAAGCCCCGCATGGGGCTCTCTGCTGTCAGTGCAGAGCCCGCTTCAGATCCTCTGTCCCCTTCTCTCTCTACCCCTCCCCTGCTCACACTCTGTCAAAAAAAATAATAAATCAAAGAAAAATTTTAAATCCATAAATACAAATTTAATTAGTTAGGTGATTCATATACAAACTCTCCTTCCCGGAAATTTTTACTGTGTGTGTTCCCTATAGAAATTCTTTCACAGTTTAGAATTTTATTTTTCATACCTTTGTAATGCGAAACAGATCAGTTAAATTTTCTTCCTGTCTGGAATGTTCCTTTATTTTTCAAGGATAGTCTTTGTAATATGGTATGGCAGTATTCTACAGTTCTGCTCTTCGTTGAGTGAAATTATGTTTATGTTGTAAAGACATGTTATATATACATTTAGGATATTCAAGTTTATTTCATTTCAAATATTGGAGAAAACATCTTAGGCAGAGTTTTTATGCTTCTCAGGCAGCAACTCTGTGTTCCCCCTTCTCTCATGTTGGTTGGGATTTCAGGCTGTATGTTCCATTGGCTAGAGACAGAATCTGTGAGGGAGTTAAGTTAGCCTGGGGTCATTCCGATCTTTTCTGACAACGTCAGGCCAGCCACCGCGATCATTCTGACAGCTTTTGCTCCACAGTAACCCAGGTTTTCGGTGTTTTGTTTTGGTCCTCCGTTTCTTCCCAGAAATACGAACAAGAACTTTTCAAACTGGCACTGCCTTGCCTGAGTGCCGTTGCGGGAGCTTTGCCTCCAGACTACATGGAGTCAAATTATGTCAGTATGATGGAAAAACAGTCATCAATGGATTCTGAAGGGAACTTTAACCCACAACCTGTTGATACCTCAAAGTATGGACTCTTTCTATTGCAGCAGATTTTTATTGTAAATGATGTGTGAAGTCTGAAATTGAATAAGGTACTAATGTGAACTTTCTCTAATCCATGCCCCCTTTGAATTGGTATCCTTTTGATAGGGGTCCCTTTACTTGACAGAATGAACAGTAGTGATAATAACGATTATACGAATGCGAGAAGTAGATAAGGTATGCCTTCTAGGCTATGTCACACAACCCGGATTCTCTGTGTAGCCACAAGATAGTATCTACAAGAGTGAGAATCAAGAAAGGATATCAGCTATATATTTTTAGTTGAAAATTTACCCTAAATGTTTATTAATGATGGCAGCCAACCTCCGTATCGCATCTTTGACTGGGGGCGATCCCAGCATGCAGGGCAGAGCTGTTTCGGTGACTGCAGGGAGTCAGTCCACCATCACTCCGTGTCCGCAAGTCTAAGGGGTAGCACCCTGCGTTCAGCCTCATAAAGCACAGCATGAGATTCGAGGGAATATCGAATGAGAATATTTGTGGAAAGTTTCGCACGCCATTAGAATGCAGCGTGACAGCCTTAACCACAGATCCGGTGTGAACGGAGCATGAAACTGCTCTCACGTACTTAGTTGCATAAATTGTTTTTTACAAATGAGATGTCTCAGTGCATCAGGTGTGTGGAGTCTCAGCATGTTTGTTGTTACTGTCTTTGAGTAGGACCTTGATTTCCCATTTGCGAGGAAAGCTGACTCTTCCTGCCACATTGTCTTATCGATTCCATGGTGACTCCGCAAGATGGCAGTGTTAGCGAGGCAGTCACTTGGTAGTTTCCATCCAAGGCATCTGAATTTGCTTGGGAGTTCAACTTTCAGGCTTCTGGGCGGCCCCCCAGCTGGTTTAGCTTCCGTAACAGATCAAAATTTCAACCCGAGTGGTATGCCATTAGTTTGATGATGCCTTAAATTCGCATGTTTGGTATTTGATGACAGTCCTGTGAGAAAAGACTCTACCCCCCAGTATTTGGCTTATGTGATTGATCCTTTGTTTCTCTTCCAATGTAAGTAAACCAAAATATCACATATTCAGTTCCTACGTGGGTAAGTTTGTGGTTTGCTAACATGTGATATAATCCAGGATTTTAAAATAACATCAGAACATGTCGTGGTCTTGGTGTTGATTAATTAAATCTAATTAATTAACAGCTGTTAGACATGTGTGTTCATTACCCAGGCTTACCCCTTTGGGGACTTCTTACCAGATTAGGTTTACTTAGTGATATCGATCATTGCTCTATCTCTGCGATTTTTATATATTGTTTCTTAAGTATGTCTGTGTCATATAGTTCAATTACTGACTGATAACAGCTTACTGCAAAAGAACAGTAAACCATCTCATTATGGTAGGTTTTATTTAGAAGTCAATTACCAATGGTGATTGTGTTAATAAGTTATATGCATGAGTGAATGGAATTATATTTACATTTAATTTTCCGTTCGTTGATCTATTTGATATTCCCAAGTCTCGTATTTAGACTTGGGCATCAATTGCATGCACTTAACATCTGTTCAAGAGATCAAATATTAATTAAATATGAAAGGAATCAAGAATAAGTGTTAATCAAGATCACAGAGCACAAGTAGTTACTTTTCATTGTAGTCCATGTTAATAACAGAATGTTATATGTAGACATAAAATGTAAAATCATTAACACATCACTAGTTGTGTGACATTAATTTATAATTTCAGTACATTGAAAAAATGTCACCAATCAGATTTCAGGAGATCTTTTACCCACTTACAGTTGTTGCAGAAGAGGCTTAAGTCAGAAAGGGAGAATAACTTCAAAGAATGAATATGGAAGGGAAGTATGTCTTGAAGCTTGTTAAATCTAACCATATCTTGATTCAGGTTTGAAAAACATTTTTTTTGGTATGATCGATTGTCCTCATCTTTGAATATATTTTAATTATCTTTATATTATACATCATTTTTAATATATACAAGTTCTATGAAGACATAATAAAGTATGAATTAGTATTAGATGAGCAGATAGAACATTATCAGCTTGATTATATATTCTTCCTGCACTATGGAAAAGTAATACCATATTAAAATAATTTTTTAGCAGTTATGCATCAAGTGGGATTTAAGCAATCATAAGGTGTAAATTACTGGTATGATTTCCTGTAAATCCTGTAAAAATCAAGCTTTTTTTTCTTTATTTTTCTCATAGCATTACAATTCCCGAGAAGTTGGAATACTTCATTAACAAATATGCTGAACACTCTCATGACAAATGGTCAATGGACAAGGTAAAAGCCAGAGTGTCACATTCTCCTTCAGTACCGAAAGTAACCAATGAGTGGTCACCTCCCAAATATTTCTGACCATGACAATTTTCTGCCTTAAAGTGAGAGCCGTGTCTAGATTAAGAAAGAACCTTTAATTATGATGTGCTAATATGGTATTTTGTTAGTTCTGCCGTTAACACGTGTAATCCAATATGAATGAGAATATCTGTTCATCGGCACAGATTTAGGATTAAAAATTCTATTAATGAAATCATAAATATAGTTTCTAAACACATATTGTTTGTGACAGTAAAAAATAATCGTCAGGGGCTTTAGGAAGAAAAGGTGACTGTGGGTCAGAAATCTTTTGAAGCAACTTTGACTTCAGGTGTAATCTTATATTAGAGAAAATCTTGAAATTATTAATTGGAATTTAGTGATTGTTGACGCCTTCCAATCTTCTGTAATAGATCTTACTCTACGTAGATCTGCAGGTCACTAAAAATAAACCATGTGGCAAGTTGACATATTTTAGTTGGAGTGTCAAAAAATGCAAGCTAATGAGTCAAGTGACACATGTCCTACATGTCATGAAATTCTCTTAAAGGAACCTTATGGCTGTGTAGTCACATTATGTTGAGCCTAGTTAAGCTTGAGAGATGTGAAATAGATTCGTCAGAGAAATTGACCAGAGGTGATGCAGGAATCTAAAATAAGCACATACCGCTGGCAAAGTGAAAATCAAACATCTAAGGTGCTGAGGTGTTTGTGTTTCTAGAGCAGCTCCATATCATCCTGCTAGACTTTATATTAAATTTCAGTTCTTGCCTTCGCCAATCGGTCCCTTTCTCCTAAGAAACCCTCTTTTTGTTTTGATGAATCTGTGGTCCTTTGTTCACTAATTTATTTACTAGGGGAGTCAGTATGTAAGTGTCTGTTGGTGTACAGACTCTAGTAGGTACTGAGCTGGTGGTGATGAAGAGGAAATTGACAAGAAAGCTGTCTTGAGCTATTTCAGTCTAGTTACTCAGGTTCGGTGGACAGATACGAAATGAGATAGGGAAACGGTGATACGTACAGAACTGCGAGGGCAAAATAATGTGGGACAAATACATTGAGAGTTAACTGAGTAGCGGAGTGGACCAAACAGGTAGCATTATTCAGAGAAGCTTCCCAATAAAAACAGCATGCTCCAGTTTTCCTGTTTCAACGAGCATTTCACGTATACATCTCCGATGGAGGGTCCCAAGATGCAGCAGAATCAATATCATGGGGGCCCCGCACCCCATAGTTTGCTCGGAGAGGGGGAGGGGAGTGCTTATTGACATAACCACACACCTGGGTCCATTCAGGGTGTGTTTACTCCATGGACAGAAAGATTTGTTCTCAGTAATTACTCAAAATAATATTGGTTAGGATGGAAATTTTTATATTGACCCATGCTGGGTGGAATTCAAACCTTAACCTATTTCTTGATTTATTTTTGGATTCATTTTACCAGTATGCACTTAAACACAAACATACTTACAGTCTCAAAAATTAATCCATGTAAAATAATTTTGATGATTTTTTTAAGTTGGCAAATGGATGGATTTATGGAGAAATATATTCAGACTCATCTAAAGTTCAACCATTAATGAAGCCGTATAAACTACTATCTGAAAAGGTGAGTTTCTTCCTTTCTTTTCTTTCTTTTTTTTTTGTTGTATGGTTTTATTTTGAATTTTTTCTTTATTATGTAATTTCTTATTATAATGCTTTCTTTATATATGCTTTTTTAAAAACCTTTATTTAAAGGTTGCAATTTTTAATTGTAATCTTTTGTTCTTTTTTTTCTCTATTCCTATTTCTAACAGCATCTAATTGGTCATTCTTTACTTAATATCATTCTTTTCCTTTTTGAGTTTTATCCTTGCTGATAGTTTGAAGGTCTTTAGAAAATATTCTTACATGCTAAGGAGTTTCTTGATGAGGGATAAAGAAGTAATATTTACAATGATTTTCACTTATTATTTTTCATGAATTTTACTTCTTTGGGGGGAATCAATATCTTGACAAATGAAGTGAAAAGGACTTTTTTAGCGTGGTGCTTATGGGGGAAGAGTTTTTCACGTCTGTATATTCAGATGGTAGAAAAGCCTCCACTCAGGTATCATGTAATCTAGCACTCTTTCTCCTTTTTAGTTTTTTTCTAAAGTAGCAGAAACCGGGAAGCTAAATAAAATTAACCTCCAATGAAGCTGAAATCCTTCTTTGTAGCCTCAGCCGAATTAGATCTCAGCTTACCCTGTGCTTTTCAGAATTTTTACTTTCCTTTTTCATTTCTAAATAAATAATGCCGATCTTTTTTTTTTTTAATGAAAGTAGTCTATTCCAGATTTTTTATTTGTATTCCATCCACCCTACCCCCTTTTTTTTCTCTTTCTTTTTGTCTCTAGGAGAAAGAAATTTATCGCTGGCCAATCAAGGAGTCTTTAAAAACCATGCTGGCGTGGGGTTGGAGGGTTGAGAGAACACGGGAGGGGGACAGCATGGCCCTTTATAACCGTTCTCGTCGTGTTTCTCAGACAAGCCAGGTAAGAAACATGCCGGTGAACCCACGGCTTATGTTGTTTTACAATCATTTTAATCTTCTATTTAATTAGTGGGTTTTCCAAAACAAATAATTGGAAAATTCAGAAGACTAACATCATGTTTAGGGGAGGAAAAAACACGTTTCTTTTTCTTTAAGTGAAGTGACGTCTTGGTTAAAACCGGGGTTTATCAGGGGACACTTCTCCCAGTTAGTTTATAAAGGAGTGCCCAACGGTAAGGTCTTGGCGTTTTACTACTGAAGCCTTATCTACAGTAAGATTGTCTACAGAGTTTTCTTCTCCTTTCTAGAAAGAACTGAAGGTTGCTTTTTAGGGAACATTGGGAGGGTCAGACAGTGATCCGATCTAGAACTCACATGAATGATCCGCACCAGTGAGCTTGACCACCTGTCCACTTTTCAAAGGGAACATATGGAACCAGACAGGCAGAGCAAGAATTCAGAGAGGGGCGCCTGGGTGGCTCAGTCCATTAAGTGTCCAACTTTGGCTACGTTAACGATCTCATGGTTTATGAGGTCAAGCCCCACTTCAGGATCTGCGCGGACAGTGCGGAACCTGCTATAGATTCTCCGTCTCCCTCTCTCTCTGCACCTCCCCCACTCACACCCTATCTCTCTCTCAAAAATAAATGAATAGGCATTAAAAAAAAAAAAGAATTTAGAGAGTACCTTGCTCTAGTGGGTCATGTCAAGGAAATCTGATCAACTTTGCAAGATGCTGGCTGTGGGGGCTCAGTGCTCAAGACGCAACACAGCCTCTGCCTGAAGGACCTGGAGTTCACAGTGGGAGCAAATGCCAACTGCTACCTGCACTCTTTCATCTCTCCCAGGAGCCAAACCTGTCATGTCCCTTTTCTAGGCAGCTAGAGCCACTGTGTTCGGTTCACACAAAGTATATTGTGTATTACTGACGTTTTTTTTTAAAGAAAATAAGGGCATTCATAGCATGTGTTTCCCGTGTTTCCTATTTGAAATAGATTAAGTTCTGATTGGGGCAGGTTTTGGTTAAATTCTCTTAAGTAAATATCACGTGGCCGGAAGCTGTAACAGCACACTTTGCCTTGTTATGGTGTACGCACACGTTGCTAACGAGGTTGCATTTTGTTTTAATCTGTTTCAACACGTACTGAACACCAACTCTCTACCAGATGATAGGAACGTGAAAACCATAGGAGCCGGAGACTCACAATGTGGCGTTAGAGCCAGGCAGCTTAGACCTACTTCAACGTGGTACAGGAAGGAGTAGACGAGTGATGTACCCAGTGCTGCGGGGTGCACATGGTGCACTGATCCCTTTTTTCCCCTCTAAATTGGATAGGAAATCAAAAAAAAAAAAATTACTATCTAATGGAGGTGATTTAAGCTGTGCCCAGAACAAGAAGATAGATTCTCCCACTGCCCGTAATAGCACGACTGTGTTCCCTAACTTAAAATTCTATGTGTTGTGTTTATTTTCTCTCTTCCTTACTCCTTGCTTATATCGTTCCTGTTTAATGTTGTCCTCAGTGCACTTTATCTCAATAGATTCTATCAACTGAGACTCATAGAAGCATCTTTAGGTCTCACTGATTTTAGAGGGATGTCATACCTGTGTGACATATGATGTGTGCTCTTAAGTCCCCTGTGAGATTTCAGTGTGCCCGAGGCACAGTGCATAGATGAAGAATGAAATATCTGGGGGGAGACCAAGACTTTCTAGAAATGTACCATCAGGCATGTTACTTGATCTGTTTACCTGAGTAAATGTTAACCCTTTTTTTTCTTTTTAGTAAATGTTAACTCTTATTGTATTATTAAAATACTTTTAATGCCAGAGAGCATTCCATGGTTGTTAAGGGTGTGTTTGTCTCCGTAGTGCTTTGACTTACCAGTTGTAAAGAAAGAGTATGTCTATCAGTATCAGAAATGGAGAGCACTTTCCAACTGATGCCACAAATATTTTTACAATCCTTATTATTTCTTTCATTCAAAGATTCTTTAAGCAGAAACCAATGTTACTTGAAATGTTAAAATATATTATTCCTTAATTACTAATCTTGTAGTTTTTATCATCTTTTTTCAGGTATCATCTTGCCAAGCTTTTTAATGTCTTCTCTTTTCTCTCCATTGCTGATTTCCCGTGTGATTATAAAGATATTTGCTATTACGTAATAGAAATGCATTAAGGAATGCTGTTTACAGCCTCAGTTTATAGTAAGGAGTATAAATGGGTGAACTGAGAGAGATCCTTCGTTGACATGATTTGGGAGTTGAATTATCTCAGCTTCCTTTCACGTGGGGCTCAGCGCTCCCTCTGCAAGGCAGAGGTGGCCTGGATTGAACTCAGCGAGGCCTGGCACAGCCTGCCTACATTAAAATACTGGCCTTCCCACCAAGTAGCTATGTGAGCCTCGGCACACTGGTTAACCTCTCTGGGTTACAGTTTTCTCATCTTTAAAATGAAGCAAATGAGAGCATCTATTTTAAAAGATCATTCTGAGGGCTCATGAATCACTCGAAAGAATAACTGGCCTATATTTCAATAAATATTATACTCGATTATTACCTTTATTATTTTTATGTGGATCAAGAACACTTTTACAAGACCAGTGCTCTAACCCCTGAGCTATGGAGCCAACCACTTCAATAACACTTTTAATGTCTTTTGTTTGCTTTGAACACCACAGGAAGACACGAGTCCTGATTTTAGGAAATTTACTGGTCCATTAGGGTCTTGTAATTTGCATCCTCAAGATACCATACGGGCTTAGGCAGGGGCAATAACAACTCAATGAGACATAGAATATAGAGAAGCACAGATAGCAAAAAGTGAGGAGATCCCGATTAGCGAGGGCGGCCAAGTAGGCTTCTCGGCAAAGACAGCTTGGAAGGAGGAGATTTCTGACAATTTCAGGCACATTCCACAAGTTCTCAACAATTGCTGATTTGCCCCCAAATTGCAATTTCTTATTCATCTGTTTTTCAGTATTGCAAATATAGGATATAAACTATTTAAACAAATGAAAAATAGTTTTATAACCGGGGACGAAGAGGGAGAGGGGAATGAAACTTTTGGAAAGTGGTGCCCACTTACAACTAAAATGCAGGCCACGGCAAAGCAGTAATTCATTCATTCCTTCAACAGAGTATTTATTGAGCACCTACTGTGTTCCAGTCATTATTCTTAGCTTTTCAGGTAGATCAATGGATAAAATAGACTAAGCTTTGCGCTCTCATGGAGATTACATTATCGTAGGGAAAGTAAGCGATAGATATAAGGAAATTATGTACTATGTAAAAAGATGATCCATATTTTAGAAGAAAGAAAACGGCATGGAAAGGCTGACTGGAGTACAGGGGAAGGGGTTTGTATAACATTTGTAGATGAGTTGCAGTTTTATACAGGGTTGTCAGAGCGGATTTCACTGAGAAGATGAATAGAAATTTGAAAAAGGTGGGGGAATTACACAGATTTGGGGGATGAATGTTCCAAGCAGTGCACCAGCAGTAAGTTGGGAGTGAACCGTGATATGTGTCAGGGAGATGAAGGCAGTGTGTGTATATATTGGTCCTGAGTGAGTTGGAGCCAGAAGAAGGGTGGAGGGTGTGTCAGGAATCGAATCACGTAGAATGTTGGGAGCCATTTTGAGAAATTAGTTAAGTTCTTTGGACTCCAACAATTACTTTCAAAACTTAATGCTGCCATTTCCTACTTGCCTAAAATACTCTATGACTTTTAAATTCATTCTTTTAAATTTTTTTCTCCTTTTAAAATGGTCAAAACTGACATCTACCTTTTAGAGTTATTCTAATGAACAAGAGACATAGTCTGCATGCCTGGCACATAACCATGCACACACGGTGGCTGTTATTGTTGCTAAAAAGACCGGAGTTAATTATGTTAATGTTCGAGCTCCTAGTTCAGAAATGGTGCGTGTTTCATTTAACCCGAAATTATAGAAGCTCTGGCCGATCTTCTGATTTCTGTGGATGTGAAGGAGAGAAACAGGTAATGAAAAATATAAATAGAATCTGTCCCTGACCAAACAGATACCAACTTCACATTCTTTAATCCAGCCTCAATAACTTAATCTAAAGCTAAAATGATAAATAGTTATACATGGAACATAGTCAAAGAAGATATTTCCTAAATACTTAGAATTTTATTTTTGGAACAAATAAAGTTATTGATACCAGCTCTATTTTATTCACTTATTCAATTTACGGGGAGTCTAATATTGTTTGTTTGTGTATCAGTTTTAAGACATATATTTGCCATAGTGTCTGTGACATTGGGAATCACGTTTCGTTGTAGAGTTGATGAAGTCTGGCTTGTGCCACAGCCTCTGGGAACACTAAGACCAGTAAGGCACAGCCCATGCCCACAGATTTTTCCCGTACAGCAGAAAAGTTTAGAGAATAACAAAATAAATGTTTTGGAAATATACTTCTGACAACAGAGTGGAGAATGAATTAGAGAAGGAGGAGATGGAAGACAGAAAGACAAATTCCTTGGGAGGATACTCTAGACACCCACAAAACCTAACAGAAAGATTAAATATCTGAAGTAGAACAAAGAGAGTGAAGATGGAGGGAAGGGGATGCTTCCCGGAGAGATTTTTAAAGGAGAAAAGACAGGATTTTGTGACTGCCTGATCTATGATTGCAGAGAAGGAGTAATCAAAGGTGGTCACCATGGATCCCGGCTGGACCGCCAGGTGGGTGGTTATATTAGGAAAGGTAGGGAACACAGACATGGCTACTTTCTCAGAGCTGGCAAGTACAGAACAATGAATTTGGTTGTAGATGTTGTGTTAGGGAGATTACGGCTTCCAAAGATGAGCCCCAGTTGCTAGAATCTGTGAAATGTGGTTTTACTTGGGCTTGGCCAGTGTGATCAAGGCTAAAGACCTTGAGATGGGGGAGATGACACTGAATTATTGGTGAGTCCAGTATAATCTCAAGGATCCTTTGGAGTGAAATAACTGCTCTGGCTTTGGGCAAGGGACATGTGACTATTGAAAAATGGCCAGAGAGATGCAAGGTTGCTGGCTTTGAAGATGGAAGAAAGGGGCCATGAACCAACAAATGTGGGAGATCTTCAGGTAATGGATAGAAGAGTTGCCAAAGAAGGAACCTGAGGAAATGGAGTCAAGAGAAGTTGAACAGAGAGACAGGAAGGTGGTTTCCTGGAGTTCATGAAATGAAGGGCTGGGAGAGCAGTGATTCCTGGCGTCAAATCTAGATGGACTGGTTTGATGGTAGTGGAAAGAGGCCTTTGAATCTAGCACCTCAGAAACTGATAATGTTTGAGAGGACAGTTATAGTAGATTGGTGGGGAAGGAAATACACTGCAGTATGTTGAGGCCATCTGAGGGGATAGGGAGAGGGAAGTGGCCAAGGCATCAGATAGCTTGAGTTGGAATCCCACCAGCTCCGATTTTTAGGATGGATTTCTGTGACCTGAGGTAATTCACTGGTGTTCTTTAAATTTCAAATTTCCTTTTAGGAATATTTAAAGGAGGGAAAAATTTCATTAAACTTTCCATTATTAGATGGTACTGAGCAGTGGTGAAGGTTCAGAAGCCAGGGTTTAGTCAAAACTAACCATAAGTTGAGGATAGCCCATGAGACCATTATTAATGGTGGCATAACGTTAGCCTCTCTTCTGTTCTAAAAATACAGACATGAGCTATAGTGTGCTTTTTATTTTTATTTTTTTGGCTTATACATGTCTAACAGGAGAATATACATATGAAAGATAATAGTATAAATACATGCTGGAATATATCAAGATTTAGATTTAAAGTATGAACCATAGCTTATTTCTATTAAACATTGTTATATAATATATACATTGGGAGGAATGTGTTAAGAGCCCAAGACGGTACATGAAATCTTCTTACAGTTGATGAGAAGGTAGGTTTCATTTTTTAAAATGCCAAAATTCAGAATTAAGTCTCTTTGTTATTGGAGATAAATTTGTTAATCATTGACTATGATGTACTTTGGAAGAGTTGATTGTATTTTATCTTAACATCTGGCCCATTGAGACATTCGTAAATATTACCCTCTTTGATTAATACTGTTTGCATGAGGAAGAGTAAATTTCATTTCAGTCAATTAAAGTCTGGAAGAAACTGACGAATACAGTGATCCTTTGACTAAGCTAATGTTTCAGGATCTTGGATTCAGGGGCACCTGGGTGACTCAGTCAGTTGAGCTTCCAACTCTTGCTTTTGGCTCAGGTCATGATCTCAGAGTTTGTGGGATCAAGCCCCATGTTGGTCTCCACACTGCCAGCATAGAGCCTGCTTGCAATTCTCTCCCTCTTTTTCTCGCTGCCCCATCTCTGCTCACTCTTTCTGTCTCCCAAAATAATTAAATAGGGGTACCTGGGTGGTCCGTCGGGTAAGCATTTGACTTCAGCTCTGGTCACGATCTTGCTACTCGTGGGTTCAAGCCCTGTGTCAGGCTCTGTGCTGACAGCTCAAAGCCTAGAGACTGCTTTGGATTCTGTGTCTCCCTCTCTCTCTCTACCCCTCTCCAACTTTCACTGTCTCTCTCTCTCAAAAATAAATAAGCATTAAAACAAACAAACATAAAAAAAAAAGAATCTTGGATCCATTGCACAATTTGTTGCATTCTCATCATTCGTTTTGGGGATTGGCAATTCCTGAGATGTTGGGATGTGTTACTCCATCACAAACTGAAATTATCAGAACCCAAATATAATGTAGTTTATATGTTTGTGAAACAAGTATGTACAGACACTTGCAGTCGCATCTGAGGAAACATTTCACTTGAAAGTTTACTTATCTTGTGTTTCTAAAATATGTCGTAAGTCTCTCTCCGCTGGGTTTTTTAATTAGACTCTATCATTTTCACATTAATCATCTAGGTTTCTGTTGATGCAGCGCATGGGTATAGCCCCCGAGCCATTGACATGAGCAATGTCACCTTGTCCAGAGACCTGCATGTAAGTATGACTCACTTTTTTAAAGTATTCTGCAAATTTCGGCTTGAAATAGCAAACCGCAACACGTCCCTGCATATCTTTCTCTACATGAATTGTTTCAATGTGTTGATCATATAAAGGGTCCATGGAATTTATAGATTATAGACCCTAGCTTTTTAATGCTTTTCAAGTTGATACAACTTTTTCTAGGATGCGTCTTGCAGATAACATATTTTACTTAGAGATAATGTCCATTAAAAAAATCCTACTATAATTGAATGGCTACGTGTGAGAAGAGACTAAATCAGGAATTTATAATGTTTTGCTCAAGGGTAACCTCAGTTACTCCATAAAGAATATGTGTTTTAAGTCATTTATCCAGGGAAACTGGTGGCATTTTCCCTGCTCCATCCGTGGTTGTGTCTGTTCACCTTTGTCCCTAAGGAAAGTACATTGAAATGGCTGATTTGAGTAAAAGCAAATCTGTTGCCTTGGAACAAAAATTGACAGGTCAGCATCCTGATCAGACAATGATATTGGTATTATTAGTATTATTCTAAGAGAAATAAATGTATAAAGGCAATCCCTATGTAGTAGGTCATGTCAATTATGTTAAGTTGTTTGGCTTGACATTTGTATTTGCTCCTGTATGGATGCCTTACAATGATATAGTAAACTTGAAAATCAAAAGGGAGAAGAGAATCTTACAGGCAATCTTATCAAAAAGCTAAAGGCCAAAAAAAAAAAAAAAAGCTAAAGGCCACAGAAAGGTTAACTTGGCTGGTCCTAGTCTCTCCTCAAGCGTGGGGCAGGCATTGAATATAGACCATCCATCTAAAGTTCTTTGCATTCATTGTTTAATAAGGTTTAGATTGTCTTTTAATGCTTTGGAAATTACAACAAGACCCTGTAAATAAATAGATATTTTTTTGTTAAAGTCCACAGCTAATTTGAAGTTTCATTATTGAATTAATAAAACTTTTGTCTCTAAACATCACAAATGACGAAACAAAAACCATTACAAAGAACAGTAGTCATTCCCATCAAATCATCTCTGCTGTTTACTCCTGCACAATTTCACAGATTGGGTCTGGGTTCCACAGGTTGAATCTGGGTTTCAGATGCCAAGTAAGGTCATTGTGTTTGATAATCTTCAGATATTTTAGCATAGACATGCTATGATTTATTAATTTAAAGCATGCTTTGATATTACCTATTGGCAAGCAAGGTCCTCTCTTTCTACTCATTAAAGCATAACTTATGTGCTAAATGTTTCGTTCGTTTAAGGCTATGGCAGAAATGATGGCTGAAAACTACCATAATATATGGGCAAAGAAAAAGAAAATGGAGCTGGAGTCCAAAGGTAATATTTTCCAAAAATCCTGATTAAAAAACAATCAGAGTGCGACTATGTGAATATATGATACAGATAAAACCATCTTTTTATAATAAGAGCTTATTATACTTTTATTTTCTTAAAATGGCTCAGATACGCCTGTAACAGTTTCAGGGTGGAAATTTTATAATTTCCGGCCGGCGAGTGTGCATTTCTTCATGTCTCAGAATTCCTGTGACTTTTTACCCATTTTAGCATGTAGATTCCGATATGTCTCGTCCAAACGTTCAAGATATTCTGTGAGTTACTTAGACCTCTCTCCCTGACTTCTGTCCCTAACTTAAATATTTCTCTCAAGTCTTCCCTTCCCTTTCTCTCATCTCAACCCCTCTGCTTTGTCCAGCCCAGTTACGTTCTTATCTGTTACATGCTTTGCTTGGTCTTTGCTGCTGTTACTCTTAAATACTAAAATGACTAAAAAGAGTCTCTTAGTTGGTTCTCCAATCTTTTCTTAACTTATTTGCATAGTTTCTTCAATCTAATGCATCCTTCGTGGATGATCTCTTTCATCGTTATTTATTCAGTCCTGGTCTATGAGCATATTGGTGTGTGTGTGTTCACACATGCACAATCTCTACAATTACTTCCTATATGGACTTCTTTCCCCGGTGAAAATATAATTGTCTCATGTGCAGGGCCACAACTTCTGTTACTTTTATAATCCTTACTGTACAGTTCTAGGCATCAAGAAACTCTATTTCTTATTTATTGGCATAGGTAAAAATATATGGGAGATGGTTTTGAAGGGTGAGGCTATTTCACGGTGAAAAGTACAGCTGGGATAATGAAGGATGGTGCCAGGCACCAAACACTTGGGGACAGAATAGCACAAATGAGAATCCGTCATGGAAACGAGCAGAGGCGATCCCTTATACCAAAACTGCCTATTCCAAAATTTGACTCAGTGCTAGGCCCGTTTTTCTAGAATCATTCTGTAAACATTTGTTAAATGAATGAGCGCTTGTCTGGCTGGCTGACAGATAGTTGGACAGATGGATGGATGGTGAGCTGAGTCATAGAGGCACTGAGTTTTGCTTAGTGAAATTCTTGAAGGGACATGGTCCCCACGAATAGTAAACAGAATACCTATTTTCTACATACATACAAGTATGTATGAAAATAGATATTTTTTCTAATAATAATAGGTACAGATAACATGAAAAACATCTACTCTCAGGGCCTCTGGGTGGCTCAATTGATTAAGTGTCCGAGTTCGGCTCAAGTCATGATTTCACGGTCCATGGGTCTGAGCCCTGAGTCAGGCTCTGTGCTGACAGCTCAGAGCCTAGAGCCAGCTTCAGATACTCTGACTCCCTCTCTCTCTCTGCCTCTCCCCTGCTCATGCTCTGTCTCTCTCTCTCAAAAATAAATAAACATTAAAAAAGTCTACTCTCTTTTTTTCCAAGTATGTTTCAGTCACTATGCCTTGGCCATTGGGTGTCCCATGGTCAATGTTTTCTTTAAAGCAGGCCACCCGTTAATGAGATGTCTCAACCTCTGCATGCCACTGGTATGGGTCCAGACTCATACTGCGTAGTTGGGAGACCAGCATGGTCGCAGCAGGCGAAATGGTGAGGTGGTGGTATTAGTGTTGTGCCCAAATTCTGGATCCCAAGAAGACCGCCGGGGAGCCGGGACTGATGCAAACGCAAAGGGTCTTTATTCGAAGCTCGAGCTCGGACTCTTGCACCTCCCGACGCAGCGGTGCAGTGGCAAGAGCCTTGAGCCAGGTTTACACAGGCTTTTTATTAGAGTTCGAGTACACTTTTTGGGCAGGAATGGGGATGCTTTGAATTGATTGATCGGCATTTTCGCAGGCTAGCTTCTGATTGAGTATTTCATAGTTGGCGGGTGTGGGCTAGCTATGGATTGGCTTAGTCTGGGGGTCCCACGCAGATTCAAATGGTCAGCGTGTGTGGGCTGAACACTCATTAGTTTTGCTAGGGGCTATTCTAGGAATCTGATCTCCTGTGGTTTCCCTGGAACTCAAGGTGGAGGCAGGGTCTGCTAATCAGGGTCCAGTCCCACCTGGGGTAGTGGCAGGGTCTGCTAATCTGGGTCCGGCCTTTTGGCTACTCTGTTTCCTGGAACCCGAGTAAGAGTCCAGGGTGACTTGTTTTCCTGGAACTCGGGGCCCAGAACTACTCTAAGATGGAACTTAAACCAAAATGGAGTGGCCTTAGCCCTAACAGCACTATACTTTCACAATATGGCAATTCTCTAACACAGCAAACAGGGTCAGGAGTCTAGTGCATTCCTAAGTCTCTAAATCTAATACCTAACAAGATTTAGCACACAGCAACTTAGTCTAATACATAGCAAACTAAACAGGCCTCACAGCACCCCAAGAAAAGTTCCACAGTATTCACAGCAAATAGCAATCGAAACAGAATTCTCAGCAATCATAACCCTTAACAAGGTTCACAGTGAGCAGAAGTCTGGGGCACACTATCTCTAACACAGTACCCCTCTATGTTTAGCAGAAAAGAGAACTGGCTTCAAACTAATGCAGGGCTGTCACTTAGGACAAGAAACTTAAAAATGCTCTCTTCAATTAGTTCTCGAAACCTTAAGCCTTCTTCCTCCCTTGTGCTTCCCCCTTTGAAAGAGAGAGCGAGTCGTTTAGGGCCAGCACAGCAGCCCAGTAGGAAAGGTGTTGGCATATGCAGCCCTGGCGTCTTGCCTTTGGGTTTTGAAACGAACAAAAGTGAGAAATGAGTCTTAGAAAGAAGACGGGCTAGAGGCTGTGGACAGTTTTTGGAAGGAAACTACTTGTGTCTTTTCAAAAATTTGTCTCTCTCCTGGGGACTTTGACACCAGCTTGTGTCCTGACAGCTCTGCTTCACTTCTACGTTCTGGGTTGGTGTGTGGGACGTGCCTGTCCTCCACCCTGGCTTGGTGCCTGTGAGGGTGCGTGCATGCATGTGTGTGTGTGTGTGTGTGTGTGTGTGAGAGAGAGAGAAAGGCACGGAGGGAGAAACAGCAGGAGAGAAGCATAGGAAGTAAGGAACAAGGAAACGACTAGAAACAGAAAGTCAAATTTAGACTCAGACACTTAGACACCTAAAAACTGCATGGTTTCCACCCCATCCTGGGCTCTTTATTTTCTCTCCCTCCCATAATAACCTATTGGTATCTGCCCCCCAAATCATTGTGGTTGCCAAATTAGTATATTTACTAGGAATAAAGGACTAAATGCAATGCACTCAAAATAGGAGGTGATTGCAGGATGATCAAATTAGATATTTGCTTCACACATTTTTTTTCCCTGAAACATCTCGATAGATCTCTGTTTAGGGTAGAAGTCAAATGTGTTCCTAGTGTGCTTAATAACGCATTCTGTATCCTTCTTGCTGTTCACAGAATATTGGTTCCTCTTGTATTCTGTGATTGTATGATACTTGATACTATGAATACCAAAGTATAAAATAACTGAGGGCTCCTTAATATGCTTAGCGTTTGTTGGCTTGGTCGCTGTGGTCTGTCCCTTCGCATTTGTGATTGTATAGTGTCACCTAATGGTCCGAGAGCTCAGTGCGTGATGGCATTTTTGTAGGTGGCCCTCTCAGTCCAGGCCGACTCCAGGCAAATGTGGCATTTTATCCTTTGCCTTTTCGTTTGCTTATTTCACGGGCAGGGCAAATTCAATATGATTGTTTTATTTATTTATTTATTTTAATGTTCATTTATTTTTGAGAGAGAGAGCATGAGCAGAGGAGGGGCAGAGAGAGAGAGTGGGAGACACAATCTGAAGCAGGCTCCAGGCTCTGAGCTGTCAGCACAGAGCCCGACGTGGGGCTTGAACCCACGAACTGTGAGGTCATGACCTGAGCCAAACTCGGATGCTTAACCGACTGAGCCACCCAGGTGCCCCCAGTGTGATGGTTTTAATAGCTCTTGGCTACATCATATTGGACATTGATATTATAGGCTCTACATTGTCACCAAGGTTCAAACTAAATATTTCCTTTGAGTGTTTTTTTCTGCAATTTCCATAGTAGTTATTGAAGGGAGCGGTTTTAAATTTTATGTCCAAATGGCAGCTCTGCCTTAGTTTGAAGCTAAGTTCTCTTTTTCTGTAAATCAATGGACAGATACCGGGTTAAAGATAGCTGCCCTGGCCTTCTGCCGATTGTGGACCGCTGATAAGAAATACAATTGCTGAGTATTCTGTTTTGCTTACTGTTTGCTGTAAACATTGTAAAACTTTTTCTGAGTCTAGTCTGACATGTATTAGTTAGAGTATCTGGCGTTTCTCACTTGTGTAACCTTGCTTCCCTCACATTCTTCCCCTTCCCCCTTTATGACATGCATTAGTTTGTGTAACTGGCTTTGCTCACATTCGGAAGACCTTCACCTTTCGGACATTCATTAGCTTGAGCGGACATTTACTAGCTCGAGAACCTTGCTTCCCTCACATTCTTCCCCTTCCCCCTTTTCTGATATGTATTAGGATAAATAACTAACTTTTTCACATAACGGACAGAGACTTCCCGCCAAAGAGCAAACAAAGAAACTCCAATCAGAGGGCTGCATATGTTTGTATTTCAAATATCGACCAATCAGTCACCCTATAACCTGAAACCTTCCTATACTATTTGTCTCTGTCTATAAAAACGCTGTACCAACCATGTTCGAGGCCTTTTTGCATACTGGCAGCGGTATGCGAAAGGACCAGGATCGATCCTGAGATTAAAACGACCCTTGCCACTTGGCTTTGACTTTCGACTCTGGTGGTCTCTTGTGGGGGGATTCGAGAATTCGGGCACAACAGTTATGTTTCAAGGAATTTCAGGATCCATTCAAAATATATTCCTATATGTGTTTCATAAAGTTGAAATCTGGGGCACACCAGGCTGTCCACTCCGGTGCCCATCATCAGATATCTATGTCTGGAATTACCAGTGTGCCTTCTGAAACTTTTATAACTTTTACAAAAATTACTCCAAAATCTCTGCTTTTACGAATACTTTTTCATTATTAGTTTTTTTTAAATTTTTTTTAACGTTTATTTATTTTTGAGAGACATAGAGACAGAGTATGAGCAGGGGAAGGGCAGAGAGAGAGGGAGACACAGAATCTGAAGCAGGCTCCAGGCTCTGAGCTGTCAGCACAGAGCCCGACGCGGGGCTTGAACTCACAGACCATGAGATCATGACCTGAGCTGAAGTCGGCCGCCCAACCGACTGAGCCACCCAGGCGCCCCCATTATTAGTTTTTTTAAAAATGTAAATATTTTCTAGAATTTTTAAATCTAGAAGATTACTCTTTGGTATTTTTCACCAAAATAGGTCAACTAGGAACCTAGGTGCTTGCCACAATTTCTAATGGATCACATATGTATGTTACTCTTATTAGCTATTTAAGAGAGAGCAGCTTTGAACTTAGCAACGTAAGTATAGGTTTTATGTAGAATATGGGACTGTACAGTACTGCTTGATCTGGGAGGCATGCTAAGAATTCCATATTTAAGACATTATTTTTCTCCACTGTCTCTGAGGTGGAAAATGAAGCTTAGCCCTTGGAATGTGCCTTATAATTTCACTAGCTCGAGCTGTGCAAGTTTTAGTGTGGATTGACATGTTCCACATCCCGAGTTCATTTGAATGGAGGGGGTAACATGGCTTCTTCTCCCTTCTGTGACTGCAGGTATCATCAGCCCTTGAAATCACACATGCCCCCCTGTCTGTGTGTTTTTTTTGTTTAAAAAATTTTTTTTTGGTTTGTTTCTTTGTTTTTAATATGAGAGACATAGAGCAAACGAGCAGGAGAGGGGCAGAGCGAGAATCCCAAGCAGGCTCCACGCTCAGTGCAGAGCCTGATGTGGGGCTCAGTCCCACAACCCTGGGATCATGACCTGAGCTGAAATCGAGAGTTGGACACTCAACCAACTGAAGCACCCAGGTGCCCCATTCATTGCCTCTTAGAAGGCATATGCACAGTCTTTCTTTGAACAGCCTTCCTACATTAATTGGAACATTAAAGGTGCTGGAGAGTCAAGAGCCTTATATGTATTCCATGTATAGTTAGAAGATACCAGAAGTCCTGTAGTGTGGTCCTGCTACGCATGTCACTCGATTGTATTTCAGATTATTTTCTAATCGCGATGCTGTGTTTTTGTCCTCACACAGGAGGTGGAAACCATCCCCTGCTCGTGCCCTACGATACACTGACAGCCAAAGAGAAAGCCAAGGACAGGGAGAAGGCACAGGACATCCTCAAGTTCTTGCAGATCAATGGCTACGCTGTATCCAGGTAAAAGCACTCCTACCAGTTACCTCCTGTTATGAAGACCGACTGTTTAAATATCCCCATCAGATTCATTGTTGCAAATGATTCAGTGACCCGTTTAAATCTTAGAACTATTCTTTAGCATGTTCTGCCAGGGTCCAGTTCCGGCGAATCTAGGGGTCCCCAAAGGATGGATGATCAGGAGAAAGGAAATGAGAGAGCCACGAGAGAGAGATGTAGTCTGATGACCAAGCAGGCAGCCCTGGCAATTCTGGCATCTCCGCTCTGCCGGTCTCAGTGTCTTTATTTAAAAGTAGTGAGTTACATTACAGCAATGAGGGACATCCCATCAGAAAGCATAGTTTGAACCATAATGTGTTTTATCAGTAAAGCAGCGATTTCCTCAATCTTGCAAGTTGTTTTCAAGTTAATCAGCATACAAATTTAAGGCAGGGGGAGAGAACAGGAAGTTACCTAGGCCTATGTTAATTATCTATAAACAGGCCAGGAGTCATTCTGCCTATTCTTCCAATTACAGTGGGGGAGGTGCAACCCATCCAGCAAGGACAGAATTCCCATTGCTTGTCCTTTGCTTGTGAATGAGTGAATTTACATAATAGGGGCCCAACGATTATGCAAATCACACCAATATTCAGCCAGCTCACAACTGCTTCAACCACCTTTTCCACACAGGGAGGGATCTCAACCTGTGAGCCCAAAAAGGCTCCCAACAATGTTCAAAATAAACACATCAGAAATATAAATGCCCTTGGCTGTTTATCACCTACATGATTCCTTTCATTACTTAGGTTACCTTGTTTCTCTAAAGGTGACTCTTTTTCTCTTCTTTTTTTTTTTTTTTTTGCCCAATAGTAAAGTTATTCACTACAGTTGTATATCATATGTGAAGCATTCCTTATCAATTAAATCTCACTTTTGCCTTTAGCTACAAGAATGTTAGGTAATCTTCCATATTTGTATATACTATCTATATTTAAAATTTCTTTTTTATGTTCATTTATTTTTGAGAGAGAGAGAGAGACAGAGCATGAGTAGGGGAGGGCCAGAGAGAAAAGGAGACACAGAATCTGAAGCAGGCTTAAGGCTCTGAGCTGTCAGCCCAGAGCCCGATGCAGGGCTTGAACTCATGAACCCTGAGATCATGACCTGAGCCGAAGTTGGATGCTTAACCAACTGAACCACCCAGGTGCCCCGTACATACATACTTTTTAAGCAAAATTTTACCTTCCAGTAGTCTGGGTAGAAACTGGTTTCCATGTTTCATTTTTGCTGCTGTAGGGGATTCAAGGACCTGGAATTGGACACACCTTCCATCGAGAAACGATTTGCCTATAGTTTCCTTCAGCAACTTATTCGCTATGTGGATGAAGCCCACCAATATATCCTGGAGTTCGGTAGGTACCAACGTCCCATTACTAACAGTCCAGGTTTTATTATTCTCAACATTGACAACATCAGGGTATAGAACCACCCAGTCTCCTCGGCTGTGTATAGTCTGTTCCTGGTGGTATAAACCCTTTCTATCCATCTTAGTACTCTAGACTCTAACAGTCAGTAAACAAACCTGTTTTTAGGGATGAGATAATTTAGAGGAGTTGAAAAAAATATTCGAACACATCATTCTTTTCTCCTTATAATGTTTATTGGCATTGATTTTTTTATTTCGAAAGACACCTTGGATGGATATCAGAATTTCAGGGACGGTTAAATCTTCCCTTTTGAAATTCATTGCTGTGCTCTTGAAAAAATGCAAACTGTGCCTCCCCAAACTTTCCAGGCACTGTGAAGGCCTTGGGTGTATCCTGTGTAGGGATATGCGTTTATAGAGGAATGTCTGTAATGCAGAGCATTGATGATCCTGTTAGAGTAAAATGAAAGATACCCTCCCGCGTGTGGCCCAGTGCTACCTACGCGTGAAAAGAATTCCTTGTTTTAAGCCTTAGAGTCAGAACAGATTTAGGACAGCCTCCTCCCACTTCTGTTATTTCATGATGGTCCTGAGCACTGTTGGCCTAAAATTTGAGGTGTCCATTACCCAGCTTCATGTCAGGGCGTCTTCCAGTCACCAGCTGGTCGTCAGTAGAAGGAAGTAAAATCTGGCCCCTTCGGCAGAACAGTGCGTTCTGGTGATTATCTTTTTCATTTCTTTCTCCTGCTTTTTTTTTTCTGTTTTTATTTTTGTTTTTTAATCCTCATTCTTTCTCCTTTTCAATACTTTCCCCTCGGGCCCATCATCCTCGACCCCTTAGCAATATAAGTACATCCTCGACAAACCCATCCTGACGAAGGGCTTTTTACTACTGTTTTCTTAGGATTTAGGACTTAGTTTTTGGCACAGCATCAGATTAAAGCTCATAGAAATTTGAGCTCTGGAATTTTCTTATTCCTGATCTCCTGTATCCAGAATGTGATTAAAGATTTTCCAGTTGAGTGTCGTTCTCTTAAAGAACCTCCTCTCTCAACCTGCTTTTTCTCTGCAGTCCAAATGCTGTGCCTTGGCTTTCTTCTTAACTATCTTTTTTCACCAAAGCCAGCTGTGCAAACTATTTTACAGTATGTACTCCTTTTGTGGCTCTTGCAATGATTTTTAAAAATTTTTTAGTGGTATTCTTAAAAATATATGATTTATCGGTCACCCTAAAAAGTAGCTACATTAGTCTCAGTCAATGACATTTGATCCAAAAAACAAAAATGAGGCTATGGAGAATTTTTGAGGGTCTTACGCACCCAAATTAAATTTAGAAATTTCTCAAGCACATTTAAACGTATCTGAGATGAGTTCGCTCTTCTTTTCAGCAGGAGAGGAGAGAAAGCAAAATCAAGGGATTTAGAGGGGAAAAAAACACTTTTTAAGCTCTACATGGATAACATAAACAGAAATTTGAAGGATAAAATGTGATTGGGTTTTCTCCCCATTGTGTTCAAGTTTCTGAAGAAAGCAGTATTTGTACAGAGGGAGTATTAAGAACTTTACTTTGAATTCACCCAGTTAAGGGCACTTCTTTCTTTCTGCAGGATAAAGGGTCTGGGCAGAAAGTGAGGCTAGATCCATAGAAAGCCCAAAGAATTAAGGTTTTTTTTTACCATGGCCGAGGTCACATGCTCCTTTTTCAGACGGCTGTGACAGAGAAGACACAAGAATTCTGTTAGAGAAGCAGAGTTGGGATTGGTCACGTTTAGTTTAATTTCCATTTTTCATTATCACTGCAGGAAAATGTCTATATGCCTTCTTTTGTCTTTAAAACTACTGCCTTCGCGACACGCTGGAGGCTGATGGCCGTAGCAAGAATATGCATCTGCGTTTTTCTGATTTTTGTTTTCCATCTAGACCTCCTTCTCTCCATCAGCATTTTGCACATAAGCATTGTTGCTAAAATGCATCCTGTCAATGCATAATGCAAAAAGGGAAGGTGTTTCTAATTTAATTCCTTGAAACATTAGTGTATTTTGTGACGTGCAGAATTCTGTCCCGACGTAGTTTATAAGGGAAAGTCCCGTTTGTGGATCCAGCCATTTTGTGCAATATTCTTGCGAGAGATTTAATGTAAAAGTGATACAAAAATGATGCTTCTGAGCTTTTGTAAAAAGCCACACTTTTCTTTTACTCCTTCGCCGGAAAGTGCATTTTTCTGATATTACAAAATAGTAGCTCAGTTTCCTAAAAGTTAGCCCAAACTTAATGTCTCAATGATGTTGAATATATCTCAAATTGCTTTTATTTCTGTTTGCAGAAGAACTTTGTTTCAAGCAAAAGTCAGTTTGATTCTTATAAAATACTGCTTAAGATTTTACTACAACTTATATCCAGTCCTGAATTTTTTTTGCTCTCCCATGTGTCTGCATATCAACTTGGTTATTAGACTTGTTGTCACCTCCTCTGTACGTGTGAGGAGGCACACACGGCCATTTCGAAGCTCAGCGTGTTAGGTCAATCAGTTCTTAACCTTGAAATCATTTTCCGAACCATGGGGAAAACTCAGGCGTCTTCGCTTTGCTTATGGAAATTATCTTGTGACATAAGTGAACTTCTTTATTCCTGAGCAGAATGTTGATTTGCCAATGGAATATTATGGTTGTGATCTTCCCTCTCATCCCAGGCTGGCTTCCGGCAGCTTTTCAGTTGGTATATTAATATTGTAACTTCTAGTCCCAGCAAGCAGTAACTATCTTTATTAGAGGCTAACCAATCTAAAAATCTAACCAGTTTTCGTTACTAAGTTTATACTCAGAGTTGTCATCCCAGTGAGCTACTTTCTAACTGAAAGACGTGGGGTTTTTATGTGACTCTATTCCCGTCTTCCCGCTACGTGTCAAGAAGATTGTAAAGGTTGGCCAGCGTGTGCGTGGGCTGTCCTCTATAGATTTTATATTATGATTTGGGTATTTTTTAAAATCTTTTTTAAAAAATTATTATACTGCTGAATGAAGTTAGTCTTGGTATTTTGGATGGGTTTCTGTGTTCACATTACCGGGGTAACACGTTTAGCGATGCTACAGCGATGTGTTCTACGTGTTGCTTTTTGGGTGGGATGTCTTGTAACGTTTCAAGTAAATAAAACATGTTCAACAACTCTTCCTGTCTACAGATGGTGGCAGCAGAAGCAAAGCAGAACACTTCCCTTACGAGCAAGAAATCAAGTTCTTTGCTAAAGTACAGTATACTCTCCATCTTGTTTTTACTCCAGTGTGTTTGCTGACCGAATATGCCCTTTAGATTTTTGCGTCTTTTCAGAACGTACTGGTCTACCAGGGTGAATTCTACTACAAGTAAATATTCCGCAGCACAGAAATTACTGCATGACTCACGTGGGATGAATTTGCTCCCAGGATGCTTGGTCATAGTTTCACTCGCCGCTCTTCCTGCCGTAATTCACAAATCACCTCAATCTATAGGAATGGAAGTTCTCCTTCTTGGGCTTTATCAGATGACAAAGAGGAAAAATTATCTACTTCTTCAGTTTGGTTGTTAGGATTTAAAAATGTATGAACATTTCTTTTGTGAAGAGGAAGAGAATTAATTTATAAATTAGAAATTTCAGAAGTTGTATGTTATAAGAAGCTTTACCGTGTAAGCTTTGTTGTAGGACCCTCTTCCTACTCGTTTAAAGAGGAGGAAGCAGAGGGTCAGAGAGGATAAGTTGTTTATCTGTAAAGTCTACCCATTCTTACTCTTCATTCCATTTAATAAAAATTTATCATGAGTTTGTTCTAGGCCGGGAACAATCATGGCCTCCTTTCAGCCAGTCAGGGAAGGAGACAAAGTGTTGCAGTGAATTGGGTCCATTCACTTGCTCAGTGTGTGCTGTGTGTCTGATCTCTGTCCCATGTTAGACTACGTCCCGGGGTCCTGTCATAAAGACAGAATGCCTTTAGGAAAGCTTTCCTGTTTATACGATGTTGCCCTGAACCTGAAGACGTAATGCTTTCCGTTATTTTCAGGGTCTTTGCATTTGGTGGTTCCTAGAGACCATTTTCAAAATGGCGTGTTATTTTGTTTGAGTAATAGTTGGCTTCTCTTATACGTTTTCAGAATTGTGCCCTCTACTGTAAGGGAGATTTCTCTAGTCTTTCTTTCCGCTCAGTGTAGCACTCAGAATCCATCTCAGGCATCCCCAAGTTTGTCCCGGGATTCATATTGCTAGTTTTCTATCACACTGCATCGGAATCCCCCTTGATAACCAATTATTACAAATGCTGCGTCCATGGCCTCTAATCATACATTTAAAATACATTCTCGTATTGCCCTGTATACCCCTAGTGATTTTGTTTCCAATGCCTCATGTGGTTTACGTTTCTCTGAGTCTGTGATTCATTCATTCACATATTTATTGAGTAGCTATTATGTGCCAATCAAAGTTTGGGCCATGTCACAACTTTCTGGGAAGATCACAAAGAAATTGCATATTGCTGTTATATATAAACATGCTATACCACATTGTAGGGAAAATGCAGTTAGACAGACTTGAGTCTAAATATTGGTAATGCCAGTTTTTTTTTTTCATGTATTTATTTTAACAAATATTTATCTAGCGCTTGCCGTAGTTCCCATAGAGTCCTAAGCACCGCTGATCCGGGGGTAAACAAGGCAGAGCAAAGAGTTGTTCTAGAGGCCAGGAGAGCACAGTAATGGGAAGCAGACCCAGAAAAGTGTAGTCATCCTTGTGTACTTTGTAGACTCTTATGGAGAAAGACTAATTCAAAATCACACGTAGGAAATATAAAATTGCAAATGATGTTCTAAGAACAGAGAATGTGGGGATTTTACCTAGTTGAAGAGATCAGTGGAAGTTTGTCTGATGAGGTGCCACTGAGCCGAGGTCTGCAGGAAGAGTGGGGCGGGGGGTTATGGGGCGGGGGGCTATAGGGCGAGGGAAGAGCATTTCAGACATAGGGACTGGCATGTGCGGAACCTCGTGAGCCCACAGACCGAAGAGGAAGAATTCGCCAAAGGCCCGTGGGTTTAGCGTGCGGGAAAGGCAAGGGGGCTTTGAGAGAGGCCAGGGGAGAATACTGTGGAGGTATGTAAGTGGCAGTGTGACTTTGAGTAGGTCAACCACTTTCTGCACCTCCGCTTAATGCTCCTAAAACAGGGATGCTGACACGTACCCCACGGAGCAGTTACTAGGAACAGGGAATCGACAGTGCCTGGTTGCAATTCTCACACATAGTAGGGACTCAATAAATCGTAGTTGATGATTAGTTTTGAGCCCGTTGGACACTGAACTGCATTATATGGAAATACTAAGAATATTTCCTTTTTAGCAGATATTGAAAATAATTCCACACTGTTGAAAATTTGGCGTGTTCCCATAATTACATCCTGTCTCACACACACAGAGACACATGCACGTACGCATGTGCACAAACCCACACACCCACCGTTCCCCCCCCCCCCAGGGACCAGAGATAGCCAAGTGAGATTTGAGAGAGGCATACTCTAAAATCGTGCCGACTGGCGTGGCTCAGCATGCTGGGGACCTGCTGCCTGTGGACAGAAGTCCGGCTGCACCAGAGCCCCGTCCACCGTGTGGATCTGTTTTCTTTTCCTTTCTTTCAGGTCGTTCTTCCTTTAATTGATCAGTATTTCAAAAACCATCGTTTATACTTCTTATCCGCGGCGAGCAGACCCCTCTGCTCGGGAGGACATGCATCGAACAAGGAGAAAGAGATGGTGACAAGGTAAAGAGCTGCACCCAATAAAGACTTGTGTTGAGCGAAGCGTATTTGCATTTGAGAAGGAGCATCTGGGGGCCTTGAGGGCGGAGTGTGCGGAGTGCCCACCCAGCTCCCCCCCCCCCACCTGTGGCCCCTTGGGATCAAACCCTGACGAGGCTGCTCTCTGCAAGTTCACACATGCGTTCTAAGTATTGAGCTTCCCTCTACTTTGCCGCTGAATACAATGCTGAATTGAAGAGATAAGACAACCCATTAGAGAATCCACAAATAGAGTCATCAGTGTATTCGTATTTCTGATAAGTGGTGCTTGTTTTAAAAAAAAAATTTAACGTTTATTCATTTTTGGTAGAGACAGAGTGCGAGTTGGGGAGGGGCAGAGAGAGAGGGAGACACTGAATCTGAAGCAGGCTCCAGGGCTCTGAGCTGTCGGCACAGAGCCCAACGTAGGGCTTAAACCCACAGAACCATGAGTTCATGACCTGAGCTGAAGTCGGATGCATAACCGACTGAGCCACCCAGGTGCCCCCACTAAATGGAGCTTTTTTTTTTAAATTTCTTTTTAATGTTTATTTTTTTAGAGAGAGAGAGAGAGAGACAGAGCATGAGTGGGGGAGGGTCAGAGAGAGAGAGGGAGACACAGAATCCGAAGCAGGCTCCAGGCTCTGAGCTGTCAGCACAGAGCCCGATGCGGGGCTCAAACTCATGAACTGTGAGATCATGACCTGAGCCGAAGTCGGACATTTAACCAACTGAGCCACCCAGGCGCTCCCACTAAATGGAGCTTTTAACATTACTTTAAAATTTCTGAGTCTATTATGTTTCCCACAATTTTGTAAAATAAAGGCGTTTTTCTGGAGGGCAAAATCCCAAATACAGAAATCAAATTTTTCAACGTTTGTGTGTAAATAATGAACTGTCTTAGAAGAAAATGACGTAAAAATTTGTACTTTCCGAAGATATCCCCTCACACCACTCAAGCTGGCACCTTAGCAATGCTGTCTCATTTCTGTTTAAACCCAAGTATTCCTCATAGATTCATTTGTGATTCTGCTGGCCGTTTCAAGTCTGATTTTTCAAACGCTGCCAACTTTAGTACGCATGAGAATCGGTTACAGAGCAAATCTATTTCTGTATTATCAAATTACACAGGAGTCCGTACCAAGCTTTTTGATCGTATTTGAAAAAAAGTTTCTATGAAAATTAGAAACCTAGATAAGGCAAACTACAAGTTTTCCTTGGACTTGACTTTGATGATACATGATGTCATGTGAGGTAAATTTGCAACAGCATTAAAAACGGCCCCAAACTTCTTCACATAATAATCTTCACGTGAAGTTGGTGTATCCGATTATAGTTAAAGTAACAGAGAATCCAGCCAGTGAAGCACTTTGTTTCCAAAATCTTTATTACCAGAAAAAAGGGAGTAAGGGACTACTTGCAAGGTATGAATCCGCTCCCCACTTTGGTGTGGACGTCTTTGCGCTTTCCCTGGGAGAGAGAGGCCCATCTCTCTGCGTTTCACAAGGGCCCTAATCCGCGTCACTGGCGCATCATCGCCCGTGGCTAGAAAATGCCAAGGCATCAAGTTACCTTTAAATACCACACCGCTGAGGCTACTGCTAAGTCTCCTCACCCCGCCTGGGTCAGAGTAGGTTCTTGTAACAGCACCTTTGTTCCCAGAGATGTTAATTTAGCTATCACTCAATTACATAACCCAAGAGAAAATAAGACCAACCAATATAGAAAAAAATACAAATAAAATTAGGCAAATTCAGTTCTTTCCCCTCTCCTGTATCATGTTTGTATCTCCTTTCCATTTTCATTCTTACTCTGAGAGCTGTTCACTGACCACAGAAGTAACTAACTTTCCTTTGCCGACTGCCCCTCATAGAAGAAATTGGAAGAGCATTGCTACTTTGTGCAAGCCTCAGTCAGTGTGGTCTGGGGACCTGAGATGCCCCCTCTTTATTAGCGCCTCACCAGAAGGTTTTCTGTAATTTCATCTTCAGATTTTCTCTACCTCATGGAAAGAGGGCTGGCAAATTTTATTTCTCCCATTGCCATTTCGAAAAGAGAAGTGGTGTAAAATTACAACATCGGGGAATGAGACGCACACTGATAGAAGTACCTTATTTCATCACAGCCCTTGAGTACCAAACAGAGGTAGATTTTAAGCTCAGAAAAATTCTGGGTTGGAAAAATGAATAAGATAAGGATAAAGAAATTACAGCACATGGAAAATGCTGTCCCTGTCATTAACATTATGATGGAGGCAAATATGTCACATCTTAGGACAAGGATTATTTAAAAAGTAAAAATATACATATATATGTGTGTGTATATATATTTAAATAGTATGGATCAAGATCTTTAAAGAAACCTATGTTTGTAAGTATAGAAGAATAATGGTAGGGAAGAAACTTGATTTTCATAGTTGTTTCCTTTGGGGAGCATAGTAGATTTTTTTCTTACTATTTTCATGCATTTTTAAAGTTTTTAAAGTGGAAAAAAATCTTTGATGATCATAAATCTGCCTTAACACAACCCAAATCACCATCACGCTTACAAAAACCAACTACACATTTTCTTGGGCATGTTAAAATGGAATCACTGAAATTTTATAAATGTGATTTCCTACCACTTCAGTTAAATATTATTTTTTGGGTAAAATAGGTTAAAAAAAAAAGGACAAAATACAAAGGAAAAAAAAAACCCACTGTCCCTACTACTGTGAATAAGCAGTTATGCCTTCATACACATGTTGAACACGGCAGTGGTAGTTTTAATTTGTATTTAACAGTTGCATGTAGCAGTAGTGCGTGGATCTAAATTAACCTCCACATTTAAGAACGGGTTGTCTCCACTGTTTAGATACTTCTTAGCAGTAGAAATCATATGTTGAGCTTTTACCGTGTCTAAAGTCAGTACTGTCGTATCTGTGGAAAAGAGTAAGGTGTGGTCTCTGCTCTCTGGGAGTGCACCTGACAGTAGCTAAGTATGTAGGTGTCAATATAACCCTAGTAGAAGACAGCCATGCCGTGCCGTGGGATTCAGGGACAAGGAAGACCACCTGTATGGGTATGGACAGGCTAGAGATATACAGAAGACATGGTGATTCTAAATTGACTTTAAAGAATCCGTAGGTCATAGATTAAGAAGGGGGGCTATTTTCTACATGTCGATAACATACAGAGTGTAGAACATAGCGATTTAGGGTAAGTGTGGGTTACGTAGATTCATTATAGAATACTGTAATTGACATTAACTGCTGGGACAAGGCGTCTTCTTCCTTTTATCATTTTAATTTTTATAATTAGTCTCTTCTACTTAATTCATTAGCCCTATGAAGCCATTGGGATAAAGGGCAGTCGGACCGCAAAAGTGGGCTTGAGAAGAGTGAGCTTGCTCAGAGGCCATGACAGCAATGCAGGCTCTTGTGACAGAAGTGCTCCCTTAAATAGGTGGTCCTACCCTCAGATCCATGTCCAAGGTGCTGCCCTAGGATTGAGGATAAACACACACTTACAACGATGCAGTTCCTGTTAAGTGCACTTAAAAAGTGCAGCTGAGTACCTGCATGCCTGCAGCGCTAACCACTTAACAGGTTGTGACGAGTGTAATGGAAACGTATTTGAAGTCCCGGGAATATGGCACAGATGTACATGGAGAGAGGGGCTGGATGTGGGAAGCACGGATGAGAGAAAATCACAGGACTTGGCAATGGGTCAGACGGCAGGTCATCACGGTGCCAGAGTTTCAATGCTGAATGGTTAGAACAGTATTGCCGACAACAGCAAAAAACAAGAAATGATGAAGAACTGGTTTTGAGAAGAGGTTCGGTTTGGTTAGGTCATTATTGAGGCATAGGTACCAGCAGGTCATGCAGCTGGAAATGACATATTTGGAGAATTATCTGTATCTGCGTTATGCTCACAGTTCTGGAAGCAGGTGAAGGGAGAGTGGAGAGAGAAGCAAAAAGGTCTGAATTCCAAAACTTGGAGACACATTACATCTGAAGGGTTTTCAGAAATGGGTGTTTGAAGAGAACTGAGGAGGATTAGTTAGAGAAGTAGGGGAAGTATATTGCTGGAAGACAGAACTGACAGTTTCCTGGACTGAAGTAGTCGATGATGCCAAGTACCATAGAGAACTTTCCAGGATGGAGATTGAAAAGGTATTATTTGATTTACTGATTAGCGAGTATCGAGAATTTCTAGGGAGTGTTTCTGTAGAGCATTGAGGCATCAAAGCCAAGGAAGTGTAGGCGCATTATAAATTCTTTTCTTTTTTTAATTATTTTAATGTTTATTTTTGAGAGAGAGAGAGAGAGAGCGAGTGTGAGCAAAAGCAAGTGAACAGGGAAGGGGCAGCGAGAGAAGGAGACACAGAATCTGAAGCAGGCTCCAGGCTCTGAGCTGTCAGCACAGAGCCCAACGCGGGGCTCTAACCCACAAACCTCAGATCATGACCTGAGCCGAAGTTGGATGCGTGACCGACTGAGTCACCCAGGCACCCCAATGCATTATAATTTCTTAAGAATGTTAGTATGGAAGGAATGTACAAAAAGGGAAAACAGTATTATGGAGAATACTTTTAGAGAAACTATAGGCCAAAGCTTATAATAATAAAACCCTATAGTTAATATACAAACT
The DNA here is from genome assembly GCA_030068075.1 of Paguma larvata. Classification (NCBI taxonomy): domain Eukaryota; kingdom Metazoa; phylum Chordata; class Mammalia; order Carnivora; family Viverridae; genus Paguma; species Paguma larvata. The sequence goes on along the minus strand of CM057837.1, from coordinate 10,572,313 downwards.
CCACTCTAAAAGCAGATAACACAGGAGGGGAAAGAGATACAGTTCATCTTTTGTGAGAATCTGGTTTTCTACATATCTGGCGGCATGTCAGCTACTGATTAGGAACAACCCAAGTTAAGAAGCGTTGCTATTTTAAGAAATCATTTTTCTCAAACAGATTCTCAGACATTCACTATAATCCAACAGAATCGGATACAGAGTAAGTCTGTTTTTCCTCACAGCCAAATGTCCTAGGTCTGGATGAATTGGGTTCAAACATGATCCTAGCATTAAAGATTCAACATTATCTCAGAATGTTTCATGCTGATACTAGAGAACCTCAGTAAAAAGTAAAAGAGATCACTTAAAATAGGTAGATGTATATGTACCTTTACTTATATATATATATATATAGAGAGAGAGAGATCCAACATACGTACAACTCTGAGAAGTGGTCATACTCTAGAGATGGAGATGGATCCTCGTTGAACCAGCTTGAGGCTCAGTGAGAACATCTGGAGAATGTTGCTCATTTTATTTTCTTTTTTTGTTTACATTAGAGCACATAGACAAATAATACAGCTCAGGAGGCTAATGTCTCATTTTAAATCTAATGTCTACTTGAATAGATCATCGTTTTAAAAACTTTTAGAACTGCTAGAAGACGCCTCAAGACCTCCACTCCACTGAGATTTGTCAATGCATGTTCTCTTGGAAAAGCTGTACAATGCCCTTTGTAATTAAATTTCATTAATACTTTATTCCGTATTGTTACTGAAATGAGACATGATAGCTAAAACTTACTGTTAAAAAGGTGTCACAGATGTGATCCTCTGTCTCCTTTCTCGTACCCTGCCATGAGCACATGACTCCATTTTTTTCCATGGCCCAGTCCACAGCCCCAGTCTTGGGGAGGGCATGTCTACAACCCTGCTGTTTATGGGAGAGCTTTGCAGGACAGAATGGAACAGTCAGGATCTAGCTGGGACAGTGAAGCTGGTGGGGTTGGTGCTGTACACACGGAACATCAAGGCTAAGCTTCCATAAGTTCTGGCTCTGCAGAGCCTCTATCTGAGAGCTCAGGAGTGTTTGGGTAGGTGTGAAGACAGTGTCAATTGTAATCTGGAATGTTAGGTGTCATGGTTTGCAAATGACCCCTGGGAGAAGCTGGAAGCTGGAAGGGTTGGACTGGGAGTGGTGAAGGAGCACCGGGTGTTAGCAAAGGCTTGTCGGAGTGGACATGTCTGGGGCTGAATCCTGAGGGATGGATAGAAAGAAGTATAGCAGGGAAGGGGTGATGGGTATTCCTGAGGAGACCTGGAAAGAGCCCACCAGACTGCAGCCTGGCGACAAGCCAGGACAACAGCAGGTCTTTCCCACGTTCTGATGTGAGCGTTAGTGCATATCGGTGCTGTCGTGCTGAATGCATGACCCTTATTTGGGTTCTCCCACTGCCGATCCCCAGGAGGGACACAGAGGCCCAGGAACTTGCTCTGGAGGAGATAAGAAATAGACTCAACTCAAGCATTAGCATGAAGAACCCTTGAAGTTATTGCCTCAGTAACATTTTTCTCTGAGTGATTATCAGTTGTTCAAATTCTGTCTCTACCTCACTGTGTTCCGATTCACTGGATGCTTTGGTGTATGTGGAAGGGGTGTGCTCAAGGTTGGAAAGAAGGAAAGTGCAAATGACAAACATAAGTAAGCCTTAAAGTGACATTTTATGCCCCAAGTGCCATACTTCTGATTTTAAATAAGATCCAAACAACAACAACAATAAAAAGTCTAGAATTTCAGTGGTACATTTGGGCAGATAAAATTTTAAGCGTTTTCCTTGTGCTATTTGAGTAGTCATATTCTCGTGGGGTTCATATAGATTGCTTTTATATTAATTAGCTTTGCTTTCAAATTTTTTTTGGTTCCTTTACTTATAATATGTGCTTTTTTAACCATGTTCGTTAAAGATATGCACTCAACGATTCTTTCTTTAATACCTTTACTCCACATTCTGCTCAGAAAATTGGTTCTTTCTGCGTGACATCATGTTGCTTTTTTCCTGCTCATATACCAGCTGTTTATTTTTCTTTTTTTTCTTCTTTTTTTAAAATTTTATTTTAATTTCTCCCTGTCTTTTCTACCTTCCCTCCCCCCTTCCCCCCTTTCTCTTTTGTTTTTCTTTTGTCTTCAGCCTATTCTGCAAACTTGGAGTTCTTGTCAGGCATAGGATTTCACTATTTGGTAAGGAGACCTTTGCAACAATACTAGCATGGCCACCACTTGGTTTTCTTTGCCAATTTCGCACTGTGTTGTGAGCTGCTATGTTGCACGTGAATGCATGTCTGCATGGCTGCATGTGTGGTCATCACAGGCCAAGATAAGGCCCTCGAGGTTGTTTGTAAGTAGCATCATCTATGGGGACATTGAAGACTGTAACTTTTTTATGCGGGTCCAAAGCACATTTGAAAATCAAAAGGTTTTATTATGAAAGGGAAGATGAATGGACATGGCAGCCTCCGCCACATTTTACGTCGGAGGGGAAAAGCAGAACTGGGCCCTCGAATTCCTTTGTCTGTTTCTGACAGATTAAAGAATGAGCTGTCATAAATCAAAAAATTTTAACTGCACCTCTTGTTTTGTTTTGTTTTTAATGCTCTTGACTGCAGATTTGCATGTTGACTGCATTCTAGACATTGGAGCTTCATGGTAAAGGCAGTGAGGCAAGGACCTCACTTGGCAAAAATGACTTTTCTAGCATCAGTCACCCCATAGTTAGCTTTTGTTTGTGCCTGAGAATTCACGTAACTGAAGTCCACGCAGCCGGGCACCTGCTTTTGGACAGCCGTGCAGGGCCGTCACTCACTTTCCTCAGATTCTCCTCGTGCTGGGCCTTCAGGACTCCATAGCAGCTGGCGGAGTTTGCGTTTGCATTTCCTGCATCTGATTTTGTGAACCACAAAAGCACATTTTAGCTCTGCGCGCTGTAGGTTTTGAGACAGTGTCGGGGTGATTTCAGTCATGAAATATTTAGTGTACTGACACAGATGTAAGTTCAATTCCATTCACAGGAAACACTCAGGAGCAAGTCATTTCTGTACAAGACACAGTGAATAAACTGAGGAATAGATATGTGTGTATATATTTATTTACACGTACACATGCAAACTACTTTTTTTAAGTTCTTCAAAACAGTATATTTCTGGAGAAATGATAGTATCTGGATAGAATTCCTTAAAGCTTTGTTTGGTTTCTGATTTTATTAGATCCAATATTTGGTAGTCTTAAATGTAGTAATTACAAGTTGTATTTCATTTATTTTTTTAAGTTCATTTATTTATTTATTTTGAGAGAGAGACAGAGCCTGACAGGAGCCTCGAACTCAGGAACCATGAGATTGTGAGCCGAGCCGAAACCAAGAGTCAGACGCTCGACCAACTGAACCTCCCAGGCACCCCTGTATTTCATGGAAATTGCCCATATTTCACTTAAATTCCATTTAATATTTCAGTTGTGCCACATCAGCGGGCAAATTCTCTTCAAAATAATTTCTAGCTGACTGACTTTTGTTTGAGTTTTCCTCAACACAGAAAAATTTCTGTGAACATTGTGCAGACAGAATTGTTAGGAACTCTGCAACTTTCTCATAATAACGGTAGATTCAAGTGCCCTCCATTTGTCTTCAGAGAGTGCTGTCTTATTATCTATCACTCTGATGGGGACCCCTTTTCTCAAGGGCAGCGTTTGCATTCTTACTGATGGGCACGGTAATATTCCCATTATGCTGTTTCTAAGTTCTTACTGTAAATTCTTGGTTCCTTATGTTATATTTCACTATAATTTCCTTTCAAGTGTTTTGAGGTATTCCGTATACGGATCCAAGTACACAAATCTTGAAGATAGTTTGTTGAAATTTTCCATCCACACATGCATATCCATTTGCTCAGATCAAGACATAGAACGTTTCCAGCACCTCGGAAGCCTCCCTCGTGCCAGTTCCCAGTCTAGAGCCTTCTGCAAAGGCATGACATGTAGACTTCCTTTACTGTGGATAAATTTGGGCCTATTCTTTAATCTCCTATTTTTTTAAGGGGCCAGTAATTGAAGATAAATGCATTAATGAAACTTGTCCTCTCTCTCCATGGAGACAAACCAGACTTTAACATTCATACCTTCCCTACCTGATGCTGATACTCCATTTAGACATTGTATTTTTAAAACCCTTAGCCTTTAAATCCTGTTATTTTTGTTTTTAACAGGAATTTACTGGAAAGCTACTTTACCTCAAAAGTGTACTTGTGCGTCTTCTTTATATTATCCTCGCATATCTTGTTTTCACTGTTTCAAATTTGCTTTGGCATTTGCCTGGACAATCGTACGGACTTCAGGAGGCCTTCGTCCATCAAACATTTTCTAGTACAGACTTGTCAAATTACTGGAATCTTTTAAGGCTTATCCATGTCACCTTTACACGTGACGGTTATAACCAGGCTTTAAACGCTAACAGGATGTCCCAGAAAACTAGTGAGCTTCACATCGGAAAACCTAGATGGAAGTGCTTTATTTGTAACTAGACCAGCCGACTGACTTGGTTGAGGGACTTGACTTCTCTGAACCTTTGCTTTTGTTTTCCATTTTTAAATTTTTTTTTTAATGTTTATTTATTTTTGAGACAGAGGGAGACAGAACATGAGCGGGGGAGGGGCAGAGAGAGAGGGAGACACAGAATGTGAAGCAGGCTCCAGGCTCTAAGCCGTCAGCCCAGAGCCCTACGCGGGGCTCAGACTCACAGACCTTGAGATCATGACCTGAGCCGAAGTCGGACGCCCAACCGAATGAGCCACCCAGGCGCCCCTGTTTTCCATTTTTAAACTGGGTTAAAATAACTACTCATCTTAGAGATCAAGGGCACATTGAATGTAAGATAATGAATGTTGAAGGATTACATAAATGCAACCTTATCAGCTTTCAGACCTAAGAGATTCCTAGGGCAATCTAGGGGACTTGGCTCTTTAAAGGACATGCACAATGAAGCCTTTATAATTTACTGATTTCCAGAATGAGGCAGAAGTGGTATACTAACTATTTATTTTTGATGTATCAGTTCTGCCATTGTGGATTTCCATAAAGAGAGAGACCTAATGACATATATGTACAGTGGTCCTTTATAGTTGTGTTATCTCTCATTTTTTTTCCTTTTCCCCTTCTCTTACATGATATCATTTTTTTCCGTATTCGGTGGACAATACGCTGATGACCAACGTGGTTTTCCGATACTGACTTATGTTCACAAACTGTTAATGACTTAAGCTAAGGACAAATTAAGACAGTTAAAAGTGGAGGTTAACAAAGCAATGCTTGGGCTTTGTGCCTTAGGAGCAACGAGCAGAGGTAAAGATGTAGAAAGACACATAGACCTTCAACATGGCAGGCAGGTGGGATTGGAGACACGAGGGGACTATTCACGTAAAACAAGAGACAAAATATTTGTCTTGGCGGTGGTGATTGTGGTGAGTTCAGGATCTGATGAGTAAGGGAGTATTTATTCCGAGCTGGCTGCCAAATTAAATTGTTGTTCTACTTCCAGATTTCCTCTGTAGTTGAAAGATTTTGTGATTAATTGAAGATTCCCCAGATTTAGACTTCTCTATTTGTGTATATCTTTTATCTACTTTGAAATGGGTTCCATACATTGAGGCACACTGTTTAAGAATTAAAGAGATCATCAGTACAGAACTGTTTTTCTGTTTCATATGTTCTTTTTGAGGCATGGGAACCATTTCATTTTATATTTGAAAAAGCTAAGCTTTTAAAAGGGGGAACAGGCCCTATTCCCCACAGAACAGTAGTTCTGATGTATCCATTAAAATGCTTTATGGAAAAAAAATAACAGTGAAGAAATTAGTATCTTCATTATGTATATAGGCTTCCTGTTTGAATTCCAGAGTGCTCGCCACTGATTGCAAGCTGGTGCACTCTTGTACTTAAGAAAATTGGTTGGGACGTGGATGGCACCCAGGCAAGTTGGGAAGTGATGGATATCCCATTTGCCATTTTCAAGGACCCATTGCCAACTACGGAAATAATGCTTTTTAATCCCACCATTTCCGCCCACTTTCGCTAAGTGGAAATTCTGATCACGAATGCCAAGGATGTTAGAAAACACGTAAGCCCCCCTATGACAGCCCATTTAAGCCTTTCAGTCCGTTGGAGAGGAAGCAGAATCTGGTAACGAAGCCTCCAACAGGGACAACCGAGGTGCCTCAGGTGTATGCAAGTCAGGACTTCATAAGGGCTTTATTTTTGTATGTGAAATAAATAATAATAAAATACAATCTAATGCCTCAAATGGCATTCGTTTTATGCATTCATTCAATAAACATTTATTTTTGTTAATTTTTACCCAAAAATTTTTAGTGTTTTATTTAGTTTTGAGCGAGAGACAGAGACAGAGAAGGAGCAAGGGAGAGAGGGAAACACAGAATCTGAAGCAGGCTCCAGGCTCTGAGCTGTCAGCACAGAGCCCGATGCGGGGCTCGAACTCATGACCCGCAAGATCATGACCAGAGCGGAAGTCAGACGCTTAACCGACTGAACCACCCAGGCGCCCCATCAATAAACATTTATTGTGCTCTGCTCCGTGGGAGGCACCCTTTCATGCTGTGAGGATAGGAAAATGAAGATTTCTGCGCTTCTCCACTGGGACCACCTGAGGCCAGTCCAGGCATCTGTCACCTGTCCTCCCGGAACAAACCGATCATTCTCTCTGAATCCCCTCTTGCGCTTCCAAACTGTGCTCCGCAGCTGTTGAATCTTCCCACCATCCAGTCTGTCCTATCACACCCCTGCAGGTTCAGTGGCTTCCCTTTTCTTGAGAAGAAAATGTCTGACTCTGGCCACATGAGTGCTTCATAGACTATCCCCTTAAGTACCCCATCCATCCTCCTTCCCTGCCATGTTCTGGCTTGCTCTCTGTGCTTCAGCTTGAGTGGCCTCCTCTCTGCTTCTTGAAAGTGTTGTACCCCTTTCTGCGCAGGGTCTTTGCACCTGCTGTAATTGCCTACTGGAATGGGGTCTCCAGACATAAGTCTCGTCTCCAGTCCTTTACACTCAGTGGAGTAAAACTGCTCACCGTTCAGATTTCAACCCAAATATTACCTACTCTGTCAGGAAAACCCTCCCCAATCTCCCTGATTTTAGTCGCTCCCCCTACTCTTACAACATTCTCTTCGCTCGGGTACCTTTCCTCCATCTCCGCGACGATCTCGTCAGATTCACATCTCTGGCACTAACCTCTCTGCTCCCCGACGGCTTATTGTTGTGTCTGAAGTCTGGCACATAGTAGGTATTTTACCAATATGAGGTGACTGAAGGAATGAACCAACTAGGTCTTGCCTTCAGGAAACCTGCATTCCAAAAGAGAAGAGCAGACACCTAGTATAATGAGATAAGGGCTCTTGATTTGGACCTTTCTTAATTCGGAATAACTGAAATTTTACTTTTTTTTTGGCTTATGAGATTATTAAGAAAAATATAGTATCCACTTATCCCACAATTCATGAGAATCATATATCTATCTATCTATCTATCTATCTAGATATAGATATACATATTTATTTTATTTCTTAAACCGTCCAAAACCACTTAGGGTACTTACACTGAAGAGGAAGTAACGCAATTAATGACTCTTCAAACAAGATCATTAAACCCAGTCAACCACGATCCTTTCACCTAGAGGAACTGTTTGGGAAGACACAAAATTGTCATCATTCCGAGGCCTTTCCTGCTTTCCCATTTTCTGATAAATGTTAATGGATTAGGGAGATAGCAGATTGTCCAGAGCTGGAGAGTGTCCAAATCTGATGGTGGAGATGGAGACGTTTCTAGGAATGCCTGGAATCAAGCCAACACTCCAAAATTGAGCAGAGCACTCCAAAATTTCTTCTGGTTTGTCCTCAGTAACCTTAAAACCCAATCTAGCACCTCATTAATTTGACTCCACTATTAGCCACAGGGATATTAAACAGGATAAGTTTCATCACATATTTAAATGAAGCAGTAGTTCTTGTTAAAATGTTGGGTTCTCTTCCCGCAGGAGGGGATGCCTGATTTAAAATGCTGCGTAAATCTTAATGTTATGTTTGCAGAGTTTCAATAGTAAAGCGATAGAGTGGATACCATCAGTTGGTATCTCTTTCTGATTAACAAATTAATGGGTTAAATTTATGTTGACCCATCTGTTTTCTCCCCACCCCCAAAACCCATTCAAGTGTTTAAAATGAGGACTGCCATCTTGTATCAGGAGATATTATAAAATTAGTACATGTGCATATTATCCCTAAGTAGGTTCAGATGGTGCTTGTGTTTAATGGGATACATAATGAAAGGAAAATTACTTAAAGCACTCAGGGTCTCTGAGGCTAGTGCATATCTGAAAACTGAACGTGTCGTTACGCTGGGAATTTAATCATTCTGTTTGTGCACAGTGTGCTACTTTTGCTGATTATTGTCATCATCACTAAAGTATCGTTAAGGTCTTTCCCTAGAGTAACAGTTCTGTTGTTTGATGACAGTATACATAGTAAGGCAAGAGTCTCCTGGATTTAACTTGTTTTATATGCTATTTAAAAAATAACATATTTCTTATAAAGAAATAGGTGAGTAACAACAGAATTAGAGACCTATAATGAAAATAGTATCAGAAAATAGTATTAGAGCGATACAGGTATTTCTTTCCTTTGAACATACCATTTTGAGAGAATGCCCTTACTTTGGGGTAAATAAATAGAATATGTAAATATCTAAACTATATTTTCAGCTTAACTGAAACTTCTCACTGGGTTACAGTTTGAGTAATTTTATTCTGTTCAGTATCACAGACTTCAGAAGTAATAAGGTCATTGGCCCTTTTCAGTTTCTTTTTAGCCCCTCTTAATTTTGAGAGACATGTGTACTTCTGGCATAATTGTGTTTCACATTATTCATGAGGATTTGGCCAAGATTAAGAATTTATTCAAAGAAGAGACCCCAGTGAGGTATTCTGTCAAGAGCCGTGTGAGACAAGTGAGGAAGAAGAATAAAAATTAGAAAGTCTGTCACTGCTTTCCCAGCAGAGGGAAAGCCAGCAACACTCAAAATGTCAGATTACAAAACAGAAGCAGGACATCCCACGTCAGATTTTGGATAACACTGAACACTCCTGATTTACAGGAACCTTATTTTAAAAAACACAGAACAAACTGAGATTAAGATACAAAAAGAATATTTTGACTCTAACCTCTAACTTTGTTGGGTTTTTTTTTTTTTTTTTTTTTTTTTTTTTAGAGAGTGGTCGTATTTTATGAGTTGGTACAATCATATTAAAAACCAGATGCTTGCTGTCTCTTGCTATCAGATTCAGATATAGGTTATGATTTTAATTGTGTACCTTTCATGCTTACACACTGATGTGAACGCACAACCTCAGAGACAAATAGGCAGTCCACAGGTGTTTCTCTAAGTGTTGATCAGATATGTTTGAAGACAAGGGAGGTGGTTTGGACCTTGAAAGAGCATCAGTTGAAAAGTATCAAACTTTTGGTTTTTATTCCAGTCTGAGTAGCGATGCAATTACATGTAGTTAAATATGGGAAAATACAATCATCGCTTTGAAATTTAATCATCTCACTCCACTTTCACTAGACTTTCCTGTTCCTGTTCTTCCTGTTCTTCCCTGTTAGTGTGATTGACATTTCTGGTGATGGTGGTGCAGAGAGCCTTCAGAAGGGCAGGGCGCAGGTGGTTCTTATTTTATTTAAAGCTCTTGCTACATGCTTTATCTCTTCAAGACTAACCATAAGCTAGGCCTCTACCCATGCTGATAGAATTGATGCTTTTGCTTAGTCTTCACAATAAAATGTTGAAGATAAATTTATACTTTCTATACATTCCTTAAGGTCTTTCCCCGCCCCCGCACCATTTTCTTTTTACACAGAGATGTTTCCATTCAAGGTTATACTGTGTCTAATATGGAGTATACCAAACTTTGATGATTCCCAGAGCTTATGGTTGGTTCCTACATAAACACAGAATTCTTGCATACAACCTATGCCTTTTCATCTGACCCACAGAACTTGTCTGGCCACTGGTACTATTTCCTACTCTTCACAGCCCACCAGACTCAACTGAATGCCTACTGTTTGCCAGACACTATCCTAGAGGCTGGCCTGCACCAGGGAACAGAAATCCCACCTCATGAGTTCATACGAATGGAGGTTTACGGTACCCCAGCCATTCATTTGGAAAAGGCTCAAAGTGCAAACGCTGGTATTTATACGAGGAGACAACAGACTGCAAGGGAAAGGGAAAAAGAATGAAGTTTTAGGACGAAGAGCGAGGGGCCAGCCTCTCTGACTTGGGGCTAAATAGTACCTGAGAGTCTCACATGTTGCCTTGTGTCCCCTCTTCCTCTTGGGCCTTCTCTTTCTCATTTTCTGTGCTGCGTCTTCCTTACCTTTCACACTTCCAAACATTGGAAACCCTGAGACCTTTTTATCTTCTGTATTTAAGCACATGCCAGCTAGTTTCATTCAGACCCATGACTTTTTAAAGTCTCTGTATGCTTACGGTGCCCAAATGTATAGCTCCAACTCAGGTCTGTTCTCCGCACTCTAGATTTGTATCCCGATGGCCTGTTCCATATCCCTACCTGACATCATGCCGAACCCGCCGAAAGCCGAGTGAGCACGCTACCCCCACCTCCCTTATTCTGCTCCTGTCTTTTGCTCTCTCCACACCAGTAAATCGTAACCACCATTCACCCAAATGCTCATACAGGTGCTCACCCAATGTTGGAGTTATCCCCGATTCCTCTCCATCTCATTTCACGTTCAGTCCATCAGCAAAGGCTTAAAATAAATTCTTTACTTCTTTACGGCTGATATCCTAATGCAAATTCACTGTCATCGATTGTAGCAGCTTCCTAACTGACTTACGGTCTTGCCCTTGCAGAGTCTCACACATCGCGAATTAGTCCTTTTAAAATAGAAATCAGAACCCATCCCGTTCAAAACCCAAGAACATCTTGCACCTAAAAAAAAAAACAAAACACCACCAACGACAATAACAATATCAGAGTTCTTGCTCTAATTGCAAAATCTGGCCCCTCCCCTCCTCTCTACCTCACACCTCCCTTCTCTCCCTTGAATCTTGATCACACATCAGCCACCTTCACGGCCTTACGTGGAACAGCAGCTTCATTATCTGCCTCAGAGCCTTTGCACATGCTTTTTCCTCCACCTGGGCCCTTCTCCCAGGTATAGGCATGATTTGTTGTTTCAGATCTTTGCTCAAAGGCCCCCTTCCTAGAGCCTGTGACCACTTACTCTATTACCTTATCCACTTGCTCTAATCCCTATTCCCTTATGTGTGTGTATATATAACCTTATATATACACATACAACCATATCTTTATGGTTATATAATTAATACATATAAGAATTTTTTTACTGTAGCCTGATATTAGGTTCATATTGACTTTTTCTTAATATTTTATTACCTGTTTCCCTATTAAAATGCAAGTACCATGGGAACTCTGTTTTACTTAGACCTGGAAGTTTGAGAATGCCTAGTATTTGACATGTACTTATTGAGTGAATGAATAATTAAATGAAGAAAACTTGTATGGGCTGCATTGAAAGCCCTAGGACCACCACTAATCAATAGACAGGGACATAACAAATTCTGCCTTTCTCCTGATCTTGGCTTTGTTATTACCAGAAATTCTGAGAATCAAAGTACAGGATGAATGGAACATTTTATTAAAGAATTCAGAGTCTAGCAATGAGTGCGTTATTTTTTTTTTCGTATGTGTATCATACCACTAAACTTTCTTATCCAGATTCTAAGGCAGTTGTTAATTTTCATGTATATTAGGATTGTGTTGTTTTGTTTTTGTTTTTGCATAAAGAGTATAACGTATTCAAATGTTATTAAAAATGTACAGTCAGACCTCAGGGCCCGGGACATGACTATGTATGTTATAAATAGGAAAGTATAAGATGAGGATGCAATAAAGACAAACTGTATTGTGAGTACTCAAATTACTTTAGAACTTCGGATTCATCATTTTATTTATTTGCTATTATGCATTTTCATCACATTTTCATCACAAAGTAAAATAGATACAGTAATTCGTAATTTATATTTCTATTTCTGTGCTTTCGGATAAAATACACTAATTAAAACGGGTGAGTTTCATCTTTCAAGAAAAGCCATCCCCGTTTCAGATATCTCAGAAGAGTACGATTTAACTTCTTCAGCTTCCGATGCTTATTTACGTGATCCTTTGGTGGTTCTTTTTCACCAAAGGCCAAAAACATTTAGGCAAAATAATTCGTCCTAGTGCAGTTGAATGTAATAAGAAAACAGAGACGCTTGGGAAATTGCAAAGGAATTAAGTTTATTTAGGGGACTTTTAGCCCACCTCCTTTCATAAAGGATATGAGCTGATTTTAAAAGTTGACCCACAGTATGACTTAGGAGGAAGATGAGCCCGTGTGGTGAGGTGACTATATTTGAGGAATCCAGTTAAAACACTTCAGCCTAGCACCGTGCTTTGAATGCTTCTTGAGTATGTCAGCTATTTGATGAAACATGCTTTATTGCTTTTCTACTTACATTTGCATAACCACTTTGGGGCAGAAAACCTGCATGATTTTAAACTTGATTATCAAAACATCTTGTTCACTGAGTTACGATCGAGTCATACCGTTGACCGATTTTTGGTACGCAACTCTTCCTAGAAAGGATCCTGGCGAAATCCTCAGGGCAATTCATACAGCATTTTGTTTCCTCTTTAGGAAATGATGCCACGTCAATTGTCAACTGTCTTCATATTTTGGGTCAGACTTTGGATGCAAGGTAAATGGATACGTTTTTGTCTAAATGAGTGTAGCAAGGCTATCAGAGAATATTAAGACACACCTTGTCTCTTGGTTTTAGTCTTTGGAATTGTAATAAACACTTGTGGGTGAAAACACACTGTGTAAATTACTAATAAATGGAATTTTGTTATTTTTATGATCATATATATAAATTGCGATTTAAATTTCAAGCAATTTCTGTAATAGCTACGTATGTAACCTAAGGTTGAATTGGGAATGTATTATGTGAAGTAAAGATGGTAAGCTCCAGCTCAGAGATCTCAGTAGCTTCTAGATGTAGTAACTTGTGTTTCACCCTTGTGATAACATTCAGCTTTATAGGGACATGAGGGTTTTATTCTTATTTTACAGATGAGTAAAGTGAAACTTAAGATTGCATAGTAAGTGTGGAAGTAAACCGGTTCCCAAGTCTGTGTACTTTCTACTCTGCCCTCCTAGCAACAGGACTAGAAATCCAACAGGTTGCCTAAATACCAAATCAGTGTATCTCGCAGGATTGGTTCAGCCTTTAAGCCATACATTTATTTCAGTTATTACCCAGATCTAAATAAAAAAAAAATCCTAAATGTCTCCTACGGAGAATATCCCATGATGCTCTTGGGCTCTTTATTTTTGCATTTAAAATTTTACTTGAGGTGTTTTGTATAAGAAATGAAAATGTAGATGCAGTTATACACCTTCATTTCCTAGTAGAAATAGTGGCATTAGAGGGTCACTTTTGTACAACGTTCAGCCTTTAGATGCTCATTTAGCTGATGGCTACGCTGAACTCATAAAACAGTTACATCATTTGATGACTTGGTGTAGCTGGGATTCAATGTTTCTTTCACAGCCATTGCCTCAGAAAACATTTTGGTTGTGTTGGATTTGGATTGACTGGCTCAAAACTTGTGTTTTGTTATAAAACAAATATTCTCAAAATTGGTAGAAAATACAGAGCACGAGCACTGCCTTTTGATCTGGGCCCTTATCCAGTTGACTCAGAAGACATTGGAGAAAGGCTGTGCATTCGCAGAGTGATCTATTACCGTAAGTTCAAGTACATTGAATAAATGTATTGAGAGTGAATCAAGTAGTTGGCTGACTGAGGGAAGTGGATCAGTAAACATAAGGTAGAGACCTGTTTTATTTGCATCCCACTCGCTCCTTTTGCAAGGTCTCTGTTCTCCCTTCTTTAATTGCCAGGACTGTCATGAAGACTGGCCTGGAGAGTGTTAAAAGTGCGCTCAGAGCTTTTCTGGACAACGCCGCGGAAGATCTGGAGAAGACGATGGAGAATCTCAAGCAGGGCCAGTTCACCCACACCCGAAACCAACCCAAAGGTGTTACTCAGATTATCAATTATACCACGGTGGCCCTGTTGCCAATGCTGTCGTCATTGTTTGAGCATATTGGCCAACATCAGTTCGGAGAAGATCTAATATGTATGTAAATCTATTACTTAGAGTTTCATTATCTAATAGTTCAGTGAGAAATTGTAAAAGCCCCATGTGGTTACTTAAGCACTGCTTATCCATTGAATGTACTTTTTTTCCCCCAGAACATTCGGTTGACATCTGAGTTACAGAAACCATTCTTAGAGTGATAGAGCACTGAATCACATGCATTCACAGAAGGGACTAGGAAGGTAGAGGTAGTAGGGAGTCACTTCCCCCTTGTTGAAGTGCAGGTTCCGAATTTTACTCCTTCTCTGTTTCCTCTTTCCATGGAATTTTTCTAATGCAGTTTGACCATGGCTGTGTAATAGTAAATGTTTTCCACTTACATCTGAGGGCGTGCTCATTGTTCCACAAGCTGTAATCCCGACAAATGTGAAAACTACTGAGAAAAAGTCTGTGTCTAAATAATTGGCCTACTACAGCAGCTCGTGTATATTCTAGTTGTAGGTTTCAGTCGATTTCCATGGATTTAATCAGCTGTTTTTGCCTAGAATCCCATAATTACTAAAAATATCCACAGAATGCTCAAAATAACGGGAAAAAGAAATAATACGTGATCTGTCCCAATTTCCTACTCTCCTGCTGATGTGAACAGGAGAGATGTTAGCCCTCATGAGTCTTGACTGTTGACACGCCTACTCAGACTCTCAACCTTGTAGGTCTCCTGGTGAAGTACGGCCGTGTATGAAAACCACTGTGTTACTCAGTGGGTAACATACCCACTCCTCGTAAAACATGTCCTTGAACCATTGGAGCAGCATTGCAGGGCAGTGTGGACATGGAAACAGGTCTGGAGGACAAGGATGACTTCTCCATTATGTCTTGGTATATTCTCCAGGAAATGGTAGAAGAGTTGGAATTAGAAATTCAAGGTTCTTAGATTTTTTTTTTCTTGCCTTTTTAACATGGCTTACTGGATCATAGATCATCTATAAGGTTTTATTTTATTTTCAGGCTTCACTATAGGATCGGCTTACTGATGCCTTGAGGGTCAGGTCAGAAATAACTAACTCACCACATCCTCCAGCGCTCTCATTGTTGCTCACTTAGGTGTTAAAATAAAAGACACAGACTTTATATACCCTCAAAACAGGAGACAGAATCTACCTGTCCGTCCCAAATATTTTTGTGCTTAATTATATTCTTGAATAAATCATTTTTTCTTTCATCTATAGAAAAATTATTTTAAAAATGTTCCTGGAATGTTCTGAATAATTACATATCATTCCATAGGATGCTTTCAGCTCCTTAAAGAAAAGAATTTTGCTTGAGAAATGATTTTTTAATTTCGTTTTATGTATCTATTTTTTCTAATTTTGCTTTTATTTATTTTTTTAAATGTTTATTTACTTTTGTGGGAGCAGGGGAGGGGCAGAGAGAGAGGGAGACACAGAATCTGAAGCAGGCTCCAGGCTCCGAGCCGTCAGCACAGAGCCCGACACAGGGCTCAAACCCATGAACCATGAGAACATGACCTGAGCCGAAGTCGGAAGCTCAACCGACTGAGCCACCCAGGCGTTCCTAATTTTGCTTTTAAAGAATTTTTTTATGTTTATTTACTTATTTTTTTGAGATAGAGAACACAGGGGAGGGGCAGAGAGAGAGGGAGACACAGAATCCGAAGCAGACTCCATTCTCCAAGCTTTCAGCACAGAGCCCAACGCGGGGCTTGAACTCACGAACTACGAGATCATGACCTGAACTGAAATCAAACATTTATTTTTTTTAATTTTTTTTTAATGTTTATTTATTTTTGAGACAGAGACAGAGCATGAGTGGGGGAGGGGCAGAGAGAGAGGGAGACACAGAATCCGAAGCAGGCTCCAGGCTCCAGGCTGTCAGCACAGAGCCTGACACGGGGCTCGAACTCATGGACCGCGAGATCATGACCTGAGCCGAAGTCGGACGCTCAACCGACTGAGCCACCCAGGCGCCCCTGAAATCAAACATTTAACTGACTGAGCCAACCAGGCACCCCTAATTTTGATTTTAAAACAAAATGTTAAAATATAAGTATGCCCTCATTATGGAATTTTGGTTTCTTCCTAAAATTTCTTAAGACAACATATAAATAACAAGTTTTTTTTTGTTCTTTTTTTGTTTTTGTTTTTCCGTAGTGGAAGATGTGCAGGTATCATGTTATAGAATTCTGACTAGCTTATATGCTTTGGGAACCAGCAAAAGTATTTATGTGGAAAGGTAAGCTTTTAAAACTAACTTTGTATCAATATCTGTTTCAAGCGTTACAACCATTTATTTCAAGTCTTTGCTTTATCATTTTTTCCTTTGTTACACACTAAACAACGATTAACATATTGAATTTCTTGGGAGTCTTTAAGCTAAAGACTTTAAGCTAAAGTTGATCAATCTTTAAGCTAAATTTGAATTGGTATAATAAAAGTTAATCAAGTTATGTAAAAAAAATAAAGTAATCATGATCAAGACCATATTCAACATAATAATTAAACAGACTGTTTATGAGTCTTACAAAGGAACCTGCTAGAAGAGTTTCTCATGTATATCTGTAAAGCAAAATAAGCGTGAATATAGGCAGTTATTAAAACCAGCTTTATTTTTCATGTTCTCACATTCAAGATGAAGAGACCTTCAGATGATGTGGACAGGCCAAGTTAAGGTGTCCCCACTGAATTTAAAATAAGAGGTCGCTGACAAATTTAGTAACAGATTTCTGTAAAAAAGAGAAGAAAACGAGG
The DNA here is from genome assembly GCA_030068075.1 of Paguma larvata. NCBI lineage: Eukaryota > Metazoa > Chordata > Mammalia > Carnivora > Viverridae > Paguma > Paguma larvata. The sequence goes on along the minus strand of CM057837.1, from coordinate 10,555,264 downwards.
GCAGTTTTTTAAAAGGGTAAAGAAAATAATATTCAGAGAGAAGATTGACGAAATAAGTCATTGCAGGGATATTTAATGGAATAATATTGAAAAGTTGTAAATCCTCCCCCAGTTAATCTATCACAATACAGTTTCAAGTAGAAATTTGTTTTTTGGGGTGCCTGGATGGCTCAGTCGGTTAAGCATCCGACTTTGGCTCAGGTCACGATCTCACAATTTGTGAATTCGAGCCCCTCTGATGGCTCAGAGCCTGGAGCCTGCTTCAGATTCTGTGTCTCCCTCTCTCTCTGTCCCTCACCTGCTTGCACTCTCTCTCTCTCTCTCTCTCTGTCAAAAATAAATAAATAAAAAACAGTAAAAAAATTAAAAAAATAAATAAATTTAAAAAATAAAATAAAATACAATATTTATATAAAATAATTTCAGGAGGTCATACTATGCTGAAACAACTGTCGTATTGTTCTATATTTAATCAATGGTGTGCCAGTGAATCCTTGGATTATGTAGGTAACTGAGGGAGAGAGAGAATTTGTGTCAGTTTCAGGGGGAGCCATGGGTCAGAAGCTCCTTGAGTCAACTGATCCCAGAATGATTCCTTAAGCCTCTCCCTTCCTTCAAAAATGATAAACCATCTTTAAGTGTTATTAATAGCTTTTGGCATACATTAGGTCTTAATATTTCATAGCTACCTTGAAATACTTCTACATAGTAAATTTTCAGCAAATTGTATTAGTGTGTTGGTATCAGTACTTTATTTTTTTTAATGGTTATCCATGCATTTATTCACCTAGCAAGAATTCTTCCTCAGTGGGTCATCGTGTTTAAAAAAAGAAGACCTAAAGAAAGGAAGCAAAGCCAAAGAAATGTCCAGACATGTGAGGGGTTGACAGGGTTGTTGTTTTTTTTGTTTTGTTTTGTTATTTTGGTCTGTAATGTTTTAACTTCTTTTTTTTTACATTTTATTTATTTTTTTAAATGTTATAAAATTTTTCATTAATTTTTGAGGGAGAGAGAGAGAGAGGGAGTGAGAGCACAAGCAGGGGAGGGGCAGAGAGAAAGGGAGACACAGAATCTTAAGCAGGCTCCAGGCTCTGAGCTGTCGGCACAGAGCCTGACACCGGCTCAAACTCAGGAACTGTGAGATCATGACCTGAGCTGAAGTCAGAGACTTAACCGAATGAGCCACCCAGGCGCCCCAATATTTTATTTATTTTAGAGAGAGACAGAGAGCACGAGCAGGGGAGAGGCAGAGAGAGAGGGGCCATAGAATCTGGAGCAGGCTCTGGGCTGACAGCAGTGAACCTGATGCGGGACTCAAACCCAGGAACCGTGAGATCATGACCTTAGCCAAAGTCAGGTGGTCAACTGACTGAGCCACCCAGGTGCCCCTTAACTTCTTTTTAACCATGGATAATTTAACTCTTTTTAAATGACGGGGACTTTGCTATTGAAAGCAGATGATGTTTTCCAATATAGAAATTGGATTTGGGGGCTACTTTGATTAGTAGCGCTATTATTATCCCTCTGATGTTAGTTTTACACTTGTTGCTTTTAGTATAACTTCTTCATTCCCTGGGAAGACCTAAAAAACAAACATTTTCCACCCGTAGGCAACGCTCTGCATTAGGAGAATGTCTTGCTGCTTTTGCTGGTGCCTTTCCTGTTGCATTCTTGGAAACTCATCTTGACAAACATAACATCTACTCTATCTACAACACCAAGTCCTCGCGAGAAAGAGCAGGTAATGCAGAAGCATGCTGGGTGTTTGAGATACGACCCTGAAACATCATGACACTTGTGTATTTTCCTACAGTGATTTTTTTTCATGGACATTTCAATTTATTATCTCCGGTGCTATTTGTTCTCAAATGGTGTGATTTGGAATTCTCTGGAATGTTATATACTACCCCCCTAGTGTCTCTGTAAGAAAATCGTTTAATTTCTTCTAACTTAATGAGTCACAGACAAATTAGTGCTCTTAAGACTAAGACAAAATAATTGGCAGAAATGGAAAAAACAGGTCAAGCTGATTTCTGGTTCAGTTCTCTCTCATAGGTAGCCAGCGAGCATAGGGTGTTCTTATTCATAATATTTATGGATTTGTACCCTTCCGATTTTATTTTTTGTTCACCAGTTATGTCTGTCTTTGTGGAGCAGATTAATTCCATGTGATTTTTTCTAATAGTTTAGTCCAATTTTTATCATTTAAAAAACTTATAAATCTGAGACACAATGACTCACATTTGAATCTGACCTTAGCAAGTATATTCTTAAGATTTTTTATGTCTGTCTGTCTGCATACTAGGTATCCATAAATAGTTACACCCTGCATCACCTTTCACTTAGGAAAGTCTATTTTTCTGGGTAGGTAGGCTCATTTTTTCCACTGTCCCAGTTGAAAAGTTTTTAGGACCATTGCCAATGATTTCAAGGTGTGGTCTGTGAGAACCTTTTAGAATTATTTACTAGGATTTGAAATGAGTTGGATGACAAAAGTTAATATAGCAGAAACTAGTTATTTCTCCAGTCAACCATTTAAAGGAATCAAAGCAGAGTTCTCAAGGCTTGAACATTATGTAGGTGTCCATTCATATTTTGTCTTTGATTTCTTCTAAGTCCGACAGTATACTGCATTTCACTTACTTTCCAATAGCCATAAAGAGTTCTCAGAACTTAGGCAAGAACTATTTGATATTCACAAGTGCATCCCTCTCTGGTAATGAGATTATTTCTCTGTGTAACTCACGTTTTTAGGGGACCTGCTGGTTATACTGGTTTTGTAGTGCCTTTTATCAAGTAAGGAATCTTTTAAAACCTTGAATCGTCATTACTTAATTTGCCTATTTTATAACTCTGATTTCGTATAACAGAGGAAGCTAAGGCAAAATATGTCGAATGTGATTTAGCAATATTTCCCTGCATAATTTCCAGAATTTGTTTCTAAATAGTAGACCATGGTTGAGTTTGAGCTCTTAGTCCGTGTAAACCTGTCTGACTCCGTTGTCTTATTTAGGATTTTTGATTTTTTAATTGATTAATCCTTTTGCCCTGAATCCAGAATGAAGCAGATTTGTTATTCAAACAGATAAGGAAATACACAAAGCAGACAGTTTACCTGCTTTTGTTTCCGTAACACATCGTTTGCATAACAAAATAAAGGAATTGAGTTGAATGATCCTCTCTCGCATTCAGGTTTTAGCCATTCCACAGCTGCTTGTTTGTGATGTACACTGAGGGTAAGGGGGAGGGCGGGGAGTTCTGACACAGGGCAGTACCAGACTGGATTCTTTGAAGGGGGGGGATGGTTTAGTAGCAGTAGGGGAGAGACTGATAGATGTATGTGATAGAATTGAGAATAAAGAACACTATGGCCACAAAAATGCAGTGTTCACTGAGGACATCAGAAAGATTTAACTGAGTTGGTTCGAGAGGAATCTTGAAGGGCACCTGGGTGGCTCAGTCTTATAAGCGTCCAACTTCGGCTCAGGTCATGATCTCATGATTCGTGGGTTCAAGCCCCACGTCTGGCTCTGTGCTGACCGCTCAGAGCCTGGAACCTGCTTCGGATTCTGTGTCTCCCTCTCTCTCTGCCCCTCCCCTGCTCACGCTCTGTCTCTCTCTCTCTCTCTCAAAAATAAATAAACATTAAAAAAATGTTTTTTAAAAAAAGTTCATCAAGGAGAAAATAGCCAGCAAAGGAGCCTGGCAAAAGCTCAGGGGGGAGTCTGGAAAGACTGAATGCATTGAGATTAAGGAAAAGGGAATCTGGTCAGTGATGGGACTGCCTCTGGAACAGTTAGCGAGGCGAGGGTTTGCCCAGGAGGGCTGTCAGTCAAGTGGTAGGAAGGAGAGACCTTCATTCATGGAAAGTTAAACAATCCAGGAGAGATTCGACACCTAGCGGCAGGCTGCTGGCGAAAAGACACTACAGAGCATAACTATATATTAAATATTATGCATTATATGTTATATATATAATACATACTAATATATTATGCTTATATATTATATATATGCAATATATTATATGTTATATATTTTATGTTATATAATATATTATGTTATATATATAACATTATATGTTATATATATAATACATAGTAATATATTATGCTCTGTACAGAGTATCATATGGCTCAAGATAAGGCCTAAGCATGGCCCCTGTAGTGGGGCATTGGAACACAGGCCGAGCCCTGAAGAGGGACCTCAGAGCTCCTTGTTCTGAGAACAGGTAATGGACACTGAAGCATAGACCACACAGAAAGCCTGTAGGCAGAGACCTTTGATATTCTGGTTTGCTCTGAAGTAGAAGAAATGGTCATTTTCTGATCTTGAAGGACTGAGGAGTGGTGGTAAGATAGGAACTTGGGCAAGGGAGGCAAGATTGGAAGTAGCCGCCATGAGGGAAGACAGAGGAGCTGGTGGAAGGCCCACCAAGTCTTGCTGAGTTCTGAAGCCCAGAACGAGAGGGTTGCTTGTGCCTGCCGTAACCCCCGGAAACCCAACTGTCACCGTCTGCTCGTTCTTTCACTGAACTCAGTTCACTTTTACGTGTGTTTCTCCAGCTCTCAACTTGCCAACTAATGTAGAGGATGTTTGCCCAAACATACCGTCGTTGGAGAAACTCATGGAAGAGATCGTGGAATTAGCCGAGTCCGGCATTCGCTACACGCAGATGCCACACGTCATGGAAGTCATTCTGCCCATGCTCTGCAGCTACATGTCTCGGTGGTGGGAGCACGGGCCGGAAAATAATCCAGAAAGGGCTGAAATGTGCTGCACGGCCCTGAACTCCGAGCACATGAACACGCTCTTGGGGAACATATTGAAAATCATCTATAATAACTTGGGGATCGATGAGGGAGCTTGGATGAAGAGGTTAGCAGGTGAGAACTGGGAAGGAACACACCACTTGAATTTGTTTCATTTCCAAAAGCCTGTGAAATACAGAAGACTAGGGACGCCTGACTGGCTTGGTCAGTCGAACATTCAGCTCTTGATCCTTGTGGGTCATGAGTTTGAGCCCCACGTTGGGTGTAGACATTACCTAAGTAAATGAATTTTTTAAAATAAAAAGAAATCCAGAGGACTAGAACTTTCCTATCTTAGGCTTCATTAATATTTTCTTCTGTGCTCAAAAAAAATCTTAAAATTATTATTATTTCTATCATGCAGTTTTTTTAAATAAAAAAACAGGAGATTTAATCAGGCATCAGGTGACTTGTTCTATCAGTAAAGCTTTTAAGTAAGTAAACATTTTCCTGATTGGACAGTCTCTGTAAGACTAATCAGTAAGTGCAGCAGTGAAAACTAATGGTTCTGTAGAAGAGACGAAAGTAAAACTGGAGTTTGAAACAACCCCCTTTTAGCAATTCAGCTTATCAGGAGTGGGGGGAGGATAATCAAAACATGAAGTCAAGAATTCACATTTGTTTGTCTCTCATTGCATTGTTCGCGTTGGACGATGCAGAGCAGCTTCGAGGACGAACAGATGGGTGTTTAAAAAATGGAATTCAGAAATAAATAAAAATGTCCTATGCAATCTGAGTCTCCCGCTGGGGCAAGGATGGGGAAACCGACGTGGGACGGCTGTACATAGTCTCGTAATTATTCAGTGGTGCATATTCCTTGTAAAGAAAGAGCCAGAAGAACCTTTTCCGTTTGGGAATTTTTTTTCTTCTTTTTGTGAAAATAATTGATTTCCAAAGTGAATGAGCACAGTTTCGTTTTTTGTTTTTTGTTTTTTGTTTTCTATTCCAAGTTAGCTGCCAATTAAAAAAAAAAACAAGAAAGCACATCAAATTCAATTCAGTAATCATTTTTCAACAGCAACTGTGTAATTAGGTTTGGGACTAGAAAAATGACTGACACATGGGCTGAATCCTGAAAGAAACCACGTGCTGGGGGAGGGGGGGCGGGTGGGGTGAAACCGTGCTACAATTGTAATTATAATCCATCTTCTTTTTAATGACTGTTGATGCAGAGCAGAATATTAACGTCTGTCTCCAAACAGTATTTTCACAGCCCATTATAAATAAAGTGAAACCTCAGCTCCTGAAAACTCATTTCTTGCCGTTAATGGAGAAACTCAAGAAAAAGGCAGCGATGGTGGTGTCCGAGGAGGACCACCTGAAAGCCGAGGCTAGGGGGGATATGTCGGAGGCGGAACTGCTCATTCTCGACGAGTTCACCACTCTGGCCAGAGATCTCTATGCCTTCTACCCACTCCTGATTCGCTTTGTGGACTATAACAGGTACAGTGTTCCCAAGTGATTAACTTCTCTGATTGAGTCATGACCTTGCCGGGTTCACGTGCCCTGATGGAATGGCTTCCTTCGCGTGGTGAGGAGCTCGTGTGTGATTGTGACGTAACCAAACGTTTAGAGACAAGCTGATTTTCACCCAGCTTCTCAAGATTACAGTGGGAGATCACCTGCTGTGGCCTGCCTTCTGCAAGTGAAAGTTAGCAGTTTGACAGTTACAAGGTTTAAATTGTTTTAAGTCTAAAACACATGTACTCTGTGGCCATTTATGAACTCCGTGGGCAGCACACTCACCCTTAGTTTACTTGGTTTCAAACTTAACATTGACTGGGTGATTTTTTTTAAGTTTATTTATTGTGAGAGAGAGAGAGAGAGCAGCATGAGTGGGGGAAAGGGAGAGAGAGAGAGGGAGAGAGAGAGAATCCCAGCACAGAGCCCAGTGTGGGGCTCAGTCTCACCAACCACGAGATCATTACCTGAGCCAGAATCAAGAGTCGGACGCTTAACAAACTAAGCCCCCCAGGTGCTCATGAGTAGGTGATTAAAAAAAAAAAAATCAGCTCGGAGGAGTCACTGAGAAACCACTTTATGTATTATGTGATCCAGGGCAAAGTGGCTGAAAGAACCTAACGCAGAAGCAGAGGACCTATTCCGCATGGTGGCCGAAGTGTTTATCTACTGGTCAAAATCCCACGTAAGTCAAAAAATATTGCTTCCTGTTGGTTTATGTTAAGGGCTTTCAAGTTGTCATCCAATTTTCCAGTCCCTTTTGGTGAATGCCTGTGGCAGTGCTTCTCAAGCTTGCCTCCTAGGTATCACCTAAAATAAAGGGGAGAGGACACATTCCCCTGGGTAGTTGGAAGCACTATAAACTTTCATTTGAGTTTGGTAATTTATATTAAAAAAAAATCACGGGGAAGTTTTAGTTGCACTCCATAAACACTTTTTTTCTGTTGGCCCCTAAAGCTTAGGGTCACACAGACACAGAGATGTGGCATTTTCTCCTCTCGGCCTCCCTCCTGTAGGCAGTTTACTGAGCCCCCAGGAGCTCACATGGTGCCTAGTCTGAGAAATGCTGAGATGACTGGGTTTTTCAATCATGAGATATACTTGTTCACTTGTTAAAGATACTACTTCTGTAAGTTTGTTGCCCACACTCTCGTTCTACAGGGGTTTAGTTTCCCCCACACGTTAGCATAAAGTACAGCCCCTGCTCGGAATCCCCTTGGTAGAATTTATAAAGTACATCTTTAGTGAATTTTCGCAATTTTGTGTGCCGTAAGTAGAATTCTATGTTTTTAAAACCTGAAAAAGGTTTTAATAATAAGACCCCGAGAGCATCCTGGAATTATGTTGAATAACTCACAGAAGATGGGTTAAGTGAATATTTATTATTGCCCCAGATTATTTCGGAATCTTACAATTTTTGTATCAATTATGATTCTCGTGGCACTTTGTAAACGTGAGACTCCAAGAAAGCAAGAAACCTCAATCTCAGTTTCAGTACTTGAGGTGACTTCCTTGTTTATTTCATCAGATCATGACACAAATCCTGTTATTTTGGAAGTGTCATATTTAAAACAAAATAAAATTTTCCTACTTAATGTCTAAGATAATGCACAGTATTTGATAATGACAGACTCTGAGGAGTCTGTCAAACTTGATATCGGAGTGTATATAAAAAATACTTTAAAAAATATAAGCACGCTGAAATAATCCATGAAATAATGGCCTTTTTAACATTTACATTTGTATTTTCACGTTGACTTTCATTTTCCGCGATGCCTAAAATCCTTTTAGGTCTTTATGTTCCTCTAGATAAAAGTAAATTATTTCTCATCCTATGTAACTCATGTCAAGGGTGCATTAGATGGTTCAGGGTGCTTTTGAAGGACGATTTGAAATCCAGAGCCCAGGACGGGAAAAAACACTAAGAAAACTAAAAACCCGCATATTTTCCCTTGAAGGACTGAGACTCCTCAGCTTCATCAATCACCAAAATACCAAAATAGCTACTTTAAATTTATACGCAAGGCAAAATTTTGTAACAAGTATTTGGAGGAATATTTATCATCATCAGTAGATTTTTAGATGAATGTTTAATGATAATTTCAAGAGTAAGAAAAAAATCTGAACATGTACTTTTGAATCTCATGGATATATGTCTTTTAATTAAAAATTTTTTTAAATATTTATTTATTTTTGAGAGAGAGAGAGAGAGTGAGTAGGGGAGGGACAGAGAGAGAGAGGGAGACACAGAATCTGAAGCAGGCTCCAGGCTCTGAGCTGTCAGCACAGAGCCTGACACGGGGCTCAAACTCATCAAGTCAGATGCTTAATGGACTGAGCCACCCAGGCATCCTTTGAATCTCATGGGTATTTTAAAAACACAAATCTGTTAGTGTGTGTCATATGTATTCCTACCCAAATATTTAATCAATTATTAACATATTTGGCCACTTACTAGGAAATTATTTCATTTGGGTTTTGCTCATCCAGAAGAGAAAGAAGCCGAGGCGCCTGGGTGGTTCAGTCAGTTTTAAGCATCCGACTTCAGCTCAGGTCATGATCTCACAGTTCATGGTTCGAGTCCCGCCTTGGGCTCTGGGCTGACAGCTTGGTGTCTGAAGCCTGCTTCAGGTTCTGTGTCTCCCTCTCTCTCTGCCCCTTCCTTGCTCATGCTCTGTCTCTCTCTCTCTCAAAAATAAATAAACATTAAAAAGTTTAAAAAAACAAAAGAAGAAGGCGTGAGCTTAGATTGTTAATTTCTCTTAAAACTCTGATTATTTCTACTTTCATTTTGTGTTTGCTTTCTTCACTGCCACTCCTCAAACAGCTGACTTTGCTGTTCTTATGCCCCTGAATTGAACATGAATAAAATAATGTTAATAGTATTTGTAAAAGTAGTTGAAAAATCCGACAGAATGGAAAGTTACATCATATTTGTGCATGCCCTGTGTGTCGTCCAAGAAGTAGTCTATGCTTTTCACCACCTACATTGGGATTTGAGTACTCATTCTAACCCTTGGTAGGTGTGTGGCTTTGGTACTTAAAATATTCTGCATCTTTGTTTTCCCACCATTGAAACATCACATATTTATATCTAGTTCCCAGATTTGTTGCCCCAAGCCAAGCACCCTCATTGTATATGTAACAAATATTTGCTCCCTTTCTTGTTAAAACTCTATCAAGTTACTCCTTCTTTTTGTAGAGACTTTTGGGTCCTGTGTAACCTCTTGATTACATGGGCTTCTTCTCTGTGGGTTTTAACTGAAATTTTCTTTGCAATTTCTCAGAATTTCAAAAGAGAAGAGCAGAACTTCGTGGTACAGAATGAAATCAACAATATGTCTTTCCTTATTACCGACACCAAGTCAAAGATGTCAAAGGTATTACTGTAATCCTTTGTACTGTTCTAAAAAGTGTCTGAATTGTAACTTTCAGTTGCTGATTTTTTTTTAGATCTTTTGAAGGTGTGTAACTGGGATTTTACAGATTTTGTAATATTGTTTACTGATTAAACACCTATGCATAACATAGTTTTGAGAAAACCTAGGACATAGGTAGGTATATAGTAAGACACACAGACACAGAAATGACTGTCACAAAGGAAGAAGTTTTTACTCATAGTTTCCTAGAAACAGAAGGCACGGCATATGGGGGGAGGATGTGTGGCAGAGGGAATAAGGGGAAAAGGTTGGCAGGAACCTGTATTATGGTTTTTGTGGGACTGGGCAGGCAAAGCAGGGAAAGCAACTTTAGGACTGGCGAGTTTGAATAATTTCAGTGGTCTGTGGGGTGTAAGGAGTGTCCCTAGTTGTGGTACGTAGCCCTGGGGTGACTACGGCAAGTGGATCAAGGCCCAGGTAAAGGAGGTGGTTGGGAAATATAAGACTTTGGGTTGGTTGGTTGATCTATGAAAGGCATGCTTGCAGGAAGTCATTTATTGTCTGTAGGAAATGACTAGCTTTGGTAGGGGCGATCAGGATTAGCAAGACCCCAAGACATCAAAGTCTCAGAATAAATAGACATGCATCGGATAAAGGACTAGTATCTAAAATCTATAAAGAACTTACCAAACTCCACATCCGAAAAATGAATAGTCCAGTGAAGAAATGGGTGGAAGATATGAATAGACACTTCTCCAAAGAAGACATCCAGATGGCCAACAGACACATGAAACGATGCTCAAAGCCACTTATTATCAGGGAAACACAAATCAAAACCACACTGAGATACCACCTCACACCGATTAGAGTGGCTAAAATGAATAAATCAGGAAACTATAGATGCTGGTGGGGATGTGGAGAAGCAGGCACCCTCCTACAGTGTTGGTGGGAATGCAAACTAGTGCAGCCGCTTTGGAAAACAGTGTGGAGTTTCCTCAAAAAAATGAAAATAGACCTATGACCCAGCAATAGCACTGCTAGGAATCTACCCAAGAGACACAGGAGTGCTGATGCATAGGGGCACGTGTACCCCAATGTTCATAGCAGCAGTTTTGACAATAGCCACATCATGGAAAGAGACCAAGTGTCCATCAACCAACCAATGGATAAAGAAGATGTGGTACATATATACAATGGACTACTACGTGGCAGTGAGAAAGAATGAAATCATGCCATTTGCAGCAACATGGATGGAACTGGAGGGTATTATGCTAAGTGAAATAAGTCAGTCAGAGAAAGACAGATACCATATGTTTCCACGTATAGGTGGATTTTGAGAGACTTAGCAAAAACTATGGGGAAGGGGAAGAGGGGAAAGAAAAAAAAGACACAGAGAGGGAGGGAGACAAAACATAAGAGACTCTCAAACACTAAGAACAAACTGAGGGTGAGGAGGGTGAGGGAGGGGGGAGAGTGGGTGATGGGCATTAAAGAGGGCACTTGTTGGGATGAGGGCTGGGTGTTATATGGAAACCAATTTGAAAATAAATTGTTTAAATAAAAAAAAAATAGACATGCTTAACACACCCACCCACCCACCTGCACACACGCGCACATACACACGCACTTGCCAGTGTGATATACATAAAATTAGTTGATACCATCTGTTCATCAAGAGTAAATACATGTGCGTTTATGTGTGCCAAATATATAGACATCAAAACACTTAGCTGCATTGTTTAAGAACCACGTGGATGAATTCCAGGTTCTCACATAGAAGATAGGGGGTTATGCCTCTAGATTTTTGTTTTCTGGGCCTCTCATGTTGGGGAGGGGAGGAACTCTCCAAACACTTTAAAATCCATGCCTTTGTGGTTTGAATTACCACTAAATAAGGAAATGAATATATTACCTGTGGTAACACAGAAATGGCCAAATGGCCAAAGATGCAAAATAGTATGAGTCTGGCTAAGGAAATCAGTCTCTACCAACCCTGTAAATTATGGCACAGAGTTTCCTTGGGAGGGACACCTCTTCCACTGAACCCCAGGAGTGACTCGTGCCTGTCACCTGCTTTGTTGGTGACCACCAGGACAGTCTAATAGCATTACTCAATGCTCCTAATCTTTTTTAGAGTTCTAAACGCATATATTTGACACGATTACACGTGGACTAAAAGCTAAGGGTAACTGAAGCTTTGCCTGCCTACGACAGCTGTCCGACTGCAGTAGGCTATTTGCGTGACTGTGGTCTTGAAACACACATGAAAGGTGAGGACTTTTCTCCCCTCCGGGCTGTCAGCCAGCCTGAAGAGTGAGCTCTGTCAGGAGATGCTCTGCTAAACAGACGTGTCGCATGGATGTTTTGAGCTGAAAACCTTAGTGAATTTCTCTGCTTTGACAGCATGTCGTTGATATGGGATGGTTAACAAAGGCACAGAGAGGGGGCCAGAGGAGCCAGTGTTAACTTGGGGAGAATGACAGTGATTCTGGTGTATCAGGAGACTCAAGATGAGTGACAAGTCGTAAGAGCAGAGGTCTGCACATCCTTACAAAGACATCTTCTCCCCTCTTTTTCCTCAGTGTAGTCCAGTGATTCTCAAAGCATGCACTCAACATGCTGTGTGTCCTGTAAGCGACACCGGGGCATCCGTACCCAGTGACTAAGAGTCGCATTTACTCCCATTTGCAGGGAAAAAATGCAAAGTAATGGGTAGAAGCATCTTAATGCCCCCCCTAAGTTTTCTCAAGCCTTTCAGTCTTTTTACCATATGACTGCTAACACTCTGAAACAAGATACACAGCAACTAACAGCAATATTGACAAAGTACTTAGAAATTAGCCATCATGCTTTGCCTTCTTGTATTTGTGTCTCGTTATTTTTGTCTACATGTGTGCTTGAAATTTTATATCGCATATATACCATAAACGTTTTTCATAGAAGTAATGTTTCTAGTTAATTGTTTTAATGTGTATTTATTTATTTGGAGAGAGAGAGAGAGGGAGAGAGAGAGAGAGGATGTGCATGTATGTGCAAGAGCAGGGGAGGGGCAGAGAGAGAAGGAGAGAAGGTCCTTAATTGATATGGATAAATCATATTAAATTTTGACTTTAAAGAGTTTGAAATTTGGTCCTTAACCTGGGCATTTGCAGGTGTTTTATTTTACTGTTGTTTTTCCAGACTCACCGTTGCATTGGTACAAAACATATAGTGTTGCATCATTATATGACTAACATTGCTGAAGTTTTTCCTTTCATAACTTGTTTTAAAAGCATATGCAGGGGCACCCGGGTGGCTTAGGTGGTTAAGCATCTGACTTCGGCTCAGGTCATGATCTTGTGGTTCGTGAATTTGAGCCCTGTGTCTCGCTCTTCACTGGCACTGGAACTTGTGTGGGATTCTCCCTCCCTCCCTCTCTCTCTCTCTGCCCCCTCCCCTGCTTATGCTCCCTCCCTCTCTCAAAATAAATAAATAAACTAAAAAAAAAAACCCATACACAGAAAGCATCTATTATGAAATCTGTTCGTTGATGTGAGAAACAAAAATAGTGGGTTTTGCTATTGCATTATAGAATTGTATCCTATTTTTTCTTAAGATTTCAGTTCCTGTTGAAATGTAGCACCTGGCCTTAGTTATTTAAAGCTAGGCTCACTGTCTTTTCCAGCTTTATTAAAATACGGTTGGCATATAACATTGTGTAGTTTCAGGTGAACAGATCAAACAACTTATTGACTTGATACGTTTCTATATTGCAACCTGATTGTCCCCATAGCATTAGTTAACACCTGCATCACGTCACAGGAGTACCATTTGTTTCTGTGGTGAGGACATTTAAGATCTACTCTTTTAGAAACTTTCAAGCAGTAACACAGGACCGTTACTACTCTATTGTACACTCTATTGTACGTTAGACCCCCAGGACTTACTTATAACTGGAGGTGTGTCTGCTTTGATCATCCTGTCCCTGCTGTCCCCACTTCCCGGCTCCCGGTAACCACCAGTCTCCTCCCTGTTTTCTGCAGTTTGGCTTTTTCAGATTCCACTTGTAGGTGGTATCATACAGTATTTCTCTTTCTCTGTCTAACTTATTTATTAGCCTAATGCCCTCAAGGTTCATCCATGTTGTTGCAAATGGCAGGATTTCTTGCCTTCTCATGGCTGAACAACACTCCACTGTGTGCCTGTATCCATGCGTGAATGCATAGGTTGTTTCCATATCTTGGCTATTTCGACTAGTGCTGCAATGAACAGGACGGCGAAGACATCTCTTTGAGACCCTGTTTTCATTTCCTTTTGCTGAATACCCAGGAATGTAACTGCTGCATCTTATGGTTCTGTTAACTTTTGAGGAACCTCTATACTGTTTTCCACAGTGGCTATACCGATTTACATTCCCATCAAGAGTGAACAAGGGTTCCTTCTTCTCCATATACTCACCAGCATTTGTTATCTCTTTTTTTTGATGGTGAGACTCAGTTGTTTAATTAGTATATCTTAAATATTTTTAAAAAACATTAGTAAATATTTATGATTGTTGTTTTCTTTGGGGAGGCTGTTTCACTGTAGGAATATTAGAACATCTTGCCCTTTTTCCTGACCCTCTGTTAAATTTTAGATTATTTGAGGTGAAATTGTTAGGGCTATATTTGTGTGTGTATGTGCATATGTATGTGTGTATGTACGTGAGAGAGAGAGAGAGAGAGAGACAGAGACTGATTCATGACAGGGCTCAGGAGATCCTACCTTCCTGTTTAAGCATGATACCCACATGTCAACCATGCTATTGCATACTCATCTCTGATTTGAATGTTAGGAGTTGGCTGAAAATGAAATACCATGCAAGTTTGGTAGTTTTAGCAGTTCTGCTCAAATTATTGATCAGCTCCTAGAGACAAGGCAGAGTGCTTGGTTATAAATACATGGACGGGCCGCTGGGCGGCTCTGTTGGTTAAGCATCTTGGGTCTCAATTTTGCTTAGGTCATTAGATCACGCCCCACATCACTAACAGTGTGGAGTCTGCTTGGGATTCTCTCTCTTCCTCTCTCTCTGCTCCTCCCATGTGCTGTTTCTCTCTCTCTCTCAAAATAAATAAATAAACTTAAATAAATAATGAATGAATGAATGAGTCAGTGAATGAATAAATTGAGAGGAGCAGAACAAGTTTGGCCCCTGCCGTAATGGAGCTCCATAGTCTGGGGAAGAAACAGGCACCAAACAAACAAACAAAAGAAAAAACAATTGATATAGTTGCACGTGAGTACTCGGTATAGTTGTACATGAGCAGTTGTTACAGTTGTACATGAACAACTGTTCGTAGATTTGATTGTTCGTAGATTTCATTTCTTTATACTGGAAGTGGACTATATCACCTGTAACTGTTCAAAGATGTTTTAATTTCTCTTTTCAATTTATAGATTTCCTACGATATACAATGCAAGATTATTTTTTGAGCATAAGTAGGAGTTTATTTATCTGGTGTTTCTCAAAATTGAGCAGTTTATAATTGCCCTTAGTGTCGATTTCAACTAGTCTTAGTACATCGTCATTTAAATATCTATAAATATCAAACCAGGTATAAGCCCCTTGTACTTATACGACCATGAAACCAAAAATCTTTACAAGTTAAAGTCAAGAAAACTGTAACACCAACAAAATTTAGACATTAATGTATCATATGATATTATTTTGCTGAAGCTAAATAACCAGAATTGGATTGAAATATGTTTGCAATAATTTGTATCAATTTGTTTAATTTTTAGGATGTTGATTCCTCATTTGGATAATTATTTTTATCACTGTGGTTACATTTCTTTCATTTTTAAATGAGCAAAGGAGCTCATTTAAAACCACCAATCCATTATTTTTATGAGTTAATCAATGTAATAGCACAAATAATTATTAATTGGATTTTTTCTACTAAATTTGCTGAAAATAACCTCTTATGAATTGGTACAGATAAGAACAGGACCCATGCAGTAAGTCCATTTCTTTGGAGAGTAAATACAATTCTTATTGCAATAGTTCAAATGTTATAGGTTCGATATATCAAGATATACTCTCTCTATAATATATATCATAGTAAATATGTAATATCATTGACATAATATGTAAGGTGCCATTACTTCATGATGACTCAATTATTTTATTACTTAATGTGAAAAAATTCTTTCATCAGGTTGTGATAGCAACATGAAGAAAACAAATCATTTGTGTGTTAAAGTCTCTTCTGTTTTTTTTCTCGGTAGGCTGAAACTATTACAGTATGTCATTATCATGAAAATATCTTCAGTGTTTATCGCTACAAAGAAGTTCAACAAGGACAGAGCAGTGACTATAGACATTTATTTTAGTTTTGACATTAGCATATGCCCTGTTAATAGAAAGAATAATACTCAGTACCCAGTGAAAATTAGATTTGGCATTTAAAGTGACCCTGAGGCATGAACATAAAATTCAACAAAATCACAAAAGAACTCTGAAGGAGCATGGCCCTACTCAGATGTGAATAGGCCATCCAGAGATAATTGTGAATATTTATGTGACGCCAATTAGTATATTACATCTGTTTCCACGAGAGAGGGATTAATGCTCTAGGGAGACAAGTTTGAAGACTGTATAAAATAAATTTTATAATAGTTTTATATACACTGTGTGCATGTGTGTGAGAGAGAGAGTGTGTTGTGTGTTTCAAACCAAGCATCTGTCAAACAAAAAGAAACCATATATTCTTAATTTTTTCCTCGTGAGCATTATAAACTATAAAGCATACAATATCAGAAATTACTACGGATTTTTCATATATCCATCTATTTCTCTAAAATTGGATTTGAGTTTTCCTTCAAAAAGCGTATAGAAAGCACACTAGTGAATGGTAATGACCTGGGAATATGAAAGTAGGACTTAAAATTAGCGAAAGATGCTAAGAAGGAGAGAGGAAAAGTATTCTCAAAAATAGGAACCTGCTGGAGTCCAGCTCCGGCAAGTCCAGGGGTCCCCAAAGGATGGGCAGTTAGGCAAAAGGAACGAGAGAGGCACGAGATGTAGTCTGATCACCAAGCAGGCAGCTCTGGCAATTCTGGCATCTCTGCCCTGCTGGGCTCGGTGTCTTTATTTAAAAGTAGTAAGTGACATTATAGCAATGAGCAACCTCCCATCAATAAGCATAGTTTGATATCTTTAACAACAGTGTGTTTTTGTCAGCAAAGCGGTGATTTCCTCAATCTTGCATATTGTAATCAAGTTAATTAGCATATAAATTTAAGGAAGGGGGAGAGAACAGTGTGTTTCCTTGAGACCTGTGTTAATTATCTGTAAACAGGAGAAAACAGGGTGTTACCTTGAAGCCTATTCTTCCAACTACAATGGGGGAGGTGCAACCCATCTGGCAAGGGCGGAAATCCCAATGCTTGTCCTTTGCTTATGAATGAGTACATTGACAGGGTCTCCTTCAGATGTTATCCATCAATGCATCACATTCCAGGTCCCCTTTTTTATTTGAATGCCATAAAACAAAAGAGCATTACATCCCTTGAGGTCAACGAGGGCAGCTCAAGAAATCCAGGCCTGAAAGGTTATTTGAAGGAGGAGGTATTGGGGCGCCATTTAGTTGGCAGGAGTCTTTGCAGCATCTGCCTTTCCATACAGGGAGGTGTCTCAACCTGTGAGCCCAAGATGGCTCCCAACAGGGACCAAAGAAAATAAGGATGATAGAACCACTATCAACTTAGAAGAGGTTCCTATTTTTTTAATTTTTTATAACGTTTATTTATTTTTGAGAGAGACAGAGACAGAGTGTAAGCAGGGGAGGGGCAGAGAGAGAGGGAGACACAGAATCCGAAGCAGGCTCCAGGCTCTGAGCCATCAGCACAGAGCCTGATGCAAGGCTGGAACCCAGCAACCATGAGATCATGACCTGAGCAGAAGTCAGACACCTAACCGACTGAGCCGTCCAGGCGCCCTGAGGTTCCTGGTTCTGAATGCGGGAAAAGCGGTTGCGGACTCCAACACTTGGCTTTGTTCCACAGGCAGCTGTCTCTGATCAGGAGAGGAAGAAAATGAAGCGAAAAGGAGATCGGTACTCCATGCAGACTTCTCTTATTGTGGCAGCTCTGAAGCGATTACTGCCCATTGGGTTGAACATCTGTGCCCCTGGGGACCAGGAGCTCATTGCTCTGGCCAAAAATCGGTTTAGTATGGTAAGTTTCCTGTTCACACCAGTGGTAATGATCACTTGACCTCCAGACTCAACAGTTTAGACTCCTTTGTCTCGTTGGTCTATGTCAAGGTTTCATTTCCATTAATGTTTTATTAAGCAGTTTTTCTGTGTAGGCTCTCATGCTCAGATATAAAGACTGCCCATTGTTTTTGGGGGGAGAGTGCTGTATTTTATTTCTAAATTATATTAATAACCTCCAGGGAATATTCTGAAACTAAGTAGAAAAGATGCAAACAAGTTGCTGGTAGAAAAAAAAAAGGATTTCATATGAACTATAAAATTTGTTATTGGAGTATATTCAGATTTAGGAGAGAGAATTTTTCAATGTGAAAAGCATCATGAACTGTACTGATCGTGGTTAGATAAGGTGTTGACTTTTTCATTTTTTTAAAACATTTATTTATTTTTGAGAGACAGAGGGAGACAGAACACAAGCAGCGGAGGGGCAGAGAGAAAGGGAAAGCAATCTGAAGCAGGCTCCAGGCTCGGGGCTCGAAGCCATGAACTGGGAGATCATGACTTGAGCCAAAGTCGGTCGCTCAGGCTGACTGAGCTACCCAGGCGCCCCTTAGGTGTTGACTTTTAAATCAGTAGCTCTTCTTGGCAAGCATCAAGATTTCAGTTCTCAGGATTTCTTTATGGCCTTTGTTTTTTTTCTCTTCGTGGCCACCCAGACACAATTTTTCAGAAATATCCAGTTGGATTATTACTTTCTATTTATGAAAATGGGAGGACATACTCTTTTCCCCCCAATTCCCACACTAAAGCATCTCTCCAAATATCCAGAATTGGATACTCTGAGATAAGCAAATTGAGGGGAAATTGTGTCAGTGTGGGCTGCATGGACACAATTCTGGTGGTGGTAGTTCTGGTATTTGATTCTCAGGGTATTTCCTTGTTGTTACTGGATCCAGGGGGTAGTCTTAAGTGCCAGAATTACTTTGTGGATAGTTCAGAGAATGATGGAGACATACTTCTTTTTAATCCCAAGGGGACACACTTCTGGCCCCACTTCTTGTGAACCGGAAATTCCGTTCCATTGAGTCTTAAGGCACTTAGTGTAGAGTGGAAGTAAGTTGTTACCTTGTTTCCAGTTAACAGCTGTATCAAGAAATGATCTGAAAATGATCTGAAAATGATCTCCACCTTTGTGACGTGCATTAAAACCCTATAAATAGGTTTGGGCAGACATACTATTTCAAAAGAGGCTAGACTTATTTCTATTGACTTGTAACAGTTGATGCATTAATAGTAAGACTTCTTTTAGGTAACATTTATTTCTTGACAGAAAGACACTGAGGATGAAGTACGAGATATTATCCGCAGTAATATTCATTTACAAGGCAAGGTAAGCCAAATTTAACCATGTGTAGTATTGACGAATTCAATGAATCTCTCTTTAGAATGGTGTTACAAATAATGTTACTTTAGCAATTCAAATAATGAAAATATATTATTTTTAATCAGTCTTTATTCTACTTACAAAACTCTTGGTATCAAAGACTCTCAAGATAACAAGTGACGTATTTTATTTATTTACTTTAAAAATTTAAAGTTGATCAAAGATTTTCAGACTTTGAAAAAAATATGCCACCCCTTGAAATAACAGTTGGAAATTTCCTTCATTAGCTGAGTTTAAGGACTTTTGGGATATGGAGACAGATGTCCATAAGAATTTGAACTTTTTCATCTAGTGTTCAGAAATTAAATATGTGTATTTATTTATTTATTTATTTATTTTTTAAAGTTTATTTATTTTTGAGAGACATAGAGTGAGCAAGGGAAGGGCAGAGGGAGAGAGGAAGACACAGAATCGGAAGCAGGCTCTAGGCTCCGAGCCATCAGCACAGAGCCTGACGCGAGGCTCGAACTCACAGACCGCGAGATCATGACCTGAGCCGAAGTCAGACGCTTAACTGACTGAGCCACCCAGGCACCCCTAAATATGTGTATTTAAAAGTCATTAGTACGTAGGAGATATTAAGACCTTGCTGTAATAGGAATAAATGAATAAATGAATTTACCTAGGGAGGCAAAGGAAAACAATTGGGTGAAAAAATTGCTAGAAATACCTTTTGTACTATGTAGTACAAAAATTTGGAAATTTTTCATACTAGGGGATATATTGTTCGTTTGTTTACAGAACGTGCTATGCAATGTAAGAAGTCTAGCAATTTGTTATTTTCACTCAGCCTATTTGCTTCCATTCTGGTGTCCCTTCTGGGAAATTTTTGCCATTATGACAATGTTGAAATGTCAACAAATAGTGACTACAGCATAATATTTGCTTTTCTGGGTAGTAAATTGTTTCTTTCCAAGATCAAAACCATATTATTTTAACACTTATGACCACGATATGATAAAGGCGAGACATGCCTTTCCAGTATTCACAAGGCACAGATATTGATTTTGAGCAAATTTCTTATGCACTTTGATGTGTAGGTACTCACATTATTTGGTAATAACTTGTCCAGAACAAGAGACGAATTCCTGTTAGAGTTTGATATCTTCTAAGATCGCAAAAAGATTCCAAACATTTTAAAATGTAATAATAAAGCCTATGCCTGAAACCTCAAGTGAAGGGTCAATGCTTTATACATGGGTGTTCGAGAAGATCATGTACTCCCTGCAAGGGTCTCAAGACCACACTTTGAGAAATGTGGTCTAGGACAACCATTCCTGAGTAGACAGGAAGTGTTCAGTACTTCTAAAGGAAGGTTCTCTGCTCTTCTCAGGAAATAAATAAAAAAGGTTGTCTTGAAGAACCAGAAGGAAATTCTATTATATTCTAGAGGTTTCCTATAGTAGTGCTGAGGGTAATTTATGTTGTGTCTTGGGGAGTCAGGAAGAGAGAGGAGAGCAGAGAAGGAAACACATTTATGATCATCATTTCGCTTCCAACTGAGTGAGACCTGAAGATAAAGCAGTAATGAATACACCTTCTTTTAAACATTTCAGTCTGTACTTGTTTCACAGAGAGTCGGGCACATATGTTATGGAGACCTACAGATGTACAGAAGATGAATTCTTTTATTCCCAACACCTTCTTGACTATATTGTCTTGAAACTGTAGGACTGGTGATGCTGAGGACCAGCAGGAGTAACTTTATATGAGAAAGAATAAAGATGCTACTTATTTTACCAAATATAAGTAAAAAAGTGTATTTCTATCCAGAAGTACCAAACACAGCCCTCAGATGAAAAAAAGTATATGGAGGAAAAACATTTTGTTTTCTCAAAGGACAAATGGTGTTTACAAGTCACTCCGTGTATAAAATTCTGTGTTCACCTCTAGATGAAAGTTATTTTTCACATGTGAAATTATGCTTTCTCAGGCCGGGAGTCGTGGAGTTTTAGATGTTGCCCATTTACTTGTGCTTCCTTCCCCTCGGTCTCCCGTTTTTCATGGAGACTTGAAAGAGGAAGAGTAACATACAGGGATTACTTTGCCTATTTTTAGTGATAGAATTATTCTGTATTCCTTCTTTGAAGTAATGTGATTTTTCCCTTATAAGGATGCTTATGTTTGTCAGTTTCTATGATTTTTTATAATAATCTTTCTCAAAAACATACAGGATTCAGTTATATCTCCTCCTCAGGAAATTTGACACTATTGAAAAGACTCCTTTATTATAAGAATATGATGGTACAGCCCTCCACTGCTTTATATTTGATATCTTTGTTTCAATGAGACTAAACTCAGTTGTAGAGTCCCTATATTTATAGATAAATGGGACCCATATCATTGCCCGTGAAAGTAAGTGTATAAATCTTTTGGTGTTGACCGTGAAAGGGGAAGAGAAAGATAGATCGCTTTGCCTACTTTCTTGCCTTGGCCATATCCAGCTCATCCTTATATCATAGCTGAAATTTCCCTCATTCAGGCGAATCTTACCAACACCAGCAGGTTAGGTCCGAGCTCACGATACCTTATCTTTCTGTTGAGTAGCTCTCCTCGCAATTGTACATATTTAATTTCTGTCTTCCCACTGGATGGTAATTTCATGAATACGAGGTGTTTCTCTGTGTTGACATCTGCATGGTGTTTTGACACCGGGTTACACCTACTAAAGTAGGTCTTCGCTCCTTTACATCCTAACCTTGTATTTTTGAAACTTTTTCCTTTTTTCTTCAGTTGGAGGATCCTGCTATCAGATGGCAAATGGCTCTTTACAAAGACTTACCGAACAGGACTGAAGATACATCAGATCCAGAGAAGACCGTGGAGAGAGTATTAGATATAGCAAATGTGCTTTTTCATCTTGAGCAGGTCAGATTCAGCATGGATTCCATCATATTTGCGTTAGCCATGTAAAAACATTTCAAAGATGAAGTGTGTTAATTTGTTAGCCATGGGTGGGTCAAAAACATGTATGTTCAGCTTATTCGTTGTACATAATATACAATTCAGGACTGCTTATACCTAATAAGCAAAATTTCCAAGCTTGTATTTTTGTAGCAATATATAGGTCATGTATTTTGGATATCACAGTCTTTGTTTTTTGTCTTCTCTCAAAATATTTCTTTTAAAAAAAAGTTATCTGTTTGTCTTGGGAGAGAGCATGTGTGTGTGCAAGCAGGGCGAGGCAGAGAAAGAGGGAGAGAGAGAATTCCAAGCAGGCTCCATGCTGTAGCGTGGAGCCCAAAGCAGGGCTGAATCTCACATCCATTAAATCTCGACCTGAGCTGAAATCAAGAGTCAGATGCTTACCTGACTGAGCCCCAAAATATTTCTATATTTATACAGATAACTAGGATTATATACTTAATTTTAAATCATTCTAACAAAAATTTCAGGAGTTACCTGACTTCATGTTCTATGTGTCATTTTTTTATTACTGCTCATAACAACATGTTTGAGATGCTTTCACTAGTTTAATATTTGAATTTTTTTGGTTTCTTGCTTCAACTTTCCTTTAGGTAGAGATATTTTTGAGTTAATTTTCTTCAAGATCAGCAATAAATACGTTTAGAGAAGAGCAACGGCATTGATATTAAAATAGTGTGAGAAGAGTGTTTTTATCTAATTTTTCAGTTGTGGCATGTGTTTGATACCCGTGTTCATTACCTTTGCTTAACAATTCTCAAATTGATCATTTTTGAAAAATTATCCAACAGTGGGTTATATTTTTGTGTAAGGAATCTTCTGGCTTAGGGAAGCTACCTGGAATACAGGGACGTTGTCCCTGTTTCTCATGAGGTCCATTCAGCAAAGTGACACCAGAGTGAACTGTTGAGTTCCGTGTGAACCCAACAGTGTGGTCTGTCATTGGGCCTTCGTGGCAGCCTTCGCCTGATGTGGCAGATGTCACATTTTACAGTGCACAGGTCATAAAATGGCCTGTATCATCTCAGGAACTTTGTCACCTAAATGTTTTACAGGACATATTAGCATAACAATGACAAACATTCTTCTTTGATTCCTATTTTATGTTATCTGGTGATTTCCCATCCCTGCCTTGACCAGTTAAGTCACATAAGGATATCACCTAACGTAATATCCTTTTAATTTCCTTCTTTGCTTACTCATGTGACCCTCAAACATTAATAACTTCTCCAGTGCCCTGCAATTTATCACTATCCCTGATGAGATTTAGCTAAGATACTCTTAAACCATGTGGGTATTGACATGTATTTACATTGTGTAACACCACAATATTTATAATGTAGTATATAATATATGTAATATAGAATGTATAATAAACTTAATATTTCGCTAAATATCCCCATGAAATATTAAATAAATACAAATTATCATTCAACAGAAGACAAGACTTAAGGTAATAAAATTTTAAGTGATATATAAAGTTCTAGAGTTGTTTTTCCAGAGTTTATACATACTTAAGAAGCCTATTAAATGTCTATCTAATGTCTGCCAGAGAACTATTCCTGGCAGCATTGTTCTACCCTACGGTTTTAATTTTTCCTGGTTTTCATGCCCATGCCTGGATTTGCTTTAATGAATATTAGATACTTGAAATGAAGCTTATTGAAATCTGATAATGTTTTATTGTAGTCGCATATTACGTATGGATAAATGTATCCAATCATAATGAATGAAGTCGTTTGTAAAGTAGTGAGATTAATTTTCTGAAGCAGCCATTCCTTGCCCGAACATTCATTGAGTGTGCCACCACGGGGTAGCTTTATACTTGGCAGGTTCAGGGGGCTGAACGCTGTCTCTCTACTGAAGTAAGTCACCCTCTAGTACAGCATGTGGATAGATAAATATGTAATAATACAGCTGTGCTGGGATACAAAAGGTGCTGAAGAGACTATAAAAGGAGTCCAGGCTTGATCTAGTTTATGGAGTAGGTGATCCCCGTAGTCTTGAAGGAGAAGTAGGAATTTTCTAGGAAAAGGGAAGGGGGTCAGATTTTAGTGAAGGCCAACTATTCTACAGATGGTTAAGAACCAGAGTGAAAAGAAATCATCAATTATCAAAGAATAGAAAAGAGCTGAAGATGTGCCACAAGAGAAATTCAGACCTTCAGTTCCTCTGTTCTAATGTTAATTTGTAACTCAGTCATAGAATAGCTTGTGATGAGAGAACCTTCACTTGCCAAACTCCGTGCATAAACAGTGGGCATGCAGCAAATACTTAATTTATCTCAGGTATCAGCGACCTTTGCAATTGTATATTTTGTGCTGTCCATCTGGTAACTTTTGTCCCCGAGAGTATCCTGTCTCCTTAGAATTTCCTAATACTCAAACTCGAGCCAAGCTAACACATGGCACCTCCCAGCATTTGGACAGTGAGAAGAAAGTTATTCAAGCACTTTTCACATATAATGAAACGCCCTGCCAAGTGAGAAGCTTCATGATGGCAGACACCTTTTCTTACCACGGTCACTACCGTATCCTCAGTGCCTCACTACTTCAGTGTGTTTGTTAACTGTCACCCACACCCATCAGAATACCGTATTCCCACAAGAAACTACCTCGTACAGCCTGAATCTCAACCTGGCACTTTGGTGCATTGAGTCTAGCTGGATGGTACTAGCTTCGATTCACTGAACACAATCACCAAGAAGGAAATTGAAGTGGACTATTGTCCAAAATTGTTTACTGATCCTGTGGAGGGAGGACCATCACGGAAATAAGTGCTGTCCAAAGACAGGTTGCTTCATTAAAATTTCTAAACCAGAGTCTAAACAAGTGTCTGTAGTCCAGACACTCTTAATGTTTTCTTCAGGCATTATAAAATTCATATTTTGACCCTTTACTGCAAAGGATAATAGACTTTAGTTTTATTGTTTCAGCTAACGTAACATTTTTATTTCTTCCAGAAGTCTACATGTATGCGCCGGAGATATTACAGTCTGGGAAGTACAGTGTTCAATTACCTAGAGACTACTAATTAATTTAGAATTACATGTTGTTGTTGTTTTTCTCTCTCTAATACTTATAATTAATCTCTTTTTCCTCTTGGAGCTCCAAACACCATTAGCTAAATAAATAGCTTGCTTGCCTCATTTACTGCAACTTTGAATTCTCATTTGTCCCTATCTAACAAAATAATTATGTATTTTAACATTTTCGCAAAATTAAATTCTTTTCCTCACTCCTAGTAATGTGTTCCTGAAGCCTTGTCATTTTCTCTCCAACCTATTATAGTAAAGAACAGTTGAATTTTTGGTAGAATTTTCTGTGTCTGCCTCTCTCTGTGTTTACTGCTGTAACTCTTATGATAAAATTGGTCGAAATGGCTACATAAATAAGAATAGGTTAATTTTTTGTGTAGGCAGAAAACCTGTTTTAGAACCATAACCAGAGTCTGAAAAGGCTGCAGAATGATTTTATGTAGAATGGTTTTCTACTTCTTCGATTTTAAAGATGACATAGCTTCTTAAGTGCACACTACTGGGGAGATATTCTATTTTGACTAAAGAAAATATATAACATTCAAAACTATTTCCAATTTCCATGGGGTTACTTCTTAGGACATGGGCTTTTCCATGATAATTGCAAGGTACTTTGGGAATTTTGATTCCAAAAGTTTTTAATCTAAAAGGCACCGCTGTGTAATACGGTATCGTTGAGGGTAGTCGGAGTTTAAACCTATTTAATTTTTTGTTTGTATCGTTTTTACCTCAGGTGGAGCACCCACAGAGATCGAAGAAAGCTGTATGGCACAAACTTCTGTCCAAGCAGAGGAAGAGGGCGGTGGTGGCCTGCTTCCGAATGGCTCCTTTATATAATCTGCCAAGGTCAGAATTTGTTTAATGTTGGCCACAGATGAAAGTTCTTTTTTCCCCATTGTAAGCCGTAGGAGTATCACCTCTATTTTAACAGGAGTGCAGTAGTCTGAGAGAGAGATGCAAGAGAAGTCTTGGTTCTTTTGCGTAATGCTTTAGCTTGTTTTTCTTCATTGGCTGATCTCAGAGAACTATGATAGAAGGCAGTGTAATTATTGAATTACTTCTGAATACTGAGGAAGATGTGCTCACGTACATAAGGCAGGGTAGGGTAATTAGGACCTCGCTCTTTGGAGCCAGACTGCCTTGGTTTGAACCCTGGCATCTCAGCTGATGGCTGCATGACTATTGGTCACGTTTCTTACCTGACATTGTTCTAGTTTCCTCATTTGCACCGCGAGGAGATTTGCCCCATGAAGTCGTTCAGATTATTTAATGGGTTGAGAGAGGGTGCTTGGAACCGAACTCAGCACTCTAAATGTTCATTGTTGTTTATTATTTTTTGTGGTTATTGGTCTTGGGGAAAAGAACCGATAGGGATCTAATTTGCGGGAAGAACAGAAATGTGTTTAACAGACCGTCAGCCTTCTCTTAGAGCCAGAGCTCGTTAATAGAGAAACTGGTACATTTCCGTCTGGCTTGGTGGCCCAGGTACCATTTCAGCCTCCTTGCAGTTTTCCTGAGAAACTGTGCTCTTTCCGCACCGAGCTTTGTACAAGTGGTATCGTCCCCACATTGGGTAAACAGGACTTGGCTCGACTGCATCTCCTCTTCTGGAATATCTCCGGCCAAACCATGCCCTTCAATTCCTTGCAAATGGAAAACTTCCTTCTGTTTGTTTCTAGGACACTCTTACAGACCTCTCGTTGTCGGCACAATCCTGTAGTTTTGGGCCTATTTGTCTCTGGTTTGGACTTCGAGATCCTTTATTTATTTTTTTTTAAGTTTATTTATTTATTTTGAGCAAGAGTTACATGCTGAGCAGGGGAGGGATGGAGAGAGAGGGGGAGAGAGAGAGAATCCCAAGCCAGGTTCCGCACTGTCATCATGGAGCCCAGTGTGGGGCTCAGACTCACAGACTGTGAGACCATGACCTGAGCCGAAACTAAGAGTCATTTGCTGAACTGACTGAGCCACGCAGCGCCCCTGGACTTTGAAATTCTTAGAGTTTTATTCAATTTTATATTCTCAGTACCTGGAACATTGTACATTTTTGAAGAAATAAGTGAGTCAGGGGTTTAACAAAACAAAACACAAAACCCTCCCCCAGCCCTCAAAGAAAGTAAACAAAGAAACCTCACACCTTCCCGTTTCAGTGAGGCAGCTGATTCCTTGCCAAGGCACATTCCCTGGGGATGAAATCCATTAATTTCCCCCTCAGACCATGTGTTACTTTTCAATTCTCTCAGTTTTGGTGTCACCAGTTAGTCAGTAGAACATTAACGTTGAATTCAGAGACTTACTCCTTTTCTGGTCACTCCTATACGTTCATTCTCCAAATTCCATCAGATTTTTCTTGTATCTCTGCACATTGCTATCCTTCCCTTTACGGCCACGTCTCTGGCCCACTTGTTTTTTGCTTCATATCAGGTTGGTGGCAGCAGACTCTGAGCTAGTTTCCCTTATGTCACGGAATCTGCTGTTCCTCTTGCTCATATAACCTTTTCAAAATTGTATCCTTTACTGCGGTGGTTCTCAGACCTGGTGCTTTTGGGAAATACACTCCGATTCACTTAGGAAACACCCAAGCCTGAGCCTGTTGGATCAGAATTTTGTGAGGGCTTAGCAGGTATATTGTTTAAAAGCTGCTCAGATGATTCTGTTGTACCAGTAAGGTTGAGCCTACTGGTCATGCCTGCTCTATACCCAGGACTTTATGGTGATTTCTAGAAGTTCTAGATGCACCGTCAGTCCCTCTCCATGGTTTCCCAGGCCCTTCATAAACCCGTCAAACCATTGAGTCTCATGACTCCTTAACTCACCATTAGTACCGTTAGACTCAGCTTGCTTTCTTTCCTGTAGTGACACGTCTCCTTTTAACGCTTGTGATAGTCTCATCTGATGTTCCCTTATGGTCATGACATTCTTTTGTCCTTTCCTACAGTAGTGTCTTACCCATACCTGTCATCGTCTGCATGATGAGTTTACTTATTCTTTTAGTCCTCACTTTTTTTTTTTATTCCATAGACCACCGTTTATCATCAGTATTCCAGTATTTCATCTTTGGATGTACACTCCACTAAGTTCATGTAATATGTTTGGTTTCGTCATCCTCAGGGCCTGTATCTGATGCTAACCGCTGGCTAATTCCTTTAGTAATCCCTATTATATTGTTTAGCCAGAGCCACTCAATGTCATAACACCTGCCACTTAATTACTATCCGTCTGCGCCATGTGCTTTACATGGTTTACCTCATTTCCAGTCTCCCCAAACTGAAGCCGAGATGGGGCTTTAATCGAGGAGCAAAAAATGGACCCTGATAAAGCGAATAAGTTGACCAGTATCATGATGCTTCGAAATGACAGAGCCAGAATTTAAGTGCAAGTCAGCGTGTGCTGTGAGAAGCCTTGCTTTGTTTACCATGAGGTCTTGCCTCTCCAATCGAGAGTGGGAAGTGCATTTTTATTTTATCTCTTTGAGTGTGCTGAGACGCCGCTGATAAAGCCCCTTGACAATTTATTCAAAATAAATAAATAAATAAAGAAAAACCTCTTGGTTTGAAATTTTGCTTCTCTTTTAGGCACCGGGCCGTGAACCTCTTTCTTCAGGGATATGAAAAGTCTTGGATTGAAACAGAAGAACACTACTTTGAAGACAAACTGATAGAAGATTTAGCAGTATGTCTTAGTGGGGCTGTAAGATGAAAGAGGGTGTTTGGGCTTGGTGGAATCACGCTGGCATCGCCAGGTTATCGTATCACAGTGAAGAGAAGATACCGCCGCAGAGTAGCGGTCCAAGGAGACTTTTTACTCTTCGCTGTTACCGCATTCCGTGTTTAGAGAGCATCTTATTTTATTGATTTCAGAGATCTCCTCAACACTCAGCAGTTCTGAATTTCAGGCGCTGATAGAAGTTTATTATTAACCAAGCCTGATTATTCTTTCGGATTCTTCCCCAGAGCGCCTTTAAACACCTCAGAACCAGTATAAGACTATAAAAGCTGAAGCATATAGAAGTTATTTGCCAAAAATAAGTTGAAGGTTAACAAAAGCCAATAAAAAGTAGCTGGTTTTTAAAAATACATGGGGCAGAGAATGATAGACTGGATGCAAGAACAGGAAGTCATGGTAAAATGCAGGAGATGGAGACTAGATTTTTGGTCCCGCCATTTTGTGCGGCTAAAAGTGCTCTCGTACTGAGAGCAGAGCAGTCTGGGGAGCCATTGTCTTAAACTTTTTTTTTTTGAATTTTTTTATTGTTTATTTATTTTAAGGAGGCGGGCACTGCGCAAGCGGGAGGGGGCAGAGAGAGAGAGGGGAGAGAGAATCCCAGGCAGGCTCCACGCTATCAGCACAGAGCCCGATGTGGGGCTTGAACTCACGAAGCCATGAGATCATGACCTGAGCCAAGATTAAGAGTCGGATGCTGAACTGACTGAGCCACCCAGGCACCCCAATCTTAATCTTTTATAAGTCATGGACCTGTTTAAATAGCTGATGAAAGCCGGGACACCTGGGTGGCTCAGTCGGTTAAGTGTCCGACTCTGGCTCAGGTCACCATCTCATGGTTTGTGAGTTCGAACCCCGCATCCAGCTCTTTGCTGACAGCTCAGAGCCTGGACCATGCCTCAGATTCTGTGTCTCCCTTTCTCTCTGCCCCTCCTCCCTCAAGCTCTGTCTCTCTCTCTCTCAAAAATAAATAAACATAAAATTATTTTTAAAAATATCTGATGAAAACCATCTTCTCAGGAAAATTTCCAGGCCTATGGTCCCGTGGAATTTTGCAGACTACTTGAAGGTTTCTTGATCCCCAAATTAAAGACCTCGTCTCTAAAAGTTTTTTGTTTTTTTTCCTTAGCTCCCAAGTTATCAGGGAGTATTGGATAAACTGATATAATTCATGAAAGCTTGACCCTCATTATCCGTGTATGTTTTAAATGAATCTAGTTTGTCTTTAGAACCAAAACAACCCATAGAGTTTTGGATTTCTTACAGAAGTGTACTCAGTATCTACAGTAATAACCTGTACATCCAGGAAATCACATGTATGTGGGGAGAAAACCAGTCTAAATGGGTAAGGCCTTGGAGATACAAAAGCCGTTAAACCATTCAACAGGCAGCCGAGATTAATTAATCCTACAGTCAGTAAAAATGCTTAATAGTTTTCCTCATGTTAAAAGTTCTGGTAGTACAAAATTATTCTTTTTAACTTAAAATAAAAAATGTGGCAGTGGTTCACGCATTCACTTTTAGCCCTCGTTCCCTGTCATCGTTTGTGTAGGCAAAAACAATGCTATGTTTAATAATCAGTTTTCATTGTCGTGCGGACTAAATCTTTATACTCGGAACGACTTAGGATTTTACTGTACTTCTTTGTAAATTGAGCCCCCCATAAAGCTGAAATCTCTGTGCCCAATACACCCCCAGGTATGAATCTGCTTCTAAGAATAGCAGTCGGAATTTTTAAATGATATGAGTCATCCTTGCCCCTAGTGTTTTTTGGTCCAATTATTAAATAACTTTTTATAAGCTGCACAATTTTGCATTGAGTGTGCAACACACACACATACGCACAGTGTCTATAAGACACACGTGCGTGCGTGCGCACACACGCCAGAGCAGGCAGAAAATAGCTCTCCTTTTATTCATTGTTCCTGACCCCCATCTTGGTCCTGGGTTTGAGTGAACATTTCATATAAATGTGAAATGTTTTCATTTTGTTTTTTTTTGTAGAAACCCGGAGCAGACCCTCCAGAGGAAGAGGAAGGCATGAAGAGAGTCGATCCCCTCCATCAGCTCATCCTTCTGTTTAGCCGAACAGCTTTAACAGAGAAATGGTATGGTTGGGAGGGTTCATGTGAGCATTGGACGAACCGATAAAGAAACCCATGTCTCCGTATCCTGTGTGTCACATACTCATGTTTCGATTTCATCTGATTCTTGTTAGGAGAGAGAATTGTTCCCAGATAGGACCAGTCTGCCGTACACCTGTGGACCGACGTTCGTTCAAGTGCAGGCTTTCATGTCTACCTATGAGCTCCAGTTTTTCCTAATGACTTTGTCATTAGCCGATTTACTTGATCCTGAATCTTATAAAATGCTTCTTTCTTTGTCATAAGTGGCCTTTGTAAATAAAACCAAAGAACCCAAAGCAAATTCCAGTACACAAAAAAAATGTGTGGAGGCCCATGGTGATGCAAATTTCCTGGGTAGATTGTGCAGTGGGTCTTAAGAAACCTTTAGAAGGTGGGTAAACCATCATCTCAACAGGAAATATCTTTGAGGTCTATTTTAAGGGCATTCTCCATTTTCCTTGGCTTCTACAGCCTTATTCAGATGAATTCCCCAAAGCCACAAAGGCTGACCCTCTGTGTAGTTAAATAAGCTTTGCACTCAGATGCCCAGTAATCAAAATGGGGTCAGTGTCTGCTCATAGTAGAAAGCAGTACCTAGATTTGCTCTGAGGAGGAAACCTTTGAGAGGTTATAAAACATTTATCTGCATCCCTGCCATGCCAAAGAAATCCTGCTTTGCCCTAGGCCTCACTCTGCTTCCCGCAGAAGCTGGAAGATAATTTAATTCTCAGTCCTTTCCACGTGCGTCTTTTCGAAGTCTAGATGAATTCACATGACCTCTATGCATGCCATAATAATGCACATTTCTCCCTCTTAGCCAATGTGATCCATTCTTCTCTCACAATGTCTCTCTCTTTCTCTCTCCTATTATTTCCTAACTAACAAAATCATCTCATTCCTAAGCATAGAGCAACCTTCTGTCTGGCCTTGTCAGGTAATGAGGTATTTTCATAAGCGAATTTTTCTGATGGCTGAAGCTTAGAACTGCTGAAATAGCTTTGCAAATATTCGGTAATTTTTGATGGAAACCCTTCTTCATAAATTAATGATTTCCATACACCTTAAGAAAAAGGATTAATAAACATATTTCTTAATTTTTAAGAATCACCATGACCATTGTATTTTCGGGCAATGCAGTAGCTTAAGGATTTGGGGAGTCTTTCCATCCTGTGTCAAATAATGCTTCTGCTGTCAAAGCCCCTACCTCGTTTAAATTTGCTTGTTTCGGCCTCTGTAGTTTCAAGAAAATGAAAGCTATTACATTTGTGTGTAAATCAATAGACCGTTTATTTTGTGAGATTTGAAGACCTCTTCTGGAAGGTAAGGTGAGGCAACTGTTTAGTTCTGAGATCTTTGCTGTCTGATTCTCCGGGATTTTTTGAATGATGACTTTGCCTAGTTTTGTGTTTATTTCATTCTAAGGGCGTACTGGTTGAAAAATAAAGGTTATCTCATGCAGTGATGGTAGTTCTACCTGTCACAAGTCTCCCACTTAAAAACTCATTTGTTCTTCTTGTTTTTCATAGCAAACTGGAGGAAGATTTTTTATATATGGCTTATGCAGATATTATGGCAAAGGTAAATAAATATGTCATGACTTTAATGTTTAATTTTAATAAAGGAAAATCATTTTAATCTGACAGAGGAATAAGAATCTATGTATTTTGGGGTCCAAATAAAATACTGTTAAATCCCAGAAGCCTAAGAGGCATTAATCTTAATTTTCCGCTTGCTGAATGAATCTCTGTTCTTACTTCCTTGACAGGTTATCATTGTTTCCCTGTTCACTTTTTATTTATGGGGTGCTAATTTTCCAAACATTCATTTGTTCATTCAACAAATATTCACTGGGCATCAGGATATTGTTGATAACATGGCAAATAAGAGGAAAATGCACACACCCCTTCTGGGCTTTATAGTCTGAGGAAATAAAACAAAATGTAAGCAAGTGATCTCCAAATGCTCTGTCAAGTTCAATGGTAGAGGGTTCTATAAGGGGTATAGGGATCTGGTCGCATAGTTGTGAGGCCCAGTCTAAGGTTTAAAGGAGTCCATGACTGTCCAGTGACAAGTGGAGCATGTGAAAATAGTAACAGCTAGTATTTACTGAGTCTTTGTTTCATTTCTGTGTCAGGATAGGGGAGTGAGTGAGGGAATGAGTTTAAAAGAGGAGGCAGGGTGTCTCTGAAGCTTCTCACGTGGACAGTTGGGTAGATGGTGCTACCAGATACTGGGATGGGGAGCCCAGAAGAATTGTGGGCCTGGAGTGAAGAGGCAAGATGACCTATAATGACCTATAACATTTTGGACTTGTTAGTTACAAATGCCTGTGAGACAGCCACGTGGAAATGTCAGACATGTGATGAGGCGTTTGTGTGTGACATTCAGTACCTCAGGGATGGCGTGTAAACAGATTTGGGATTTATCAGCATTCAAAGGGAATCAAGGTCATAGGTGTGGATAGTCTTGCCCAGAAAAAGAAGGCGTCTCTTACCCTCATGAGAGGGGAAGGCCTGCGACCACGCCTCTAAAGACATGAGTGTATGAGAGATTACTGGAAGAAAAGGAATCCATAAAAAAAAAAAAAAAAAAAAAGCAGGTGGAGAATCTTAAGTATGAACATATATAGGAGCTGCGGACCTAAGGGGGTATCAACAGAATCGTATGCTGCTAAGAATATGGATGAATACGGTAAGAATGGAAACTTCTCCAGGACTAACTACATGGGCGTCATGTGACCATGGTGAGAACAGTTTCAGAACACCATGGAGAGGGGCCATCGGTGGTACGAGTGCCGTATTGTGGGGAAATCAGCAGAGATTCACGAGTGAGGAGATGCGGCCTAGACGTTTCTTTACCAGAAGAGTGAGAGAGATGCGAAGAGAAAAACAGTATCTAGATGGAATTGTGAGGATGAGGGGCTGTTTGTTTACTTCTGTTTAAGAGAGAGATTTGAACATGTTTCTCTCCTGGTGGGCAGGAGCCAATAGAATGGGCAAGGGAGTTATTTGTGGTGTGAGGCTTTGAGTGAATGGGAGACCGGGAAAGCTCAGGTCCAGAGCTTAAGGAAAAGTTGTTACTTCCAGCTTATATCTTAAACCATAGCTCACAGGGGTGCCCGGGTGGCTCAGTCAGTTAAGCATTCAGCTCTTGAGTTTGGCTCAGGTCATGATATCATGGTTCATGAGATCAAGCCTCATGTCGGGCTCTGTGCTGATGACATGGAGACAGCTTGTAATTCTCTCTCTCCCTCTCTGTCTGCCTTTCCCCAACTTGTGCGTGCAATGCACGCTTTTTCTCCCTCCCTCTCTCAAAATAAATAAATGAACATTAAAAACACGTAACCCACAATAAGAAGCACATTTATCCAGTGTATTTATGGAAACATAAAAATAGGTTGAAAGCGAATTTTCATGAAATTAATACCCTTCGTATGAGCAATATAGTCTGATATTTTCTGTTTAAATAAAAAATTTATTTTAGATCATGAGCCATTAAATAGATTCCACATCCAATTAATGAGTCACAACCCGTAGTTTAAAACACACTAAGTTAATAAATGAGGAAGGATATTTACTCCTTGTGGAAATGGACATGGTGTATGGACTGGAAATTAAACCGCAATCCGCAGGCAGCGTACAAAGCCTGATTGAGGTTGTGCTGTTGAATTGGTAGCAGTACCAGTCTTCCTGGTTGTGTGACTTCTCTAGCAGTCCTCAGAACCAGATGCAAATTCAGGGAAGGCAGACAGAGTCCTTGAGGGTAAGGATTTTGGCCAGACTTCTGTTGAAACGATCAATGTGGGAGTCACTGACCCTTGACTTTGGACTCTTAACGGGGATATGTAAGCGCGTGAGGAAGTAGGGAGCCTGTGAAGGAGTCCATGGACAGCCCTCTGGCGTTGAAGAACCAATGACCAAGGGGGCTTTAAAGGGAGAACTTCGTGGGAGGAGGATAAGATATTTGTTATAAAGTTCCTCCTTGAGGGTGAAGCCAAATCTGCCTCCCCACCTGTTCCCCTTACATCCTAAAGCTACTCTCCTCTCTTGATAGATGGTCACATAGTTGGTGTTTCTCACTTTCTCTCAAGATTTGCCCCTTAATAATTAAATAGCTTTACTCCTTTTATTGTTAAAAGTACCCCAGGAATGCCGGTCCTCCATCATTCTGCTCATTCACTCCACACATAGTCCGGTTTATCAGTATGTGCCGCCCGGAAATGAGTGGGACATTAATTGAGCATCCTAGTTGTGAGTTCATCTATGTAGTGCATATTGGGACCACGTCCTCTTTACGCTGCTTAGGATCCTGTACACTTACAATAAATTGCCAGACCTCATTCATTTGCAGTTTGGTCTCCTTTTGAGCTTCCCTGTCTACCACAACTCCGGGCCATTTATGAATTTCTATTGAGTCTCATCTCCTATCTGTATTTTGACATTTGATGTATTTTTTAATTCTTACGATTTTTTAAGTTTATTTTGAGAGAGATGGGGGAGGAGGGGCAGGGAGAGAAGAAGAGAGAAAGAATCCCAAGCAGGCTCTGCACTGACAGATGCGGGGCTCCAATCCACAAACTGCAAGATCATGACCTGAGCCAAAATCAAGAGTCAGAGGCTTAACGAACTGAGCCACCCAGGCACCCCTACATTTTATCATTTTTAATGTGTGTGATCATTTCTTGAATTAGAGTCAGACCACAGTCCAAGGCATTTTTAAAGTTCAACTCTATCATTCAGTGTTAAATAGCTCTTTGCATGTGTGCTGGCCGCAAGCTTGTTAACTGTGGTTTCCCTATGTTTGTCTTAGTGGCTAGTTCCGATGATTCGTATCACACTTCTTGGCAAAGAGTCTCTGGAGGTTGCATTTCTTCATTTTGAAAATCAGCATCCCAGAAACGGATGTAGGCTCCGAAGAAAACAGTATGGAGGTCCCTCAAGAAATTAAAAACAGGGTACTAGGATCCAGGAATTATGCTACTAGATATTTACCCCCAAAAATATGAAAATACTAATTCAAAGGGATACATGCATCCCTATGTATATATATAGTGGCATTATTTACAATGGTCAAAGTACGGAAGCAACCCAACTGTCCATTGATAGATGATCGGATAAAAAAGATGTGGATAGACACAATGGAATATTATTCAGCCATAAAAGACCATGAAATCTTGCCATTTGTGACAACATGGATGGAGCTGGAGAGTATAACGCTAAGTGAAATAAGAGAAAGATAAATACCATATGATTTCACTCATACATGGAATTTAAGAAACAAAACAAGCAAAGGAAAAAAGAGAGAGAGACAAACCAGGAAACTGATGGTTACCCAAGGGGAGGTGGGTGGCGGGAATGGGCGAAATGGGCGATGGGGATTAAGGAGTGCACTTATCATGATGAAAAACAAAATGGAATAAGCAGTTGACTATTAGTTCAGTCAGCATTATGAAGTACAAATGTAGATTCACTTTGCTCACAGTTCTGCTGAAAATTGTGCATGTGCATGTAAGGAATAGTTTGAAGAGAAGACTATTTTTTTAAGTGCTGTGCATTTGTCTGTTTTTTGCAGAAAGCGGTATATTGTTAGGCTTTGCTATTATGGGCATTATGGGCATTCCTCTCTTTTGTTTGTAGCAATGTGGTTAGTCAATAAAAGTATTTTTAGATGCATTCACAAGTATGGAGCAAAAATTGAGAGTTAAGGAATTAGTCCTTTGGGGGACTGTTTTGGGGGAAAAATCCATTGACCACAAAGTCCCTAAACTAAATATGAAAACATAAGGAGAGAATTTCTAAAGTAAAGACCTTGGAATTGCCAAGTTTTCTTAATTTGAATACTTATTTGCTATTCATATTTAATTTCCCCCACTGCAACCTGAAGAAATAGGGTAATATGTTTATGTTATTTTCATGATTTGAAGAAACACTAAGAAGATTGCCTTGATTTTTTTTTAAGGGGTGCCTGAATGGCTCAGTAGGTTAAGCATCTAACTCGATTTCAGCTCAGGTCATGTGACCCCAGAGAGGTAGGATCGAATCCCATGTCAGGACTCTGTGTTGGGCATGGAGCCTGAAAAAAAAAAAAGAAAAGAAAGAAAATCAGCATCCCAGAGTCTGAAACTTTCTCTTGGTCTTCATGGTTTCTTAGCGTTTACCAACAATCTTTGCATTCACGTAATAACTCTCTTTGCCTTGAGTCTTAAAATTTGAACTCACTTTAAGAGACTTATGCCTTCATGACTTCTTTCACCATTGCAAGCTCTTTCAAAGGCACCGCTTACATATCAATTTTATTTTTAGTTTTGATGTTTTAACCATAGAAGCACAGAACTGGCTTAATCATGGCTCTGGATTTCCTGTTGGCCCCTTCCCATTGGCCCATTATAGTGGCCTACTTTTACTAAGTTCGTTACATAGCCATTTCTAGTAATATAGCAACTACCCATAAATGCACCACACACAAGAGAGGTTAAGACCTTCATAAAAACTTACATGTAACCATGTGATTCTCCCCATTAACCAATACCCGGTTCCCACATACAAGGAGACCAGCATCCTGAATTCTGTGTTGCAGGTACCCTTGCTCTCCTTTTCTGTCATTTTCCTTTATCAGACCTATTTGTTAATACATATACATCATATAAATACAAATGTGTGCATTATAATTATACATATAATAACATTTTTAAAAATTTTAATTGTTTTTAACTTTTAAAAGGGCAGTATGCTATGTATAATTTCTTGGTACTTGTTTTACTTAATTCTGTTTTCTAAGATTCATCAACCCTTCTAATATGTTTCCGGGGTTCATTTGATTTTACTGTTACATTCCATTCCATGGTGCAACTATATCACAGCTTATTTATTTACTTTTCTGTTGATACCCTTTTATGTTGAATCTATGTTTTTGCTAATATGAAAAGGGCTCAAAATGCCTCTTTTTATTCATCTCTGAATTTTTTGATGTTTATTTATTTTTTATTTATTTTTTATGTTTTTCAAAATAGGCTCTTTTATTTATTTATTTATTTTTGAGAGAGACAGACAGACAGACAGAGCATGAGCAGGGGAGGGGCACAAACACAGAGGGAGACAGAGAATCCAAAACAGGCTCCAGGCTCTGAGCTGTCAGCACAGAACCCGACGTCGGGCTCGAACTCAGGAACTGCGAGATCATGACCTGAGCCAAAGTCAGACGCTTAACCAACTGAGCCACCCAGGCGACCCTGTTTATTTATTTTTGAGAGAGTGAGTGAGCATGGGGGAGGAACAGAGGGAGAGGAAGAGAATCCCAGGCAGGCTCCATGCCGTCAGCACAGAGCCCGACAGAGGGCTTGATCCCAGGAACCATTAGATCATGACCTGAGCCAAAATCAAGAGTCAGACTCTTAACCAACTGAGCCACGCAGGTGCCTCCATTTCTTCCACTGTATAAGGAGGTAGGAAGTAAGAATGTTCAACTTAAGGAGAAAATGGCAAACTATTTTTCAGAGTTCATTGCATGAAATTACGTTCTTACCAGCAACATTTAAGAGACATTGTGATGATCCGTATCTTTCTAGTATTTGATATTATAGGATTTCTCAGTTTTTGTCAACCAAATGGGAATAAAATGGTCTTTCATGGGGATCTTAATTTTCATTTCTCTTGGCTAGATAATATCTATATTTAAAAATCACTTCTTTTCCGTGGCATAATCTGAAGGAAATAGCTGATGAGTAGCTCTACACTTCCTCTCTATTATTATTATTATTATTATTATTATTATTATTATTATTGCATCTGCTCTAAATCCTGTCCTTACTGTTACTTATTCTCCTTGCTTTGGCTAGATCTTTAAAAAAAATCGTTGTAAATCTTTGTATTTTTTTTTCAAGCCACACTTTATTTTAAACCTGAGATTAATATTATTTTCTTTTCATGTGTCTCCAACCCCTACTTCTGGTCATGTATAGCACCCCTTTAAAAACGTATCAGAGAATTTCTAGTGCATCCACATTAGCTTACTGTTGCCATCCTCATTGCCATCATCACGGTCACCCCTGCTCGATTCTCAGAATGCCTCCTTAGTAGCCATTGTGTCTCTTCAGCCGTCTGAAGCTAATCCTAATCATCCTAACGGAATGCCTGTTCTACCAATTTGAACAAGATAACCATATGGACGTATCTAGAATGATGCCATCATACGTTTTTCACTCAACAGTGTTTCCACTATTTTGGCTTCAGGCTGAGAAAATCCTTTCCTTCTCCTTCTCTTACTAACGTATTAAGCATTTAGAATATTTATTAAGTTATGCCCAATGTTCTATCCTTTGTTGGTTAAAATTATCAAAGGCCAGGGTCACTTTCTTAGGAGATTTCTCTTACTTCTATCTCACCCATTTGCATCCATGCTAAAAGTTTCTGGGTTTGCCCCTTCCATCTTCTGAGGCATGACAGTCAGAAGGGCAACTTGCTTGCTTGGCAGAAAGAAATTCCCAGCAGATGCTGGCAAAGTCAAGTGCCCTATTTACTGCCTGTGGGTTCCCATGTCCAGTTATAAATTTTGAGCTGGATGCCGGAATGGCTCAAAGTATCCTCCATTTTAGTTTTCTCTTTTTGTTCTTCTGAAGTTCCTTATGTCATGTTTCTGACCCTTTATGTAGATTTACTCACTCTTTCCTTCCTGGCATATGGTATCACTCCTTGCCTAGAATTTGTCGTTTTGGTGCAGAAAGCTAAATTCTGTGCGTTAGGACCATCTAATAGAACTCCCTGTTTATTTACCGTATATATCACACGGACGCCATTTGCTATTGAAAAATGTATCCCGTATACCTGTGAATCCTTTGTTTTCTTCCCAGCATATTAAAAAATTGCTGGAGATATGCCGTAGTTTTTCTTGTGGTCTCAGCGTACCTCAACGTATGCAATCAGTAGAAGTTCAAAGAAGTTTATGGGTTTGATGCGTTTTGTCAGATGTATATTCCAAATCGATTGAGGCTTAATAGGTCCTCAAAATCAAAATTTTAACCATATTGGAAACAAATCTTACTAAATTTTCATAGAAAGATTTTTAAAGTCGTTTATTTTACTTAAAAATCTTTGTAAAAAAGTATCTGTCAGCCAGAGTTCTAACTTCCTCAAGGAATTCTAAAAGCAAGCACATTGTATGAATTTAATAGCTTAAAAACATATCACTATAACCTAAAATGACAATTTTTCTGAATATAGTCTTTATTTCAAGGGATGCTCGGGTGGCTCAGTCGGTTGAATGTCTGACTCTTGGTTTTGGCTCAAGTCATGATCTCACGGTTTGTGGGTTCGAGCCTCACGTTGGGCTGTGTGTTGGTGGTGTGGTCTGGCTTGGGATTCTCTCTCTCTCTCTCTTCCTCGCTCTCTGACCCTCCCATGCATGCTCTCTCTCTCTCTCTCAAAACAAATAAATAAATACACAAACTTTTTTTTTAAACTTGTTTCTTCTTAGTATTTCTAAAAGTAATGAAATTTATGTAGGAGATAATTTAAAACTCCGCAATCTTAAGAGACATTTCATATTAGTGTTCTAACTTAAATAGTCAACATGTGACCTGATAAAATCCCTAAGCTTCACTTCTTTTTTTTTTTTAATTTTAAATGTTTATTTATTTTTGAGAAAGAGAGAGAGACAGAGTACGAGCAGGGGAGGGGCGGAGAGGGAAGCACAGAATCCGAAGCAGGCTCCAGGCTCTGAACTGTCAGCACAGAGCACCCCACAGGGCTCAAACCCACGGGCTACAAGATCATGACTGAGCTAAAGTCAGATACTTCACTGACTGAGCCCCCCCAGGTGCCCCTATCCTTAACTTCTAATTACTAGTGCAGAAGAGGGAAATATCACATAGGTAATCTTAGAGGGCAGATAAACCAAAATTCCTCTGTACTTAACATTACATGTATAGTATTTATGGAGGACTGCAGATTTGTCTTGCAGGTGTGTTTCACTCAAGTCATCACGGGTTCTTATTTTCAAAATTCCTGGTTAACTGATCACATGGGAGCCAAGGTGGGATTAGCACATAGCAGGAAATTCCCCACACTCTGAAAAAGTAATTCCCTCTTTGTTTCTGGGGGACAACATACTACTGAACGCCTTTTCCAAACAGCAGAATTGTCACAGGTCTGCGTCCCCTTTATTTTCTCCTTTGCAAACCATGTCGTTAGTCTTACCATTCGCAATTGCAAAGGGTGATAGTCAATATTTGTTGAATGAACAAACGAATGTTACTGTGGTGTGGGTAGGAGGATCACATTCTGTGCCTTGCCTCCCATCTCCTTTTCCTGCCTGTACTCAAAGTCTGGGTAATAACTGATTTGAAAGTATTTTTCTGATTTGTAACTTATATTTAATTACTTGCCACCGTTCACTTCACTGGTACACTGAGTGCTTGCTGAGCAGAAGGAATCCTTCGAAGGGTTGGAACAGTCTAACTTTGAAGAACTATAGGTTTTTCACCTGCTATAGACATTGGTTAATGACCAGGCTCCTTTGGTCAACCATAATAATAATAGCAGTTGAGATGTATTAAATGCTTATTATTTGCAGACTTTTATTACTAAGTGGCAAACCATTAGCATATGTTAATTCATATAATCCTCTCAGAAACCCTGGTTCTTTTTTTCTTATTCCCATCTTAAATATGAGGAAAGGGAGATCCAGACAGGTAAAGGAACTTGCTCTAAGCTAAACAGCTGATAATTGGCAGCATCAGAATTTGAAGCAGGCACTCTGTCCTCACCACTCTTCCTAACTTAAAGGAAGTTTCCCGCAAAAGTTTTTAAATTTCCCACAAAAATTTTAGCCGTGGGAATTAAACAAAAATGTGTGCAGGTGTTACTCTAACTCCTTTATCATTTCTGGGAAAATAACTCAATAGAAGAATTTACCTATTTTTCTATAAAAGAGTAATATTAGTAGCAGCTAGAATTTTATTTCGTCCTTTGGATCAATTAGAACAAAAAATATATTGAAAGGATTACAAGATTCACTTTAATGGCGTGCTTTCTATTAATTTTAATTCGCAATTACTGCTTGTATCTATATTGGTGCTATGTAATGGCAGCGTAAAATAAGAACAGTGATCCTTGTCTTTAAGGCTTGCAATTTGGTGTGGACAAGGCAAATGCAGGAATAAGTAAGATGTGTAGTCTGGTAGGGACCTCGTACATATCTCCAGGATATGCATAAAACTGGCCACTTAATATTTTGATTTTGTAAAGGATTCATGTAGATCATGAATTTATTGGTCATGCCATCTACGTTTACTGTATCTGATACATCTATTTAAACAATGTCAGTGGTAAATTAATACCAATGCTTTGGTGTTCTCCATGACATTCTTTTGTACCTTTTGCCTCAACATATTCTAATCCTGCTAACTTTTTTTTTAATGTTTTCCATGTATCAGAGTTGTCATGATGAAGAAGATGATGATGGTGAAGAAGAAGTGAAGAGTTTTGAAGTAAGATGGATCTTTCTCGATTTGCCTTTTTTCTACTCTGAAACATTGTTTCATAGCTTATAACTGACATTTATGTTTCTTGCTTCATGGCTTATTGCAGCTTATTGTGTCCAGGAATTGCATGTCAGAAGCTGGATAGACAAATCTGAGTCCTAACATTTGCTAAAGTTAAGACCAAGGAACGTAGAATAATGAAAGAATCCAGTGAAACCCATATGTTCAGAATGAGTGTTCCTGAGAGCCCTCAGAGATGAGATGGCTTCAAATTGTTCTCATCTCAGTTAACATTGTGATCTGCAATTTCCAACGGACATATGAGGAAAATACTCATTGGAGAGCAACATGACACTGAGTTTTTAATTAAACCCTTGGTTTGATATTTTCTTCTGAATTGAAGAACTCTTAAAAGAATTGGCCTCTTTTGACTTCAACCCAATTAGGTCACTCATTCCCTGTACATATGTAGATGGTGGCACAGAGCGCAGTTTGCTTGCATGAGGTAGGAATGCGTATATTCCTAGGGCTATGTTCTATTCTACGATTACTTTCTCAAGTGTTCTCAGCTTGTAAATATCCAGAGAATTAGAAAGACTGCTCTATGTCAGCCAGAATGGAAGCCAATATTATTTCCCCCCTTTATTTAGACTTGACTTTTGCTTTCTATGAAAACAAAAAAAGAGTTGTTGCTAACCACCCCTTCTCTTTGTTTCTTTTTTTTTCTTTTTCTTTTTAGAATTTTCAAAAGGAAATGAAGTGGAAAGAAATAGATTACATTATTTATTTTTTTCTGTTACGT
This sequence comes from Paguma larvata, assembly GCA_030068075.1. Lineage (NCBI taxonomy): Eukaryota > Metazoa > Chordata > Mammalia > Carnivora > Viverridae > Paguma > Paguma larvata. The sequence goes on along the minus strand of CM057837.1, from coordinate 10,511,905 downwards.
ACCTGGATTTTGAGCTAGAAGTCTGGAAACAGATTAGTAGCCAGCAGTCAGTCCTTAATTACAGTGGTCCCATAAAAAGGTACAGGTTGAGGGGTGGACAAAGAGTAGTGTCCCTTCCAGAAACAATTTGATACGGCATCTCTGCAGCATTTAAGTCAATGTGTAGAAAGTACAAAAACTCATCTAAGAATGCCCTGTGACTGTTGCAGACTGAGAAAGATGCTGTCAGATTAATTTCCTACATGACACTATAATCTTTTCTAATGTATGTGTGTTCTATTCTCAAATCCATCTTTATTGATAAGAAACTGAGGTAAATTCAGATGAGCACTGAGCAGCAAATAATATTGTTTTGTTCTGAAGTGCACACCATTTATGGTCTATCAGTTGTCTTCCGAGCAATTGTTTATTGCTATTTTGCTTCTTGTCCTCATCCTTCCTTAAGGTCACAGGATCCCAACGCAGCAAGGTAAAACTATATATATATGTGTGTATTTGTCTGGGTCTGAGTTTCGGTTTCTTGTGACATTTACCTTTGTTAGACCCAACATCTTGGATTCTTTTGTAATAAAAGGTCTTGCAATCTTTCTACAAGTTTGTAGCTCTAGTGCAGTTGATCCCTTTGGTGTCTGTTCCTTGACAGAGATTTATCCTTCTTGCAATTCCAATGGCTCATAATTTGAAATGTTATCTTACATGTGAACCCTGGGCTGCATAGGCTGTACTGGGGTAAAAGGCCAGCCCTTTAACTGATTAACTTTCAGCTAAGGGTCTTCCAGTACAACATTCTGGCCTCATCCCTCTTGATGTTTATTTAATATGAGTCTTGTTACTCGAAAAGAGACATGACAAATGGCGTTGCTGATGAGATTGGAAACGAGTCTGCCTTCCCATTGTGCTAGTAATACCTCTAGTTAGTAATTAGAGAGACTGTTCCACGATTTTAATGTCAATTTCAGCATTTCATTACAGGGAACAACTTGATAATTGTATTGTTTCTACCTCTTAAAAAAAACCTTTTGATCTAGCATTGCAAATAATTTTCTTTGTTATGAACCCTGTTAAGCTCACATTTTATTTTCGTGACACTAGTTCATAGGAAAATTGAATAGAACATCCCAGGGGAAAAAATACCCATCATGGCTTTAGTTAAAAAAAAAAAATACTGTTAAAATGAATTTATAATGTCATGAAGAATCTATTTACAAGAAACAACAGATAATATTTTAACTCACTATTATGCTTGGAAGAATATATTATTCTTACATTATGATCCTTACGCATTTACAACTTTGAATTCATACAGTTGTCAGATAAAACTCTAATTTGAAGGATATGATACAGTTAATGGCATGTAATACATATGATAATAGTGTAGTCTTGGCTTAAATAGTAGGTAATAATGAATAATAATGAGTGTGGTACTAAGTTAGTATTTCTGCTTTTTCACTAGTTATCTCAGGTAGAATTCTTGTGAATTATTGAGAGTTGAAAACACGAAGGGGTTTCCTAGCAGTTACCAAAGATTTGAGTTCCTAGCACCAAAGTTCATGCCCCAAGAGGGGTATTGATATCTGTGGGATAAGGGTAGACAATGAAGGTCAGGAGTGTGTGGCTGGCTGAGAAAATCGTCTTACTTTGAGAGAGGAATACGGCTTCTGGGAGATCTAAAAGCAAATCCAGTTGGGTAAATAGGGTTGGATCTGGTGATTCCCTATTTGAAAAAAGAAGTCTAGGTATGGCTAGTGGTCGAATCGGTCTAGGAATCGGGTCAGACTGAATACCGGGAATCCGGTGAGGCATGGAGCCGGACCTGAGAGAACAGATTACGTGCCCTGCATTTAGAATGACTGCCAAGACCTCTATTCATATACCGGTGAAGCCTGGCAATTAATCGACTAGCAGGAAAGAAGATATAAATGTGTCTCCCCCCTCTCTCGCCCTCCACCATGAAACAGGATTTTAAAGTTGCTCATGATCGCCATTTATTCAGGTGCATAACCATAGACAAGATTTGGAAATGTTTCACCTCTTAACCAGGTATTTTACTGTATTTCCTTGTGATTCAGGAGTGTAACTTCTTATGTATGCCTAATTTGTGTAGCATGCTGCTGTCCACAAAATATGTACTCTGTGAGCAAGCAGTGTGAACTCTCACCAAGTTGAGAAAGGGAAACAGATGGAGGCACTCACCTATGAAGATACTCTTGTCTGAGGCTGACTCCACGATACTAAAGGAACCACTGCAACTTTGACCAGACAACTGGATTATTGCTTTCTCTTTATAAATTTGGTGATCTACCAGCCATTTTACATTGAAGTGTCTGGTTATTTAACATCACTTAGAGGTAGTCTAAGAGTGGAATTTCTCCTCTAAGTTATAATAATCTGAAAGGTTATTTGGCAGTTTCAATAATTCTTAAAGCAAATTACATGAAACAAATTTGAGAGTAATAAAAAGTGTGTGATAATTTAATTTTATCCCCATACCTGACTGATTATGAATATTTGCTGTACTTTCTACTTAAATTCTTCATCTGTAAGTATTCAGTGAAGATATTGAGAAGAAACTAGGTGTTTTTAAAAGATGGCCTTACAGAGAAAACAAAGGGATGAAACAAAGTTTAAGAAACATTAAACACAGGAGGTTTAAATATGCTCTTTTCTTTTCCCATCATATGTATGTTTTCCCAATACAATTCTGTTAAAACTTGCCTGATATAACTTGATAATTCAGTTCCCTGCTTCATCAATAACATATGCAAATACTCTTCCTTTAACTATTTAATAACTTTGTTGCATATTTAGTTAATTATATATAAACCCTTTTTAGATTTTGGACTACTTTAATACTAAAACGACACAAAAAATCATTTAAATCTTAAGAAGAGTACCTGAAAGGGAAGGAATGTTTTAGCAGTTACTCGGAATGTTTATTACTGTAGTTGAATGCGTTGTTTAGCTTTGAATTTTTCAAAAGCCAAGGCAAATAACAAGTCAAATAACTTCATTTTTCGGAGCACGATGGGTTTTTCAACCAGAGGAACAAAGAGATTCGGTACCAGAGTAAACCACATTTTTCAACTATGATTTTGCAAAATACCCAGAAACATCCCCCATATGGTTGCTTCTTTAATGCTGTTCTCAAAACTCTGAGTGTGTGGCATTAAATGTTAATTCAATGAAAGGATTTCTGTGGAATATTAAGGTATTATAATATAGATTTATTTCTTAATAAAACTCCAAATTAGTGACAGTGGAGCATAAGTAAGCCGGAGGAATGGAGCATTAACTTGCTTTCTAGACCATCATTTCTCAAATATGAGGCAAGTTGCATCATCCTTTGGCAAATGCCCAATTTCTAATTCACAGATGAATTCTCTGCTGAGTCCCTGAGGTCCTTTTATTCTGTACTATTGATTAAAGAGAATTGCTTGTCTCTTAAATACTAAATAGGCCTATGGCAGAGTTGATATTCTATATTGAAAAACTTTAGGAGACGAACTTATATTCTGTCCCAGCTGGGCCTCAGGCATAACTAAAATAACATCATACCTGCTAAAGAATTCAGACCAATACCCCGCTCATATTCCAAAATATGCATCGCTAAGTGTGGAAGGATCAATTTAGGCCCAAATGTCTTTAAGATCTAATGCTAGGTAGCTGTACCCAGTGATAAAATTGCCTTTGGCCCCTCCAATGATCTAATTTTGGATAGAATTCCATTCCTTAGCAATCCTGCAAGGATGAATCGGCTATAAGATGTACCCTCTCCAACAGCTATATAATTCGATCTTTGAATGAGTTCATTTAATTCTGCTCATAGGAACAAAGTAATTTAAATTATAAGGGCTCTTCCAGTCTTACCAAAGACAACCTTACATATAAAAAGTCAAAGATATAGCTATGGGTGTAGAACACTGAAACAATGATTCCTATTATCAGGTAAATTTAGAGTTACTTAGTTTCTACTGCAGAAGCACCGTGATACCCCAAATGCAGGCTAGAGTGTTGAGTTGCTTCTTGTACTATTGAATCACAGAGAAGGGAGAAGGAAGTTTTGATGGCCACTGTTCTCATGTCTCTGGCTGCAGTCTGCTAACTGCACTGTTATATACCGAAATCATTGATCTCAAGTAATACCTCCATGTCTTAGCCCAGGTTCCTTGGAAAACAGGGCAAAGAGATCATGTGCTAACACTTTATTGGGGTTGAGAGGTGCTACAATCCCAGGGAAGAAAGAGTGAGGGAAAAAGAGAATGGATGATCTGCAGAAGGAGGGAGAGCAAATACAAGAGAGTGCATTCTTTAGTTGACCACGGCTATTCAACAGGGCGTCAGATGGCCCTAGAATGACCATATGCATCTTGGAACAGTGCCTAATGGGGATGAAGGATGGGCCCTGGTTCTGTCCCACCTCCTACCTTTTGTTGGTCATAGGGGCTTCATTTCTTCATGCTTCCTGATGTTAAGCAGATTTTCCAGGCACTCCTTGGGGAAGCCAAAGCCAGTTTGGGTCCAGCCAAGTGTTCAGGCACTGTAGTCTCTCTGTATTCATGAGCTTGGGGCCTCCTTAGTGGGTAGTAGTGATAGGAGCAGGTTTCATAACCACAGTAATGGTGTGAGCCATTCCTAGGGCCCACTCTGTCTCAGAAGCAAGGCAGATTGCCAAGTCTTGGAGAGAAGGAGTATGGGTGAGATGGAGTACAGTCTGGTTAAGAGGAAACTTCTCAGGTAGCACAGTCCTCTATATTGCATATGGTGACTCAAGCATACTGAGTGTGTGGACCTGAATAGCAAACTGTGTAGAATATATATTTAAACATATAATTGTGGATTTTTGCTGCACACGACAGTTTGACTTCATGTACCGGTATTTAAAAAATAATCCCAGTTGAGATTTATGCTTGACTGCATTACGTATGGCAGATGGGTAACAGCAGAATCAGTTGAATGGACCACCTGTGTTTGAATCCCAGCTCTACCAGCTACCCGTGTGAGCTTAAGCCTCAATTTTCCTATCTATAAAACGGGCTGATTATAGAATCTTTTTCATGGGATCGTAGTGAGGATCAAATTAGTTCATACATGTAATACACTCAGAACACTGGCTATCACATAACAAACTCTATAGGTATTCAATGTTACTATTATTTTTAATCAATTCTACCTTCATACTAAAATCAAGCCAGGGAAGCCCTTAGAGAAACTTTCCCAGGAGGGTGAACGCAGAACTACACAGGACAGGAGACCTGGGTTCTTATCCACGTGACCTTCAGTGTGTCACATTTAAATTACTCTGTGCCTCAGCTTTTTCTGTTTTGAACTAGATGTTCTCAGGCGTCATACCCACCTTTAAAAGTGTTGACTTGTTGTTCGTGAGTGAGTTCTTTTCATTTTTCAGGAAAACCTCATAATTCTTCTGAATGCAAGAATGTTGATAGAAGCATGAAACTTTTGTTACTTTTTCTTCCAATCTTCTGTAGGGGAGTGGAAAAGAAAATAATCTTCGTAGTTTTTAGAACAGAAACGTCACATTAAAAATGTTTTGTAGAAAAACAGCCTAGCTTCTGTCCATCTATATATATATGTGTGTGTGTGTGTGTCTACCTTTTTGGTATATTTTATTTGTTTGTTTCAAGTTTTTTTTTTTTTAATGTTTATTTATTTTTGAAACAGAGAGAGACAGAGCATGAGTGGGGGAGGGGCAGAGAGAGAGGGAGACACAGAATCCAAAGCAGGCTCCAGGCTCTGAGCTGTCAGCACAGAGCCCGACGCGGGGCTCGAACTCACGGACCGTGAGATCATGACCTGAGCCGAAGTCGGACGCTCAACCAACTGAGCCACCCAGGCGCCCCTGTTTGTTTCAAGTTTTTATTTGAATTGTAGTTACTTGGTATTCAAAGTATCACACAATTATGCGTGATGCAGTTAGCTAAAGAAAGGAAAAGTGTTGAGGGACGAATGGGACATAGGGACACGTAGAGCCTTCTAAGAATGAGATTAATCCAGAAACCCATGCCTTAGAGTCTTGCTAATTTGCTGAAGTTTGTCAGCATTACTGATTTGGCGCTTGCAGAAGTCCACATCCTGTCACATAGATTTCACAGTTTACCATATCAATAAAATAATCATAGTCATCTTGTTTGGGAGAAACAAAAATTCCTGAGGATCTTCGTGAGAAGAAGAGCATGTGATATAATGATAAAGGTCTTCAGAAATCCAGTATAAGTAATTATTTGAGAATGTATACAATAAAGTCCAGATGTACAGGTGACATCTGAAGCTGGCTGAGCACAGGATAAGTACCCAGGGTCTGGAAGAATGGAAGGACTACGTATTCTTAAGACAGTCTCCAGAAAAAAACCCTCTCTCAGCCAAACAGGTAATATCCAAGACTGTCCCAAGTACATCTGTCTCACAAGAATTGACCTGGGCTAGGATCAGGAACCATTGGTGAAAACTTAGAATTATAGATACTTAAAACAGCTCACACTGAGAGAAGTCAAAACCCAAATAATGAGTTGTCATGAGTTGTCATGATCCATTCTATGAGAAAATGTATTCTAACTTCTCTTTTTTCCCACGAATTATTCCAACACTCTGGGACTCTCACGATGTAACCATACCTTCATATTATTAAAGGTCATCAATCACATTATTTTTCTTATTCTCTCTTTTGTCAGGCTAGTGGGTCTGTATAGCATTTCCTTCTGTATTCAAGGCAGTATTTGATGCTCTTAAGGCTTAAACAAACAAATAGGTAAATGAACGCTGTTCTCAGTCGATCTTGTGCTCAGGACAAACCCCATTCCCTCTCATGACAACTTAATCGAACATTACTAATTTGATACCTTCTGATTTTAGAATTGTTCATTCTCCCCACCGCCCCACCCCCACCCCCGCGCCACTTTGCATTTCGTTCATGGAGTTTTTTTGTGATGTAGTCCACGTTTTGTCAACAGGACCCTGAAATAGAAAATTATGTCAATGCAGCTGGGTTCTATTGCTTTCGCACAGTACTGGTTAGTTCTAAATATGCTGAATCCAAGGGAAATAGTATTTCGACAGGCATGGGAGTGTAAATGACAAAGGAGGAAGTAAGCTGTAATCATACCACAGAGAACATCTGAACTTCAAGTCCTCTGTGTCAACACATTATCTGAAGTACATTTCTCTGTTTTAGCGTTTCCGTCATCTCTGAGCGTCTAGTAGTAAAAATGCGGCATTTAAAGTTTGCTTTGGGTGAAAACATATTTTTCTTTTTCTTCTTTTTTATATTTATTTATTTATTTATTTATTTATTTATTTATTTATTTATTTATTTTTGTTAAAAAGAAAACATTAGAAACACCGCCCATCCTCTGGAAAAGCAGGACTCTGGAAGATTACTTACTATTCCATATTCAGCAACAAAGAGAATGGGTAGGAAAGGTACAGACCAGAAGTGAAATGAGCTGAAAACCACAATTTGAGAATGAGCATTTGTACATACAATTCTTTGACCACGTATCGAAAATGAACGGAAGAGATGTCCACGTTGTACTAGCTTTGTAGCTCTTCACCTGAAAAGATAGCATTGGTAAAATTTCAGATCAGTTGTACGTGCTCCCTGATACCACATAACTTAGTTCTGCAATTCATTCCACACTTTTTCTTCAACCCCAGTGACGTGCGGGAAGCTCTACTGCATATACAGTATATGAATGCTTGTGGTTAAAACAGGCAGACAAGCCTCTTAACCCCTGTCCTCACGGAGATTTTCTTCCAGGAAACTCCATATATACATTCATTTAATTTTTAAGAAATTAAATTTAAGATTTATAAATGTGGGGGCCCATTATTATCAGACAGAGTTAGAATCTTAAGTGTTTTCCTTGGGCTGCAGGTTAACTCTTTATAAATGTGGCCAACCTACAGTTTCAGGAACTGGAAGACGAACACAATGAACCAAAATGGAGAACGGGACTCTGAGCTAGATTTTTGTTTCCGTTAGTCAGATTTGGCCTGTTTGTGTTAGAAACCGAAGGCTTAGCATCATTTCACTGCCTTTTGCAGTTGCCCTCATAGTCATTCTTATGATGTTGAGATTCGACATCACCTTGTAGGTTGTGACTACCTTTAAGGTGCCAAAAGAGAAGAATAGATAAGGTTGACTTATGAAATTATGGGAAATATTTTCAGGGAGAGTTCAGCTCCTGGAAAGGTCTACTCACTCAAAACTAGCCTCCACGTGCAGCTGAAGAGGAAAACATAAAAACCTTGTCAGTAGTTACTGAAGACTTGGAAATGCAAAGAAAAACAAAAGCAAGCCAACTGGGCTCTTGTGGCATTAGGTATAGACTGTTGCTGGGATACCCACAGGGTCCTGAATGCCCACATAACTGAGGAGAGTCCGTCAGTATCGTTGTAAACGTTTTATTGTCAAAAGCCTGTCGTGGTTTAAAATCTCTTTCATCTTCATTATAGGGATAAACTATTTTCTCCATCAAGAAGCAAGGAACAGTTGTAATTTTTTTTTATTTCCATACTTTTCTCCTATAAGGCAAATCACTGAAGAACCGAATGGATGATTTTTTTTTCTTCAGGCCTTTTGACTCCCCCTCCCCCAACCCCCACCGTCGAATGCTAAACACAAGGCACTCCAGGAAAAAAAAACAGAAGAATCTTAATATTTTATTACAAACTAAAACCATACTAAAAGCAATCATGATGTTGAATACTTCCATTCAATGCCTGCGATTTGATCATGGATCTGATTTATTACCATTGTTGACCTTGAAAAGGTTCATAGCAATCTTATTAGGGAAATAGCTGACAATTCCTGGTTGCTCTTGGTAATCAGAACTTTTTGCCTAAGGGAAAATTGAAACTTTGGCCCTCCTGCCCACGACTTCTTTTGTAACCTTAGAATGAATGATTTAGACACTGAACTTAAAGTAGAAGGTATCATGTTAATTTAAGACTCTGTGGCAGTTTAAGCAGAATCTAGGATGGGGCAGGAAACCTACTCTGAAAAAGATGCTTTAAAAGGTACTTTCAGGGTGCCGTTTCCCTGAGTAAAATTCTTTAAAAAGATCTATCTTCAATTTTCTTAGAAAAGCTAATCGCCTGTAAATTTGAAATTAAATAATTTTCTTTCTTTCCACATAATCCATCATTTTATTATCTGAAAACCTCCAGGTTTTAGCTTTCAAGGTTTTATTTTATTACACTGCGATAAAATTTCCAATGGAGAGATTAAATTACATACCCAGAAAGCACTTCTCAAAGGACAAAGTACCAGAAAGAAATAATATTGAATAGCTTCTGAAGAGAAGCCTCCAACTCAATCCGACGAGGAAGAAATTCAAGCCTAGAGGTCGACCCGATCCATTTTTATGAAGTATGGCTTCCCTGCTTCTAGATCAGTATATCTTTTTTAGCTCGGTAGTTTTTTCAGATGAATCATCATCTGCCCTGAAGTACTTATTAATATTGAAATTTAGATGCTGTATGAGAAAAATGAGGGTGATCTGTGCCTAGAGAGTTTATTTATCTTAAAGAAGGCAATTGAATATTCTCGCTGTCTCTTGATCCTCTGACATTCATTCATCAGGCATGATTTCACTTACCGCAGAGGATACTAGGATCTAGAATGGATTGTGCCAATTGTTCTGGCAGATCTTTGAGCTGGCCCACCTACTTTCGGAGCACAAACAGCAAAACGTTTTCTGTTTTTTGTTTTTTGTTTCTTTTTCCCCCTCAAGAATATATGGCTGCCGTCCTCTGTCTTCCTTGGGGTTTTCCTGATGACTAACCTTCCTACGTTCTGTTGGGTCAATAGAAGAATCAGTCTTTCTAACTCCCTTGCCTCTTTAGTAGATGAAAATGATAGGGTGGTTCCTTAAGCCAGTAATTTCTTATCGCTGTCTTACTGAACAAGTCTTCCACAAAAGGAATTGGTGACGCTGGGGAGCACAGGCGCAGGGTTTGGGAGGAAAGCGAAAGATTGTTGGGTCTAAAAGGAGGAATCAAATGTTGCTGACCAATTTTAAACCACACCTGAAGAGCAGGCGAAAGGGTCTTCTTTCAGTTTTCCTGAAACTGTGTTGTAATGACAATATGGTTTTGTGTGTCTGTGTGGTTTTGTTTTCGTTTTGTTCTTGACTTCGCAGGAAGAGGTTTAAACATGAAGGCAACCCTTTTAGATGTTAGCATGGCTATACATATGAAGCAAAGCTGCCTTTATTTTTCTTTTCTCTGCTTCCATTTAGACCTATCACATAATTTAAGGAAAAAATAAAACTTTAACCACAGGAGCTCTAACTATAGTGTGAAAAAAAACCCTGATCAATTTTGTTTTCGCAGCACGATATTATCAAAGATTTAAGAAACAAATTTGCCAGCCTCGGCGAGAACTCTCTGGTAACAGCATAAATGTCTGTGTTGGTTGCTTTTGATTTGAAGGTTTCTTTTTTTTTCATTTGTTTGAGCCCATTTCTTCCCCGCCCCCCCCTTTTAGTTTACTTTCTTTTTCATATTCTGTAACTAGCAAGCCTTCATTTTTTAAACCTCTTCCATCTTCCTGTGTGTATTTTCCGTACTTTGGATGGAAAGTTTATGGCAGCAAACTGTCACTCTGGCTACTTCTGCTGCAGCTCTTCCTGCTCTTAGGTCATATATGTTTTGGCCGTTGTGTTTATGGACATGATACTAATTGACTGTTTCATGTCCCATTGACTAAGCTTCTCTACCACGCCATTTGATGGACTCGCTGTCCTAGGGGCTCTATGCAACTTCCATTTTGCAACTTATACTGCTTAGTTCCGTCTCAATTCTCCAGCGAACTGGATAGCTCAAGTGAATGATCCTACCAGTCTTGAACTTGCTGTGCCTTTATATTTTATTTTTATTTCCTTCCTTATGTTTTCAGTGGTAGTCTCAGTGGAAAAGAACAAAACCCCAGCCATTGCTCAAGCAGCACCATGCAGTATCGTTTGTTACCACCCAAGAATACAAAATATAAAGGCACATTGCTTCTTTTATTCTTGGGGGGGTGACCGGGGAGATGCGTATCATAAGTCCGCTACTTAGTTGAAGCCTACCTTTTTTATTCATATCCGCTTTCAATTTCGCTTAAACTCCAACACGTCTCAGTTCATGTTTTTCTGTCATTTAGTGATAACTTGCAACTCGAGCCATTTGCTGAGCAGTATCAAGTTATGGCCATGGCATGGGAGATTATTAAAAACGTAACAAACTTCTGCACAAATGTATCATTCAGAAAGTGCACGTTTCAGTGATGAAGTTCAGTACTTCAAAACTGTGATTACAGGCTTTGGACTAATCAAACAATTAAAATTGAGAGAATCCATCCGGATAAGCCAGTACCAAAAGTCGATCAAGAAAAATATAAAGGGAAAAACCAAGAGTCGAATATTGTTAACATCTGTGGAATAACATTGTTGGTGTTGAAATGGTCCATAATGTTGTCATAGAGCCCATACATGAAGAGATGACTGAAAATATGGTTTGTAGACGCTGCTCTGTTTAATGATAGCCACAACATAAATGGTTGGGATTTGTGTTCAGGAAAAAGAAATGGAAAAGCAAAAGCTTCTGTACCAGCAAGCCAGGCTGCATGACCGCGGGGCTGCCGAGATGGTACTACAGACCATCAGCGCTAGCAAAGGTGAGGCTCTCGACTCTCCTTGACTTCTTTATTCTCTGGGGAAGCACCCTTATTGAACTCCTCCTGCTTTATCTAGTCCCCGAATTTCCTGTTCATCACTAGGTCTGGTGACTTCAGAAGTGTAGGCTCTCATTAACCCAGTCCAATGTGGATTTTTTCTTTCAGAGTCTTACTGAAAGATTTATTTTATTTCTGGTCATTAAGTTTTGGAAATTCTGTTGTGACACAAGCCTAACAAACCGAGTGGGCAAATGTTTCCTGTGAGAGACCAGATAGTAAATATTTTTGACTTTCCTGGCCATGGGTCTCTGTCACAGTCCTTCAGCTCTGTCATAGTAGCATGGAAGCAGCTAGAGACAACATGTAAATAAACGATGCGGCCGAGTTTCAATAAAACTTTATGTACAAAAAACAGGTGACAAACTGGACTTGATATAAATGTATAGACTTTTAAGTGAGTGCTTTTTAGCAATTTAAATACTATTGTATTTTTCAGCATCAGCCAAGATAATTTTTCTTACGTTGGTACTGTCTTTGTGAAAATATTTTTAATTGGTAATGGAATGGAGAAGTAATGGTTATACATTCTGTTATTAAGCACCCCTCTCCCAGATTGCTAAGATATTTCTATTATTCTATTGTTATTTCTTTTTCTGTTATTTCTATTATCCTATTTCTAAGATAAATAGAGGTGAACAATGTAAAAGTGAAACAGACTAAGAATAGACAACTGGTTGGATTTAAATTTTTATCATTATCAGGGCACCTGACTGTCTCAGTCCATAAAGCATGTGACTCTTGATCTCAGGATCACCAGTTCGAGCCCCATGTTGGGTGTAGAGATTACTAAAAGTATAAATAAATAAGATTTTGTCATTATTATTTGAACGGCTTACTTCAAATTAAACAGTCACCCTAATAAAGCAATACTATAAACATAGTAAGATCAAAGTGCTAAATTGAAGTTGATAAAAGTTGTTCAAATATAATATTGAGGGGAGAGGAGGTGCCTGGGAGGCTCAGTGAGTTGAGCACCTGACTCTTGATTTCAGCTCAGGTCATGATCCCAAGGTTGCAGGATCAAGCCCCATGTTGGAGCCTGCTTGGGATTCTCTCTCTCTCTCTCTCTCTCTCTCTCTCTCTCTCTCTCTCTCTGTCTCTCTCTCTCTCCATTTGCCCCCTTCCCTACTTGTGCTCTCTCTCGCTCTCTAAAATAAATAAATAAATAAATAAATAAATAAATAAATAAATAAATAAATAAATAAATATACACACACACACACAGAGAGAGAGAGAGAGAGAGAGAGAGAGGAGAAGGAGAGAAATTTTCCTTAAAATTTTAGATAACTCTTATTCATTTCAGTATTACCTTAATACACACAATTAGTTTTGAATCTTGACAACTTTAGGTGTCAGTATTTAAAAATATGTTTCTGTTTTGTTCTTTAATGTCCTTATCTAGTTTCAGTTCTTGGGTACATTACACAAGAATGAGTAAAAACATTGCTGGCAAAATATACGTTATTACTCTCAATGTTTTTTGATATGTAAGTCAGTCTGTCCTACTCCACCATCATACAGATTTGTAGAGGGGGTTATAATCATTTTAAAAGTATACATTTTGAGACAGAAATGGTTAATGAAGTGGGTGACATGACGTAAGGAACGCCATGTTTTATATTTTTAAGGTGATACTGGACCAATGGTAGCTGCGACTTTGAAACTCGGAATAGCGATCTTAAATGGCGGGAACTCAACAGTACAGCAGGTAAGGTCTTGAAGCCATCCACAGAATGTACTCTTCAAACAGAGGGACTCTGTGAATTATTTCAGTCATCCTAAAAGGAATTATTGGTTGTAAACTTTTTGATTTCTGTGTGAAAAAAAAAATGCCTTTATTTTAGGGCCATCGGTCCCAGGGTTCAAACATGTAGGTAGCACCCTGCCTCGTGAGGCAGTGACCCTCTTGAGAAGTCCTATCATATGATGTCATCGTGTGCAACATGCATTTCATGTGAATGAGTCAGCAGAAAATGGCTTGTTTGAATAGTGGGTGGAAGAGTTAATATTCTTACCTGAGGAGCCTAGTTTGGTATCATGTTTTATAGTGTTCTATGTCTTATAAGTCGATTCTCAGGATTTTGTTGTATATTTGGTGAGAAGCCTACTCCTCGGTTAACATAGAAACAATGCGCTGTATAGAATAGTTTTTGGTTGTAATTCTAGTCTCCCAGGGCATGAAAAAAATCTATTCCAGGCAAGTTTTTTAACTATGTCCTGTTAAGAAGTTAGACGTGATCTGGGCCAAATTTTAATGACTTCAACCAGTTACGACAAAGGATATCATCTCTATATCCAACTGAAGGCCAAGGTCTGTGAGTTCGTTAGAATAAGAGTGTTTGAGAGATTTAAAACATTCTCAGAAACAGACTATCACAGGTTCCATACTGCACACGCCTGGGGCCACTACTCACATGGTCTACAGTGTGACCCTGAGCTCAGGAAGAATTATGCTAATTGAAAAATAGCAAAACGAAACGTAAGTTAAGCAGATTGTATTATTCCAAAACTGACATCTATCTCGTGTTTTTCTATACTGGCTTCTGTATGAGAAAAAAAAACAGTTTATGAACACAGAACTAATAACTGTGCTTTCTTGGGTAAGTTGTAGTGAGGCAGGGAAAGGGCTACCTGATGGAAGGAAAGAAAGGCTGATGAAAGCCTTGGAATGTATGACTTCAGGTTTTTGGGAGCCCCAGCATCATGATAGTGGGACAAAGCCCTGTTCCCCGAAGACCTTTGAGTCTAAGAAGAGCAAAGAAAATTTGAAGGTTGCCTTTTGGGTTGGTGAAGTTTGAAACTAGGTTAAGTTAGCAGCCCAGAAGAGCTGAAAAATTCATCTGTACATTTTTCTCAAATTGTGTACTCTTTCCCCCCCTGCAAATACAATCGTTTTATTTTTGAACTGGAGGTACATAGACCTAAGGTTAGCTGGTCTTTTAAATGCCTTTTTGTTTTTAATGGCTCTTTCTTTTGAATGCCTCTGGCAGCTTAGGGAAGTGTCTGGACTCCTCTTGATACGATGATTTTAAATCACAAAGTAAAATTGCAATGTTTCTAAGAGAAACCGCATATACTGAAATGTGATTTTCAGGATATTATAAACACATTTTTAGTAAATTCATTTGCGCTTCTTTATGAACTCATTAAATGAAAGATCTAGTACTTGGTCTAATTACTGAGAAGAAATGGTTCAGCTGAGAAATGGATGAAGATCTCTGGAATTTCTGTTGGTAATACCGTCAGAGTTACTGCTAATCTGACCTGTGTTTGTTGCTTAGATTAATAGTTGAACAGAATGCTAAGTTTCCATCATAACTTAGTGAAAATAATGATATCTTTTTCCCCCATCCAATTTACAGATGTCCTATTTTCATTTCCATAGCAAATGACTACATGATGTGAAAAAAATAAAAGACAACTAAAGAAAACCTATCTAATCTCTCCACAATATTTAGCAAAAATATAATTCCCCTTGCTTTATGTTTTACTTTAAGAGTTCTTAATTATGTAGCAGTTAGAGTCAGAAATCCTTGGAGTCAGAAGTAGTCGTGAGAAATCATGTACACACCTTCTCTTTTTTTTCTGTAAACCTCCCGCTAAATATTCCAGCATCTCCCTTTAATTCTCTGAACTACATTGCTTGTGTGTAAAAAATCCAGGAAAAGGATTTTTAATTTAAATAAAAGTTAATTAAAATTTAATTAATTAAAAATTAATTTTAAATTTAATTTAAAAAATTAAAAAAAGTTTTTTGTTTGTTTTTTTTTAATGGGGCACCTGGGTAGCTCAGTCGGTTAAGTGTCCGACTTCGGCTCAGGTCATGATCTCACAGTTCAAGAGTTCGAGCCCCGCGTTGGGCTCTGTGCTGACAGTTCAGAGCCTGGAGCTTGCTTCTGATTCTGTGTCTCCTTCTCTCTCTGGACCTCCCCAGCTTGTGTTGTGTCTCTCTCTCTCTCACTCTCTCTCTCTCTCAAAAATAAATTAAAAAAACATTAAAAAATTTTTTTAATCCAGGAATTAAGGAGTGCTTCATGTTCTATTAGACCAGTGAGTTACCACACTCCCCAGAGAATGCCTAGGTGTTTTATGTACCTATTTATATGTATGTGTATATGCACACATACATACGCATATACCGTGTGTGTGCACATGCATGTGCACAGCCTTTATATATTTAGTAGCTTTTAGTCAAATTTTTTGGGGAAAAAATGACTACCCAAATTTTGACTATTTAGTCCAGTCCCGTTTAGACAACACTGATAATAGGAATTATTCACCTCTATTCAAGATTCAGAGAAGAGCAGTACCTTTATTTTCTTAAAACCTGTGGTGTGCCTTCTGTCATTTTATCATCTTGTATGTACTTCTTATTTGAAACTTCCAACACGCTTCATCCACATTCAAAATAGCTGTTTCGTTATAGAATATAATAATAAGTTAAGGGACGCCTGGGTAGCTCAGTCAGTTAAGTGTCCGACTTTGGCTCAGGTCATGATCTCACAGTTCATGGGTTTGAGCCCTGTGTTGGCTCTGTGCTGACAGCTCAGATCCTGGAACCTGCTTCTGACTCTGTGCCTTCCTCTATCTCTTCCACTCCTCTGCTCATGCTCTGTCTCTCAAAAGTAAATCCATGTTAAAAAAAAAAAAAAAAAAAAAGAGAGAAAGTTGGAGCCATGCATTGCTTTAGCATTTTTTTACATTTGTGTTTCATCACAGTTTTGAGCACAGAGACTGGACATCATTCTGACAACAGAGAAGAAACATTTAATGGTCAGATGCTCCCTACCATTACTTGGGTTTAGAGGCCATGCAAATGGAAACTACTTTTCTGTCTTATAGACATAGGTCTATAATAGACAAATAATATCTTAGAGACATTAGCATGTGGTAGTCATACCACATGGATCATAATGCCCTTTAAAGAACTCAACTTTTGTATGGGAATCTCTGACCAGCATCCAGGTGGGCCTTCTTCCCAGTAAACTTGAACTAAGTATCTGCATCTTCAAATACTTAAAGATGGACTAGAAGAGTTGAGAGTATTATTTCCCATGGATATTTGTGGTGCCCCTGATGGTTATGTACAGCAGAGCTCTTGTTCCAAGCCACTTTTGTGTACCACCGACAGAGAAATGTGCAGCCATCTTGCTTTGACATGGCTGGTCACTGTGTCGTGGTAAAGATGACAGTCATTTTGGAACGCCCTAATTTTTTAACGTCTTTATCTCAGAACAAAAGCATGTTTTTGATGTTTCTTGCTTAACAAAAGATAAGCATTGCATTCAGTGGCCATGTGGTTTGTATATTTACCCTAGAAAATGCTTGACTACCTCAAGGAGAAGAAGGATGTGGGTTTCTTTCAGAGCCTTGCTGGCCTGATGCAGTCTTGCAGGTAAGCACACTCTTTCCTTGTTTTGGGTCTACTAAGTGGTTGTGTCTTTCAGGCTGTTTGTTTAATATTACTGAAAGTAATTCTACACAGAATATTTTTCAATGATTCGGTATATGTTAAGGTGTGACAATTGATGGCATCTTCTTTCCTGCCTTGTTGTTACCTGCTAGTAATGTCGTAATTACTAACTCGATGTTAGTAATGTATTGTAATAGTCTTCCCTACTCTTAAATAGAGACCTTGGAGAATTAACATATATGCTGCACACTTGAAATGAGCAGTGTATGCATTTTAAAAGAGAAAAAGGAAAATTCTAATTAGTTTTCCTTGGGAACTTGTAGACTTTGTCTCATTTTCCCTAAACAAATGATCCTTAACCTAATTTATGATCATCATTTTCTATTTTTTATAGTATTTAAAATCACTCAGACAGCACTTGACCAAGGAATCTGACAGATACTTAGTGTAATAAGCTATTCCTGCTGAAAAAACATGATTATTATAATTACATTTCAGTATGTCTGCTAACATTGTAATGTCCTCCCAAAGTCAAAACCCATGAATGTCTTTTGTTTGCTTCTCCCCCAGATCATTTCAGTGCAGGCCCTGGGGAGGGACTGGGGTGCTCCTGGGAAAACATGGTGGGTAGACATTGAATTGGGGCATGTCTTCAGGGTATGTTAATGTTTGGCTCATATTTCATGATACAGGACTTGTACACATTTGCTCTCCTGAAGAAAGAAAATTTTCTAGTCTTCTAAGTATTTTTCTCCCTGCTATTGTAGTGTCCTCGACCTAAATGCATTTGAGCGGCAGAACAAAGCCGAAGGACTTGGAATGGTCACTGAAGAAGGATCAGGTATCCATCACCAGTTAAACTAAAAGTATCACCTGTCCCCCCCTTTCCTGAAATGAGTCTGTTACCAATTACCTTTTCAAAAAAGAGAGGTGCAAGGTTATTTTTACATGGCCAAAATGCTTATGTGACTCATTTTTAAGCTCACAATCGGGTGCTCACTCAAATCACACCCAAAACCCAACCCTCCCATTAACGGTTGACCGTTAACTCCTTTTTATTTCAGACCTACTGTAAGTGGCCTCTCCCTTAGTTGGGTAGTAGATCAGGATTCCTTACGAGAAAATCATCTGTGAAATTATAAAGCACATGAAGGAACTAAATTAGAATGAACTGCCAACCCCTCAGTTTCCTCTGTCTCCTTAAGATAGTGACGCTTTGAGATCTTTCGATGGACCACTACTCCGATGGTCTCCTCCTTTTTAGCACAGATATCTTTCTTTATCATACATCCCTATGTCTTCGCAAGTCCAAATTCGGTGAAAGAAATTATGGACTAATTCTTAATGTTAAAAGAACTCTGATCACTTAATTCACACGCACACAAATATAATGACTCACATAATCTTAGACTTTTTCGCTGTAAATAGAGGTGCGTATAAACTAGGAAATTTAGCCCACACTACATTTAAAGCAGAAATAATGGTTGCTGCATTCATTTAGTGTTAGGAAAAAAACCTTCAATATTTTTTTGTCTCAATTTGTTTTTTGTTCTTTTGTGTTTGATTTTTTTTTTCCCAATTAATTTAGTTTCACTGAGGCCCTGTGTGTTGATCTGTTTTTGTTTGTTTGGTCTAGTTTGGAGTGGTCATCTTATCAATACATTAGTTTTGGGACATTGAATCTTTGATAAAACTAATCTTGTTGCAAAAACTAAATTTTATCCCGTCAGCCATTTGCAGCTGACTTACCTTTCTGACATATTTTAGAATTAACTGATCTCTCCAGTTATCGCTGTATATTTTTGTTTTCACATTAGGTAAAAGGGTTAGCTGCATATTTCTTACTGTTTTTTAAGAATTATCATTGATAGGGCGCCTGGGCGGCTCAGTCAGTTAAGCATCTGACTTCGGCTCAGGTCAGGATCTCACGGTTTGTGGGTTCGAGCCCTGTGTCGGGCTCTGTGCTGACAGCTCAGAGTCTGGAGCCTGCTTCATATTCTGTGTCTCCTCTCTCTCTGCCCCTACCCCACCTGCACTCTGTCTCTCTCTCTCTCTTTCAAAAATAAATAAATATCGAAAAAAATTTAAAAAAAGAATGATCAGTTTTACATATTCTAATGCTGCTGCTACTTTACAGCTCCTGTGTGTTTTTATATTCTGCTTGACATTTGAATGTATAGTTTCCAGCATCCAGAACTGGTCCTATTGTTACCTAATTGTGCTAACTACTTTTAAGAAAAATTGCCAAGCAGCACTGTGAACTTATTTACATTTTCTGAAATGAATATCCAGTCAAATTTCTTCATGACTAAGGTTTATGTCAACCATTACAACACTGGCCCGAGGGCCCCATCGGAAGAACTCAGAGCCCCTTCAAATCTCACGGCCCGTTACCTGCCTGCCTCTAGCCGTCTCCAGGAAGGCCTGGGCATTTCCCTTTAGCTGTAAAGTGCGTAAAATGGATAAATTCTCTGTCCAAAGTTGAACTTCCCTGTTTCGGAATTAGGAATCAATTTCGTTTTTCCCTGCAGTTATTACCTAACGTTCCAGAGGCTCTGAGCACAGTTTCCTTCACCGTTCCTTGCCATTGTTCATATCCGCGCAGGAACAGTGGCCATGCAGGGTTAGCTACCAGACTCTCCTGTCCTTCACCCACTGGCTACGGACTGGAGTCACATTCATGAGTCCCAAATCAGAAATAGCTTGGTGAGAATGACCGTTCTGACGCGAGAATTAGTCCCATCTCTCAGTAGGAGGTGGTTTTGATTTGTTTACTCTTTTGCAACACACACAAATAATTGCCCAAACTGATTAACACGATTTCTATTGTATTTCCTTACAAACAGCAAGACAAAAGCAACATCTCAACTTATTTTTTCCCCATTTCCTTTTCTTTCACCTGTAAATGTACTATCCTCCTTTCTTCAGCCATCACCCATGAGCGTGGTAATTATTACAAATGATCTGCCTTTTATTTTTTTGCTCCTTCATTTGTTGTTAGCTTTGTGTATAGTCTTGACAGTGACAGTTTTTTTTGTGCATTTTTCTCCTCTTCGGTAGACGGTTGAACGAATACATTATTTAATTTCCATCATTATGCATCCTTTTATTTGTAGAATTTATATCCCAAGCTTTCTTTTTTCTTTCTTTCCGTGAGGATGTTCAGTTGCGAACATTTTAGACATAAAGAGGCAAGAAGCAATTAAGTTATGTTTTCGGATTTGTTTTGTTCTGTTTCGTTCATTTTAAAAAATCTCTGATGGACCCAGTGTTTGCAACTGTTGTGTAAATGAATGAACCATAGATGTTTGCAGTAGTCTCCCTGTGGCGTTTCTGTCTTGGACATACTGTGGCTTTATGGCTGTATCAATGGGTGCATGGGATAATCCGGGGTGGGAGGGGGGCTGTGACCTGCTGAGTCTCCTCTTGGCCAGTGGGCTCTGCCAGTTCTCTCCTAATTATTGAGAGGTCTACAGAGTTTTTTCTATTCCTTTGAAAACATCACAC
Organism: Paguma larvata; assembly: GCA_030068075.1. Classification (NCBI taxonomy): domain Eukaryota; kingdom Metazoa; phylum Chordata; class Mammalia; order Carnivora; family Viverridae; genus Paguma; species Paguma larvata. The sequence continues at coordinate 10,491,251 of CM057837.1, read as the reverse complement.
GTTAAAAACCTTCCTAACAAAAACTGTTTTTCATTACGAGACCAAATTTGAAAAAAAAAAAAACAGTAGCAAACTGGTAACGAAGATGGCATTGGTATTTCAAAGTAGTTTCTAAAAGACATTACAAGCTTAAATTGTGCTTCCTGAATATACACTCTTGCTTTAATCAAGACTCCTATTAGAACACGCCATGGCAATTCGTCCATTCTATGAATAATTATACCACCTCCCAGATTAAGAACACCTATACCAACTCTATCTTTTGGCATATTTTGAAAAGTTCTGTGACATGCCCATTTTTTTGGTTAAGACTCTACAGAAGTTAAGAAAAGTTTGTACCCTCAGAATTCACAGAGAAGCCTGAAAGCTCCCAATCTGTTAGTAATATTCTAGCTTTAAAGCCTGAAACCCAAGAAATATAAACTCAGCACTGAGAAAGTAATCCGATGACATAAATCTTCTCCATCCCAACCACCTGTCTCTAATAGACTCGACCTCTTCATGATGATGATAAAATGTCCGTAAATTAGATAGCCATGGAAAGTGTATAACTTAAATGCAACTTTTTGATACCTACAACCGCCAGTAAGATATTGCCCCCGTCTTATAGGTAAGGAGACTGAGGAATGGAAGGGCTACGTAGTTTGTCCAGGATCACACAGTGAAGCGGCAGGGTCAAGACTGAAATGCAGGCCCTCTGCCTCTCACTGTTACCGATTTCATAAGCCAATCCCTTACCCCCCATCTTTTAATATCCTCTGGGGGCTTATTTTATATTCACCTTATTGGTTTGGGTGGTATTTTTTGCTTCTTTACTTATTGCTTATTCCCCCCTTTAAAGACGCTAATCTCTTGCCAGTTTTTGCACTTCTTGTTGAAGTTTTAGAATCACTTGGGAACTTTCATGGTTATATATGATATTCTCAAACTTGTATTGAGATACCATTAGGGTGTATGTGCCTTTGTAAGGTTTGTATATAGGGATTTCAGACTATTCTTTTAATATTTATTCCTTTTTCTACTGTTGTTAACCGCCATGTAAGTTTGCCAATATTTCTGTCCCTTCTTATGAAATTTCCCCCTTTCCTGCAAAAGCCTGGGCCTCCCACTCATTTAAAAAAAATCAGTTTTCTTTGGCAGGCGTGTTTAGTTAGATTTGTGATGTGCTCAATGTTGTCTTCTCTGTATAAATTTTTAATCATGTATTTTCTTTTAACATACAATGAAGTTCAAAACCGAAAACCTATATGAATATTTAAAATTTCATTCCATCTTTGGGTTTATTTTTTCTCTCAGAACCATTTAACTTCATTACTAAGTCATTATGAGCTTGAAAGTGCAATTTTTCTTCTTTCCAATTTCTTGGGACTTTGTAGAAGAGATTTCATTTTACTTTTTGAGCATTTTGCAGCAGTCCTGGACTTCATCAGCAAGATGAGATTTTGAAGCTGATACATTCCTCAGAAATTGTCTGATTTTTAAACATGTTATATAAAACAACAACTACCAATTCACTTTTCCAAATTTCCATCTGTATTTGATAATGCACTGAATCGATGTTCTTACTCGGTGTATTTATGCTGACCTCATCAAGTTTGTATGAAAATGCAGCAAAAGAAGTAATTGTTAATTAATCAAAATGATAATTGACACAATCTCTAAGCATTGGCTATCCTGATTTGTTGTTAGTATTTTAGTGCTTAATTATTTATTGGCTATCTTGCACCCCGGATTTGTAGTCTGACTCAAGGGTAGTTCAACTTACTCACTTCTGACTACACTGCTCTGACATTCCTGTGGGTCAACTTTCTTTTCAAGGAAAGGCTGTGATACTAGTTCACGGCACTAAATAAATTTTCCTAGCATCCTTGTACAGTTTTTAAACATCGAAGCAATGATTGAAATTTGAGTGGCTATGATGTGCTAGACATTGTCCTAGGCATTGGAGTTCTTTATGGACTCAGTGTTATATACACAGACTTGTGAACAAATAACTTCAAAATCCACGAGCTATGCATATGAGTGAACTAAGTTGAAGTACTTGGCTGCCAGGCTGATGGATTAAGTTTCACCACAGAAGTAACATATGGCCTGAAGTAAACATTTACCTGGTAGATGAGGAAGGCTTTGGATATTCCAACCGAAGGGAACTGCGTACGCTAAGCTTAAGGCATAAAGCATGATGAAGAACATTACTGACCTAGTGTGGTTGACGAGACATGAACAGACCAGAGGGTGGAAAGATAGTTTGTGGGAGGCTGTGAATGGCCTTCTGTGCCATGCCAAGGAATTCGTGCTTTCTTTCTGAGGCCATGAAGAGCCACTACGTAAGTAACACTTCAGTTGTGTTGTGGGATGGTCCACCTGGCATTAAATCCTAACATACATCGTTCAAGCAAGCCAGTACATTAAAACGGACAGATTTTTTCATTTCTCAGTAATGCTAGTATGCTCACTAGACACGAGTCCTCCAAAAATAGTGAACAGCCTGATTTCCTTCATGGAAGTTGGGGAGCTCTGTGGTTATGTTTGTTGATACATTGAGGGGATTTTTGAGAGTAGATTTTTCACAGTTACTATTAGAGGGGTCCATCTTTTTGTTGGGAGAGTATTATAATTGGATTGCCTCCAACTGTTGTTATATAAGTGTATAAGATGGGCATTGCAGTCTGAAGGAAGGGAGCATGGACAAAGAACGGTAAGGATTTAGTTAGAGTAATGGGAACTGAAAAGCATCAAGAAGTTATAAGAGAAATAATCTGAGGATCACATTTGAAAGCAAAGGGTTAGGGTTAAGGTTAGCAAAGTACTAACATGTACTTTAATTCTGTTATCCATGGGACACACCTAATTTATTTCACATAGGGGTCATTTTTATTGTCTTGGGATCTGAAATAGGAATGCATTTTATGTACTCGTGTCACACTGAGAACATGGAATATGTAGATTATTTATCACACCCGCAACCCAGTGAAAGTCTTTATCTTAGAAACTTCAGTCTTTTAAACCTATGACTTCCTGTCATCAAAAATTCACTTTTTATTCCTATTGTGCTTTGCATATTTCAAAGAACTTGTACTTGTTTGAGCCCATTTTATTCTCCCAGCAACCCTACGAAAGTAAGGGGGTGAGGAGATTGTTAATTCCCATATCAAAATGATTAAACAAAGGCTCAGAAAGGTGAATTGACTTTCCCAAAGCCACATATCTAGAAAATGACTTTCTTTGGGTTCTAAAATTGATAAAATCAACAACAACAACAGCAACAAAAACAAGTAGGAGGTCACAGTTGAACTAATGTATAAGTACCTGTAGTCAAAGATTGTTAGCCAAAGAGCTTATCAATTACTGATGTGAACTTTATGATTCAGAAAGACCATTCGGTATTGAATGACTTTTTTATTGCCTATCTTTTCCATTAGACTATGAATTTCTTTGGGTTAGGGTTTGTGTCCATTAGTCTTTATATGCCCAGGATCTCACAAGGTGCCTAACATGTAGGAGACACTTAATGAATCTTCATCGAAGTTTACTGGACTCAAATCCTTTACTGGTTAATAGCTAGAGGACCTCAGGCAGGCTACTTAACTTCTCAATTACTTACTGAACCACAAAATGGGATTCATGTCACCTGATTCGCAGGACTACTGTAAACCTGAAATGAAATGACCAGAAAATATGTCTAGCGCAATGCCTAGCACACTGTAGTCACTGACGAAATGTTCATTGTGAATCCATTTTAAAAATTGTATCCTTTGTTGGTTGAATAGTAGTATAATTTGAGTGACCACTAAACCATTTAAGCAGTAATATTAAAATTACCCACATGGAACCAAATACCTGACTTTTCACTATTTAAAAATATTTTTAGTCTTAATCTTTCCATTTGCCATTATACAAATAGGTATTTGAGTCCTCTAAAGATCAGTGAGCAGAACTGTTTCTTCCATGGCAGGGACAGGGGGAAAACACTTGAGTTTTCTTGAGTTCCATGTAACGAGCTTTTGTAGGAAGTTCTTTGATGCAACCAGTGTTATATTTCATGCCACTTACCCTTTTAGCTTTCTGTTACTGGAGATATTGCCATGGAAAGACATTACAACAAAGAGGATCTTAAGTCTTCTGATCTGTTTATCCTAATTCAATTGTTTCTATATATCTACGAGGTATTTCACGTATTGCCTTCATTTTATTAGCAATTACTGATAATTTTTTAGCAGTTAATAACAAACCAAGCTTTGTTTCAAGATAAGGCGATAAACATTGAGCTAAGACATTGAGTGTTTTAGGTAATCAATAAAAACAAACTCTTAAGCAAACATTATGTACTTTTCTATTAATTAGATAAACCATTTGTGAGTAGGACAGTGGCTTTTAAAAGCGTCTTAACTTGATTAGATTTTTAAATAGGAATTAATTTTACTGCTCCCTTGAACAAATAAGGTCCACTAATATTATTTCCAAGTGAAATGAAGGTTTTTGAGACTCTTTTGATCCACTAAAATTAAGTTGGCTTTTTGGAAATAGAAACTCTTTTAATAAATGTGTTCAAATGACTGCATTCTTCACCTTGGCATGTTGTTCCCATCTTTATTTAGTATTCTTGCCTCTGCTACTAATAATATTGACCTTTCCACAGTTTCTAAAAATGGTCACATAAATGATGAAGAGCTAGTGAGGTAGATAGACCGTGCCCATGTTCCCCTCATTTTATAAATGAGAAAACTGAGACACAAAGAACTATGTCATCATCAGCGACAATATTGAAATAACTTCCCCTTTATTACAGTATTAGAAATCATTAGCCCCTTATAACTAAAAACAAAACCTAAGGAAGATCCTTTCCAGTATTCACATTCGACCATCACACAGCTATCACCAGGAGTATTTTTAAAAACGTCAGAGCACTTTCAACTATGTTTTACTCCATTTCGTTATTTGTTATTAATCTGAGTTTCCATCTTGCAATGGAATTTCTTTTGCATACATCACAAAGTAGACCGTTGATCCTGTACCTTCTGCAGACATAAAGCCATCATCCATCTCTGTTACTGTACCACTTACATGCAGCATGGGGAATGGCAGCATTTTAATCAGATAGTAATGTGTTCGTTAAGCAGTAGCATCCCCGTTTATCCCTTGTGTCACCTGATGGTAAAGGAAGTCTTGCCTTGCCCCCTCCTACGCCCCTCCCCTATTGTTCTGCTCTGTGCAGCGTGTCCTTATGTAAGTAAACTTACTTGTATGTGTTGTGGTATACAGTCGAAAAACACTGTGCATGCCGGCAATAAATAAAGACTTAGGTTATAAATCCGTGTGCATCGTGCAGGGCATACTTAGGAACACAGGTAGATTATATGGTATTTATTTCCCTGTTAACTTTTCTGAATACTTCGTATCATGGGTTACTTATTCCACATTGAGTATGCGAACATTGAAAGTACATGGTTTATCGATTCGGTTTTCTAGAGAAAAGCATTTTAGATGGGCTCGCAAGGAAAGAATCAGTAAGTCCGTGTAACTCATAATATTTTGATTTAAATATCATTTAAAGACTCTTTTGATCCGAATAGTTCATGGAAAGATACTAAGTATCATAAGGGAAGAGTTTGGTTCATTAGCCTAGACTGTTCTCCCTTTCTTTCCTATCCCGTCATGAACGGAGACACTGAGGAAATGGGCTTATCAGCCATGTACTGAGATTCAAAGCAGTGTGCACTTACACTTGAATTTGCCACACAACCGATGTGTATGCATGGTGATTTTAGTTTGGTCACCAAATATCATATCTTACAGGGAAACCAGTACAGTGATTTTGTGTACTTTTTTTAATGTTTATATTAGTTTTCAAATGGTTTTGCTTCCTAACCCTCCCATTATATGAAGCCTCTCACTTTGAAAGTCACAGACTGCAGATTGGTAAGTCCATCGGCTCTCTGTCATTATAATCATTCATAATTTTAGTTAAAGTAAACACATGGTCATTGCATAGTTTTCTTTCTTGGCCCAAAGTATTTCCAGTCTGAAAAGTTATTCTCATTTCTTTTAAATACATAAGTACATTCATTCACTTGCCAAACAACATTTTCGTGTCATTTTGATTTCTAAGCAACAAATTTAGATGCCAGAGCATACACTCATAGTGTTAAAAATTTTTCCACTGACACTCGATGCTTTCAAAATCAATTTTCATTTGTGTGGTGCTGTTTTTTCGTTTGTTTCTTTCTTTGTGTTTTTGCTTTCAAAGTAATTTGTGATCAAGGTACATTTTGATTAAAATGTAGATAAAATATCTGACTCTCTTCTGAGTCATTTGCCCAACAAATATATTAGGTTTTAATGACGCTTAGTAACTTCTACGGCTATGAGATAGCCTTCTTTTCACCTTGTGGGTAGGTTGATTCACATAGCATGAGCCACCAAAGTCTTTCATTTGGTTTGAGATGTAGAATTAGTTCCATTGGCCAGTTCCCTCTCCTCTGAAAGTAAACTTTCAACCAATGACATGTCTGTATCAGATTTCTGAATATCAGATTTCTTTACTTTTTCAAATCCATAGGCAAGCTAATGAGATAGTTAATTGAAATGAATCAAACATTTTCTAGTCATCTACAATTTTCACAAGATCCTATAATTATTCATTAAATAGAAGAAGCTCTTGGCCCTGTTTTTTATATGCATGGAATGCCTTTGCATTGAATCGTTTGGTTCTCTATTTCACTCTAAGGTTTGTTAAGAGGTGTGGAGACCATTCCTAGACACACCTTACAAGAAAAGAAAAGAAAAATTTAAATGTTCAGGTTGTTTCTAAAATGTTGCCAAACCCATGCTGCTACTTTTGACAGAGAGAAATCTGAGTTTTAAGATTCAAATGTTCTTTTCTGACAAAGAAAAAGTGCATCTGTCTGCCAAGCGCATGATCGTATGAGCTTCAGATAGAGAAGTGGCTATGATTTGTGACTGTTTTTGGTTCAGAACGATGCTAGATCAACATGCAAGCTTTCTGGAGGTGGGGGTAGAACGGGAGGAGCCGTGAGGGTAGTCGATCATGTCCGATCTCTCTGGATTTTCTGCAGGAGAGAAAGTTCTCCAAGATGACGAGTTCACTTGCGACCTCTTCCGCTTCCTCCAGCTGCTTTGTGAAGGACACAACTCAGGTTTGTGAGACCCCAGACTCTATGATGGTACCAAGGAGGAAGTGTTTTGACACCAGTAGTGACAGGGGCCCACCCGTTGCAGTTATGCTTCATCCTGAGACAGCAAACATTCTGGAGTATTCTCTCTATGCTCGGTGTACTCTGTGACACTTTATGTGTTGCATCCCTACTTCCAAAGTCCTTTGCCAGCCACTCTACTTAATTCCTCCCATTTGTTCTTCTGTTAGAGAAGACTGGTAGAAAAAGATATAGATTTGATCGATGTCTACAGAGAGCTATATGGCTTTATTCCTTGTTACCCCTTCTCTTTAACTGGGGATTCTACTTCATAGTATTACTTAGCATAACATATTTCCCTGTGTTGTTTATGTAACACGTTTTCTCCCAGACCTGTGCATTTGTGAAGGCAGGAACTGTATCTTGATTTTATCTTTGTTTCCCCAGCACTCAGGAACAAATGATTACTGAATGCGTAGTTTAATTACTCCATCCTAAAGGACGAACTCCTTCCAGGGCTGCCCAGAGCTCTAGGGCTGGGAATAAGGAAACAGATGTCAGCAACCATAAATTGGCTATTGATATTCTGTGACTCCCTGAGATGTTTTGGGGGCACTCCATTAAAGCATTGCTCTTAGCCACAGCGATTTTGCTAGAGACATCAGCTGCTTTTGGAGCTCTTCAGATAACTCATTGAAAACTTTTGACTCAGCTTTAGTAACTTTTTTCGATCTTACGTAGATTTTCAAAATTATCTGAGAACTCAGACTGGCAATAACACCACTGTCAACATCATCATCTCTACCGTAGACTACCTACTGAGAGTCCAGGTATGTTGGCTTAGTAACTAAAGAAGGGGACTGGTGAGTTGACATTAATGTGGCGGAATTATTAAGCTGCCATGTTTTAATGTGTTGTGATGGATGACCAGACAGAATTTTTCCGAGATCTTTGCCTTTGATCACAGTCTTTCACCAAGTTTTAGGGTGAAACTGCCTCCGTTGTCTTTGCCTCCGATCCTGGCTCCTACTTGGCTCATGATTTTCTTTCTATAAGTGAGAATTTCCACCCCTAATGTTTTTTAGGTTGATAGCGCCTTAAATTCATTTCATTTTGGGAAGTGCTTCCATACTCTGCTCCTTCTAAAGTTGATAGAGAAATTGGGAAGACTCTTTGGAACATTTTTAAGAATAAGAAAGAACAGCTTTCAAAATACCTACTACGTACTTAAATTTGACAGGCAGTTTTTTTCAGTTGTCCCACTACATGAGTTAATTTTAAAATCCAGCTTAATCCTCCATCAGGTAAAAGTCTCTGTGATATTGTAGTAATCTTTCACACATTGATGAAAATGAATCCAAAGGTGTAGGCCTACCTAGGTAATGAGAGCTCCGTACAACTTTTATATCCGTCAGCTCATTCATAAGAGTAGCCAGATGGAATACTTTAAAACCTGCATATTCATACTTACAGTTTCTCCCTTAATCTTTTGAGTATGTAAAAGCACAACCCTTTTTTTTTTTTTAACAGAGAGCTTCCATTTTTGAAGCAAATACAAGAAATTTTGCTGAAAACATATTTGTGATTTTTAAAATCATATCTTAAAATCCAAATGCAGTTTACATGCTAGGATAAATCCTGTTATTCCTGAGGCGCCTGGGTGGCTCAGTCGGTTAAGCGTCCGACTTCAGCTCAGGTCGTGATCTCATGGTTGTGAGTTCGAGCACCACATCAGGCTTTCTGCTGTCAGCACAGAGCCCGCTTCGGATCCTCTGTCCCCATCTCTCTCTCTGCTCCTCCCCTACTGGTTCCCTGTATAAAATAAATAAACTTAAAAAAATAATAATAAGTTGTGTTATTCCTTTAGCCAACTAAAATTCCTTCCAAATGTGTTATTATTGAAAACATCCTGTTCAGAAAGATTGATCTTGTTTAGATGTTTTTATATTTGCCCTTGTCTGTGTTTGTAAGTAGTCCAACCAGTTTATGAGGGGCATTTACAACAGCAAGGAACATTTTGGAGTTCTCATGAGAAATGTTTGTGAGCTTTGTTGGAGAAAAAGGAGGTCAGGTATCTGTAACCCCAAAAGCATCCAAGACTTGTCTAATGTTTGTGCTTACATAAAATTACTTAAAATTAATATAACTTTGCTCGGTAGATAAATAGCTTATGACTCCTTATGTCTGTGGAATTCAAAGTCATCAGAGACAAGAAAGTCATTTTTTAAAGCTAAGTTTTCTTTTTATCTCCAGTTGTTATTTCCATCTCGGGAAGAGGTTGCCACATTTTCTGTTTAGGAAAATTGTTGGGAATAATATTTACTTCACAGATATTTTTGTTTGCTTCTGCATCTTGTTATTTAAAAGGATTTCCAATCCTAGAGTTCAAAGCCAGACAGGTCAGTGGTAGCTTTAGAATGTGTCTTAATCCTGTCATCCCTCTTTTCCAGGAATCCATTAGCGATTTCTACTGGTATTACTCAGGCAAAGATGTCATCGATGAACAGGGACAGCGGAATTTCTCCAAAGCAATTCAAGTAGCAAAACAAGTCTTCAACACGCTCACAGAGTATATTCAGGTAGACATTTAAATATTTCTGCTGTTTGACGAAAAAAAAAAGAGTCAACTGGTTACCATTGAATTGCATGGAAAATGCAATATGACAGTTTTCCTGCCATCATCCACATTTGCTATTGACCTTTCACATAGATTCTTAGCCAAGGACCACAATTAAATCTCAGGTTGAGGTGTGAATTCATATGGCATGAACTTGCTGTACCCATTTGGCAGATTGTCTTACTAGCCACGGGTGAACCAGGATGGTGACTCTGTTGTGTCCCTAAGGCCTGGTATATATTAAACACTCAGTACATATTCAAGAAGGGAGGGAGAAAGGACAGAGTAATAAGCTACTCTTTATTGTATTCCAATCAAAATGAAGGAGTTTCAAAGAAATTTTATATTAAAGAGAATAGTGTTTGAGACTTCATTATGGAAAGAGCCCAAATGTCCATCATCAGACAAACGGGTAAAGAAGACGTGGTGTATACCACAAATACTACTCAGTGATGAAGAAGAATGAAATCTTGCCATTTGCAGCAATGTGGATGGAACTAGAGGGTATCATGCTAAGTGAAGTAAGTCAGAGAAAGACAGGTATCATATGATTTCACTCATATGTGGAATTTGAGAAGGATAACACGTAAACATAGGGGAAGGGAAGGAAAAATAAGATAAAAGAAGAGAGGGAGGCAAACCATAAGAGACTTTTAAATACAGAGAACAAACTGAGGGCTGCTGAAGGAGAGAGCGTTTGAGGGTTAAATGGGTGACGGGCATTAGGGCGGCACTTTTCGGGATGAGCACTGGGTGTCGTATGTAAGAGATGAATCACTGGGTTCTACTCTTGAAGACAAGACTACACTGTATGTTAACTAACTTGAATAAAAAAAAAAAAGAAGAAAGAAAGAAAAAAGAATAAAAAAGAAACCACTCAAAAAAAAATGACAACTTCATTTTGGTACATGTGCGTGTGAAGGCACATATAGATACATAAATATAAAATCATATAATAATATATGTTACAGGTAGAATTCCACTAACCAGGAAGAAAATACCTTTTTTTTAATTTATTTTTCTTCCATTTTTTTTTAAACATCAATTCGTTTTATGGTCTCCTTAGGCTAAACTTCTAGTCTTGACCTGTAGATTTTTAAAAGGTTTTATCAAATTTTGTTTTTTTTCAACCAGGGAAAACTTTGTGATTTCCTAGGGGACCCATCAGTCATCTTTCCTTTTGGTTTTCCGTCTCCATGGCTAGTTTCACTCTGAATCAGCCAGGCTGTTTGAAGTGCCATGTGCCAAGGATAAAACAGGAGGAATAAACTTAGTGTGTTTCTTTAGACTAAACATAATCTTGCAGCAGAAAGAAGTTAAGTAAAAATGACAGATGGTACACCAGAGCCTCGCGTAGCTATGAGTGTTTATAGAATGACTGCGTACATGAACGCGGGTGGCCGGGTGAAGCCAGCCCAGAGGAGGTGCTGCAGAGGTGGGGGAAGTGACTTTCCCCTCCTCCTGGCTCGTTCTCTCCTCTGTGGTCATACCTTGGAAGGATCTCACATTCTGTATTCTCTCCCTGTACAGGGGAGAAGATCCTTATCTCTCAACATTTCAGAAATGGAAAAGCTACACTGATAATTCTGATAATTTTTCTTTAAATCAAATAGAAGCAACATTTTAAAAATTTTTAATGTTTATTTTCTTTTTTGAAAGAGAGAGATAGGTTGTGAGTGGGGGAGGGGCAAAGAGCAAGGGAGACACAGAATCTGAAGCAGGCTTCAGTCTCTGAGCCATCAGCACAGAGCCCGAGGTGGGGCTTCTGCTCACGAACTGTGAGATCATGACCCGAGCCGAAGTCGGATGCTTAACCTACTGAGCCACCCGGTCGTCCCCAAAATCTGTTTCAGTCCCCTCACGTTCCCATTCCCTTGTCTTCACTGCTTCTGCTGTTGCCTTCATATTCTCATCTACACCTAGGAAGGGATCAATACAGCATTCCGTGTGAATTCTCTTGATTAAAATATAATAAAGTTATCTGGTAACATGAGCAAGCCAGGGAATTTTATAGAAAGCTAGTAAAATGGTTTCTAAATAACATATGGAAGGAACTTAAATGCCTTTTAGGTGGAGAGTGAGCATGTCCTGGTTTCTAATATAGGCGAGATTCCTGAATTTATATAAAACAAGAAGAATCCATTAACCTCTCAGTATGTGCAAAACTATATTTTTTATTGAGCTAGACTTGACAAAATATTAAGTTGGTTTCAGGCATACAACATAATAATTTGATACCTATACATATTGCAAAACAGTCCCTGCAATAAGTCTAGTTAACATCTGGCACCATGCATAGAGAGTTTCTTTCTTTACGAGGAGAAAATTTAAGATTTACTCCCATAGCATCTGCGAGATGTGTAATACAGCGTTGTTAACTATTGTCACCATGTTGGACATGGCATTCCTTAGACTTACTTATTTTATAACTGAAGGTTTGTACCTTTTGGCTCCCTGTACCCATTTCATGCCCCCCCCCACCGCCTCTGCCAACTAGCAGTCCGTTCTGTGTGTTTACCAGCATGTTCTTTTGTTTAGTTTTGCATTCTACATATAAGTGAGATCATACATGAATCATCTTTCTCTCTGTGACTTGTTTCACTCAGCACAATGCCCTCAAGGTCCATCCATGTTGCAAATGGCAAGTTTGTTTTTTATGGCTGAATAATATTCCATTAAAATAAATAAATAAACTTAAAAAAACGCTTTTTCTGCACTCCATAATTTTTTTATTATGTATTACTATTTTCATTTTTCTCAAGATGTTTTTAAATTCATCCCTTGATTTATTCATCGACTCGATGCTTTTTCAGACACATACTGTTTAATCTCTATATATTGATGAATTTTCCAGTTCTCTTCTTGTAATCAGTTTCTTGTTTTACAGCATTGTGGTCAGAAAATATGCTTGATATGATTTCAGTCTCCAGTCTTCCTAAATTTGTTAAGACTTATTTAATGACCCAATGTATGATCTATCCTGGCTACATGCAAAACCTGAAGCCTGCCCATAAGGCAAAGGCTCCAGGACTAGCAGGTGGGCATTTTCGCAGAAAGACTAGAGGTATGTTTCTGTCCACTCTCTGTGCAGCGCCTGCCAAGAGCTGTTTCCCCACTTACTACAGTTCCAGGGGACACAGGACCATAAGCCCCCCTGCTCCCTAGAGCCAGCTAATCCAGGGGTGTTCCCTAGGAAGCATGTCACACGAACCAGGTACCCCACATAGAAATGAGGGTACCAGGAATGTATACGATCTCCCCTCTGACAGAAGCTGGTGCTCTGGAATATGGCAGAAGGGGAGTGTGAAGGCAATGTGTGCCTTTCAAGGTCTCAGGAGGGATTTACGTCAACCTTTAGGTTGTTAATGAGAAGCTTGCCCCTCAGGCTGCAGCTGTGTTGATAAACTGATAGACCTCTTCCACAGAAAGGTTGAGCTCCTGGGTCTGTTGCAGAGTGCTGTGGTAGCTCTTAAGAACTCTTCTGTCATTGGTTACAGTCTTGAGGACTGTGAGCCTACGCCTCACTGGCCACCAGAGCCAGGCAATGTAGAGGTGTTCCCTGCCAGCAGCCATGAAAATCAGGGGATCAGAGAAGACTATAAGCTTCTTTCTGTAAGATACCAGTTTGCTGGAGCGAGGGAGAGGGAGAGCACAAAGTTCGTGTTCGGCGCCCTTCCTTCCCTGACGGGAGCTCCTCAGGACCCTGTAAGTGCACCACACCAGAAACCTGCCCCCAGGCCCAACACCTCCACAGACATGTAAGCCTCTTTCTCAGAAAGACTGGGATGGAGCGCCGTGGCGGCTCAGTCAGTGAAACATCTGACTCTGGCTTTCGGCTCAGGCCATGATCTCACAATTCATGGATTTGTGCTCTGAGTCAGGCTCTGCCCTGAGAGTGCGGAGCCTGCTTGGGATTCTGTCTCCCTCCCTCTCTCTCTGCCTCTTCCCTGCTCACACTCTCTCACAGAATAAATAAGTAAACATTAAGAAAAAAGAAAGACAGACAGACAGGGGTGTATTTCTGTCTGCTGTCTGGGCAGTACCCTGGGAGCGATGGGTGGTGGTCTACTAAGAACCGCCTCTCTGATTGTTACAGTCTCATGGGTCCCAGGCTCACAAGTCCACCAGATGTGTGTAGAAGCTCCCTTGTGGAGATACTGGTGCTCCCAAGCACAGCAGAAGGAGAACACAAAGTGAGGCAGAGAGGGGGAGTGTAAATATGGCACCAAGAAAAAAAAAAGGCAGAAGAACGAGAATAAAAAGGAAGCTGGTCCCTGCTGACTTTAGTCAACCCCAGGAGAGCGTGCACGAGACAGCCTGCAAACGGGGGAACAGAGATGGTGTTGCTGGCATTAGTGAGACAGGAAGAGCAGGAAGACGATACCCAGCAGCCTCCATCCCTAGAGAGTATCCCAGCAGCCCCCTGCCCCTCAGACCCATGCTTTAAAATTAGGAAATGGGTCTCTTTCAGATGAAGTCTGGATGCTTTACCAAAGGCTCCTTCCCCGCTGGGCCCTGGGGTGGTGAGTCGATGCAAGGCCATTTTATAAGCCTTTCTTTCCTTAGTTCACCACAGCCCCATAGGTCTGGTGGGCGGGAACCCTACTGGTCTTAAAAGCCAAATGTCTGTGGGGCTTGTTTCTCAGGTGTTGGTCTTAATTGGGCTGCCCAGTGTGGGGCACAATCCCTTTGTTCCTCCGGGAGAACCTCCAGGGTTTGAGATTTCTTCCAGTTGTTGGGTGTCATACTCGAGGTAGAATTTATGGCAAGATTTCTCAGACTTTCCTGCCTTCAACTGTGTGCTTCCTATCACAATGGCTGATGTGAAGGGGTTGCCCCACCAATTTTGGTTTTTTTCAGAGGAAATTGTTCCAAACACACCTATAGATTTGGTGTGTCCGTGGGAGGAGGTGAGTTCAGGATCTTCTTACCCCAGCTTGAAGTGGAGCCCAAAACTTCATTCTAATTTACTCATGTAACAGAGAACATTCTGTATGAGCATTTGAGAGAGAAAGGAGGCTTGGTTTATTATGGCTTGTTCAGTTTTTAATTTCTTGTTACTCCTAGTTTACGTGGCAGTTTTATATAAATTAATCATTTCTGAATGATATGTTTTAATAAAAGTTATTTTGTAGTACATTTTAGATATACAGAAAAGTTGCCAAGAAAAAGTAGAGAGTGGGGGGCCTGGGTGGTTCCTTCGGTGAAGTGTCTGACCCTTGATCTTGGCTCAGGTCATGATATCGCAGTTTGTGGGATTGAGCCCTGCGTGCGGCTCTGCACGGACAGTGTGGACCCTGCTTGGTATCCTCTCTCTCCCTCTCTCTCTGTCCCTCTTCTGCTCGCACTCTCTCTCAAAAATAAATAAATAATAAACAGCAAAAAAAAGTAGAGTCTGCATGTAAGATGCACCTGCCTCTAACATTAACATTTCTATAACTACGACACATTTGTCAAAACCAAGAAATTGAAATCACAGTCTTCTAAACTAAATTACAGACTTTATTGTGACTTTACCTATTTTTCCATGAATGTCCTTTTTCTGTTCCAGGAGCCGGCCCAAGCCACCCCATTGAATTTAATGAAATATATTTCGAAGAAGCTTGGCGCTTGCATCGTATTTACTGACTGTTACTAATACTATGACTAAAAGCTCATCACTAGCTTCATGCTTATTTTGGGCTGCCTTTTAGATTACACTAGTGTATACTGCTTTTTGATTCAAATTTTTGCTAACTATAGAGAATTACATAAGGTGGAGATAACGGAACCATTGACGTTGAAGTAATCATCTATAGGATTCCATTGCAGTTTTAATAAAGGGGAAGGGTAAGAATTATTTGAATAAGAGGGCGTTATATTGTCTAAGTTCCTCACAAAGTAATTGGCGAGAAAAGAGAAAGTTTTGTTATTGTCAGAAGAAGTTCAATCTGAAAGGAAGACCATCGCACCCTTGGGCAGTCAGCAAAGGTTTTATACGATGCAGGCACCAGGTAGAGGGAGAAATTAAAAGGTTGCACGGTAGGGGAGACACAGATTCCATCCAGATCAGTCATCATTTCCCGGAAGTGCATGACCAAAGGTTGAGCAGGTTCTAGAAAGTTTGTGAAGTTCTGCATCTTTCAGCTTTCGAAGGAAAAATGGATATCTTGGCGTTTGGTCTGCAACTCTGTCCCATCAGGGTTGCAAAAACAAGTCTTGGTCATCTAGAGTTTGCAGAAGATCTTAGACCCAAGTCATATATAAAGATTAAAATAGTAAATACTGTATGAAGAAAGTTTTTTCTGACTTGAGGAAACATCAGGTCATTTTCTTTGAAATGGCATTTCAGCATTCATGTAGTGACCCCCTGCACCTTGCACCCTCCCAGGCTTTTGCACCATGAGGCGTGATGCAGACACGGACTTGAGCCCCAGTGAAATCCTGAAGACCTGTTGTTGCTTTGACCCCAGAGGTGTAACAGCCAGACAACCGTTATATTGTATGAAATATACAGTATGAAATATACTGTAAAATCACTACAACCAGTACCCTAAATTGATTTATTTTTAATTTTTCTAAGTTTATATATTTGTTTTGAGAGAGAGAAAGAGAGAGCAAAAGCAGGAAGAGGGCAGAGAGAGAGAGAGAGGGAGAGAGAATCCCAAGCAGACTCCACACTGTCAGGCACAGACCCCGATGCAGGGCTTGGACTCATGAACCGTGAGATCATGACCTGAGCCGAAATCAAGAGTCTCACTGCCTGAGCCATCGAGCTGCCCCCGGCCCCCGAATTCATTAACGCATAAGTGAAAATAACCAGAGTCCTCCTCACCACTGTCTCTCACTCTTCTTCCGCGGGCCATTTCTTTACCAATCTTTTGATGGCTCTTGTGCACCGGCCACTCTCAGACAAGTAAAAATCCTTCAGTCACTTTGTCATAGTAACAGCACTGTGTCCTATCTAAAACCTCCTCCTTGCCATCAGGCTGGAAGCATCTCCCATCCCATGTGAGGGTGGAGGGCACGTGGTACGATCTGGGATTCTCTTCTGTCTCCTCACAAGATTCTTCTCTTCCTTCCTCGCCTCCTTCCCTTCGGCCTCTGGCATCTGAAGGCCAGAACTGTGTGAGAGGAAGAAGTAGGGGAGAAGGTCTTCCTTCCTCCTTAATTCAGGAGTGCACAGTGGAGCAGGGTCTGGTGGCCACTTGGATAAGTGGGCGTGGCCTGCTGGCTGCTTCCAGCGCCTGGACGTGCCTGTTTGCCCACCCAGTTTCAGATTACTCCCCAGACCCTGTGCGTCCAGTGGCCTCCGTCCATCTGCCTTAGAATCACATCATCCTTCCAGACAGTCTTGTTGGACAAGATTCCACAGTCTGGTTGGACGGATAGGGTCACTTCTTTCTAAATGGCCCATATGAGAAACACAGATCTTTTTTTGTCACTCTGTGCCTTTCACACTTTTTTTTATGAGTTTATTTACTTATTTTGAGAGAGAGGGGGAGGGAAAGAAAGAGAGAGAATCCCAAACAGGCTCCGTGCTGTCAGAGCGGATCATGACCTGAACCTGAGCCAAAGTCAAGAGTAGGACGCTTCACCAACCGAGCCACCCAGGTGCCCCTGTGCCTTTCACACTTTCTAATACCCAACTTCAGGAGACAGACACCAGGCCCTCCGGATGGCTCTCTTAAAGCCTGCTGGCTCACAGGGTGTGCAGGATGCAGTGTGTCTGCTCTTCCATCACGGCAGCAGTGGAAGGGGAGAAGCCCAGCATGTGGAGACCTCTCCAAAGTCTCTCTCTTTTCACCTTCATCCCCTTTCTATCCTTAGGGTCCTCCTTCGCATGTACTGAGTCTAGCATCTTGCTTTGGAAATGTGGAGGCACCCGTCACTTACTGTCTTTAACCATCAGCTTTAGGAGAGAAGAGAAGCTAAGATAGAGTTCCCTTTCAACATCTCGTTGGTATCTTTATTGTGGGCATCTCTTCCTGGGCACTTGTTTCTAGAGTAAAATCGGAAATGTATTTTAACGTTCTTTCAAATTTAAACCTGTTATGAGTCATTTGTCAAAAGAAATGAATGAATTGGAGTTAAAAATGAGTTGTATATTTATTTTAACTTTTTTTTTAAGTAAAATCCCTGGGGGCACCTGGGTGGCTCAGTTAAGCGTCCGACTTCAGCTCAGGTCATGATCCCATGGTTTGTGAGTTTGTGCTGACAGCTCAGAGCCTGGAGCCTGCTTTGGATTCTGTGTCTCCTTCTCTCTCTGCCCCTCCCCTGTTTCTCTCTGTCTCTAAAATAAAATAAAATAAAATAAAATAATAAAATGTTAAAAAAATTTTAAATAAATAAATAAATCCCTGTTATTTATTTCCCTGGTTGATGTAGGTATGTTTGTAAAACTTAGTGATTGTAGAGTCTTTCCTTGGAAATACAAATAGAAGCTGTCTCTATTCAACCATTCTGCCTGTTACACCACGTACTCCCTAGTGTCATATGAAGATCACTTCTGACGTGTGAGCTAAGACAGCAAAGTTAAGTTCCATTTACCCTGGATTCTGGGTTGGTGAATTTAATGACCAACTAATAATCTTTTAAAATCTCAGTGGTTGTGTGATTGGTAAAACAGCCGTACACTTAAGAAAGCAACGAAGAGGATTTTTTTCCTCGGTGGAAATGCTTTGTCCATGTTACTGTTTAGCAATATGAAATCGTCGCCTCTTATCTGAAGCTTAATTGCAGATTTTTTTCACACCAGGTAGTAACTCTGATTGATTTGATTTAATAACCAAAAGACCTGGATCTTACCCTCTTCCTCTAAGTCAAAGAAACTGAAAGCCAGACAAAAATAAAAGCGTTCATCATTCTTTTTTTGTCACTGTTTTATTGAGCATATAGAAACACATCACAAATGTCTTTGAGAAACTGTCTTCGGAATTTATTTTACTAAACATTTCAAAGGAGAGTTTGCGTATTCCCTGAAGGTTCTATGCCATTATCACCATTGTATAGCTTTCATTTGGGTTCCTGCCTTTCCAGATACCATGTTGGTAATATGTGAACGCGAAGTTAATTTGGTTAAACCAACTATTGGTGTTAAGTCGATTTGGCAGTTCAATTATCTGGGAATGATTGCTGTGTGTCTGTCTCTGGTCCAGGGTCCTTGCACTGGGAATCAGCAGAGCTTGGCCCATAGCAGGCTGTGGGACGCGGTTGTGGGCTTCCTCCACGTGTTTGCCCACATGCAGATGAAGCTGTCTCAGGTAAATCCTCTGCCCCCATCCTACCTGGCAAGAGACTGTAGTCAGTGGCGTGCTCAACCTGCTTTCCTTTGTTTGAATACGATCTTTCTGAGATCACGTCTGTACGCATCATTTGCTCTATATGTAAAAAAATTTTTTCAATAGAATAATTTTATGCAAGCTGAGAATAGATGGAAGCCATTTTTCAAATTCAAGAACAAAAGAACAAAATATAAAGGAATTGAATATAATGGAGAAATAAAATAGTCCCCAAACACTGTATATTTTACATTCCTTCAGAGACTCACTTCTTGGTGGTTACTCACTAGAATTTTCCTCCTTCCTCCAGGTAATTGAAAAAGGATTTGTAATCTGTAAATCCCTTGTGAAAGAGAGACAGTTTCCTTGCTGAGCCATTAGCAAGCAGCTGTTCTCAACAGACTCATTAACAGGACATTTAACTTCATGAACATCAAAGAGAAAAAGTATCTAAGGACAAGCATGTAAAGAATAGACAGATTTTCCACCTGTGTTTTAATGTTAACTTGGGAGTGCATATTGGAAACATCAGCCTGTTATTTTCTCACTGCTGTATCTGGTTTATTCGAAGTTAAGAGATAACACGAATGGAAAAATTCTTAATATAAATCTTGAGTAAATGTGTCCCTTTGATGGGGTGAGCTTTGATGATCCATCCAGAGATCTGACATACCTGTCTGTCTGGGCGTGGGTATTTGCAGGTGTCAGGGGGAGGAAAGAATGATGGAGTTGAGGCCAGAAGACATTCGTGTGTCCCGTTAATACGTGCCAGCTCCCTTTCTAGTGAAGCGAAGATACTTGTGCTCACTCACTGACCCCCTCCACCACAGCCTACAAGCAGGACCATATTGTCAAAGATCAACAAAGCCAGGCACCGGTTAAAGGGATGAGGACAGGTTTTAATCAGTAATAACTATGACAGTAAGGAAAAGGGTCCAGCATGAACTGAGCTCTACTTGGATTTGTACAGAGGTGACTGGGTGTTTTAAAGGGAGGATGAGGGAACAGGCAGAGGATCAGTAGAGGCAGGAAGGGAGAAATCACAAAGGGTTGGTTGGTGTAGATGCAATTGGGCCAGGTGTGTCTGCAGGCTGGCAATTACCCTCACACAGAGAATGAGAGAGGAGACCCTGTCCCCAGGTGTCAGCCGGCACAGATAGGAGACTTTTTTTTTGGCAGCCTTGAGTTTTCCCAGGCAGGCTTTCTAAGGTGGGCTAGGATCATGCTAGGAATGCAGCCTTGAGCCAGTAGAAACTCAGTGTTTTGTTCACATCTTTATGGCTCAAGTTTGGAGACTAGTTGGGAAGAGGATTCAGAGAAAGAAGCCTGGCTAGAGTTTTGTCAACAGTTAGTTATTGATGACTTACTTCCACCAAATAAAGAAATAGCATGATTCTGTCACCTAATCATTTATGACATTTTAGTAAGTAAAGGAAACCAACAGGGACCATATTTATACACTCAGAAGAGAGTTCTCATTCGGGTGTATTTCCATCATTTTATTAATGTCTGGTGCTACCTAATAGTTGTTCAGTTTGTAGACCTAGCCAAGGGGACACTATGTAGAAAGAAAATCTCCTTCTTCCAGCCATAGAGAAATTTAGCCTTATATGTAGCAAAATCTAAATGATCAAAATGATACCTTGTGTAATTTTTTAAAAGGAAACAAAGCATAGTTTAAAAAGAAAATTTGATGATCCATAATGTTGTAAGGTCAAAATAAGTACATTCTGTATTGTTTGGACACAAGATATCTTTCTAAAAGAATTTTTCCATTGTAAAAAATCAAAGGCATACATAAAAAAAGAAAAAAAAACCCAGAAAACCTTAACCATAGAAATATCAAGGTGTTTAATATAACTGGTAAATAAGATATATTCTACACTATTCTTATAGGTGCTACCTGGGTACATTTTTGTTTGATTTATATAAAATAAATTTATGTCATATCACTGTTAAGCTTGTTTTTGCAGAATAAGTTAATTTTTACAAAACATACAGCATTTTTGTGTAATAAGTTAGGAGAAAGGAAAAACGAGTACAGTCTTCAAGTAAAACAAACCTGTCTAATGGGCAGAGGTGCCTGAGTCTTGCTGGCTCTGGAGAATCCACTGCTGCTTTCATCCTTCTGTGCTCTTGGTGGATTTGTTCACTGTCCTCACACATACTTTAATAAAGTGAGATAGAATCAGTAGTAAGTACTAATTTTGAATTGTATCTACTTGTAATAAGCTGCATATTTATGCTTGGCGTTTCTTTAGTTCTACAGTCTTGGAAGGTGTTTACAATTGGTAAAGCAGTTCTCTTTGTGAGAACAAGTATAATGTTCCCGCTACATAGTCTTCTCATATTATCTCAAATGCAATATATGTGTTATGTATCATACGTCATGTGTTGTATGTTATATGTTAATATAATAACATATGTTAATACCTTCAGGATTCCAGTCAAATCGAGCTACTAAAAGAATTAATGGATCTTCAGAAGGATATGGTGGTCATGTTGCTGTCCATGCTAGAAGGTAGTTTTGATTTATATCTTCAAGTTCCCATTAGCCTTTGATTTCAAGGATCAATATGTGCTCAGTTATGGAGTCAGCATACTGCAAAGCATAAAACATCAACACTGAGATATGACAGATACCTTGGATTTATTGCTGGCTTGATTACTGTTTCCTCCAGGTTAGTTTTTAAGAGGTATCATGCATATCTCAGTTTATATAGCTGGGGGGTAAAACCAGTGGTAACTTTTAGGGACACTTGTCATTTCCTAGTGATATCCTAAAGAACACACTCTCCAGACACATAGTATATATGAAGATGTTATTTGTCATGTCCATTGGTTTGTCATCAGTGGGCATTACAAGCATATGGATAAACCTCAGCTGTATAAAGCACTGCCTTGAGGTGGCTGCATGGTGACTCCCGTGGGTCCTTTGTGTCCCCAGGAGATGATAAGAGGACACCGCCCCCTACAGTGTCTCCTGGTGGCAGTCCTCTTCTCCCACGGCATGCCTATTTCAGCTCTCGTTCTCTCTCTCTTCTCTTTCCAACCTACCTTGCCTCTCTACCACAGGTCTCTTCTGCGTCAGGCAGTAAACGTGGTGCTTGAGAGCTTGGGTTCGAGTCCCCACTTTCCCACATGCTAGCAGTGTAACCTTTGCCCTGGTTCCATCTCTGTTTTCAAGTTGCTTCCTCTGTGAAATGGAGGTACCATCGACCGACGGGCGAAGTCGGTGAATTCACGTGGAAATGACCAAAGCTACCTTAAACATGTTTGCTGTTGCTACCTACCCTTTTTTCTTGCATCCCGCCTAATTTTTCTCTCCCTGTTTCTTAGCTGTGCTTTGCGTAACTACACTTTGATTAACTAAGAAAGGAGGGGTGTGCATTGTGCTAGGACTTCAAAGATGCCACATTTGCAAAAACCCTTTCGTGGCAGCCACTGCATACCCTCTGAGCATGGGACCCTCTTACCATGACTTCATATCAAATTTTAGTCTAGAAAATAGAAACGACACACGTAACTGCAGGAGCAGCTATGACTGCATCCATGACAACTTAAATTCACCCATTATAAATTTAAAAAAGTTTTTTTAATGTTTATTTTTGAGACAGAGAAAGACACAGAATGTGAGCGGGAGAAGGGTAGAGAGAGAGGCAGAAACAGAATCCAAAGCAGGCTCCGGGCTCTGAGCTGAGCCCGACATGGGGCTTGAACCCATTAACCCTGAGATCATGACCTGAGCCAAAGTCAGATGCTTAACTGACTGAGCCCCCCAGGTGCCTCAAATTCACCCATTTTAATATACCATCTACTCATTTAATCCTAGTACCAAGATTATGGCTTTGGTAGTATCATTACCACTATTTTGCAGGCGAGGAAGCGGAGGCACAGAGAGGGCTAAGAAATCTCCCACATTGCTCAGCTTCTAGATGGTAGAGCCTGGATTCCAACCTAACGGCGTGGCTCCTGAGCTCACGTTCTCAACCACGTTGTTTACTGCTGCACAAATGGACTCGGCAGGCCTCACCACGTGTCTCTTTTCTGCTGTCTGTCTTTATGTTACAGAGCACATTCTGTTCAAGGGATAAAAGCTTTCCGTGACTCTATAATTTAGGATAATATCTAATTTTCTCATGCTTCCATTGATCTTCCATTTTCCTACAATAAATATTCTTGACCATGAAGAAATGCAGGGATTTACATTGTAAGTCAGAAAGAGCATATAATTTGCTTTCAGAGGAACTATTTGATGTCCTGGCACTCACACTCAATAATCACATCACAACGGGCACATTCATTTAGCCTTGCTAAACCTCAGTTTCCTCACTAGTAAAATCAGAAGTAATAAAAAGTTTCTGCCTCACAGATGCATGAACATTAAATCAGGGTGTTGTCTATGAATAGTGGTTCTTCAGTCCTAAAATGCTGTCCAAACACTCAGTTTTATTATTAACGCAAAACCAGACGTCAGTGTCTGGCTTTAGGATATAAATGTTCCCCCATTTTCTCTATCCTAAAACATATTGCTTCCATGATCACATTGAGGGGAAGAAAAACGGCTTTTGTTCAAATCTCGATTTACTTGTGTTACTCTAACTACTTTAAATATGGCTTTGCATTCCATTTGATTTCTTTGCATTCATGGAATCACTCCTTGAAGTAGAGGTTACAAAAAACTATTCATCGTTTCCTGAGACTTCATGCAGTATATACAAGGAAGCGTCCTTGATTCAGATGTCATGGAAGGTTTCTGTGGTCATTTTCTCTCTAAACACTGGTTTTATCAGGAATGTTCATTCTGAACACTGGCCATTCTTTACCCTCAGGTAACGTTGTCAATGGAACCATTGGCAAACAGATGGTCGATATGCTTGTGGAATCTTCCAACAACGTGGAGATGATTCTCAAGTTTTTTGACATGTTCTTAAAACTAAAGGATTTGACCTCTTCCGACACATTTAAAGAATACGACCCCGACGGCAAGGGAGTCATTTCCAAGAGGGACTTCCATAAAGCCATGGAGAGCCATAAACACTACACGCAATCAGAAACCGAGTTTCTCCTGTCCTGTGCGGAGACGGACGAAAACGAAACCCTGGACTATGAAGAGTTCGTCAAAAGGTTTCATGAGCCCGCGAAGGACATCGGCTTCAACGTGGCCGTTCTTCTGACCAACCTTTCGGAGCACATGCCCAATGATACGCGACTGCAGACCTTCCTGGAGTTGGCAGAGAGCGTGCTGAATTACTTCCAGCCCTTTCTGGGCCGCATCGAGATCATGGGAAGTGCCAAACGCATCGAGAGGGTGTATTTTGAAATCAGTGAGTCCAGCCGAACCCAGTGGGAGAAGCCCCAGGTCAAGGAGTCCAAAAGGCAGTTCATATTTGATGTGGTCAACGAAGGGGGAGAAAAGGAAAAAATGGAACTTTTTGTCAACTTCTGTGAGGACACCATATTTGAAATGCAGCTGGCGGCGCAGATCTCAGAGTCCGATTTGAATGAGAGGTCAGCGAATAAAGAAGAAAGCGAGAGGGAGAAGCCGGAAGAGCAGGGGCCCAGAATGGGTTTCTTTTCCATCGTGACGGTCAAGTCTGCCCTCTTTGCTCTCAGGTATAACATCCTGACCCTCATGCGGATGCTCAGCCTGAAGAGCCTGAAGAAACAGATGAAAAAAGTGAAGAAGATGACCATGAAGGATATGGTCACGGCTGCCTTTTCGTCCTACTGGAGTATTTTCGTGAGCCTCCTGCACTTTGTGGCCAGCGTTTCCAGAGGCTTCTTCCGCATCATTTGCAGCCTGCTGCTGGGGGGGAGTCTAGTAGAAGGAGCGAAAAAGATCCGAGTCGCAGAGCTGTTGGCCAACATGCCAGACCCCACTCAGGATGAGGTGAGAGGGGATGGAGAGGAGGGGGACCGGAAGCCCATGGAAGCTGCCCTGCCCTCGGAAGATCTAACAGATCTAAAGGAACTGACTGAGGAAAGCGACCTTCTTTCGGACATATTTGGCTTGGATCTGAAGAGAGAAGGAGGACAGTACAAACTTATTCCTCATAATCCGAACGCTGGCCTCAGCGACCTAATGAGCAACCCAGTCCCCATCCCCGACGTGCAGGAAAAATTTCAGGTAATTGCCTCTCTGGACTTCAGTGGGCATGACACACGAACTCCACGTCGGTTTTTGTGCTGGTGTCTGAGTGGTGTTAAATGCGTGACTTGTGTTTCCAAGGGGAAATAGCTCTTGGTAGTCAAAGCTTGCCTTGTGATGATTCTTTGCAAATTACTAAATTATCTTAACTTGTTAAGCCGTAAGCTCAAGTCGTCACCCTAATGACAGTAGTCGGCTGGGCAGTCTTTCCAGCCACAGATGCTTTATGAGTCTTTACCAGATGCCGAAAGCCACTGCATACCGTAGAGCATTAAAGGGCATGGAAGGTGTGGTCACTGCTTTCAGTGTTTAAGTCACTGCCTTAAAGAGTTTATTAGGAAGATATGACCAACACTCATGAAGGAACTAGGAAATTATGAAGTGTTAAA
Organism: Paguma larvata; assembly: GCA_030068075.1. Classification (NCBI taxonomy): domain Eukaryota; kingdom Metazoa; phylum Chordata; class Mammalia; order Carnivora; family Viverridae; genus Paguma; species Paguma larvata. The sequence goes on along the minus strand of CM057837.1, from coordinate 10,465,680 downwards.
TGGTGCAGGCATTAGATAATAGAGGTCATGTACTTTGAGAAAACGGAAACATCACTTTGGTTTGGGGCAGCTCAGTGCAACTTAGAGAGGGGCACTTGAGTGTGCCTTGAGGGGTGAGTAAGCATCAAGTAGGTGGGTGAGGTAGAGAAGGTATTTCTTTTCTTTTTTTTCTTTCTCTTTTTGTGTGTGTGTGTGTGTGTGTGTTTATTTTTTTGTGAGAGACAGAGAGAGAGTGTGTGAGAGAGAGTGTGTGTGCAGGGGAGGGGTGGGGAGAGAAGGAGACACAGAATCCGAAGCAGGCTCCAGGCTCTGAGCTGTCAGCACAGAGCCAGACGTGGGGCTCGAACTCACAAACCAGGAGATAGTGACCTGAGCCGAAGTCAGCCGTTTAACCAACTGAGCCACCCAGATGCCCTGAGAAGGCATTTCTGATGTAAGAAAGGAAAGTGAGGAGGAGCCCAGCCAGTCTGTATTGCCGCTGGTGTGGGGGGTATGAGTGATAGAGGGGCAAGGATTTAGACCAGAATGAAGGGTGGGCCTGGCACTTTTATCTCTGTGAAGACAAGAGGGTATCCTTGGTAAGTTGTGATTTGCCATGGGGTCACGGAGATCCCTAAACTCACTCAGAGGTGATACGTAACCCTGCTTTTCTTCTCCCCTTTGACTCATTCAAGGAACAGAAGGCAAAAGAGGAAGAAAAGGAGGAGAAAGAAGAAAACAAATCTGAACCCGAAAAGGCCGAGTATGTGTAATTTCTCTATACGTGCCTTTGTTTCAGTAAGTCTCATTTACCCACACTCTTCCTCTCTTTGAGGGGCAGTCTCACGTGCTCCATAAGGAAGTCCGCCGTCCCCAAGGTGAGGTTGAGGGGAGGACCCCCCTACCCCCACCCGGAGCTTCCACTCCATCTCCTCCTCCTTGTCCCGTGAGGGTTCTGTTTGGGCATTTCTCTTTTGGCAGAAATGAGTCCAGCGATAACGTGGGCTGCTCCCCTCGGGTCACCCAGTGCTGCAGTTCTGTGCTTAAAACCAGGCGGGACTTCTGTCCTTCTGAGCCAGGGAGGAAATAAACACTCTGAATGCCATTGCCTAGAATCTTGGCAGCGACCGTCCCCCCTCCCCCCCTCCCCGCCCAAAGCGCAGCCCCCAGAGCCACATGCATAGTGACGAGCTTGTTAAAGACAAAGATCCACAGGGATCCTGATTCAGCATGTCTGGTGTGGGACCCAGAAATCTTCATTTTGACCCACACTCCTGCTGTGGGACCCAGTTGCATTTGCAGCAAGAAGAAAGAAAGAGCTGGGTTCAGGGCCATAAAAATGGGTCACTTCCTCATAACACTGGCTTTTTACCCAGTTTAAATAATGTCATAGGCACACTTTTTAAAAATTTTTTTAATGTTTATTCATTTTTGAGAGAGAGAGAGAGAGAGAGAGAGAGAGAGCACAATTTGGGGAGCAACAGAAAGAGGGAGAAACAGAATCCAAAGCAGGCTCCAAGCTCTGAGCTGTCAGCACAGAACCGACTTGGGGCTTGAACTCACGAAACATGAGATTATGACCCAAGGCGAAGTCAGAAGCTTATCCCACTAAGCCACCCAGGTGCCCCAGGCACACTTTAAAAAAAAAAATCAATGAAGTAAAATTTTAAGTACCTCTAAGTGCTACTATGCTCACGCAGCATTTTTACTTTTCTCCTCCGTTGTTATTTGCTTTGGCGTGTTTTCAGAGGCTCTTCCTTACAGGCAACTCTGTTTGTTGTCAAAGAAGCTTGCACAGTTGGGTCGGTTGTAAAAATGGCCACATAGATGATTTGTTATAGTGAAATGTAACAGCCCAACAGTCATTTCTGTGGCACTTCTTTCATGTTAAAAATAATGTTAGATACCTCTCATCCAGGTTAGGATTATGTATACGTGATGACATGTATATGTGTTTATATGACTACCGATAAATGTACTTTCATGAAGGATTGGTATTTTGCACCTAGAAGGGGTATACACATCAAACTTCAGTGCTTCTGATTCTCCTATTGTCTGCCAAATTGGTATGTTGGCATGCTTCATGCATGTGAACTGCCAAAGGCATCTGCCTCTGATTTTAAGTCCTAATGGCTGGTCACCGTTAAAACTGAACATTGAAATCACAATTTAAAAATAAGGTTGTTGGGAAGTCACAGCAAAAAAAAAAAAAAAAAAAGTCTTCATTGTCATTCTCTTTTCAGTTAAATGTTTTTATTGCACACTTGGAAGAGAATGTGGGATATAGAGCTATAAAGACACTTTGAGCCTGTAAGATGCCCTTTATTAATTTTTTAATTTATTGTCAAGTTAGTTACCATACAGTGTAGTCTTGGCTTCAGGAGGAGATTCCCATGATTCATCACTTACATACAACACGCAGTGTTCATCCCAACAAGTGCCCTCCTCAGTGCCCGTCCCCCACCACCCCTACTCTCTCAGCTTTCCACCCTCATCAACCCTCAGTTTGTTCTAGGTCTTCAAGAGTCTCTCTGGTTTGTCTCCCTGTCTATTTGTAACTTATGTTTCCTTCCCTTCCCCCATGGTCTTCTGGGAAGCTTCTCACATTCCACATATGAGTGAAATCATTTATCTTTCTCTAACTAATTTAGTTCACTTAGCGTAATATCCTCCAGTTCTGACCATATTGTTGCAAATGGCAAGATTTCATTGCATTCCCACCAACAGTGCAAGAGGGTTCCCCTTTCTCCACATCCTCGCCAACATCTCTTTGTTTCCTGAGTTGTTCATTTTAGCCACTCTGACTGGTGTGAGGTGGTTTCTCAGTGTGGTTTTGGTTTGTATTTTCCTGATGCTGACCAATGTTGAGCATCCCTTTAGATTTGAATGTCCCAGAATTATCCCTCTCTGGGAGCCTCTGATGGGCAAGAAATCCTAGCCCTCATTTGAAAATTCTGAGTATTATAATGCACTGAAAGAGAAACTAGTTTTCAGCAGTGGTGCCGTGATTTAAATATTCATTTGCATATTTCGGCACAAAACCTGGTCATCTCTCTAGCTCCTGGATGGCTTGTATTTCATTCATTTGTGTTCCTAGGGGAGAAGATGGAGAAAAGGAAGAAAAAGCCAAAGAAGACAAGGGTAAACAGAAGTTGAGGCAGCTCCACACGCACAGATACGGAGAGCCTGAAGTTCCCGAGTCGGCATTCTGGAAGAAAATCATCGCATATCAGCAGAAACTTCTGGTAAGATGTTTTACAGTGAATCTTGTTATTGATATATTGTGAGACGCTAATCATTCAGGCCCAGTAAACATTCATTGACTTTTCCTTGGACTGCAATCAAGGGACAAGTCAGCCCTGCAAGTATCTTTTATTTGCTCACCTGAGCGTTTATAGTTTATAATAAATGCTTTTGGTCCACTGCTCCCTGTCATCAAACCGTAACCTCCACCCACATCACCTTACCTGAAACCACCTAATTTAGTGACTGCCAGCACCATGCAACCAGCGTGTTCCCTTGAAGACTTTAGGGCAAGTTAATGAATCTACCCCAAAGCTCCACTCTGCAGGACACTGTGCCAGGGTCTGCGGACCATTAAAGCAAAAACATGCCTTTGAGGGTACAAGTAATTCACATTGCAGTCCAGAGCTGGATTAATAGATTTTTCTAGAATATCATCCTTTTATTAAAAATCTAGTTATGAAAGTAGTACTGCAATGAGTCAACTCACCATTGATACTAAGGTCTATTCAGAATTATTCTTAAAATAGAAACAAGTGAAAAAAATGAATGAAAAGAGAGAAGGCAGTTCTTTGTGTAGTATCCTATGAATTTTGCAGAAATGCTCCCCAAATTAATTAAACACATATTCCTGTTTGAAAAACAAAGAAAGAAGGTATAGTTCTGTATCTATATTCATATTCGTACAAGATGGAATTCTTAAAAATTTTAGTTAAAAGGCGTTTTTTATATATGTATGTATAAATATTATAATATATATACAAGTTTTTAAAGATGGGTGTGTACAATCAACCTCTAAAACGTACTGACCAATAATGTCAGACCTGGAAACAAAGACAAATGCTGCTCCTAATAAAACCATTTGAAAGTCAAAATCATATTTAGTGTTCTACAGCCTTTGAGAAATCAAAAGTTGACAAATATACTCTATTACCATGCCTACAAGGGACATGAATTGTCCTCAGTAATTAGGTATTCTCACTGCTTATGTAGAAATAAATATTACACAATTTTATATAATTCATGCGAATGTGTATTTTAATTAATAGTTTCAACTGTTTTCTTCAACTTTCTTGTATTTCCCCCACATTGTGTAGTAATATTAAATTATATTACAATATAATTATAATATAAACAATAATAAAATAAAAGTATATTAAATGTAAGTGTTTTGTAGATCACGCTGGCTAATCACTGACTACCGCCATGGCTGTAGGCGCAGTGTAGATAGTATTGGGCGTGAGGCTGAATGGGCCCCAGTAACCTGCGATAGCCCCAGTGGACTCCCGAAGACTCCGCTTCGCTACAGTGGTGTAAAGCAAGTCATCGAGGGTTATCTTCCATCTGTCTGCCACGTTCCCTTATCTCCGTGCCGTTCCTATTTTCCTGTTTCTCTTTCCTCTAGGACTTTCTCTCCTCACCAGTTTGCATGCACAAGGCTAGTCCTGGCCACATCGGGCCACCACAGGCCCCTTGTCCCTCAAGTGTTTGTGACCTCCCAGCTCAGATAAACAAGGTTACTAACTCAGCCTCCACGACCCAACTCCAGCCTTCCACGAGGACAACCAATGTGACAGAGCCGGTTTGGGTGTGGCAGCTTGCCTTCGTCCAATAAGCCATGGCGGTAAAGGCAGGGTCCTGTGTGGGAGATGACACCACCCAAATGGGGTGGGTACATGGAGACCAACAGTGGCATACGTTGGTCATCTTGACATGACCTGTTCTGCTAAAGCCCCTGGCATATCCACTTGGATACCTCATAGACCTCTCCCACTTAATATTAAAACAAATACTTGATATTTCCCCAAATATCCTTAAACTTACTTCTCCTCCTACTTTTTTCCAGCCAATAAATGTCACCAACCATTTACTGAGTTGCTCAGACCCCAAACTCCAGAAGTTACTACCATCCCCGAATCCTCTCTCTCTTTCCTGACTAAACTTTTCCTCACCACCTATCTAAAATAGCATCCCTGTTCCCTAAGCCCATAACCTGATGGGTTTTTCTTCATAGCATTTAGCATCCTCTGAAATTAGATTTTGTTTTGTTTTTAATCTGTGAATGTGTACCTCCTCCATGGCGGCACACATGTACTTTCTCACTGCCGCGTCTACAGCTCCAAGGACATTACTTGATGCTTAGTAGGCTCGCAAGAAGTAGTTTCGGGCAGATGAATGAATGCTTCCAATTGTCTGCACATGTCAATCTCTTCATTCAGTGACCTTTTAATCATTTTTTTTCCACCTTCAGAACTATTTTGCTCGCAACTTTTACAACATGAGAATGTTAGCCTTGTTTGTCGCGTTTGCAATCAATTTCATCTTGCTCTTTTATAAGGTACGTACATCTTCATCTTTCAATAACCAGTACGAAACCACAGATGGGTTGAATTGCATGCACGGATTTCACACATCCGCCAATGAGCACATCTAAACCTCTTTTAAAGTATGTTTGGATGAAAGGAGAAACCTAGCATCACCGATGGTCAAGTAAGGCAGGAATAGGCTTGTTCCTCCAAACTAAGTGGAAAATACCTCAGCTAAAGAGTGTTTAATGCAGTGGAGGGTTTACCCAGTGTCCCTAGCCTATTTTGGCTGCATATTCCCCTTGGCACCATATCTGGGTGTGGCATACCCTCATTACGTTAAATTCATTTGATACCTTAGAAAACAGCTTAGCTGTCTAATTTTTCTCCTGCATGCATCAGAATCCCTGTAACTCTTGCTTAGATTGGAAGGTGTTTTAAAGGGTGTGCTCATTATATGCCCATCAGCTTCTGAAAAGCTATCTTTTTTATTTTTAGCCTTTGCTTCTAGTCTTGTCATGGTGCATGAGCTTCCTATCTGGCTCTCTGCCGAGAAGCCTGGGTTTCCATTGTTTCTTGTGTACGCCGAGACCTTAGAGGGAGTGAACTGACTCTACTTTAAATGGTTTGAATCAGGTCTCCACTTCTTCTGTGGTTGAAGGAAAGGAGCTCCCCACTCGCAGTTCAAGTGGAAATGCCAAAGTCGGCAGCCTGGACAGCGGCTCACCGAGAATCATCGCGGTTCACTACGTCCTGGAGGAGAGCAGCGGCTATATGGAGCCCACGCTGCGGATCTTAGCTATTCTTCACACAGTCATTTCTTTCTTCTGCATCATTGGCTACTACTGCTTAAAAGTAAGATAGTAAGGCACGGAGGTACCTGTGTGTGTTTTTGTGTGCGCACGTCTTTTGCAGGTTGGACTTCTGGGAGAGCAGACTCTGAGATGCACAGAGATTATTAGGGAAAGGTCCATGAGTCAACACCTGTGGGGCAAGGAGAAGAAGCAGGGTAGAACAGAGGAAAAGTGGGGCTACAATTCAGGTACAACAGGGCACATGCACAAGCCTCCGTTCCTGATGCTGGGATGCCCCTGCAGGGCTGTCTTGGGCTGGGGCAATAAAGCCTGACCTTCAGAGCTCCATGTTGAGCAGTCATTGGCTGCAGGCTGTCCTGGGAAGGACATGTGATCCTGGGCTGACTCATTGTAGCTCCCCGTCACATACTGGTAGTTATTTACATACTGGCCAATTTCATCAAAACTTGACCCCATAGAAATAACCCACCATATCCCCTAGCAATGTTCCAGTGTATTAGAGTTATATAACACATGATATGGAACCTATGAGTCATTTTGACTGTCCTGTTTTTAGGTACCTACCTAATGCCATTGTTGGCAGAAAGGCTTCCTAATTTGTCACCCTTCATCCAGAAAATAATGCAGCTCTATCCCTAGAGCCCTACAAAGAGAATAATATAATTTGGTGAACAGAACTCAAGATGGTCTCTGAGTGCTCAGGGTTGCGCATTACGTTTGCAAACGTCTATTTTTTTGCGAGAGACCTTTTCATGGTAGTGCCTTTATTTCACTATCCCCTGCCTCGGATTGTAAAGCTTCTAGAAGACTTTTGAAAACCCAGAGCCCAGCGTGAAGGACTAGAATGTAAAATTTTCTTCAGAAATTCTTCTCCCTCCCTGCCTTTCCTTTGTTTTATTAAGAGGGGGCGGGGGAGGTATTCTTGGATTCTTCTAGAACGTCTGCCTCTTTTTCGCGTCTGTGCCTTCTGTAAAATCTGTCCATATAAAAGAGAATCAATATGTTCTGGAAACATTTTGGCTAGCTGACAAAGATTTTTGCTGATGCTGAAATTAAAATTTATTTCAAAATAGCATATGGGCATGCTGAGTGTGGAATAATTAAAGAGATTTCTCAAATAACACTGCACTTTTTAGAAGCATGCATTTTGGAACATTAGAACACTGCTGTCTTTTATTACATCAGTTCATGTTTCATATATATAAAGATAGTTAAATATATCATAATAAAAGATATAGTAAATCTTTTTCTCTTTAATGCAGAAAAGTGATTTCTTCAGTGCAATTATCTGTGAACTTCTGTGTGTTTAAAAACATATGATTATAAACAATATCTATGCTATCTTCTGTTTTCCCAAACCTCTAGATGTTTTTTTCTGCCTAAATATAACCAATTCATTTTCACTCAATTTTACCTTCCTGGAAGTAGCATGGGAAATATTTCTTTTTCCAAAAGCTGTTTTGTGAAGATAGTGACCACAGGAGATGCCAGTAAACCTAAACTAATTTTAACGTGTTTATTTATTCTTTTTTTCAAATGTAGGTCCCGTTGGTTATTTTTAAGCGAGAAAAGGAAGTAGCTCGGAAATTGGAATTTGATGGGCTTTATATTACTCAACAGCCTTCAGAAGATGATATTAAAGGCCAGTGGGATAGACTCGTAATCAACACACAGTGAGTACAGAAGTATATGAGACATTTCTGTGCTCAAAATTTCAAGACAAAAAAAAAAATACTTTGCTGGAGTTCCTGCAGATTTGTCAAAAGTTTAGCAGAGATGAATAATAGTTATATTTTCGGCCAAGAAAATCAAAAGACTAAGCGCTGTCAGCCTCTTAATGGATGCCATCCATTTTTTTCCCATCTGTGTTCCGAATTCCTTAATCAACAATGGCTCTGAGTCCATTTCCACAGCACCGATGGAACTTAACACCCATCACTCAATGTTCAGAGACGCGTGCAGCTAGAAGGACATACAGTGGAGGGTTATCTCATCAAAAAGCCCAGACGAGGCACAAATGATTCATTAAGGAAAGAGTTGTAGCATAAAGGCAAAAATACTGAATTTTGTACTTTCAGTGTATCTAAGTTGTAAACTTTCAGTAGTACCATCAAGCAGCCTAGCATAAAACTAGTGTGACATTATGACAAGTAAAATATAAGGCAGGGAAACAAATACTTTTTCTATACGTTAATTATTTACCCTTGTGAGATCAGGAACCAGACTACTAGCTGCTGTTCTAGGTATATCAGTCTATCACAGAAGTAGAATTTTCCACCACTCAAGGGATTAGTGATACAATATTTTTTGAGTAGTTTCTGCTACTCAAGTGTGAAATATCTTGTCATTGTGATCAGTTTTGCTTGTTCTTACAAAGTTAAAATTTCCAGTAAGCTCTGAGTTTTCAAATGGAAAAGAGGTGTTTGTGCATTATAAATGTTTACTCTAAATGCTCAATGTTTTATTCATCAACCCTAGCTGTTAATACTAAGTCAAACTCGGTCTAACCGTGTAAGTGAACTCTGTAGTAGTTAAGTTGCCACACTCCGTTTCCTTGAGGATACGTGGAAAAGAGATTTTTTTACTTCATAAGAAAAACAGTGACAGATTTTTAGATACTTTAATTTTTAAAGACAATTGACAGAGAAATGTATGTCATTTGACATGCTACAAATGACATGTATTGGCATGTAAATAAATATAACAAGGTACTTATTAATAAATTTGCTCATATGCTCCCCCATTAAAATATTAGCCCAGAGTCTTTTTGTGATTTGCATGTATATATTGATATATTAACACTTAAATAATATTTAATGTACCTCTGATAAAAGAAAAATTATGGGCTAAGATGGGACATAAATTCATTATAATGTGTATGAATGGAAGAATATATGTTTACATATTATTTTAAGTATTTTGTTTATTCCAAACAATATATTGTTATTTATCATTTTCGTAAATGATACTATTTTACTTCTATGTTTTTATATTTTTTTAGGTCATTTCCCAACAACTACTGGGACAAATTTGTTAAAAGAAAGGTAATACCCCTCAGAAGGACTGCATTCGCTCTCTATTTGTTTCCTAGAGTGCAGTTCGGGTTTGAATTTGATGTGGCGTGTATGAAGAATGAAATATGTATGAGATGTGCTTTATCTGTCTTTTAATGTCATTTCAAAGTGGCAATAGAGTGGACTATGGATTTCAAAAATCGCACGTAAAAAAACCCCATACTCTGCAGTTATAAAATGTATAATAAGCATTGCTTCCTTCACCTATCCTCTGACTCGGGTGAATAATCAGAGCTCAGTCGAATAGTAACAGGGATTGGTGAGAATTTTCTCCTAGCTTCTATGGGTCACCTCAGTGGGCTAACGACCATTTTCTGATAAGACCGGTGTAAATCACCAAGACTGGAATCCTGCCTTACCCAGTAGGAGGAAAGCCGTTGCATGAGAACAAAGGATTGGGTTTTGTTTATTTCACATGAACTTTAGACATCTGTTTACTTTCATAAAGTTTTATTCTTCTGATGCAGACCACGTCATAGCGTAGTAGCAAGAACACTGATAGGGCGTCAGTGATGAACAGTGACACCTAACTGCTCTGATTTTGAAAGTCAAGGATCTTCTCTGCTCTTCCCACCACCTAGGATTTTAATGTTAGATCTCTCTTTTTTTTTAATGCAATAATGCATGTACCAGTACTTGTATATCATGAAATACTATTGCTTTGTGTAAATGATAAAGCAATTTACAGAAAGCATTGCATTCTAGCTACTCTTTGAACCTTTCTAATTGGCACAAACTGACTCAACTTGCCTCCTTAATGGGGTCTAGCTCCAGCGGGTACTGTCTGGAGTAGCCAGAAATACTGGCCGGATAAAGTGGTCTGATTCCCTTTGTTTCTGTGGTACTCAGGATGACTGGCGACTAGCAGAGTTTTTCTTAGCGATCTGAGGGGAGGTAGAGGGCTTGCACCAAGAATTGAAATCAGGTACATGATGAAACACATTGACTTTTTTTTTTCCCTTCATAACAAGACTTTCTAGTTGAGAGAAGAGGTGTGTTTGTTGATTTTTATTCTGGTGCAAGAGTTTTGTCTCCTTGTGTGACCTGGAATTCTGAGTAGCATTGCCCTCCTGCCTATGAGAACATCTAAACTGGGCCAGAGCTTTGAAAGACTTATTTTTAAACAATTTTAAATAAGTGATTTGAACATCTTATTCTCATTAGTTATTTAATAAAGAAGAGGCTTTGAATTGTTCAAGCACAGGTTTCTCTGAAGGAAACTGCATATTCATATGCAAATAAACATGTTGTCATTGCAGGGGCGCCTGAGTGGCTCAGTCAGTTAAGCAAGCTTCTGATTTTGGCTCAGGTCATGATCTCTAGGTTTGTGGGATCCAGCCCCATGTCGGGCTCTGCTTGGCATTCTATGTCTCCCTCTCTTTTCACTCCTCCCCCTACTCTCACGCTCTCTTTTTCTCAAATAAATAAATTTAAAAAAAAAGAAAAAGAAAATAAATACATTGTAATTGCAGCTGGGACTCTTGGTGGCATTCCTACTATACTGAGTGTTGATTTGTCTCCTGGGAGTGAGGTGAGAACACAGCCCAGAGGGGACCCCCACATAGGCCACCCCAGCCCATTTTTAGCACCGTGAGAATAACACAGAACAGACCTTTGCAGACCTTTATGGTTAACGTTCATAGGTTTTGTTTTTTTTTTTAACTACCATTACTCTTTCATGTTTACATGTACCTTGATTGTTTACATTCAGAAAAGGCTGATTTTTATTTCCGCTAATCCCTTCTTCCTTCATCCAGTCTCTTCTTTCCATGGGGAATCCCCTTCCTCCTTTCCTTCTTGTGCTCAGTTCCTTCTCCTGCATCCCTGGTCCTCTGTTCTCCTATCCTCTTTTTGCCTTAGTGGCCCGTTCTCTCTCCTGCTTTCCTTTCTTTGCTTTTCCTGTTGTCTCCATTTTCATTGTGTGTGGGACTCTCGTGGAAGCTGTCAGCCAAGAGTGGTTGCATCACAGGACTGTGCATTCTGGGCTCAAGGGAGAGCTGCGGGCCCAAGTCTCAGCACAGGTCTGAAAACGGGACACATGGGCAAAGCCAGACAGATGTGATGGGGGGGGGCAGGAAGTGGAGGAGGTGGCTCAGCAGGGATTCTGATGGTGCAAAGGGATCTATGCAGGGATTGCCCTGAAGACTCGGGGAGGTGACAAGGTTCCAGGGATTACTAGGGGAGAGTTGAACAGTTGTAATCAAGACCCCAGAGAGGATGCCATCATGCGTGGCCAGCTCATGGCCAGTGATGGTCAGTGTAGATCTTTGCTGAGAGTCAGATCTTGCCTGATTGCTTTCTTGTTTCATCTCTCGCCAAAGTTCGCAAACTTGAACGTGTTATATATTCTTTCTTTTTTTTAATGCTTATTTATTTTGAGAGAAAGCATGAGCAGGGTAGGAGCAGAGAGAGGGAGAGAGAGAATCCCCAGCAGGCTTCAGGCTGTCAGCACAGAGCCCAACGAGGGGCTTGAACTCACGAACCATGAGATCATGACCAGAGCCAAAACTAAGAGTTGGATGCTCAACAGACTGGGCCACCCAGGTGCCCCAAGGGCGTGTTATGTTTTCTAAGACATAACTTCTTTATCTGCAGAATAGGATGCTAATAACATAGTATGACTTACATAGTGTGACGGTCCCATGAGGGAAAGCAAGTCAAATTTCTCACCATAATTCCTGATGCAAAGTATGAATTTGGTCCAGGTTACTTTCATTCAATTTTTTCCACTTCTTGACCTATTTCCTTGGCCCATCCTCTTCCTTTCGCATGCATCCCTCTCTTGACTAAGAAGTCTTGTTCCTCGGATGGGTGTTATGTGTAGTGCTGTAAGTGTGCTTTGACCTTAAGCATTGTGGTCACATAAAAAGAGCCAGAAATTAGATTTTTTAGTGAACATAAGACAAATATATAGTAAGTGTAAAAGTAATTAGATGTTTTTATGCACATGAGTACGAGGGGTTACTGAGTGGATGAGGCCAGTAAAATGCTTTCTTTCCTGTCCACCAGGTTATGGATAAGTACGGAGAGTTCTACGGCCGGGACAGAATCAGTGAGCTCCTCGGTATGGACAAAGCTGCTCTAGACTTCAGCGATGCCCGGGAAAAGAAGAAGCCAAAGAAAGACAGCTCCCTGTCGGCCGTGTGAGTGTGACTTAGGCTCTTTCCAATGGCTCTAGGCTGAAAGGAGAAGAAATTAACACAGTTCTGAACTTGCCAGGACCCCGATTTCCTTGCCCTCAGAGCCTGGGGAATAGAGATGAGGGAGACAGAAAATGGACCTAAGGGTCTACTTTTATACTTCTGGGTATTTTTGGGTGTGGAATGATTGGATTTTTTCCTATTAATTTTGGAAGGTGGCTTTTTTGTTATTTACATAAAGCAAACATTAAATAAATAAAGATGTATGTTCTTAACTTAATTTGCCTTTTCTATCTCTAAATGCCATTTAGGTCAATGTCAAACATATACAAAAGTACAATATTTGACTACCTTTTCTGATCCTCTCTGAAAAGAGGTTAATCTTATGTTTTGGAAGAGGGCTCTATGGAGCCCTTTTATTTAAAAAGTTCAAAGTTCATATTCTCTTATTATATAGTTATTGTGTTTTATTTGAATAGCAAAGACTTCACAAGCCAGAATTACTATGCTGTCATACCGTTACTCGTGAATTTAACTTTGAAATGAGGTGTTCCTGGGGCACTTGGGTGACCAAGTCGGTTAAGCATCCAACTTCGGTTCAGGTCATGATCTCATGGTTCATGGGTTTGAGCCACGCGCTGGGCTCTGTGCTGAGAGCTCAGAGCCTGGAACATGCTTTGGATTTTGTGTCTCCCTCTCTCTCTGCCCCTCCCCCACTCATGCTCTATCTCTCTCTCAAAAATAAACATATATTAAAAAAACTCTTTCTTTAATGAGGGGTTCCTGATATAGTGCTTTAATGGAATTATATGTTATAATACAACTAGAAAGATGTGAACCAGTTGAATTGAATTTTCCTGAGGTTGAATTTTACACACACACATACACACACACATATTTATATACATACATACACACACATATATATTGCAAATTTGATCAGCTGTAATTCTGGAATAAATGTAAAGCATACATGTTTTTAAAAATGTAATTTCTTATTGCAGTCACTTAACGATTTTAGAAGAAACATAACAATTACCTTCCCTTAAAAACATATCCACTTTTCTTGTAAATTTATGGTCTCAGTCAGTTATGGACATGACTACTTTGGAAATAGAGATACTTGCAGCTCAGAGGGCAGTATTATTTTGTGTCAGATAAATATATTAGCTAGCATTAAAAAAACCCTTTGGCTTTGCTATCTCATTGGCCATATTATTTTTATGTATCTGAAAACTTGTTAGAGCTACATGGTTTTTAAAAATAACGTCAACTCAGTTTAAAAGTAGTTCAATGGACAAATATATGATGGAAACTGTGAATTTAGGTCCAAAATATCACCTGGGTACTCTAAGAAAATCCATGTGGTACTTAAAGAGCATGTCACTGTATAGAAGATGAAACACCTTTCCAGTGCTTAGAAATAAGACCTTTATGTTAATATCATATAAAAACAAGGACCATAGAGTGCTGCTGAGCTTTCTACTAGTATTTTCAGATCTCTAACAAATGATGAAAATCAAATTGTTTTACTGAATTGAGTTCTTTCATGGTCATATTCACGACCCTAAAAAAAAAAGTCTGAAAAAAATAGAAGGAAAGTTTAGACTGTTTGTTTTGGAAACAAAAAGTGTTTTTTTTACTATGACCAAGTAATTTTATTTTTTATGTGTTTTCTTAAAATTTTTTTCAATGTTTACTTGTTTTTGAGAGAGAGAGACTGAGCATGAACTGGGTAAGGGGCAGAGAGAGAGGGAGACACAGAATCCAAAGCAGAATCTAGGCTCTAGGCTGTCAGCACAGACCCCAACTGATGCAGGGCTCAAACCCATGACCCGCGAGATCATGACCTAAGCCAAAGTTGGACACCTAACCAACTAAGCCACCCAGGTGCACCTGAACAAATAGTTTTAAATTAGTGGAATTTCCCACTATTCTGTGTAGGAGATCTTTGCTAGTTTGACCCCCTAGCAAAGTGCCAAGAAATTAATGTGGCATTAATCCCTTTAAATATGAAGGGGTACCTGGGTGGCTCAGTCATTTGAGTGTTCAACTCTTGCTTTCAGCTCAAGTCATGATCCCAGAGCTGTGGGATTGAGCCCCTCCTTGTATTCTGTGCTGGGTGTGGAGCCTGCTTGATATTTTCTCTCTTTCTCTCTCAAAAAAATAAAATAATAATTAAATAAATATAGATAATAAAATCAGAAGAATAAAGATCTAGTAAATAATGTCCATAACTTGGAAAAAGAGTTACCTATAGAGTTCCTTTATTTAAAATATTTACAAAGATCAAATTTTAAAACATTATCTGGTTTGTATATTAACATTGTCTTAATGTGAATGTTCAAATACGAGGATGATTCATCTCTATTTGTGCATGTTTTATTTGTCAATCAAATGTATAGGGCTTGCCAAACAAACAGGTGGCCAGATTACCTCCTGGGGATAGAATGGCTGCCAGGAGCCAGAAAACCTGATCTTCTTCATTTCTGTCTTTATGGGATAAGAGGAGGGGGTTGGATCTCAAAACCATCTAGCAAAAACTCTTTAGCTTCTGGCTTATAGTTTGCCCCTGAACCAAGCCCTGTGGTCAGGTGAATTCGTGCCCTGGTTGGCCTAGAGCAGCTATGGCCCATCCCTAGGGGTTGGGTCAGCCCCATCCAAACGGCAGCCCTGCCATGATTGGTGAGAGAAGAGTGTCCTACACCACCAGAAGGACATGCTGCTTCACGATGTTGACAGCAAACTTGTCACCCTCACGTTTGATAGGGATGAAAAATAATAAGAACCATTTTTTCAATAAAATAAGAAACTGCCACAGGACATTCAGTCATCCTGACAGAAACACTGATTTTGTTTTTGATTGCTTTCATGGAAAATAATCATGCTCTGTGCAAATTACCCGTTTATTCATTTCCCCCCCTATCTTTTGCTTTTTTAGTTTAAGATAAAATAGTCCTGGGGCGCCTGGATGGCTCGGTCAGGTTGAGCATCTGACTCTTCATTTTGGCTCAGGTCATGAACTCACAGTTTTGTGAGACTGAGCCCAAATGGGGCTCTGTATTGACAGCATAGAGCCTGCTTGAGATTCTCCCTCTCTCTCTGCCCCTCCTTCGCACACACTCTCTCTCAAAATAAATAAATATACTGAGAAAGAAGAAAGAAAAAATAGCCTCATATTGAAACCCGTTTTAAATATTTACAGAACTTATTAAAAATGTTCTTTAGTAATAGAATTGATTCTAGCTCAAAGATAACTTTATCCTTAAGCTAAAACTCCTAGGTAAATTAAAAAAGGTAGATTAAAACTTAACCTTTGGGGAAGAAGTCTCTAAGAAGGCCATTTTGATTAGCCATTACTGATCCTACCACTTAAAATTTAAGATTGACTTTCCTAAAAAAAAAAAGACTAAAGAAATAATCAAGAGTAAACATAGAATAAATATGGAGAAGCCCTTTTGAAAATAATACTGATATTCTATTGTCTTATATGCTATCATATCCATTACCTGGGATATTAGAAAGGCTAACGAAGTTATAATTTCTAGCACATAAATCAGTGGGCAACTCTGGAAACAATGAAAGTGACAAAGTATATTTTATATGTATATATTTAATCTACAAAGATCACCAGTATTTATGCTAAGATTTGTTCATCCAACACATTTATTGAGAGAGAGTCCATGTATGCTACAATGTGCTTGGTGTCAGAGAGTTCGCAGACTAGGGAGAAAGGCGTACATTTACATAGATACCTGCACCCCCACAACTACAAAACAACATGAGAAATAGTAATAAGTCTACAAGGTACTCTGGGAGTCAAGGGGAAAAGGTGAATGCCTTCTTGGGCAGAGATACTTTTTGAAAACAGAAGGAAACACAAGATGAAAAAGCCTTTTCACTGGCAAATTTAGTGGATTCACGAAGTGAATGTGGGTCCCTATGCAAGTTTTTAAGAGCCTGAGGAAAAATTATTCTGTCGGAATGCAATTACAAATGTATAATGAAAGTCGGTCGGAAAACTTCGGATGCACACATGTTGGTTAATATAGCATAGTTTCCAGAAATCGTTCTCACATAACAAGTGAATTTACTTTATATTTAATGTAGGATAAGAAAGCACTGATCTTAAATAATAGAAGTTGAAGACAGCGATGCTTTGCTTTGTTTTGTTTTCTAAGATCCCTGTAAAAACTAATCACAAAATTCTGGAACACATCATCCAACAACACCTAGGATGGAACTAATTACCTGAGACGGTTGCCATTTTCATGCCATGGAAAGCATGCCGGCAGGCTCTCGTGAACCTCCGAGTCTTTGCTTCACATGTGTAGCTACAAATCCTTCTTTTTGTGTCTTTCCAGGCTGAACTCTATCGATGTGAAGTATCAGATGTGGAAACTAGGAGTCGTCTTCACGGACAACGTAAGCCCGCCTCACTACCGCAAAGTACAGTGCGCTCTGATTAGACAAGTCTGTTGGGTTCCTGCAGGTGGATAGTCAGTGATTTATGGAACTCAATCAGATAGCAATTCATTTCATACTGACCATTATCTGAGAATGACCCACGGAAATATATGATTAATTAGCCCCCACCTCTCAATCCATTTCTTTCAATAGCTGAAAGATTAACATGAAAATATATTTATGCAAGAAAAAGAAACCGCGATGCAAATTCACATGTATTTTCATTTAGGTTTTAGTTGGGTAATGGCATACCTCAAAGTTTTCTAGATGTTAAACTGAAAGTTCTAAATAAATGAATTTTAAAAACATTAACTGTGATAAATTTAAGTTTCCCCCAAATTAAGTGCATTAAATTATTGTAGTGTTTGTTCTTGATTGATCCTTCTTTTCTCAAAGAGCCTAAGAGCCTATGAACTAATGTAGGGTCCAAGTCTGTGTCCAAATGTAATGAAAACAAATCACCCAGGACTAAGAGCCGTTGGCTGTCAGGGCAGATGGTCACATTTTACTACCCTGGCTTGCTCCCTAGCTTGACATTTTCTTAGAATTTTCAGTTTAAAAAAGCATTGCTATCCATTGTTTGTATACTCCCATGTGCCGTCCGTGGGAACTTGCTGGAGACAGTCATGAAACTCTACTGAATGGATCAACTACAAATGTTTGCTATCGAGTCCCATCTCATCTCCTCCTGCTGGTTCATAATCTCCTGCCATCCTCACACACCTCCTGCGAAGGGGAACTTATGAACAAACCCAAGGGCTTAGCCCGACGCTCCTCTGTTGTTGCTTCTATCTTGTCTCCCTGGGATATCTCATTTAGTCTCATAATCTCAGTCTAATTAGCAGTGACTTTTATAATGAACGGTAATTCTATTCTCCTCAACACCCGTGACACCCCCCAAATTCTCCTGCCTCGATCTCTACCCCTATTGTACCCAGTCATGGGCTTGGAACTCTGGGTCTTTTAGAGAACTCTCCAAAAGATCTCAAAATCAGGTCTTATAAGTATCTTTTACAGTTGTCAGCTGTTACTGTCTTCAGCGAATTTCTCTTCTAATAATGGAAGCAACTCTCTTGAATTAAAAGGAAACCACCTCATCTCTACCACTGGTGTTTTCCATTCAAGTAGCCTGGCCATCTTGGCTTCGGCCAGGTAAGGTCAATCGTCCTTGACCTCCTTATATGCCACAGTACTTATGTCGTGCAAGATACCTATCTTGCCATAGTTTTCTTGCCTCCAGAGAATTTGGATGTGGACAGACTTCTTCAGACTTCTTTCTGATATATTATTCATCTACCTGTAGTTTCATGGCTTCAGCCACTTCTCAACATGTCTTCAGTCTTCAACAGTGCAGTTCCAGTCTGAAACACAGCTAGGCTTACCAGATGAAGTACAAGGTTCCTACTTTAATTTAAATTACAGATAACTAGGGGCACCTGGGTGGCTCAGTCGGTTGAGCATCTGACTTCAGCTCAGATCACGATCTCACAGCTCATGAGTTCAAGCCCCACGTTGGGCTCTGTGCTGACAGCTCAGAGCCTGGAGCCTGCTTCAGATTCTGTGTTTCCCTCTCTCTCTCTCTGCCCCTCCTCCACTTCTGCTCTGTCTCACTCTCAAAAATAAATAAATAAATAATATTTATGTATTATATTTATATATAGGTATGTATACATACCTATATAGGTTTAGGTATTTTTATACCTATAATATAATATAGTATATACTTATATTACATATATAGGTATATATATATAATATACACTTATGTAATGTAATATACACTTATGTAAATATATATTTATATTTATATGTAAGTATATCCCAAATATTGCTTAGAACATACTTAATCTAAAAATTATTTATTCTTTAGCTGACGTTCAACCACAACTGGGCAGCCTGTGTTTTTATTTGTGAAATCTGACGTTCTAAGCACAGCACCTGTGTTGTCTTCACATGTAGCCTTCGCTCCCCTGATCACCTTAGTCTCCTTACTCATCTTGTGCCCACAAACTTGTGATTTTGCATTTCTTAATAGCCTATTGGATGTGTCAATCCAAATGTCCTGTGACAAATGTGTCTTCTCCTCACTCTTCCCCACTAAATGCAGTCCCCCTGTCCGCCATTTCCTCTTTCTGTTAGTATTTTTGTTCTTCTTGCTACCTACACCCAAATGACCAGCTTGGACTCCTTTTCCTTCTCCTTCTAATATATACATTCTATTATGTGGCTAACTGGATCCTTTTTCTGCCGTCTGTGATTCTCCCTTCTGCCCTGGCCAGTCGTGCTGACAGTCATGCCTGTCATAACCTCCCCTGTGGGAGTGTCCTAACATAACGGCTCTGCCACTTATATCTTCTTTAAGAAAGGAGCTTGCCCAGAGTGAGCTCACTTCCCTCATTTGTAAACTGGGGACTAAAACTGCCTGCTTGTCAGGAGTCTGGCTAGAATAAAATGAGAGACTGTATGTGCAAATATACGAGACAGTATTTTCATAAAATGCTGCTTTTCACATACCATTATTCCGTATGATGCTCCAGGGGCTCTCGTGCGCCTGCGGGATGGGCCCGTATCCATTAACTTGGCGTGAAGGCCTTCCAACCCCGCTGTACATTTCCAGCCTCTTCTTCTGAAACAGAAACTCGCTCTCAAACCAAACTGTCATTCCTCAGCACATTCTGTGTAGTCTTATCCCGGTGTCTATTTTCAAATTCTTTCTTCTTCCACCCAGTGCCAGACTGTAGCCCCAGACTTCCCATAAAGGCTTTATACCATCTCATCTGCCATCGTCTTGTTCTTGTTCTCTGCTAAAGCTTAAGATACATTTTAGTCAAAATGAAGATGTCCCCCCTTCCCAAAATAGGTAGCTCTTGACTCCAATGGCAAAACATCTCTTATGCCCAGGAGACCCTAATGCAGAAATTAGGCATGATCACAGTATCTGTTATTCTACTTTATTCATTCTCCTGCCCTCAAAAAGTATATACATTTATACAGCTACCTCTGTAAAGTGAATCCCTTACATTGATTATAAACAAGATTCCTACGGATAGTACCAGTTGTATCATTAGGTTTATTATAGCCTGACATTAAGTAGTACTTGCATTTTCTCCTAGACTTGTTTTGGCTCACATGAATTGAAATTCTTGGTTAATAAGATATCACACATAATCTCTTGTAACTAGTAGATCTCCACAAACACCGATTCAGGGAGTAAGTAAATGAAAAATGAAAGAGGGAGGGATCGTTGGTTGGTTCTTTGATTGACTGTAGAGCAGGGCTCTCAGTGGGGGAGATTTTGTCCTCCAAGTGGCGTTTGTCCAGAGATAATGTCCAGAGACATCTTTGATGGTCACAGCTGGAGAGGGGGCGCTACTGGCATCTGGTGAGTGGAGACCAGGGTCACTGCTGGCTACCCTACAGTGCATCAGACAGCCTCCGCAACAGAGAAGTATCTAGTCTAAACTCTCAGTAGTGCCTAGGTGAAAACACCTTGCTATGAGTATGAAGTCACTAAAATTCTCTCTATGGGAAGATACATAAGAACAGCCTCTCCGATATAAAGGAGAGAAAGACATTGAACCTCTGAGAACCAACCAAATAAAAATAAAATATATAAACTGATATAACTAATTCAAATTATATAAATGAATAGACTTAAGAGGATAAAGCAAACGAAGATTTTAATAGACTAAAATCAGAGTAGCTTTGGACAACAGTCACTCCTACTGTTTTCTGACGTGCTTCCTTCCTGTTTGTTTTCTCAGTCTTTCCTCTACCTGGCCTGGTATATGACTATGTCCGTTCTGGGACACTACAACAACTTTTTTTTTGCTGCTCATCTTCTTGACATTGCTATGGGATTCAAGACACTAAGAACCATCTTGTCATCGGTAACTCACAATGGCAAGCAGGTAAAAGTTGATATATATATATATATATATGTTTTTTACTCCCTGAAAAAGCCAAAAAAACAACAGATACACCAACAAAAATAAAACCCTACCTCCAATGGCAACGTACAGTTTTAAAGATTTTTGTGAATGGAGGATATGCACTTTATCTTTTACAAACCACGAGGAATATTGGTTGAAGAGTCCCCTACACCTACATTCAAGTCTTGGCTGGACTGATTCACTACGTGACCTTGGATAACTGATTTCACATTTTTAAATCTCAACTCATTGTGTAAAATGAACACGATAAAAGTACCTACCTTTTCGAGTTTCTGAGAAAATTAAATAAGAACATAAATGCAGAGATGTTAGCACAGGCCCTGGCACATATAAAGCACCTGAGAAAACAGTTAATTTTTTTACTAATATGATATTTACTCCATTTGATACCAGAGGGAACCGAAGTGTGTTGCAGAGTCCTGATGCACTCGTTATAATAGCAGTAAAGCATGGGATGCCGCATTCTTAATTTAATGTGATATTTTAAAAAGGGAATATCACGTGGTCTTTTCTGCACTTTTAAATTGGACAGAAAGAATCATAATGTTTCATACTTGACAAGGTCATACTCTGAGGACTTACATACTGGCTTCGTTCCAGACAATCAATTTATGTTTTAATGGAACCCAGTTGTAATGTGAAAACTTTCATTATTCATAAACGTATTATAGAAGCATGTATTTATTGATTCATTCTCTATCACCTGTCTACTGGGAGGTAACACATAAGGTACTCTGGTTTAACAGAGTCCTTCTTTTCCAGAATTTTATCATTCAGCATATTTTTAAATCCATGCCCCTCCAAAACACATGAAGCATGTCCATAGTCAAATTCATATGATTCACAGTTAAATTATCATGATTTTTAGTTTCCTCAATTCCAGCACATTGTTCTTTTATATGTCACTTTATTTTCTGAATGTGACTATGACAGCAGCAAAAAGTATTTATTTGTAGTATTGAGCTCCTAATATATTTAAAAAACTGGAGATTCTGAACCTCTTGTGTATTTTCACGCAAACAGTTTGGCATTACTTTCAGTTCACGTCTAAAATTTTGTTGGGATTATTCCTTTTCTTCTTGAGATACCAATTTTTCATTTGCAGAAATATAGAGAGCTTAATAGTCCTTATGATAAAATATGCGGAAATTTACAGTGGCATGGTACTTAGTTTATGGAAGTGAGTTAAGCCCTCTCTTCAGATAGCATGTTTTCTCCAGATAATTATAAATTATTTTTGAGGACTTAATATATGCTACCATGGTCAAGAACATAGGAATTCATTGTAATCATAGGAGGCAGACATAAAAATGATGTATTTTAGTGTGTTTAGATTTTCTGTGATATAACCAGAAATATATTTGACCAACTCGGTGAAAGTCATATTTCCAGCACATACATAGTGTGATCAATTTGGATGTGAAAATCAGAGTTTATTCATATTCCAGCTGTAGTATGTATTTATTAACCAATTAAGTAGCCAAGTTTTCCATAAAATAGTCTGACTACTTGATAAAATAAAGAGAATGTGAAAATAAATTTCTCCGCTGGGGGGTAAGAAAGGTATGGTGTGAGGTATGGATCTCATTACTTTCTGGTCAATAAATCCAGGTATGTACTCACAGGATGTTTCCCTCCCACACTGAGTCAGAGATGCCAGTCATATATGCCTTGCATTCCTAATTCATGTTCTATGTCACATTGCTTTCCAGCTTGTATTAACCGTCGGCTTGCTAGCTGTTGTTGTGTACCTATATACTGTTGTGGCATTCAATTTTTTCCGAAAATTCTACAATAAAAGTGAAGATGGTGACACACCAGATATGAAATGTGATGATATGCTCACGGTAAGTTCATACCCTTTGATCTCCTATGAATGAAAAATTCTCCTGCTTCTTCAACATGAGTGGTTGGATAGTTATTCTTTAACCATGCAAAATAGAAAATAGTGTACTCAGTAAAAAGTTGCATGGCTCTTTAAAGAATCAATGGTTTCCATTCTTTTGTGGAACATAAAGGACCATCTCTGCCATTTTTATACATTTGGTGTAGCAGCCTGATAATCAGTAGATTTTTTGCATAAAGAATTTAGAACTGGAAGGATTAATATAAACACTTTGGCTGAATTGGTTCATAGATTCCAGGACAGCAGGTAAAATTATTTCCTTGGAGAATATTTTGAAGCCTTAGTTATTTGTTTACTTTAATGATATTAACTGACATCACTGAAGTCCAAAAATGTATCTCTTACTAGAACTCTTAGTTTTTGCTGAAATATTCAGTATCATGGCTTAAATTACCTTTTTAGTCTTGGTTTTAAGAGCAATGGATGTTAAGGCTTTCATAGCGCTCTATCCCTGATCCATAACCCACCTCTCTGATATTGGCGAATGAGAAGTTATTACAGGTGAGATCTTAGATGGGAAATATGTACCTCTACCTGAAAGATGAATTCTTCAATGAGCACCAAATCAAAATACCCACATAGTTGGGGTTTGTGGTGTAAGAGACCAACAGAGTGATAGTAAAATTACTCTAGAAAAAATAAACATCCCAAAAGAGTAATGAGGGAAACTACTGATATTATAAAAACTAACATGGTAGGCTTTGTACTAGAGAATGATACATTTGTGAGACAGAATAGAGAGTCTAGAAATACATCCAGATACACTTGGAAATTTAAAGTATTATAAAACATGGCTTTTGAAATCATGAAATAAAAAAGAATTCAATAATTCTTGATATGGTTTTGGGGAAATTTTGACAAAAATTGATACCAACCTAGTTCTTTAAATCAAAATAAATTCTGAGTGGAACACCTATTTTAATGCAAAAAGAAAAGAATAAATGATAGAAAAGATTTTGACTTTCAAAATAATAATAACAATTTTTAAATGGGGGAAGGTCTTTCTGAGTCTGTCATAAAACCAAAGATGCATGAGGTCCTAAAGAATTACTTTAAAAAGGAACACTTATAAGGAGAATCTTAAAGGCAAATGAAAAACTGGGAAAAATATATTCAACACTGTAGCATAGGGCCAGAGTTCTTAATGTACTAAGTCTTTATCACATCACTAGGAAATAAACAAGCCAATAGGAAAAGGAACAAACCGTATCTAGACAACTCAGTAAAATTCAGTCGGCTCACCCTCTATTATAATTAAAGAAATGCAAATCAAAACAGTCAACTGCCGCTTCTTATCCATCAGGTTTGCTCATACCTACAGTAGTTGAATTGAGGGAAAAACTGACACTTTCATGAACACTTGTTGGGAATTCAAATTAATGCAACGATTTTAGAGAAATTTTGCAACATCTATCGTATTTTTCATTTGACTTGTCAGTTCCACTGCTCGTATTGATTTAACTGTTTGTTTATAAATATGCCGTATGTTTAAGGGTACTTGCTACTATTACAAATTGGAAATGAGCTAAATTATATCAATAGCGTCCCAGTGAAATCAACTATGGCAAATCCATTTAATGGAAACGTAGGTAGCTGTTTAAAAATAAGACAAATCTGCACATGCTGATATAGAAGTAGAGATTACATTTAAGTGGGGAGGGGGGAGGCAAGATCTTGAACAGTGTTATGATGAGATCCTGATTGTCTACCGACACACACACGGCGCACACACACACACACACATGCTAGAATGTACGTATTAGATATGATAGATCTAATGGATGGATACAGTGCTTCTGGGAAGATGCATAGGAAACTGTTAACAAGGGTTCCTACAGGGAGTAGGACTACAGATTAGGGAGAGAAGAAACTTCCATGGTAGGAGACTGGTCACTGGTAGCAATATCCACCAGTCACTAAGATATGACACGTTACCACCAGTAAGGAAGTTACTTTAGACATCCTTCATTTCTTCTTGTGGGAACTGCCTTTAATACCCACCTTGCCTCTCTACCCGGTGACCTTGAAGACTTGGGGTAGCAGCTGGCCAGAGGCAGGGAGGGGAACCGATGTCTGGAGCAGTCTACAAGGCACAAAAAAAGTCAGTAGGTACTAACAGCAGACAGTTGTGACTCCAGGGAGATTCATTTCTATTCTAGGAGCACCCCAGCCCCCACCATGGTTCTACATCTCAAAGTCCACCCCTGTGCGATCAGAAAGTTTAGGGAGGTGATTCACTGCCAGAGGGTATGGTGCTCTGTGAATCGCTGAAGATTGTTGGAAAGTCAGGATGACTTCAGATAGTGCTATTGATTGGCTTGTGTTAGGCAGTGGGAATGGTGTGGCTTCAGTTGCCCCCATCCTACCACAATAAGAGCCTTGCAACATCCAGGTGTCTCCTTCTAGTGTCATGAGTCATATTTGACCCTATTCAATTATCCTGATAGTATCTTTGGACAACTACATTTCGAATATGATTCTTAGTATGAGTTTCCAATGCTGTTATCAGTTTTGCCAACGAACTTATTATGAGAAGAATCCAGGCATGGTTTGAGCAACAGGTGTGTTAGGAAGACAGTGAACTTCCTTTACCTAGTTGACATTACCTAGTTGCATGGGGTGTGGACGGAGAAGGTAGAGAAGTTTGTTTCACTTTAGGGTGAGGAAATAAGGCCTCTTGATGTTTTCAACTGTGGCCTTGGGACTGAACCAGAGCCTGGTTTTTGTTCAGTTTAAGGGATTTCTGCCCTTACCAGTGAGACTACCTGCAATCAGGTCTGATCTGGGTATTTCTATCTCTACATATAACAATAAGCTTTGTATCTTGCCTTTGGCTGGGGTGAGGTTGGGAGTCAGGGGCATCATAAGGGTGTATCTTAGATGTTTCTTCTCACAAAAGAGAAAACTCAGTTGCAAGACACAAACAACATCTCAGCTCCCATACTGCTGCCAAGCAGATCAGCCACACAGGAGTCTGTGTGGTTCTGCACATGCTTGTATCCAGCTGATTGTTCTTAAAAACTATCACACCAGCAGCCATATTACCTAGATTTACCTTACAAGAGTTGGTCTCAAAACTCGTTTTAATTTACCTCGTAGTAATACTGTGCGGCAAGGTTTGAACAAGCCAACAACATTTAAAATGTAACTGCTCACTTGTAGTAGTGCTCATTAAAAGTCAAGGCTTAGCAAAACCAAGCAGCTGGCAAGACAGAAGTATGGAGTAGGAGGTGGTCACATTTAATTTCTCCCATGTACCTCTCAAAAGAGAGTCTTTTCTTGACGTCCATCTCTAGCACTCAGTCTTCACGGCGTGAAGTGGAGGATTGTTTGCTGGAGATAGGTTTTCCTCACTCATGCCCTGTTTTCTCGGCAACATCCTGAGTTTCCTGTGCCTTCGTTGCTTCTGGTAGTTTCCTGGGATATGTAGAACATTTTAGGTTTTCTCAGGGATGTGGTTCACCTGCCAGTGTTTTTCATGCTAAACAGCAGGTGGCGCTGTAGCTACAATTTTACAGACTCCGTGATGCTTCACACCTGCCTGCCTTCTTTGCTTCCTTCCTTCCTTCCTTCCTTCTTTCCTTCCTTCCTTCCTTCCTTCCTTCCTTCCTTCCTTCCTTCCTTCCTTCCTTCCTTCCTTCCTTCCCTTCCTTCCTTCCTTCCTTCCTTCCTTCCTTCCTTCCTTCCTTCCTTCCTTCCTTCCTCCCTTCCTCCCTCCCTCCCTCCCTTCCTTCCCTTTTCTTCCTTCCTTCCTTCCTTCCTTCCCCTCCCCTCCCCTCCCCTCCCTTCCCCTCCCCTCCTTTCCTTATGTATTTATTTAGGATCATGGTGTTTTAAGCCTGAGAATATAATTAAACTATCAGCATCCTGAGGGAATTTGAACCTCTTGTCCAAGAATGTAAGAAGAGAAAGTGAAAAATAATCCAAAGTTTCAAAGGACCCGGGCAAAAAGATGATTGGAGCTAACTAGCCACGGAGACTGACTTGGCCTATAAAGACATTCATCTCAGAAAGGGCGGTGCTTTCACCAGAATTCACCAGGGCAGCCCTTTATGAACCACAGCTCCATGAGGCCACCCTCAGACCCCCTGAGTCAGAAACTGGGACAGGTGTCCAGACCTGTCGTGGATTTTAGAAAAAACTTCCCAGGTGGTTGAGAGAATGAGTTACTCGTAGAGAAGTAACCAACTTAGGGGATTGTTCTCAATCACTTATTTGCCTCTACTCTCCCAACAAGTAATCTCTGTCTGTCTCTGTCTCTGTCTTTCTCTCTCCATTTCTATTTCTCCCTCTATTTTTTTTTCTTTTGGGTCAGGGTAAAGATCTCATAAATATCTTCACCGTGTCACCAGAAACTGTCCTTCCTCAGTATTTCCTAAAGCTGTCATAAACAGTGATTAACTCCAGAATGAGTCAATTCAGGAGATGAGTGAGTGGGGGAGAAACCATAGAATATTACATTTTGAGAATTACCAACTGCGTATTCCCAGTGTTGGCAGCACTGGGCACCTTCCTTCCTCATGACTCAGATTCTCTGAACAAAGGGTTCATCTCCCGGAACTACTGCTTTTCATTCTCCAACTCTGACATTCAGGTTTAAGGTGATTCTGTGAAAAAGAAGGTGAATGGGAGATTTTCCACTTTCAGGAGCCTGACAGCCCTATATAGGTGGACGTTCACCAATCTACCTCATATTCCAGCCATCCTCCTGCTATTTCTGGGGATAACCAGGTAGTGTAGATTAAGGTTGGGAAAATCAATATCAAAACCCCAAAGGTGAACTGTGCCTTTTATACTTTTAAAATTTGGTATCTTATTAAGCGTAAATAATCAAATCCATAAGACTGCCTGTCTTTTCAGCATGGACATAAGTCTATTACTGAAATATGGTAGAATCCCTTTTTTCAACATCAGAGCTTTCACAGAATGAAGGTGAGCAGAGAGGCATGGATGTTACTAAATGACTGACAGGAGACCTGAGAAATAGAAGACATCTACTTTGGCAATTTAGCCTCATTCCACAGTCATGTTTTCAACTGTGCATGTCTAGGAACTAAACATTCTCTTGAGGACAGACTCACATTAACAAGGCTCCTAAGAGTCAGATGTAAGAGTCATAATACCAACATCCTACTTGTTAAGAGTTAAGAGTTCATGCCACAAGTCAACACATTCTCTTCCCTATAAAAAATCTGTATGGGCACCTTGGTGTCTCCATCGGTTAAGTGTCTGACTTCAGCTCATGATATCATGATACATGAGTTCAAGCTCTGTGTTGGGCTCCATGCTGACAGCTCAGAACCTGGAGCCTGCTTCAGATTTTCTGTCTCCCTCTCTCTCTGCCCCTCCCCTGCTTGTGCTCTCTCTCCTCTCTCTCTCTCTCTCTCTCAAAAATAAACAAACAGTATAATTAAAAAAAAACCCTATGTTGGAAACCAAATTATAATCCAACAAAAATCTTGGTCAGCAAGAGTTAGCAAAAGGAAGTGACTAGATGATTTTGGTCTCCTACATGTCAAACAAGCACGACTTAGAGAGCTAGGACATTCTGGAACCTGGAATCACTGCAGTGATACACTGTTGGCCCACTATGGGTGTGTATGAGTGTGAGAAGCCAAAGGGTCAGAATTGGATTTGGGGAAGTGCCTGACCAGAGCCAGGTAGATTGTCCAAATCGAGTCCCCAGTCCAGAGAGAGGATGGCAAACAAAGCTAAGTATGGTGAGCCAGGGAAGGACGGCCTGTGTTGGTTTGCTATGTAAAGAGTAGGCAGCTGCAATAGGAACGCTGTCCAGGGGCACCTGGCTGGCTCAGTCGGTTAAGTGGCCGCCTCTTGGTTTCAGTTCAGGTCACGATTTCATGGGTTCGAGCCCCACGTGGGGCTCTGCACTGATGGTGTGGACCCTTCTTGGGATTCTCTCTCCCTCTCTCTGCCCCTTCTCCACTCATGCTGTCTCTC
Source organism: Paguma larvata (assembly GCA_030068075.1). Lineage (NCBI taxonomy): Eukaryota > Metazoa > Chordata > Mammalia > Carnivora > Viverridae > Paguma > Paguma larvata. The sequence continues at coordinate 10,436,839 of CM057837.1, read as the reverse complement.
TCTCTCTCCTCTGTCTCAAAATAAATAAATAAAAACCTTTAAAGAAAACTTAAAAGATGAAAAAAAGAGCGCTATCCATTTCCTGTGGCCACAACTAAGTACATATGAAGACAGATTTGGAGAAAACCATATAATTACAATCTTTTCTTATAGCAATAAGAAATGTGTATGGTAAAAATAATTCTAGCAGTATGCAAGAGTATACAGTGAAAATAAAAGTTTTCCCACAGATCCACCATTAAGAGTTTCAAACGCTATTTTAGACACACAGAGTTCTAGGAAATTAAAGCACTGTCCTGAGAGATAGTTTTTTAAGTGCCTATATTCAAAATTTTACTTCCAGAGTTCGATTCCATAGTGGGTACCAGGAGTCTCCAGTATTTATACCTCTGGGAGATCCGTATGCATAGTTAGGTTTAGGCACCATCAGGCTGTCTTTACAGAATGACTTTCCTGGGACACCTGGGTGATTCAGTCGGTTAAGCATCCAACTTTTTCTCAGGTCAGGATTTCATGGTTTGTGAGTTTGAGCCCCATGTTGGGCTCTGTGCTGACAGCTCAGAGCCCGGAGCCTGCTTCGGATTCTATGTCTCCCTCTCTGTCTGCCCCTCCCTTGCTCACGCTCTGTCTGTCTGTCTGTCTCTCTCTCTCTCAAATAAATAAACCTTCAAAAAAAATAGGATGGCTTTTCTGGCCTCTCTCTGCAAGAGAGACCCCTTACCTGAGCCCCAGAAGAGTTCTTGGGTATACAGTGGCAGAGCCGCCTTCCGATCCTCTTTGTTCGCTGTGTGCCAGACTGACAAACCTCCTTCCTGAGTGACCTGATCCTTATTTAATTCTGATCACTAAATTCCAGGCATCTGGTCCAGGACACTTTCTGTGTGCTGCATCTATCACTGTATTAGCTGTTGAACTATGAACATTTTGGTGTCACCTTGCTGCCTGCCTTTTGTGGGGTAATCTGAGAATTTGAGGTTGATGGGCTGAGACAGCGAAGTCTTGATCAGTCGTGACTTTGCACTCCTCATTCACGCCTCCCAGTGAAGGGACATTATTGTCAGCACATAATGTCACGTACTGGACATTATTTTAGGCCCTGATAATAGAGTAGTAACCAAATTCTTCTTGTAATGAAGCCAGTTCTAGTGCAGTGAGAGAGTTCACAAAGCATCAAGAATAGGTAAGTGGTAGATACAGATATGTAATTCAGGAAAGAGACCCAAGGTGTAAACAAAAAAAATTTAAGCCATTGGCACAGAGATGGTACTTAACTGTGAAAGTGGGAACATTCCACTGGGAAGAACTGGCCAAGAGGGCCGAGAAAGGATGGCCAGGAATGTAGAAGAAGAAGACCAGGAGATTGTGATATCTCCCCAGGTGAAGACACTGTTTCAAGGCCTTTGCCCCTTTCGTTACGGCAAATGGCGGGTGAATGTGTTTTGCACTGATGGATGAAATCAGTTGGGAAAAACAGTGTGTCTGGAACAGTCTAAGAAGGCCTCGTGGAGGAAGGATTGTTACTTGAAGGTGAAGAGGAACGGGATAAGAATGGGAAATAATTGTTTAAGACGGGGAGGATGTGCAAGCCAAGATCTAGAATCAGGAGTAGTTTATCTGACGGGCGTGGGTAGAGTGGAGGGTAGTACTTGGGAGCAGTAACCCATCAGCGGAGAGGGATGAAGTGTTCCTAACTCTGAGGCCCCGGCCTGGACAGTCTGAGCTTATCCAGATAAAACACTGATGCTTTAAGCCATTGGCTCTCAACTATTGTGATTTTGCCCTCCCGGGGACACTGGGCAATGCCTGCAGATGTTTTTGGTTATCTATGGGATGAGGTGCTATTGGCATTGAGTAGGCAGAGGCCAGGAGTCCTTCTACAACATCCTACAGTGCACAGACAGATCCCACACAAAGAATGATCTGACCCTAAATGTCAGTAGTAATGGGGCTAAGAAACCCCGCCCTCTTCTACAGCAGGCACTTGGAGCTCTACTTCTTATTGGTTGCTTTAATGTTTCCGGTTCTAAACAATGAGTTCTTACTTCCTCCTTTCCTTTCCCCTGTCTTTCTTCTCTCTTCTACACATTAGAGTAGAAAAATTTCAGTATCATATTCCATACATGACAGATGAGGGGGTGGTGTTGTCGAGTTCAATTTTTTTCTAGCTTAATTTCCAAGATCCCATCTTATTATGTATTGAGATTTTCCTTCCTCTTCCCTATGTCTGTTATGATAAAAGAAAAAAAAAGGAGTAGTGTGGTTAAACATAGCTTTGTGGGCCTTAATGTGATCTCAATGGGATTACCTTATGCCAGATGCTTGTGAGGTATTTTTCATCCTCTGCAAAGTTTGACAGAAGGTGCTAAGCAGAGTGTACAGTGTTGAGTTTTGTCTAAGACAGCAGAGTGCAAGAGCCAAGTGTTTGTATCACAATCACAAGTATTGAAACCAAAAGAGGCAATGTAGAATGCAGAGATTGTCAGTTTCCCGAGGGAGGATCGGCAACTCGAGAGAGAACCTTAGCTTTGTTAAATATGCAGAAGAGCAGCGTTCTCCACGAAGTGACCGTGGCTCTCTTTTCCAGTGCTATATGTTCCACATGTATGTCGGGGTGCGTGCTGGAGGGGGCATCGGCGATGAAATCGAAGACCCAGCAGGCGACGAGTATGAGATCTATCGAATCATCTTTGATATCACCTTCTTCTTCTTCGTGATTGTCATTCTCTTGGCCATAATACAAGGTAAGCACCATTCTTCCTGAAGCTCAGGAGGATCAAAGATTTGAGCCACTTACTGTTCAAGTTAACATGTGAGGTTGGGTAAGAATGTCAGGTGCTTTCTCGAAAAGCCAAGTAGAACTTTGCCTTTCAGTATTTCTTCATTCGAAATCTATTGGCGGGAGGGGAAGAATCATTGCTATAAGGGAAGTTGGATACTGATTTCTTTGGACTCTTTTACCATTACCTAACGGTTGAACTATGCTTTCTTCGGTGTGACTTTCTTCCCTGCCACTTACTAACTTTACAGTGTTGGGTGGGTGAGCCTTTTAACTCCTTTAGGTCTATCAAATGGAAATTATATAAGTCTCTAAGCCATAGTATTACTGAATTTTTTTTTTAAGAAGTGATGTACAGGGGTGCCTGGGTGGCTCCGTCGGTTAAATGTCTGATCCTTGGTTTCGGCTCAGGTCATGATCTCATGGTTTCGTGAGTTTGAGCCCTTCTTGGGATTCTCTCTCTCTCTCTCTCTCTTTCTTTCTTTTTCTCTGCTTCTCCTCTGCTAATGCTGTCACTGTCTCTGTCTCTCTCAAAAACAAATAAATAAACTAAAAACAAAAAACAAAAAAACAGAGAGCCATATTAACCTCCCAGTTCTTCCTTTACCCCAAGGAAACTTGGAATATGATGTTTTTCTCCCTCAGAAAAATCACTCTTGTTGCCTTTTTCTGCTCAGACATTTATCCTGGCTTGAATTAAGTGTCTATAAATACAATTATCCTCTAAGCTCTATAGGCCCAAAACGGTACTTTTTGTTTCCAGTAAAGTACATGAACAAGTCGGCAAGATTCATAATCCATCCTTTTGTCTTTATTGAGTGAAACAATAACATGTTTTATAAGCGAGAAAACTCACAAAACACTCGGAAAAAGATGTGCAGCCAGTAAGTCAGGAGGAAAAGGGACTGAGTGAAAACGACTTGGTTCAGACACAGTTAATAACCTGCTGGCAAGTTTATTTGTGACGAACGTGTAACAAGAATGATTGGAGGCAGACTTCTCAGTTAATATGGTAATGTTTGATTTCCAAATTGGTCCTTGAAAATGTTATTAGTAGAGTTTTCTGTACTTGCCAACCAGAAATCTCTATTGCTCTTTCTTGGAGCGACGTAGCGGGTAACATACCATGTGTATGTGCCACATTAACAAGCGTTTTTTCCTGCTCTGTCACTTCATTTTAAAATCCTCTTCTCAGGGAGGGTATAAGCACAGGTGCAGTATCCATGTGTGCTTCTGCTTCCCAAGAGATAACACTGTTGCCTTAGGAGGAGTGTCATGTGTGTGCTCACGACTTCTCCCAACATGGCTGTACATTTCCTCTTTCTTTACTTGGAAGGATTAGCCACGGGGCTGTGAATTCCATTATTACTCTCTGGTTGATAAAGATTAGAGTGTGTTTTTATTTAACACTAGGTTTAATTATTGATGCTTTTGGAGAGCTAAGAGACCAACAGGAGCAAGTCAAAGAAGACATGGAGGTGAGTCTTGCCACATCTGACTCAACTTTGTTGTTGTTGATGTCGTTGTGGGCATTCATTTTCTCTACTGTCTTTATCATAAAGAATCATGGATGCGGGAGAAAGTAGGAAAAGGGTATAAGCGATGTGTGGCTTCCTTGGCATCCAGTCAGTGCACATAATTGAGCCGTGTGGTAGGCTGGAAACATGGCGGACTCCAGGTGCGTGCAAACAGTAGTATCTCCTGCTCCCTGAGGAGAACCACATTCAAAATGACAAATAAGTAAACCACCTATTCACTGACAAATAAGTAAACAGGAATTTGCAGAGCGGTGTGTTGAACCCTTTTTAATAACTCATTGGAGAGATTTATACTGTAACCTCCAGGCTGTGGAAAATCAGAACTGGCTTTTAAGTAAGGCGATGGGGTTTGGCAGTGCATTAGCGACTAACAAGGTCAGAGGCAGGAAAGTGGGCTTGGGAGCATGTTTTAGGAAGGAGATGATGAGGTTCTTGCTAAAGGCGTCCACCAAAGATGTAGGAACCAGATGGATTCAAGCAGTACTTTGGAGTTGGCATGACAAGAAGTGAGCGATTGGCCAGATGCAAAGGCTGAGGTGTTTGGAGCAAGCGGGGATGCCACCCAGGTTTCCAGGGTAACCGATAAATAACGCAGAGGAGGGGCAGGTTCATAGGTGAAGCTGTGAAGTGTGAGCCTGTTTAGTTAAGACATCAAATGGTGTAAAAACCATTCTGAATTGGCCTTTCTGAATTGGTCTTCCTACTGTCCACAGTTGCTGATCAATAAGGCAGAGAGAATTGAATAAATTATCTTAATCATCTTGAGTCTAGGCCCTAGAATCTAAGGCATCATAAACACGCCTCCGATGGTATTAAACAGTTGCTAATTTGCAAGCAGGATGAGCATTTGGAGCCAAGAGGGCAATAACTATTAAATTCACTTGAGCTGATACATATGAAATTGTCATAACGAAACGGGAGGCCTGCTTCTCCTTGGGTTTTGTGTGCTGGTCCCGCAGACGACAGACCTAAGTAGGTGCTGCTCTGAGTGATCTGGGTAGAACAAGCGGGGAGATAGAGCAGGCACCCCATTTCTAGAGTAGAAAGTTCTCCCGATACATGTTCATCGGTTAATTCTGCACTTGAGCTCCGTGCCGGGCCCGGGGGCACCCTCTCTCAGTCAGTGACCGAACACTCCACAGCTTGGTATTTGATTTGGCCCTCCCCAGATGGGGGTAATCTGAACTGTTCCCCCCCTCCCCTTGGCCATCAGACTTTCTTCAAGCAGGTACCAAGCTGGTGGTTTCAGTTAAGGCCACATTGAGTCCTGCCTCCTTAACTGAAGTCAACGTCATGAACAGGACTGATCGCTAAGTCTGGGCACTCTCATTTAGGCTTGAGAAAATGAGGAAAAGACAGTGCTTTTCAGCCATAATGATTCTGTACACTTCTTCCTACATGTGTTACTTGTTGCTGGCACCTATGTCATTTAAGCCTCCATCCAGACATAGTTGTGGCAACGGTTAGATTAGTATTCATGTGCTTGGCGCAGCCTTCTGCCATGATCGTCTACAATTATCAAGTAAGCAAAGCCTTGCCCCTTAAGTGGTGAATTGTGTGTTCTTTTGTTTTGCTTTCTGAAATCTGACATTTTAATATTTCCCTTTGTCTTCTAGACCAAATGTTTCATCTGTGGGATAGGCAACGATTACTTCGACACAGTGCCACATGGCTTTGAAACCCACACTTTACAGGAACACAACCTGGCCAATTACCTGTGAGTGTGACTCAGCCCCTCCAGCCCCTCCTTGTACCCACCAATGCCCTCTTCTTAGCAAGCTTGAGAAAGAGAAGAGAGATAACTTCCTTTTCTTTATGTGACCGAACTCAGGCTTCATATATCTCTGAGAGAAAGACCCACAGCCTAGTGTCCTCAGGAGACTGACATAAGAAAAGAAAAGAACTTGCAGCCCTTCATGTGAATGACAGATTCTAGAACATGAAATGGAAAAGTGGAAAAGGATAACGTGCTCCGCCTCTCAGAGAGCCTTGGCCGTGCTTCCCATTTTAAGAAGGAAGATTCCAGATGCTTTCAGGAGATACAGGAATCTCCATTTTCCTTTTCTGAGAATGTACAGACCTCTTTAGGCACAATTATCCTGTTGTATTTTTTTTAAATACTTAGAACTCTCGTTGTTGCTTTAGGACTAGCCCAAAATGCAGTTTGGTACAAAATTATTCTTGGTTTCTAACCCAATTTTAATATCAAACAGAGGAGAGCAGAGGAGCTCTGTAGCAAAAAGGAAAGAAAAGAGTGGGCTTTGGAATTCACAACTGTGGGAGATTAGGCAAGTTATTTCAACTTTTTGATCCCTACTTTCCTAAGTGGGGATTGTGATTCCTGCCCCATGAATGGGTAAGTGTGATCTGGCACGGAGGCGGGCCTATAGCAGCTCCCAAGAGATATAATTTGATCTGTGCACATGCACACTGTAGCTCCTTTGAAAATATGCTTTTTAAAAATGGTTAAGCTTTTGGTTCCCACGGTGTTTTTTTCCTTGCGGTTTTGATACATGTCTCTGCCCTGCCAACGGTGGGAAGTTAGCCAGATCAGAAGTCTCCATGTATGCCGACATTTGCATATGACCCATTTCTGATTAGTCTCTCTGTGTCTGCAGGTTTTTTCTGATGTATCTCATAAACAAAGATGAAACAGAGCACACGGGACAGGTAGGTAAACAGTGACCGTACACCATCTTCTGAAAGAAGTGACAGAGACCCCACACATGGTGGGGAAGCTGTGTGCATGAAACCTGGAAAGCTGGGATTACTTTCAGATATTAGCCATAGTATCCTCACAAAAACTTCCTGTCATCCCGGACGAGTGTGCAAAGATTGCCCTTGTTGAGAAAGTAAAATTGTAAGTTCACATAAAAAATTTAAGCTTCCATCAGCTGAAAATGCAGAGTTTGGGTTCTGATAAGTATAATGTCCTCAATTGCTTAATCAGAAAGCAGATGATTTCAGATGAGTTCAGCCCACAGTCTTAGGATCCATTAAAAATAATTGTGTATGAAATGTCTACGGCTCTCCTTAAGTGTTTGAAATTCTCTCTCCACAAATATTCCCCTCTGATTGTTAACAGTTTGAATGTGAATGATTCAATAAATGGTAGTAATTTCTTTAAAAGAACCCTTAAAATCATATGCCACAAATATTTTTTTTTAATCATTATTATATTATGGTCCAGATGAAGATTGGTTATTACTAGAAATGAATGAGGTCTGATAAAGTTAGGCACTCTCTAGATGAATTTGGGCTTTTCCAGTCATGTAATTATGCGTACTTATGCAGTTACATGTGAATGCGATATATATATGTATACACCTATATATACACATGTATATACATATATATACCTATATCATATATATACATATATATATCACGTGTGTATATACATATATATATATATGCAACAAATGTGTGTTTCTATCTTGTAGTTTGTGGTAATGCACAGATTTGGGGGAAAGACATGATGTTAATACATTTCCTTTACGTTTACAGGAATCTTATGTCTGGAAGATGTATCAAGAAAGGTGCTGGGAATTCTTCCCCGCAGGGGATTGTTTCCGGAAACAGTACGAAGACCAGCTAAATTAAACTCAGATTCTGATCACCTCTGAAAACCAAAACATACACATTCACTCTTTCTGTCTGTTTCGGTCTCTCTCTGTCTCTCTTTCTCTCTGCTCTCTTGGAGACATCCTGCTGAATTTGTGAATTGCCAGCATTATATGCTTTCTGGGAGCAGTGAACTCTGTTTCTGAAGACCCGACTGTGCTTTTCCCCCCACCATGTGTATTTTCTTTCAGAATAAAGACTGAAGAATATTCTAAGTTCATACACAGACAACATAGGAACTCTGGAAAGAACACCATTTCGAACACTCAGTCATAACGCAAACAGACCGATTTCCTTCTGAGACTCCTGGAAGTCCCCTTGAGCTATGGGACAGTCGCAGAGACGCGTGACAGTCACACTCATCCGGCCCCTTTCTTTCACCATCCTGAGAGGAACTCTCTAATGGTCACAGAGCACTGTAGCACTTAAGAGATTGTCGTGGACACCACTTACGAAGGGAAATAGTGCCTTACTATATGTGGGTTGAGCTATGCAGAAGATGTGTGCATGAAAAAAAAACATCTTTATTTTCTTTATGTCGATCATTTTTTTTTGATTGATTTTGTGGGTTTTTTTTTTTTCCTTTATTCTTTTCTCTGGTGGGGGAGGGTAAGAAAAGCAGTTTGTGTGCACCTTTTTTTTAAAAAAAAAAGACGGGTGGCCTGTCTCAGGACGAGAGGAGGCTCTTCTCATTCGCTAAATTCACATTTACCCTCCCCGCGTGATCGTGCTCTTATTTTGGTGATGCTCTGATGTAACACAGCAACTTTATGAAATCTTTGTATGAAAACACAGAGACTGCAAAAAAATATACTTTCAAAAGAAATAATTCATTGCATGTTTATTATGCAAGTTTAAAAGAACAAAGAAAACCTCCAGAAGCAAGTTGATGAACGTGAGAGACCTTTCATGATAATTCTACTCATAGTAATAAAGTGTTGTGGGCTTAATTGTATCTTTGGAGCCAGTGTCATCCACCAACAATGTGAGACGTTATGAACTTGACAGTAGTTTTGGGTTTTTCTCTTTCTTTGGGCCACCTGTGATCAGTTGCTGATGAAGGACTTCTTGTCCGGCCATTTTTTTAATATCAAAGCTGAAGCAATATCCATTCAGGGAGTTCATCAGATGCATCAGAAACTACGGATGGTAATTACCGGTCACTCCATTTTGAGTCCTTTTAAATGTAATGCTTACCTTTACAAATAAAAAGACAGATTCAGAATGGAAGCAAGATCATTTTGCAAACATTGGAGCTCTTTTGTTACAAGTCTGCTTGTTAATTTTAGAATTGGAAAACTGCTCTGATTAAACTATTTAACTAACTTTCTCACTCTCTTCTTTCTCCATTTCATGTATGGTTGGGAGGCATTATAATACCTTAAGCTTTTAACTTGAGGGCTGTCTGGGGCAATGCAAACCTTGCACTCTGGCCTTTAAGGCCTTTAGATTTCCTTGTGGGAGAGCAAGTGTGTTGCCTTTATGATTACGGAAATTCAGAGTCAGCAGGCAGTTTGAACCACCTAGCCTCACCCCTGTCCTTTCCCTGACTTGGAGCCATCAGGAGTTGGTTAAAACCACCAGTAACAGAAAAATTGCTGTCTCCCAAATCGTTTAATTTTTATACAGCTTTCATTCTTCTTTGCTCAGGGCAGTTTTTCCCCCCGTAATAGTACGGATTCATTTTCTGCCTTCATATGAAAGGTAACTGGTACACTAACTAGAAAGTGGTCCCATTAGACAGACACTAATTGAACATTCGCTGTGTTCCAAGCACCGTGCTGAGGATCACCTGTCATTTTTCAACTTATCGACACAACATGAGAGCTATGCCTAGATTTTGCATTTGTGTTTTGGTATCATTTTTATTTGGGTGAAAGAATAGAGTCAACTTGACCACACCATGGGAATTCCCAAGCCTGCCCAGGGAGGTGATCTTATGTTCTGAGGAGTCTGAATAAAAGAAATCAGATCAGCTCAATAAAACATCAAAAAACATGTTCTCCTTTGCCACAAAACTGCAGAGGAAGCATACAGTGAAAAGGAATCCGTATTTCTCCAGGACATAAAATCTGCTGATAGATTCAGGTCTTCCATTAATAAGGCAAAGTCGGGTTTGCTAGGAAAGAACAGTACAGGTGAGAGGTGAGTGAGCAAATCCCCAGCCATCCCCTGGCCTGGATTTTGCACACTAACTACACTTGTTGACTCTCCTAATTGATCGCTCCTGGCGTTAGTGACAGCTGGAAGGTGACAGTGCTCACAGAGAAACAGAAAAAGGCTGAATTCTGGAAAAGGAACTTCCCTCCACTCATGGACTTTGGGCATCAACATTGGAGGAAGAAGAAAGGAGCAGAGCCAGTCACTTTAGAAAGCCACCCACTCCAGCCTTATTGTGGCCGACACTTAGAGGAGATTACTTCTCCCTTCCCTTCTCAAGTTCTCAAGAGAAGAGGGGCGTTTATGTATCAGCATTATTAATTCTCCCAGGAAATTCCCATGAATCTCAAACAACGTGACTCACCACTTCTCTGATTAAGCTCTGGACTGACTTCCTCAAACTCAAGAAATGTCATCCCTTTTGAGATTTTTGTATTATACAAATATTCAAACAGTCACAAAAGATATTATAATGTCTGCATATTTCCATTTTAACACAGACATTTTTCTGCCATTCTTATTTCCTCTCTCTGTCTCACTCACTCTTTTTCCTGGAAATCTCTCTTGATCCTATTCCATTAAATAAATTTAGAATCATGGTTGAATATTTCCAAATGCACTAAATGGTACTTAGTCCTTGGTCTAATGGTCATTATTTCTCACTTGCAAGAGACAGTTCTTAGTTCCTTAAAACCATATTTAAATGTCATGTTGTAATGAAAATACTTTCTTCCCCATTGTAAAAGCATAGCTGTGAAAATGATATTTTTTTCCACTATGTTGCTTTACTGGGGAAGTGTTCCTATTCCTTAAACTCTAATTTTCTGGGTGACTATACTAATATGGTCCTCCTCCCCATTGCTAGAAGGGGCTTTGGGTGGCCATCAGTGTGGCCAGTGCCTCATTTACTCTAGACACAGTAAAGGAGAACTTGAAAAAAGTGTATTTAATACATTTACCCAAGCATGGAATTCATGTCAACTTAACATGGAAGTGTTTGGACAGTTAAACATTCTCTAAATTATTTTATATATATTGTATGGTGAAGAGGGCGACCTCGCTATTCCCTTACTGGTGACATTTCTGTCCAACATTCTGAAATACCTGTGACAAAACCTGGAAAAGAAGCATCTCCATGTTGGTACAAGTGCATGAATAGCACCTGGGTTTTTTATAGCCATAAAAATAACACATTTTTTCATGGTTATTTATTTGTTTTGAAAGAGAGAGAGCAAAGAAGGGGCAGAGAGAGAGAGAATCCCAACCAGGCTCTTTGCCATCAGCATGGAGCCCAACATAAGGCTCAATCTCATGAACCATGAGATCATGACCTGAACTGAAATCGAGAGTCGGATGCTTAACCAACTGAGCCAACCAGCTGAGCCACCCAGCTGCCCCTAATAACATTTCTTTTATTTTTCTTGAATAATTTGTCAATTTGGTTTCCATAGAACACCCAGTGCTCATCCCAACAAGTGTCCTCCTCTGTGCCCATCACCCACTCTTCTGACTCCCACACCCCCCCTCCCCTCAGTTTGTTCTTAATCCATTTCCTTTTTTTTAATTAATTTATTTTGAGAGTCAGAGAAAGAGTGTGCATGAGCAAGGAAGAGGGAGAGGGAGAGAGAAATCCAAGCAGGTCCCGTGCTGTCAGCACGGAGCCCAATTCCGGGCTCAAACTCACAAACCCTGAGATCATGACATGAGCTGAAATCAAGAGTTGGACGCCAAACTAACTGAGCCACCCAGGCACCCCAGCACATTTCTTCATAGGACAAGGTCTGAACCCATCATATCATTTAGACTTCTAGTATTCAGTTGTGTAGCTAATGTGAGTGTTAAGCAAGTAGCTTGAATAAGTCCTTAAAGTTCCATGTTGCCCAAATGGCAGAGTATTTATAATGTGACAACTCAGTACAGAGAGCAGTGGAAGTGCTACTCTCCTCATATGTATGACATTTGAGGCCTTCTAGAACATTCAAGCTGGAAAAGATTTGAGCAATTATGTTTCAGATGAGCAATCTAGGCAGGTTAAATGCCTTGGCAGAAGTCCCCAGTTAGTGGAAGAGCTGGAACTTTCTCTAAAAAGCCGGATTTCTGTTTAATCTTTTCCTTTTGTGGCCAGACTGGCTTGAAAAGTAACAGGTTCTTTGTGACCCAGCAAAAATGAAACAGGAAAGCAGATAGTTACAAAAGCTTTGAAGAAATGTCACCAATGCTCACCGACATTCTGCATCTCTGAAAAGGGGAATTCTGGAAGTGATTATCTAATGAAGAGCCGGTTTCAAAAGGCACCATTGAACTATGCACTGTCAAAATGCACTTTTTCTAAAAAAAAAAAAAAAAAGTGCATCAATTTTAATTCAAGACAGAAGGCAAAGTTTCACCTTGATATTTTGTTTCAGTGTTTAACTCACTTCTTCTTGGAGTTCTACTGAACGTTTCCTTGGTTTTCCTAATGGTCCTTAAGTTACTTTACTGTGGCTAAAAGATCCAGCTCCAGTTGCAATATTCATCATGATTAAAATAATTTGGATTCAGGAGCACCTGGGTGGCTCAGTCATTTAAGAGTCTGACTTCGGCTCAGGTCACCATCTCACAGTTCGTGGGTTTGAGCACCGCGTCCGGCTTTGTGCCCACCTCAGAGCCTGGAGCCTGCTTCAGGTTCTGTGTCTCCCTCTCTTTCTGCCCCTCCCCCACTCACACTCACTCTGTCCCTCTCTCTGTCAAAAATAAACATTAAATATTTTTAAAAATAATAATTTGGATTCACGTTTTCTTCTTAAATATTTTGGGTATCCTCAGTTGAGGAAACTTTTAGGGAATCAAAGAATCGTACAGGTGAGATGTCAAAGGGGTTTTAATGGCAAAGGAGCAACTGATTTGCTTTTCTTGTCCACCATCTCCCACACGCCCACATTGTGTTCTGATTCCTTCCATACACCATGAAATTTATTTTCTTCCAAGAAATTTGTAAATACGATCTATATGTCCTCCCTTGGCATTAAGCATGGCTAAATGGGCCTTTCAATTTTTGTCTGTAGGGAAAAAATTTACTTTATATAGACCTGGGTAACACTATTGAGTATTATAAAGTGTAATGCTGCTAACACAAACAATGCTATATTAACACAAAGTAGAAACATTAGCATTAATAACTTTTTTTTAAAAGACCACCAGACCTAGAAGTTTTGTACACTGTGACTTGACTTACCTCTAGTTTTCTACCTAATTTTCAAAATCGTGTTAACATTAGGTAGACCTAAAGTTTTATATGTAAATTCAGAAATATAGAAAGATACGATGTCAAGAAGAAAATTAATGGATGGTCTTAAGATGTCATGTTCTTTCCTGGCAGAAAGAGAAATTGAGATATCTATTTAAGCTTTTAATATTAGGACCAAGCTAAAGGGGCTTCCTCCTACATAAAATAAAGATGAATAGAGCAGAAGCCTTGGCAAGATATTATATTATAAATTAATAAAAATTCATAGCCAGACGATTGTCATTTTATTCTTCATTTTTATACATGCAGAGGAAAAATAATCATTTAAGCAGTTTTTCACCAGCAAGATAAACTGCTAGAAACTCTTTATCATTTTGTTTGAAGAGTATAAATCATGCAATGACTGCCTTGCATATAAAATGTCATGAAGGCTAAGTTTAGAATGAGCTGAGGAAGAATGCTACACACAAAAAAATAATTTATATTCCATACTAGGCATAATGGCAAGAAAGGAACTATTTCCCATTTATGCTGGCTAGTGACTACGTGGTATTGTTACACATGGGTTCTCCAGAATGCAGCCTGCAGCAGGGACGGAGGTGATTATGCTTGATCAGGACGGCCAAGCGGCAAGGGTGAGTCAGGGAAGGATGTGTAGCAATGAGAATTAATGCGTGCAGGCAATGGCTTTGCCCCATCATGAGGCAAGAAGAGAAAAAGGTACTAGACAGGTGTGTCCAGTTGGCGTCCTGGGCTCTCCCTGACATTCTGGGAAATTGTATGTTGGAATAGTCCATGGGAAGGAGCTAGGGCAGGGAGTGACTCTGTCATTTCTCCTCCACCTCTCGTCTTCCATTGGTCAGAGTTCACCCCAAGGTATGCCAAGTACCCTTCCATCTGCCAGATTGAATCCTTTGGCCTCTAAGAGCCCACTCCGAATATCAGATTCCTCTGCTGCTGCTGGCAGGTGGATCCAACCTGGCAAGTAGGAAGAGGGGCCGTTTAGCCTGAATGTGCAAGGGCCCACTGTGTCAAGGGCAGGAGATAGGTCAGCCCTTGACCAAGGAGGAAGAAGAACCGTGAGGCCTACCTAAAAATGTCTTCTGGTGCAGGAGGCTGAGTCAGACCCAAAGGCTGGAGACCGCAGAAGCAGGTGGCATGAAAGAAATCTGAAGATACACATGACTTTTGAGTCTGATACAAGTGTCCATTGTAGAACTGTTCGTTTGATTCTTAGACACCTGAAATATTTAATAACCAAAAATGACAAGGAAAAAGTAGCTTCAAGGCTTGGGGAAACATGGCCTCATGCTAACTGGTCACGGAAAGAGAACAAAGTTTTCTTAACATTTATGTTACTTTCATTGTCTCCAACAAGGAGAAGGGTTCAGTTAATTATTTGAAGGAAAGCATACGTGGTCTGCTCATCAAATCTGAAAAATACAAGTTTCTTAAGATGCAAGAGGAAAAAGAAACCTCCCTAAGTTCCCAAAAGTTAATGAGCACTTGTCAGAAGTAATATATAGAGAGATTCCTTTCTAATGGCCTTTTTCTTTTTTTCTTTTTTTTTTTTTAGTTTATTTATTTTGAGAGAGAGCAGAGATCATCTCAAGCAGGCTCTGCATTGTTAGTACGTAGCCCAATGCGGGGCTTCATCTCATGAACTGTGAGGTCATGACCTGAGCCGAAATGAAAAGTTGGACACCTAACTGACTGAGCCACCCAGGCGCTTCTTCTTTGAGAGGCGTTACTTCTTTGAGAAGTATTTAAGTAGAGACTATATGGCAATTTTTCAGTATTTCTAGAAAAGATAGTCTCAGTATAAAGCATAAATCACCTGGGAATTTGTATTTCAGATTCCTCATCAATGCCCGAAAATTCTCACTTGGAAGGTCTGATAAGGCCAGGGAGTCTGTATCTCAAATCAGTACAGTCTTCACTAATACACAGTTCTTAGTGTAAGTGGTTCACTAACTATAGTTGAAAGGAATGTTGCATTAATGATCTTGAAGCCCCAAGGTCATATGACTATTTGATGAAGAAATGACGTGGTGGCCTTCAGTGCGATGTGTTACAGCACTAACCTGGGAGGCAGGTGATCTGGATTTCAGCTCCAGCTCTAGACTTACCAGCCGTATACATTTGATAAATTTACTTAACCTGCATTGACGAATTCATTTAACCTGGCTAAGACTTGATTACTTTATCTGATGTTAGTGGAAGAATTCTGAGGATCAAAGTTTATTCGAATATTAAGAATTGAAAAACACAATTCAAAGCAAGAGACTTGGCATTAGTAACTTGCACAATGTAACAAAATGAGATTTTTGCAAGAAATAATCGACATTCCTAAACCTAAAGTTTTCCTAAGACTAAGGAGGAGATTTTTATCAGTTCAGTGTATTCATAGTTGTAAAATTCAGTGCCTTAAGTTTTGAATAGTTGCCTCATTAAGCAATCTAGAATAGTGCATTTTCTCTGCAATTCTGATACTTTAGTTGTTTCTACTTTATTCCCTGTGGTTATAAAAGAGAATATTAAGATTTTATGTTTATTATCTCATATGAATGTTTAAAGTATTTATTTAATGTTTATTTTTTGAGAGAGACTGAGCATAAGTGGAGGAGGGGCAGAGAGAAAGGGAGACACAGAATCTGAAGCAGGCTCCATGCTCTGAGCTGTCGTGACAGGACGGAGCCAGGTGCGGGGCTCCAACTCATGGACCGCCAGATCATGATCTGAGCCAAAGTCAGACACTCAACCAACTGAGCCACCCTGGTGCCTCTCATTTTATGTTTGTTTGTTATAGGATTCCTATTGTTCCTCTGAGAACATACTACAAGGGTAAGTAGTATTAGCTTTCCAGGGAAACTGAGTCCATCCAGGTGCAAGATTCAAAAAGCAGTCAGTCACTGACCACTTGCTTTGAATTTCATTTTCAGTTGTAATACTAGATAAAGGAACCGTTAAGGAAAAGGAAATCAGCGAGTCCTTTGTTAAAGATCTTAAGACGGAAGGAAGGTGAGATAGCAATGGTGACCCTCTTTCTTCCCAACCCTAATATAAAAATCAAAAGGCTAAAAGCTGATTAGGAACTAGAGAATAGGGACCATGATTATAAGGACTTTGCCACTTTTACATATTTGTCATTATTGTTAGCCCTGTCTCCCATTTTGCCAGTTGAAACAAAAACTCTTGTAAAAGTTAAGAAATTAGAACTATTTCAAAGAGAATGATAAGTAAAATTGAACATAGCAAAATTTATGGATGTAGCTAAAACAATAAGTAGAGGCAAATTTATAGCTTAAATGCCTATATATATTTATAAGGTTTAAAATCAGTTGTGCAGGTTTCTATATTTAGAAATTAGAATAGAAAAAAGAAACCCAAAGTAAGTAGAAGGAAATAAGAAAGATATGAGCTAAAATCAATAAAATAAAAAAAATAAGATTAATCAGGCCAAAATTGGTTCTTTGAAAGGGATTTTTTTTTTAAAAGTTGAAAAATCCATGGGAACACTGTTTAAGCACAAAGAAAGGGAAAGAGAGAAAGCAAGATTTATTAATACCAGGAATAAAAGAAAGGATATTGCTCTGGATACTATAGATATCCAAGGGACAATAAGTACTATGAACAAACTATATGACAATAAACCTGGCAATTTAGTTTTTCTAAAATGAAATGGACACATTCCTGAAAAACACAATGCCATACTGACAAAATTGTTAAAAAATGTAAGTAGCCCTAAAGGTAATTGGATTTGTTATCAAAAACATTTCTTAAAAGGTACTTTTACTGGTGAATTCTATCCAATTGTGTGTTCTTCCCTACTTTTCAAGTGTCCTTTTATTCTAGTTCAAATTATTCTTGCATAAGAAGAGCTTTTTTAGATAGTTCAAAGATGGTCAGCCATGAGTAACCATGTTCTTGACCTTGTGATTGTTACAGGGGCAGGTAGTTGACTTAAGATGGTCCATCGAAAGTAAGCTTGGGACTTTTATTGGATAGTTATGGGACTTGATATGCTATATCCCCTTGGCAATGAATCCTGTTGGATGTGAATAACAAGCACTGAGCTCTGACAGTTCAGACATTTTGCTACTGCGAGAGAAGGCAGTCCAAGAATGGTGCTGACAGAGGGGAAGGCGGACGAAAGAAGCACAGAGAAACGGAACTATGTTCCTAATACCATCATGAGCAGCTAGATGAAACTGTCATAGATGAAACTTCATAGATGAAGCCTGCCATACATTTCATCATTTATAGAAAACACTAAGGCTTTCATTACTGCTTAAGCTGGTTTGAATGAATTTTCTGTTCCTTGCAATAAGAAGTGTTGAACCCATTGTATGTTCGGACCATGTCTCAATGACTAAAACTTCAAAATGTTTTAATCTATAGCAGAGCAAGCTCCCCATCCTCATTTATTATTTTCCCCGAACTCTCGATTTCTCTAATCCTTTAATTCTTTTAAGATAAGACCTAAATCATTTTCATGAGTTCCAAAAAATAATGGCTATTGGGGTTTCGATTATAACTGTGGTAAAAGCATTAATTAATTTGTAGAAAATTGACATCCTTAGAGTTGTCAAACTAGAAACATGTTAGATGCTCTGTTTGTTTATATCGTCTTCAAACTGAGTGGCTTAAACAGAAATTTACTGTCTCAGTTCATTCTGAAATCACATTTCCCCTTAAAGCTGTGAGGGAGAGTGCCCCATGCCTGTCCCAGGCCTCTCTAGTACAGTGGCTGCTGGTGATCTTTGATATGACTTCATCGTGTTAATGCAACTTTAAGTGCCACATAGCATTCTCCCTGTGAGCATGTCCATACTTCCCTTTTTTTTATAAGGTCACCTATCATGTTGGATTAGAGCCCACCCTGATGATCTCATTTTAACTTGATTACCTCTCTAAAGCCCCATCTCGAAAGAAGGCAACATTATGAGGTACTGGGGGCTAGGGTACCAACATATCTTTTGTTCGAGGAACACAGTTCAACCCAGAACAGTCCTGAAACGATGATATTGGATTTCTTCATATAGATCAGTATGTCACAAACTGATGTTCAAGGATATAATCGTTAGTTTCAGTGAATTCTTTATAAAAATTTAAATTGTAATATTTCATTTCAAACTCAATATAAATCAATTATTTAAGATAGTGCCGGTTAAATTCCCCTCCTCAAAACAATAGCATCACCTCACATAGTTAATAGTTAACACTTCAATAGTTAACGACACTGTTGCCAGGAGTCGGGGGGGAGGGGTGTATGGTGGTTAGAGTTCTGTCGGAAGAGAAACAGTAAAAGAGGAAAGCTGCAGAGAGAGAAAGTCTGAAGATGCATGTAGGGTCTCCTCCAGTGTTTAGCTGGGAAATGATCGACAGAAGCCCAGGAGGAAAATACTTGAGGTCTGGAAAAGAAACACCTGAAAGAATTTCCTCAGGCTGAAGGCAGAAAAGAGACAAGTCAGAAGGGGATGTTTAGAGAGATTGAAAGTATGAAAAAATTGAAACCAGTGGTGCTGGCTTTTAAAATTTGTCTTTAATAAGTTTCCTTTTTTTTTTTTAATGGAACAACAGCTAATGTTTGTGGGTTGGAATATTTCATATGGTTAAAATACAATATTCCCCCAGGTAATGCACAGATTCAATGCATTATTTTTTTTTTTTAATAATTTATTGTCAAATTGGTTTCCATACAAAACCCAGTGCTCATCCCAACAAGTGCCCTCCTCTGTGCCCGTCACCCACTCTCCCCCCTCCCACACCCCTCTCTCTCCTCAGTTCTTAGTTTTTGAGGGTCTCTTATGTTTGTCATGTTTACTTTTGAAAGAGAGAGAGAGAGAGAGAGAGAGAGAGAGAGAGAGCAAGCACGGGAGGGAGCAGAGAAAGAGGGAGAGAGAGGATCTGAAGCGGGCTCCTCGCCAAGAGTGGAGAGCCCGATGCAGGGCTCAAACCAGAACATCATGATCTGAGCTGAAGTGGGACACTTAAGCAGCTGAACCACCCGGGTGCCCCAGTGCTGGCTTTAACAGAGCATACCTGGGACACGAAATGCAAGTGACCTCCAGAAGCTGAGAATGACCCTGGCCAATCACTCGCAAGGAAATGACTCTAACCTGTAGCTGCACAGAAGTAAATTCTGCCCATGTCCTGATCAAGCTTGGAAGTGTATTCATCTCCAGAGACTCCAGAGAGGAACACCATTCTGCCAAAAATCTGAGTTCAATGTCGTGAAATGCAAAGTTTAGAATCCACTGAGTCATGGGATGCCAGGATTTCTGACCATCGGAACTGTAAACAATAAATGAGTATTGTTTTAAGATACCAGATGTGGTAATTTGTTCTGATACCAAGAGAAAACAAATACCAGAAGAGACACAGTAAATTAATGATACAGTGTCTGAGAGGATGAGTAGGTGAGATGGAATTAATGAAAGCTTAGACCATAGAAGAAAAGATTAGTTAACTTGAAGAAATCACACCAAAAAATACTGATAGTAAATCATGGAGAGAAAGGAGACTGAAAATGGGGACTTTATTTAAAAAATGAATAGGGGCACCTGGGTGGCTCAATTGGTTAAGTGCGTGACTTTGCCTCAGGTCATGATTTCACAGTTCATGAATTCAAGCCCCATGTTGAGCTCTGTGTTGTCAACTTGGAGCCTGGAGCCTGCTTTGGATTCTGTGTCTCCCTCTCTCTCTGCCCTTCCCCTGCTTGTGCTCTGTCTCTCTCTCTCTAAAAAACACAAATGTTAAATAAAATAAAAAAAAATAGAAAATGAATAGAGCACACAAAAAATACATGGTCATCTCAATAGATGCAGAAAAACCATTTGGTAATATCCAATTACCTTTCATGATAAAAAACACTTAACAAGCAAGAAATAGGAATTTTCTCAACCTGATAACATCTGCAAAATTGTTTCAACTAGCATCATGATTAATGGTGAAAGACAGAATGCGTTCTCCCTAATATCAGGAACAAAATTAAAATGTCTGTTCTCACCACCATTTCCATTCAACTTTATATTAGAGGTCCTAGTCAGAGAAACTAGGCAAGAAAAAGAAATAAAAGGCATCTACATTGAAAGGGAAGAAGTAAAGCTATCCGTACCACGGCGGACAAATGTAGGGATATATGTATGTTTACACACACATACATGCACACTTACATCCACATCTCCATTTATTTCTATATTTCTTCGTATTGAAAACGATGAATTTATACTCTAGTCCAGCACCGCGTAATTCATTCTAGATTCCACACTTCCATATTTGTAAGTCTTTTCTGCAGCAGTTCAAAATCTGGATCCCTTTTTTCTGAATAGATTTATTTATTAGATTGATACTCTTTTTGTGTAACCAATCTTCCATGGCCACATCATCCTACATTTGGCCACTCTCCTCACTTCACTCAGGCTGCGATATCTTCAGCAGGCTGTTCTCGCCTATACAGCCACCCCATGTCCACTCACTGCTGCTACCAGGCTAGTCACTTTCCTCCAATCTGGACACCTTTCTCATCCCTCAACAGCGTTCTCTGGTCTGCTTCCACCCCTCCCAACCCCCCAGGCTTAACTCTCACTCTCCCATGAAGCTGTCCTCTTTACTTCTTTGGGATTCCTACAGCTCACATGGGGATGCTACCACTGCCCCTTCCTCACCCAGATGCCCTACCTAATGGTTTTGAGGCTGAATTGTTAAGGAAGGATAGATAGAAGGAAGGGAGGAAGAAAAGTAGGAAGGAAGGAGAGAAGGACTCTGTTTCCCAACTATTCCTTACTTTCTTGCCAATTCATCAAGGCCATTTAATAAGATGAATTTTCTGCGTGATGGTATCTATAAAGGTGATCACATGAATACTCTGTGAACCAGAAATTCTATTATTAAGTATATATTCAACTGTACTTATGGGCAAAAATATATACAATAGTTTTCATAGAAGTATAATCTGTAATACCTAAACACTGCAGGGAAATGTCCGTCAACAATTCAGTAAGTCAATTCTATATGTTCTATATTCACTCAATGGAATACTACACCCCAATGAAAATGATTGAACTACTGCACATGAACCATATGGATGAATCTCATGGTCAAGTGAAAGAAGCTAGATATAAAAACAATAAACATTGTATGATTCCCAACAGGGAAAAGTAATCTATGATTTGAGAGTCAACTTGAAGGAAGAGGAGAGGGTTTGTGGCTGAGAGGGAGCACAGCCTGACTTTGAAAATGCAAGTAGGTGGTTACCTCATACGTTGATATGGGCTCTTATTTTCCACATGTGTTCCCTTAGGCTAATTAACTGTATAATTACTGGAATATTTTTCTCCATGCATGATATACTCTAATAAAAATGTTTACTTAACCCAAAATTGATTTTTATATTTTATTCAGTGTTTTTATTTGTCTTACCTGAGACAGACGGTGAGGATGAGTAGCCTACTAGATTGCCAGAAATGAAGTCTCCTCCCTGTCCTCTCTATAGGTACTTACCACTTTACCGAAATATTTTTATAAGGCAAGATGTAATTAGAGCCAGAAAAGATGATTGAACCAAGCGAACTATGTGCGATTTCTCATAGCGCCAATTTCCAGGCTGAAAGTCTGTCTCCCGGCAGAACACGGACAGAGGAGACCAGCAAGAAGCAGCGGCAGCGAAGTACTCTTGCCAAGAGTGTTTGACACCACCTCCACTTCGCATGCGTCCACCATGTTTGGCTCCTAAAATAATTATTGTCCAATCACAGTGCACCAAGTGGAGACAATTTGCTTAATTGAATTAGATACATAAATGAACGTGGGACGGGACTTCTCCTTGCTGTGGTGAGCACGACATACATCATCTATATTGCACCAAGTCTGATTTTATTCTTTCTCAGTTCATATTTTGAAATTTTTCTGAAGGGTCCTCACCACTGTCTCCTATAAGCTCTGTTTCTTTTTCTCCCCACCTCGCCACCCCTTTTAAAAAAGACCATGATGACTCCCTGATTGTTGAATACTTTGGGGCTTAATTTATTTGTAAGCATGAAGTTTTACAGGTACTTCGTTATTATGCATCCCCTCTAATCATTTTTTAAAGCCTGTCTTGAATGTAGGCCCTAATTTTTAGTTTGGAAAATGAGGAAGAGGCTAAGTTGGAAGTTCTATTTACTTTCTCCATAGGTGTGAGGGTTGGTTTGGTAGATGTCCCGTTGGATTAGCCACTCAAGGGTCAAAGAAAGGATGTAACTTATGTGTCTTGGTGGCTGCTGAAAGTATTAATATTAGGAAACTCTCATTTCAAACTGTATGTCATAGTCCCATTAGTTCCAAGGAATAGAGACCTTAAAGATTTGACATTAGACAGTCCAGGATGTGACTGTAGGCATCATTACTCTATTCATCTCTTCATTCATTCATTCATTCATTCTTCATTCATTCATTCATTCATTCTTCATTCATTCATTCAGTAGATAGTTACTAAATATTTTTATTCTCCAGGTATTAGACTAGGTACTATGAACATGGGAGTGAACGAAACTGAATATGATACATTTCCCAACCCTTTTAAATCTGTTTTCTCCTCTGTAGAATGAAGATAACAATGTCTAACCTCCTTGCATTGTCAGAAGACTTACATGAGATAAATATCCAACATTTCCATGTGCCTGAACAATGCTCCGTAAATATTACTCTTTATCATACCTGTTAATAATCTGTATCCATGCTTCAAGCAGGTGCTAAACCAAATGTACTGAATACTTGCTGTTTTTTGTTGTTTCCGTAGTTTAAAATCCTGAAACATCTAATGTGGTTAGGGTCTCTGATTACATTACAACAATCTTCACAATGGGACTGTAGTCACTTGTGGATGCCTCAACTTTCCTTTGGTATTTAAAAGAAAGTTTATGGTCTTTCTATTCATTTATCATTTTATTTGCTTCCTGGAAGCTGATAACCCCTAACGGCTTCTCTTGTGTTCCTTAACTGAAATTTGGCTTCTATATGATCTGCGTTTGATGTTCCCAAGTCAATCATAAAGCACTGTATATTTTAAAAATTTATCTTTTTAATCCCCTTGATAAGAATTTAAAGAAGTTGATCACATATATAAACATGTTGGTAGGCTGATTTTCAGTGGAATCCTCCTAAAGCATCTCTCTCTCTCTCTCTCTCTCTCGCTCTCTGACTCGTTCTCTCTGTCTCTCTCAAACACACCCCAATCTCACTTTTCCTATTAGTATCAAGCTCAGCCTAAACTTTTTTGCCATGTCTTCACTTCCAGAACAGCAAAGGTTAAACTTCTCAATATTATTGGAGCAAGAGAGTAAAGTCATGACTTTTTCTTATCGTTAAACATTTTTGTTGAGTTATAGCCAAATGTATCTATAGCTTACCACTAAATCCCTCATTCATACAAATATGCCTCCAGTATAACCCCTTTGTCAATATCTTCCATGTAGCTTCTAAAATAAACTTCCTAAATTGCCTTTGTTCCTTAAGGTCTTGACCTTATCTATCCCTCTCTGGACATTTTGTCTTCTGTCTTTACTCCCCATACTATCTAAATAAAGAAGACTAATCTTACGACTATTCCTTTCTACTTTCTGTCCTACCTTCAACATTCTGCCTCCACCCATACACACCTGTTTCACTCAATCATTCTCTCAGTAGATCACTCTTCTGCCTTTCTTTGTCTACAGTGTCATCTGGGATATTGACTTTACTCAAATTCCCATTGTCTCAGAGAAGAAATAGCACAGACAAATAGCGTAGTCTGTTCTTCAGAAATTGTAATGCACTTGCAAGTTTTTTAAGGATTTCAGTCTGACTCTTCTAAGGCAAATATCCCACTATCATGTCCTAATATCAAGCTCTCTTCCTGAAAACATCCTCAGAATGAGAAATCATTGCTGATGAAAACTACAAGCACGTGTCTATAGTTTATATAGTTAAAAAGCTCACTTTTCTGTGAGCTAAAGGATTGTTTTTCCTCAGGGCAATAAATGCATAGTGTTCTTTCATTAACTTAGATGGTGAAGGTCATGTTTTCTCTACAGATCTAAATGCAAACCTCTCCTGTCAGTTCCGTGGGTGTGACTTTTAACCAGAGTCCAGTAATTGATTTCTGAAGACCCTCTGGCCTTTACATATTTGCCTGCCTTACTTAGTGTAATTTCCTCTTGTTCTTCAAATACATGATTAGCCACAATGTGATAAGTTTATAAATCAACCCCCTGCCCTCTAGAATCTTGCACATTTAAATTTAGACTCTAAATTACTTTTGTTACGCCAAAGAAATATAAAAATGCGCTGTCTGAATCACAAGCAAGCCACTTTAGAAGCAGATAGTGGTTTCCTTCATTGCTAGAAGAAAATATTTCCCCCAGTACTTTCTGTTTTGTAAGGCAGCATTCTTTCTGTGTCTCCATCATCTCGGATTTGAAATCATCTCGCTCCCTAGCCTACAGAGAATCAGAATCTATGGCAGAAGCCTTCCAAGCATCCATGAGCTTCCACTGGATAGTGTCAAGGTGCTTTAAGCAAACTCCCATGCTTTGGGAGGTGGGGACATCTCACTGCTGCTTGACTTGACTCCATGCTTCCCTCCCCAACTCAATACTCCTCTTAAATGTGTTCTACAGTATTTTTAAACACAGGTTCAAATGGTTTTGGAGAGTTTTACAATGTTCTTTGAAATAATTGACACACCCAGAGGGTCATTGAATAGTGCTGAGAATCACTTTTGATTTTCCTTCTCACCTTTAGTTCAAAATGAGTAGTGCCAGATACAGGATTTGAGAAAGGGCTGTATCACTTGTGAAATTAGATTGGAAGGAGAATTAAAAGGGCTGAAGGTTTATATGCCAGTTTGATCTTTAATGCGCTGTTCCCATCCACTTCCACGCAGGTGTCTGCCAGCATCAGGCTGTTGCTCCCAACAGTGTGGTGCCTGGATTATGCCATCCACCTATTGCTTCCTGCACTGGGCTTTCCTGGCACTGCAGCATGGCATGGCTGAGGTTTCTATTGTCTACAAGTTTACCCATACACCTGCTACCCCAAAGTGCAACCCAGGGAGTCAAATCCTATGACTAATAGGGAACCAGAGTCAATGGATACACACTGTCTCCTACTTCTCTGGAGAGAACCTTCAGAACCACATGTCAGAAAGATTCCCCAGAAAATGCCACGGTGTTGCCAAACCCTGAAATCAGATTCGTGTGTCCAATGCACAGTTAGCCAATCTCTGACATGTCAAGTTTGAAGCAGACAAAGCTTTATTACTGGAAGGGCAGCCAACAAGAAGGCAGGGGATTGGTCCCAAATCAGCTTTGTCTTGTTGAGCCCAGGCACGGTTTATATATGATTTGCAATGAATGTGGAGGTTAGGACAGGACCTGAAAAGGCCTCAGAAGTTCTCGAGATTACATGCTATTTTGGGCACCCTAGGACTCTCTGGGAGTCCTGGTTTCTTACTTGTTAACCTCATGTCTGATATGGGTTTTGCAAGACAGACATTATCAACAACATGCCAATCCTGGTCCTCGTAATTGACTTCAGGAAAAAGAACAGAAGGACGAAATTAATAATTCTTGCAAGGTGATGGAGGAATGTATCTGTGTGCAGCACATGAAGTTACTATGGAGAGAGAGCCCAGGAAGAATTTAAGCGAATGAAGAAACAGAGGTCCAGGCTTAGCAGGTTGGAGCACCTGTGCACCAGAATAGTGGTGAACTTGGCAACATGCCCTTGTGTCACCTCTCACTCCATCCCTGTTTATCCTCACCTTGGTGTCTCGCTCTTGTCCCTGGGTTTACATGTCCCCCCAACAGGCAAACTACCTGCCCAGGAGATTTGGTCTCAGTCTTCGCTTTCAGAGGAAACCTGCCTAAGACACCAATGGTTTACCCAGTTCAAAAAGTCCCTCATTCAGACCAACTGTATAGTTTGGACTTCTCTTCCTACTAATTCTCTTCTTTGGAGAGAAAAAGGAAGAAGGCTTCAACTAGTGTCGGCACAGAAGGATCCACAAGACCACCCGGCTACATAGACGTGTTAGTGAACAAAAGATTCACCAACTATTCATACTCTCATGAAGGAAAGCAAATCAGTAATTAGGATAAAATCTCCAGAGAGGGTGGGGGTGGGGGAAGAAGGGAAATGACTTTAGCAAATGCATATTTAATGACTTAGCAAGATAAGATAATTAGGCATAGTTGACTGAACTGTGGATAGGAGCGAGGGTGGAAAGGCTGTCACAACTGAGAGATCAAAGCTCATTTATAAAGTAATTAAGTCTCCAGTGCTGTTGTGGCCCAAAGAGATTTAACTTAAAAAAAAATTGTAATCTTTGACTCAACTTTCAAAAAGCTGGTTATGTCTAAGCCTTCAGACGAGTCAGACAAGAGACACGCATTTAGAATTCCCGAGGAACTGGAGAGTGGGCACTCAGCAGCAGGAAATGGGCTCTCCCAGAGCTGGCGTCCAGGTGGACAAGAAAGTGAACTTGGGACAGGCTCTCTGCTAGATGTTCGAAATACATTCCCTGTCTATCCCCACTGTTGGAAACAGGTGTCCCTATCTGCACTGCAGAAGCAAGTTGAGGGCCGGCTGGAGTATTTGAACTCGGATATGTTTCACTTTGAGACTTGGGTCCCAGGGTGTCTAGCACAGGTTGATGTCAGCTCAACTTTAATTGTTCCTTCCTGAAACAGGAAGAGGATATGAAGGAAGCATTGATGTGTTTTATATTCCTCATGTGCAAGTGGCACCACTTGTATATAAACTGGGGGAAGTGTCTTTAAACCCACACATTGAGGTAGGACTATGGTATCACGTTTTCTACAGGCAATAATAGATTTTATGGAAAATTAAGGAATTCATGTTGTAGTTTTCTTCCCAGAGCCTTTTTGGTTTATTATTATTTGAGTTTGTGTCAGTCCCTGAGAGATGAATCAAGTCAGAAGCACTAGATACAAAGTTTCTGGATTGTTTGTGGACCTGGAAGTGGTGGATGCCCCAGTTCTTTCAACAATTCCAGGCCTGGTCAGCTGACCATTGCCTGTCAGGCCCTCACCACAGACGCAGCCTAGCCTGGAGTCTCCAAGGCCATGGAAATAGCTAAGCGATGTTGTGGGGAAGCCCCGCCAGTGTAGATGGTAAGATTCTGACATAGTTTTCATCATCTTAAATTGTAAGTGCTGTTTAGTCACATAGCAACCAATGCCATGAGGAAACTTGATTCAAAAATTATTTATGAAATGGTATCTATATGCTGATTGCTATGTACACACAAATGAGTATTAATAATAACAAGAATAATAGTGGGGAGCCTGGATGGCTCGGTTGGTGAAGCGTCTAACTCTTGGTTTCAGCCAGGTCATGACATTGCTGTCATGGGATTTAGCCCCACATGGGGCTGTATGCTGACAACACCGAGCCTGCTTGGGATTCTCTCTCCCTCTCTCTCTGCCCACTCTCCCACTTGTTCTCTCTCTCTCTCTCAAAAAAAATAAATAAATGAAAAAAAAATGTCACTTTCTGGGGTGCCTGGGTGGCTCAGTCAGTTGAGCATCTGACTCTTGATTTTGGCTCAGGTCATGATCTCATGTTTCACGCATTTGAGCCCTGCATCAGGCTTTGGGCCTACATTACAGAGCCTGCTTGGGATTCTCTGTCTCCCTCTCTCTCTGCTCCTCCCCCATGTGCTCTGTCCTTCTCTCCCTCTCAAAAATAAATCAACCTTTTTACAGAAGTAAATAAGTAAAAAGACTAATAGCTAAAGTGTATACAGTGTATACTGTGTGTCAGGTACTATTCTAAATATATTTATATTTTTAAATATATATATTCTAAATTATATACACAAATATATATTCTAAATATATACATAATCTCCATATTATATGTATATATATATATTCTAAATGTATTTACTTTAATTAATCTATTAATTCTTGCAATAACCCTATCATCTTCATTTTATAGACAAGGAGACAGACATAAAAAGAGTTTAAATAACTCAGCAGAGAGTAAGACATCCTGAAAGAGTTCACTCTGACAAAAATACAGAAACCAAGGTACTACCCAATAATGTATAATGCTATTATAGAAACCTGTATGAAGGGTGGTAGGAAGAGAGCATAGTATGATTTAAACCATCTTGGGGAGCTTGAAGTTTCTCAGTCCAGTGATATCTGAGTAGCTCTTGAAAAATGAAAAGCAGCTTTCAAATAGGACAGGCTGGCCATCGGAGAAAGAGGTTATACAATCTATAGCAGCTTTATTCATTCTTGGAAAAAACCAAGATGTCATATGGTAGGTGAATGGATAAATAAACAGTGGTACATCCAGACAATGCTATTTTATTTAGCAGTGAAAAGAAATGAGCTAGTCAACCATGAGAAATCATAGAAGAAACTTTAATGCATCTTTCTAAGTGAAAGAAGCCAACCAAAAAAACTACATACTGTCTTCTTTCAACTACACGGACATTCTGGAAAAGGCAAACAATGGAGACAGTAAACAGATCAGTGGTTACCAGGGGTTGGTGGGGAGAGAGGAATGAACAGGTAAAGCACGGGGAATTTTGAGGGCTGGGAAACTATTCTATATGAAACAGCAATGTTGGATACACAACATTATGCATTTGTCAAAACCCATAGAATACATAATATCTTAAAGAGTGAACTGTAGTGTAAACTATGGATTTTGGTTAATAATAACTAGCAGTACTATTGGTTCCTCAATTGTAATAAATGTACCTCACTAGGGCAAGATGTTAATAATAGGGCAAATTGATGGGGGAGAGAGGAAGGGATACAGGGGAACTCTCTGTGCTTCCTGTTAGATTGTCTATAAACCTAAAACTGCTCTTAAAAAAATGAATCCTGTTAATAGGGCACCCAGGTGGCTCAGTCAGCTAAGTGTCTGACTCTTGCTTTCAGCTCAGGTCATGATCTCATGGTTCGTGGGATCGAGCGCCACATCGAACTTCATGCTGACAGCACAGACCCTGCTTGGGATTCTCTCCCTCTCCCCCTTCCCTCCCCTGCTCACTCCCTCTCTCTGTCAATGAATAAATAAACAAACTTTTTTTTAAATAAATTTTTTATCGTCAGATTGGTTTCCATACAAGAACACCCAGGGCTCATCCCAACCCATGCCCTGCTCAGTGCCTCTCCCCATTCCATACCCACCTCATCCTTCGGTTTGTTCTTAGTATTCAAGAGTCCCTTATGTTTTGTCTCCCTCCCTCTCTGTGGCTTTTTTCCTTCCCCTCTTCCCCTCCCCGCTGGTTTTCTGTTAAGTCTTCCAAAGTCCACCTATGTGTGTAAACATATGGCATCTGTCTTTCTCTGACTGACTTATTTCACTCAGCATAATACCCTCCAGTTCCATCCATGTTGCCACACATGGTCAGATTTCATTCTTTCTCATTGCTGTGTAGTATTCCAGTATATATATATATATATATATATATATATATATATATATATATATATATATATATATACACACCACATCTTCTTTATCCATTCATCAGTTGTTGGACACTTAGTCTCTTTCCATGATTTGGTTATTGTTGGAAGTGCTGCTATGAACATTGGGGTACACGTGCCCCTATGCATCAGCACTCCTGTGTCTCTTGGGTAGATTCCTAACAGTGCTATTGTTGGATCATAGGGTAGTTATATTTTCATTTTTTTTTTTTGAGGAACCTCAAAACACAGTTCTCCAGAGTGGCTGCAACCAGTTTGTATTCCCACAAACGGTGCAAGAGGGTGCCTATTTGACATTGAGTATCGTTTCTTGTGTCTGTTAGCCATTTGGATGTCTTCTTTGGAGAAATGTCTATTCATATCTTCTGCCCATTTCTTCACTGGGTTATTCGTTTTTTGGATGTGGAGTTTGGTAAGTTCTTTATAGATTTTAGATACTAGTCCTTTATCCGATATGTCATTTGCGATTATCTTTTCCTATTCCGTTGGTTACCTATTAGTTTTGTTGGTTGTTTCCTTTGCTGTGCAGAAGCTTTTTATCTTGATGAGGTCCCAGTGTTCGTTTTTGCTTTTAATTCCCTTGCCTTTGGAGATGTGTCGAGTAAGAAATTGGTGAGGCTGAGGTCAAAGAGGTCTTTTCCTGTTTTCTCCTCTAGGGTTTTGATGGTTTCCTGTCTCACATTTAGATCCTTTATCCATTTAGAGTTTATTTTTGTGAGTGGTGTAAGAAAGTGGTCTAGTTTCATTCTTTTGCATGTTGCTGTCCCGTTCTCCCAGCACCATTTATTAAAGAGGCTGTCTCTTTTCCATTGGCTACTCTTTCCCGCTTTGTCAAAGATTAGTTGGCTATATACTTGCGGGTCCATTTCTGAGTTTTCTATTCTAATCCATTGGTCTATGTGTCTGTTTTTGTGCCAATACCATACATCTTGATGACTACCGCTTTGTAGTAGAGGTTAAAGTCTGGGATCGTGATGCCTCCCGCCTTGTTTTTGTTCTTCAGTATTACTTTGGCTATTCGGGGTCTTTTGTGGTTCCATACAAATTTTAGGATTGTTTGCTCTAGCTTTGAGAAGAATGCTGGTGCAATTTTGATTGGAATTGCATTGAATGTGTCGATTGCTTTGGGTAGTATTGCTATTTTAATGATATTTATTCTTCCAATCCATGAGCATGGGGTGTTTTCCCATTTCTTTGTGTCTTCCTCAATTTCCTTTATAAGTTTTTTATAGTTTTCAGCGTAGAGATCTTTTGCATCTTTTGTTAGGTTTATTCTTAGGTATTTTATGGTTTTTGGTGCAATTGTGAATGGGATTCGCTTCTTTATTTCTCTTTCTGCTACTTCATTGTTGTTGTATAGAAATGCCACCGATTTCAGTACATTGATTTTATACCCTGAAACTTTGCTGAATTCATGGATCAGTTCTAGTAGGCTTTTGGTGGATTCTGTCGGGTTTTCCATGTAAATTATCATGTCGTCTGCAAAAAATGAAAGTTTGACTTCCTCCTTGCCAATCTTGATGCCTTTTATTTTGTTTTGTTATCCGATTGCTGATGCTAGGACCTCCAACACTGTGTTAAATACCAGTGGAGAGAGTGGACACCTCTGTCGTGCTCCTGATCTTAGGGGGAAGGCTCTCAGTTTTCCCCATATTAGCTGTGGGCTTTTATGATGTTTAAATATGTTGCTTCTATCCCGACTTTCTCGAGGGTTTTTATTAGGAATTAAAAATAAAAAATTAACCCTGTTAATCAAAGAAGAGAGAGTGAAGAAAAGAAAAAAAAGCAAATGCTATGGAGTGCTATAGGAAGAGGGCATCAACTTTTCAGTGAATCTTCAAAAACATGAATTAAACTTGGGTGAGTAGATGAAACTTTAAACCATTAAGCCACGAGTAACTTACAAACTTAGTATAAATTAAATTATGAGCTGATTTTCTTTTCTCTCAATGTTGGCTTCAAGATGTGGAGAAAAGGAAGATTCCTCTCACTGCAAGTGAAATAAACCTAAACTAG
This sequence comes from Paguma larvata, assembly GCA_030068075.1. NCBI lineage: Eukaryota > Metazoa > Chordata > Mammalia > Carnivora > Viverridae > Paguma > Paguma larvata. The sequence goes on along the minus strand of CM057837.1, from coordinate 10,405,000 downwards.
ACTCCTTCAAGCAAAAGGAAATGCACTGAGTGTTTACAAAGGTGGTTATTTCTGGAGCAGGTGAACCAGAGGTACAAAGGAAGTCACGTTAATGCTTCTCTCTTCTGACTTCTTACTTTCTTCTTTCTCTCTGTCTCTGCTGTCCTCTGATTTGATGCAATTCTCCATTGGGTTCTTTCTACTTGGCTATAGTGATAACGACTAGCAAAACAGGCTAATATGATTCTTCGTGCTTCTGTTCCCTGAAGGCAAAACATCTTCTCTCTGTGCCTACCTACCTCATTCACAGAAAAGGGGCATTGGCCTCTCTGGAGTCAAAGCAGTCAGCGTATAGGAGAAGGGGATCATTTCTTTTGGTGAAGGCTGCATGTCTAACTAACCCAATGGTGTGGCAAGATGTAGACCTTTGTGTGGGAGGGAAGTAATTGAATCAAAAGTGAGATGCAATTGAGTTTCTTCTGGCAAAAGAAAGAGGAGTGACTAATAGGTCCAAACTAAACCAGACTGACATAAACAAAAATGGTTTTAAAGAATAAAAATGGAAACATAGGGGTGCCAGGGGGGCTTGGCTGCCTCGGTCTGAAGAGCTTATGACTTTTTTTTTTTTTTTCTGAGAGAGAGGGCACAAGTGAGTGAGAGGCAGAGAGAGAGAGAGAGAAGGGCTCAGCCGGGGCTCACGTTTTACCCAAAGTGGGACTCGTGCTCACCCTCGCAGCAGGACTCGACCTCACGAACTGAGATCACGCCCTGAACCAATGTCAGATGCTTAATGACTGAGCTACCCAGGTGCTCAAAGAGCATGTGACTCTTGATCGAGGTGGTGAGTTTGAGCCCCCCGTTGGGTGCAGAGATTAGTTAAACAAATAAAACTAAAAAAAAACCCCAAACAAGCAAATGGAAGTGTATTTTGGCCCTGGCTCTGACTTGCAAACCACAGATAATGTGTCATTCTGTCCGTCTTTAGGAAATCAGTCTATGAGCAGGGTCTTGGATTTCTCCTGGGAAGATGCAAGGCTGGAGAATTAGACTGGTGAATAGGCAGGAACCAAGGAAGGTCCCAAGAATGAAGAAGCAGGTGACAGACCAAAGGTCACATCACAGGAACCTGCTGGTTTGTTTCTACTTCTTTCCCCAGCCACCGCTGCCGTGCGGGGAATATCATCCCCCAGGTGCTCAGTAAATGGCATTTCTGGTTGCTCTTTGTCCAGCAAATACGAATAAAGACAGGAAATGCATCGGGGCCCCGATCTATTTTATTGTTTTCTTATCACGCTAGCATCAAACACTCTGCTTCTAATGTGTGCACTGTGCTTCAGAAACACTTTTTGAAGGTAACTCTGACAGAGCAGACAATGGAACCCCTGTTGGCACATAGACCAAATCTCACAGCTTTTACTCTGTGGCTTTTCTGACAGCGACAAATGAATCCAGAAAAACCCCTATTCTCATTTTCCCTTTTGTGTATCTGTAGATTTTTCTTGCTGATCCCAAAATCATTGGCCAGGCTACAACTTAGCAAACAGTCTCTGCCTATTTGAGAAAGCGATGGCTGATGGGTGTCACTTAGCTGCCTTATGACCCTCAGCAAGGACATGAGGAAAACTGGATGTCCTTTGCCTGTTACATTTCTCCACAGCCTTCCTCTAAGAATCTAGGTTGTAAGATCAAGATGGACAACAAGCTGATGAGAGACTTCTCTTTCCCTGTCATCTTTCATATTTAATAAGTACTAGAGATACCTATTTTTGTAGGGGCCAGAACTTTCTACGATGATGGAAAATGTGCAATTCAATGTATCTGTGCAATTCAATGCAGGAGCCATTTGTCACATGTGGTTACTAAGTACCTGAAATGTGGTGAGTGTAAATGAGGAACAGGGATTATACATTTTATTTTACTTCAATTAACTTGAATTTAGATTCCCATCCGCTTTGGCATTTAATAACAATACTAGAATTATCTATTATCTAGAGGCCAGTGCTATGCAACAGAACTTTCTACAAGGAAGGAAATGTTCCATTATCTCTATCTGCAATTCTGTGTCACATGAGCACCTGAGCTAGTCGCATGAAATGTGGATAGTGCAAACGAGGAACTGGGTTTTTAGGTTTAATTTTACTTCAATCGATTTGAATTTAAATGCTGCAGGTGCCTGGTTCTAGTAGCTACCGAGTCAGACAGCGCAGAACTATACCCTGAGGCTATTCCCCCCCCGAAGGGAATCTGCCCCACCCACAGTTCAGCCGGCGTGGTTTGTGTCGCCTTAGCTTCCCTATCCACCCGCAGCTGATTGGACCAGGGATGGTCACGTGCCCCAAGGACAGCCAATCAGGGGCTGCTAGCGATTAGTGAGGCCTGACTCCGAAGACGAGCTGCTCCAATCATAGTTCTCTCGCAGAGTTTGGAATTGGGAACTAGCCAGTGCATTGGCTCCGGGAACTGAGCGTGAAGTTCTCGCAGCAGCATGCATAGTCCAGGTCGCCTCTAGGAGCTGCGAGGACGCAGGGATCCTGGTGGGTTAACAGGGAAACCCCGCCCCCGCGCGGGAGGAGGGGACAGTGGGGCCCATGTGGTCAGAGGAGACGCCACCAGGGGTGCTCACAGCCCCTCCCCCCCCCCCCACTCGCAGGGGGAGAGGCCTTGTCAGAGAGCAGCACCAGCTCCTGGTGGCTCCTCGTCGCATTTCTTTCCCTGAGGCCTGGGTGGATTTCAGCCTGTGTCCCTGGCTTCTCCTGAGACTCCCTTCCTCATGCCTCCTCTCCTGACAACGAATCCCCAAACTATGGGACAGTGTGTGACTCTGTTCTCTGTGTCTTAAACCACTTTTAATAAAATGATGACAATTCTAATACCAACTGCCAAACACATTCTGGAGAGAAACTTCTTAAGCACCAGAGGAGTAAATACAGTATTCCTGAGCTGGGAGGAAATTTAGGGATCATGAAGTTCACTCTTGGCATTTTGAACCGCAAGAAAAACAAAGCCATGAACTACTGCCTGAGGTCCCACGGCTTGTTTCTGGCAAAATTTCACTGGTTAATTTTGTTCTGGAAGTTTATTCAAACAAACAAACTAAGAAACAACAAAACCAAAGAAAAACCCTATCAATGTTTACTTTTAGTGAGAGCAAAAATCAAATAGATTGAGTAAATCAGTTTTAAGCCTAATTTAACTTTTTCCAGACCTCATTGGCTTAAGGGGGTTACAGTCACAGCGATAAACCACGTTTTGTTGGCGTTTGCCCTGCATGAATATTGTGGGGGCCTCTGTTTTCTGTAAATATCTTCCTACTCGGGTGTTTCTGGTCCATGCTCTCTGCGGCACCTAGGTGCTGTCTTCTGCTTCCCTGCCGCTTGGGGGCGCTGCTTCATCACTGCCTTGTCTGCACGCTTAAAGGAGGGTTTTGACCTCTGGGTCAAGGCCGCAGTTTCTGGCCTGTTCCCAAAGCACGGCTGGCCTTTTTGGGGTTCCTGATTAACCAAGGCCACGTGGGAGATGCATGCACGTGTCATCAGAGCATCCCAGTGACAAGGCCTGGCTGCGCAGGAGAGAGTGAGGCAAGGACACATGACCCCCTGGCGGCGGGGGTGGGAGGGGTGGGGGCGGGGGGGGGGCGATGCTTGTGAAGACTGGACTTGTGTTGCTTAATTTGTAGGCAGTGAGGGAATGATGAACATTCGAAGTCCTGGTTCTGGCCTGGGAAATGGAGGCATGCTGGTGCTGCCCCCCAGGACTGGGAACATCCAGAGAAGAGGGTCAGAACAGGGCAACCTTGGTCTAATTACTTGTGGGGCTTATGTTTTCTTATATTAATGGACACATGCTTGACTCAAGTTGTGATTTTTTTATTCACTGTGTCTTATTTTTTTCCATTAAAGATTGTTTTTAGAGGTGCCTGGGTGGCTTCGTCGCTTAAGCGTCTGATTCTTGATTTCAGCTCAGGTCATGCTTTCCAGGTTTCTGGGTTCAAGTCCTGCACCGGGTTCTGTGCTGAAAGTGTGGAGCCTGTTTGGGATTCTCTCTCTCCCTCTCTCAAAATAAATAAAGAAGCTTAAAAAAAGATTGCTTTTAATGATAAAGTGACATGTACTAATACTTTGTTTTTTCATAAATATCTATATCTTTCATTTACTATTTGTCATATAAGCCTGGAGGCTTTTTGAGGCCACTGTTGGGTTTTGAAGATGACATGGGGTGAAGGAGGTTGCTTACCTCCCTGTCTGCTGAGCGGAGGGGGCGCTTACAGTGTGTATGATTGCTGAAACATGGTATTTGTGTCTGATTTCAATTAGAGGCTGCTTAGGCTCCAGTGGCAACCCGGCCACTAACCATGAGCATTCTCCCTGCGGCAGCCGCTCGTTGCCTCAACGAGCACCTGTGCGAAGCTGCTGCGCCCGCAGCTGTGCTTGGAGACTTAACACAGACCGACAGCACCTGTTTCCCCATTTCTATCAGGTGCCGACGGTCCAGTGTGGGGAACAACTGCTCCAGGATCCGCGCTGTGACAGAGGATTATCAGACATTCATCCTTCAGTCATCAGCTGTCCACCGATTACCAGTGCTGGTCAGACCCGTGCTGCTGAGTCAGTAAGCAAATGCCGTGGCCCCCGCCGCTGTCAGGCTGTCCATCCTGCCTAGGAGTCATTTGGTACTACCCACGTCTTCCTTCTCTCGCTTTTCCTCGGTAGAAATGAATTCAACCAGTGGAGTAGCTGGCTAGCAGTTGAAAATAGGACAATGAATAAAGCAAACATTTGCCCCCTGGGAACTCAGGCTGGGCTCCAGGATCGGTCTCTTATCTTCCGGTACCAGAGCCTGCCCCAGGTAACCTGGAGACGGCCGGCTTTTTCAGTCCTTCCTCTTCTTTAGTAGCTTGAAGTTTGTTTGTTGTCCTTTTATTTGAAAGTAGGAATATTTATGTGAATTGGCCTCCATCTTGTAAAAAAGATTTAATTGGTCACTTAAAGAGTCTAAGCTTTTTCCTCAATTCAGAAACTGGAAATGGCTTGCTGTGGTCTGGACCTAAACTGCCTCCTCTTAGGAGTGCTAACGGAAGCGAGGCTAATCTCTTTTTTGCTAGAACCGTCAGGGAGCAGGTGTTTGGGTCTTCTCCTATTTTGCTCTTTTTAAAAAAAAAATTTTTTTTAATGCTTGAGAGAGAGAGAGAGAGAGAGAGAGAGAGAGAAAGTGTGAGTGGTGGAGGGGCAGAGAGAGAAGGAGACACAGAATCTGAAGCAGCCTCCAGGCTCTGAGCCGTCAGCACAGAGCCTGACATGGGGCTTGAACCCATGAAACAGGAGATCATGACCTGAGCCAACATCAGACGCTTAACGGGCTGAGCCACCCAGGCGCCCCTGTGTTGCCTCTTTACTGAGAGATGGAGACAGGACTAAGATTTCATTTCCCATTCCTTCCCCTGAGGGCAAAAGAGAAGGAAATCATAGGATTGCACGCTGAAGGGGAAAAGCCTAATTCTAAGTGATTCCATTAATTAGCATAGGACTGTGTACTTGGTCCCTCCAGGAATGGGGGCGGGGACAGGGATGCGGGGGTCAGTGGGGAGACTGGGTTCTAGTGAGACTGAGAAGGAAGTAATCTGGGCCCAAATTTTAGTTTGGGGAATGGCAGTCTGGAAACGCTTTGATTCCCTTTACTTTTCCTGCTTGGAGCTTTATTGCCTTATTCCTTGCCTTTAATTTTGAAATACTGTTTCTTTTAAAATCTTCACCCAATTTCTGGACATTTTGTTCTTGCATTTTTTTTTTTTTTTTGAGAAAACAGGCTACATACTATTTGATCCGGCAAGTCCACTTGTAGAAATTTATCCCAAAGAATTTGAAGAGAACTTGCAATTGCCTCCATTTTGACCTTAGTCTGTACGTTCTAACGGATTAAGGGCTTTCCAATTTACCTTTAAAAATTTTTTTAATGTTTATTTACTTTTGAGAGACATAGAGACAGAGCGTGAGCAGGGGAAGGGTAGAGAGAGGGAGACACAGAATCCGAAGCAGGCTCCAGGCTCTGATGAGCCGTCAGCACAGAGCTCGACGTGGGGCTTGAACTCGCAGACAGTGAGAGCATGACCTGAGCTGAAGTCGGACGCTTAACCGACTGAGCCACCCAGGCGCCCCTACCTTTTAATTTTAACTCAGGCAAAAGACCTGATGGAACCGAAACTACCCACTCCCATAGCAAGACTGCCCTGCAGGGCTGACTGCAAAGGCCTGACCCCAGACCTGACCCCAGACAATGACTCACCTGACACTAACCACCTGCGTGTGCCCTGTTACCTACACAATAGAAATTGACTAGAGGCCTACCAGGAAGTTCCAGGCAAGGTTTCCCCCTGGGCTCATGCTCTAGCACAAGGGAAATAATACAAAAGAAAAGGCCCGTCCTGCTGGCTTCCAGAACAAAGCCCAGGGAAAAATTTTAAAGACACTGAGGCCGGGAAGGAATGAAGTCTAAGCCCCAAAAAGGCAGGCGGGGAGCGGAGAGAGAGAGACAGGAAGTTGGGCACACATGCGCAATGAACAAACTCTGTACAGGGTCTCATTATCATGTGAAATCTGCACCCCTGGGCGTAATTGTTAGTATTATAATGAGGGCGAAAGTCGGTGAAAGGTCAGTGCTGGAGTGCACCTCGGAGCAACTTGTTTGATTCCGTCTTCGCTGGTCTTGGTGGAGTCCCCCTTTGGTAAGCATCCTGCCCAGAGTTCCTGCAGGTGTGGTACCCAGGAGCTTGGATTCAGGGATCAGAGAATGCTGCGTTTCATGGTCAGGACTGACGGACCCCACTCCAGCCCTGGCTTTGTCTCATACCCACCAACCTCTGTCCCGCATTCTCCTCCTAGAGACCTAGAAGTATTTTCAACATTTCGGAGATAGTCTTTGAAATGCTAGTCCCCTGTCTTCCTCATGTGGGGACCCTCAGTGAAAGACCAAGAAAGAATCCTTGAGCCATTTTCCCTGCAAAAAGGTGCTTTATTATAGCACAGGGACAAAATCCATGGGCAGAAAGAGCTGCACAGGGATTAACTCTTTATCCCAGTTTGGATAACTGATGATATACATTGAAGGGTAACTGATCACATACATTTTGATTAGTGGGGGTTAGGGATTGCTGAGTCTCTAAGGAATTCGTGCTTGTTAAAAGCAAGGTCTCCAGGAACTTGGAGGGCTATCTGTTGTTGAGGTTGGTTTTATTGTTGAGTTGAACCTTAGTGATGAGACCCTTAAGATGTTTTTCTTGTGTTACCACCACTCAACTCTCGCCCTTTGGATTTTGTCAGCAGCAGGTGACCGCGGTTGGTCTGTTGGGGACCCCAAGAGCCAGGTGCTCTTGCACCTTGGACCCCAGTTACGGAATAATTAGAAAAGGACACGGAATGTGTATGTTAAGGGCACTCATCTCTGAATTGTTTATAACACGAACAAATGGGCCATGACATAAGTGTTTAATAAATAAATATAATCCACGAAAGCCTGGCATAGCCACACACTGGAATGCTGTGCAATTGTTTGCTGTGATGTCTGTTACTTTAAAATATTTCGGGGCACCTGGATCGCTCGGTCAGTTAAGCATCTGCATTTGGTTCAGGTCATGATCTTACAGTTAGTGAGATTGAGCCCTGCATCGGGCTCTGTGCTGACTGCTCAGAGCCTAGAGCCTGTTTTGGATTCTGTGTCTCCCTCTCGCTCTACCCCTTCACCACTTGTCTCTCTCCCTCTCTCTGTCTCTCTCTCTCAAAAATAAGTAAGCATTAAAACAAAAAAGATTTAAAAAAATATTTCACCATAGGCAGTGTTTTAAGAGTTATACATTAGGGGGCACCTGGCTGGCTCAGTCAATAGAGCACGTGACTCTTGATCTCGGGGTTGTGAGTTTGAGCCATGTGTTGACTGTAGAGATTATTTAAGAAGAAATAAAATCTTAAAAAAAAGTCACACCTGGGTGTAGTTGTTTATTGGAAATTTGAGCCCTGCAGAGGTAGTTAGCTAACATTTTTTTTTTTTAATGTCTATTTATTTATTTTGAGAGACAGAGTTAGAGCCAGGGAGGGGCAGACAGAGAGGGAGAGAGAGAATCCCAAGCAGGACCCATACTGTCAGTTTGGAGCCGGCCGTGGGGCTCAAACTCGTGAACCATGACTTCATGGCCTGAGCCCACACCAAGAGTCAGACGCTTAACTGATGGAGCCACCCACGCAAGCCCTAACTTGTTGGTTTGGACGCCACCACTTGGCATGACCACAGCCAGGGATCCTTTCTCCCATGCTTCTTAGCCCCACAGATTGTGCTAATTACCGTAATGATTGTTAGAGGTCGGCCTCATTGGTGAAATCAGTTGTATTTAAGATCATGGGTTGGATTCATTATTTGAAAATACTCCTTACCTTTGCCTATAAACGGTGTAAGAATTTAGCAAGGGCTGGGGCTCACACCCTAAGGGATGACACCTTGAGGCTTGATCTTAAAAATCCAGTAGCTGATTGATGCTGGTCTTTTCAACAGGACACCATTCGGGTCTGGGTTCTGGTTTCTGGTTGCCCTGCCTGCCTGAATTCTAAGATATTCTGCATTGCCTGACTGAAGCTTTCACTCAAGATGTAACCGAAACAACGTGAGTTTGCTCCTTGGTGAGTCACAGAAACTTCACGCAAAGGAAACTTTGTATGTAGCAAATAATGAGATGAAGGGGAATAACTTCCAAAGCCATGACTCCCCAAGCAGGGGTGAATGGGTTCCTTTTATTTAGGGTTAGGACGAACACTCAGAAAGCAGAGACTTGTCATTGTAAGTAGAGATGGGCCCACACATGGGCCTTAAGGAAACATGCCTGTACACATATTGCATGTTGTATAAATGAGGCTGAGGGTCCTCCTTGGGTGGAGATTTTAGTATTATAATGTGGTAAAGGTAATTGTCGGTCATTCTAGAGGTCACCCCATCTGTGCAGGTGTGAGTCGGAGCTTGAGCTCAAATTGGTCTAGATGGTCTGGGCTACTGAGCTCTTCCTCTGGGAAGTCGTTAACTGCTTGAGGGGTCATTTCTGTTTCCATCATGGGACATTATGCCCATCGGGTCATAGGGTCCTTTGCCTGAGTTAAGAGATAAGCCAAGTGAAGAGATAAGAGCTTAAGGAAAAATGTGGTACAAAGGTCAGGGGGCAGAAGCAGGAAAGCAGTAAAGGTCAGGTCTTAGGGGTCTAGCTCATGACAAAGTTGGTAAAAAAACAAACAAACAAAACAAAACAACAGTGTTGGGATTTCACGTACCTCACGGAACAGATGGCATTGCTTTTCTGTGTGTGGTTATGTGTGTGTGTGTGTGTGTGAATTTCGGCTGAGGCTTGCTTTCTTTTGTGGTGGGGAAAAAATTCCCTCTCAATTACCTACGTGTAATTCTGTGGCTACCATCATCAAGAACTTAAGATTTATACATGGTCAGATTGGCTAAGATTGGTTTGCCATCCGCTTTAATAACAATGCAGATTTACACACACTAAGGTTTAGGTGTTCATGATATAATGGGGTATGTCTTATTTCTAGCTGGACTGCAGTATCACAGAAGACAGAAGCAATATCTTTTTTTTTAACCTAGCCTCAGAATTTATACCCTGTCCTTCCTACATAGTCTGTAGGTTAGAAGCCAGTGACCAAGCCTGACCCACATTCAGGGGGAAGGAATAAGGCTCTAATCTCTTAACGGGAGAAGTGTCAAGAGCTATTTTAAAACAACCACAATGGGGGGAGGGTGTAACATAGAAATGCAGGACATAAATTATAATCCTATTTTGGTGAAAAGAAAAATAATACATAAGAATTTTGGAAGAGTACGCCCCCGAGGGTAATATTTGTTATCTCTTTACTTGATGTGTTTTCTGAATGTTTAACGCATATGTTTACTTTTATAGTCATGAAAAGGAGTAAATGATTTCTATTTTTATTAAACATAAATTAGATATAAATATGTTGTGAAGAATTCGAACAATACAGTGATAGAGTGAAAAGTGAAAACCTCAGCAGTGATCCAAAATGCTACCTTGTACAAAATTCATGGATAGAATTGGGTTTCTTTCAGCTCTCCACTTGGTTCTATTGATACGTTTGTCCTTTCTAGAACCATTTTCACAGCGTTTGCAGATTGATAACTTTATCGTGTGCTTTGGTATCTGTTGGACTCATCCAACTGTTTCTTACCTCTCCCTGACTCTGTTCGTGCTTTTTCTTCTGTTCGGAATGTCTTCCTTTCGCTCCTTCTAAGCCCCCAGCCCTCTCTCTGTCCCTCCTACCCCAGTCGCTCACCAATCTAACCCCCAGCTTTTTAAGCCCTCACTTGTGGGGTCCCTATACGTGACCACAGCCAATACCCTTCCTCGTCTCTATCTCTGTGTTTCACTTACCCCAGGAAGTTAGTCTCTAGACTGCGAGTTCTGATCCTCAATTCTTCCCTCACACAGTGCCTGACAGAAAAAGAGTGTTTATTTTTTTTAAGTGTATTTATTAATTTTTTGAGAGAGAGCACGACACAGAGAGAGAGCAGGCACAAACAGGGGAAGGGCAGAGAGAGAGAGAGAGAGTCCCAAGCAGTTTCTACACCGACAGCATGGGGCTCAAACTCATGAACTGGGAGATCATGAGCTGAAACTGAGAGTCCAGACGCTTAACAGACTGAGCCTCCCAGGTGCCCTGAGACCAAGAGTATTTAAGAGAATGTCTTTGAACAACGAATTTTACTTTAGCTTCCATGAAGGCATGTGTCCCTCATTCTCACCCAGGAGGACCAGGTAGGTGGGAAACCAAAAACGGTGTTAGGCAACCTCTCATGAAAAACTCAAAAGAGACCTTTGGGTACCTAATTAGCTAAGTAAGAGTCTGCTTTGCTATGATGATCTTATTTTCTGCGGGATGGCAGCAAACTATTCCCCAGGTTTTGCTACTTTTGCCACTGCATCTATATATTTAACAGCTGTGGTATAATGCAGGGGGCATTCATCTTAACCAGAGAGGACATTTGCTACCACAGATAAGTACAAGTCCAGAGATAGGTCGATCACACGGTTCAAGGATGTCCTCAGGAATGCAAATAGTTTTCCGTGTCCTCACTCTGTCCTCTTAGGCTCAGCCTTTGAATGTAGAGACCGAACCTACAGGCTGCAGCTGTGCTAGATGGTAGAGCTGTACCCACAGTTCCCTGCAGGAAGAAGAGGGTGTCCCTTCCGGGCACTCTCTTAGGAGTGAGGAGATTTCTCCAACTTCCCCCAGGAGGAATTCTCCAGTCACAGAGCCAAGTGTGGTCAATCATTCACTACAGAACCGACTGAATAAAGGGAAATGAGAGATAGGATTCCTCTTAGAATGAAGAGGCTATTTGTTAAAGCAGGAGTGGGGACAGCCTTTTGGAACTGTGAGCCAAAGTCAGACACTCTACCTAATGAGCCACCCAGGTGCCCCTCTTTCTTTTTTGTTTTGTTTAAGGAGTTGATACTATTGCCTACTTCATAGGTCATTGTGAGCTTTACATAAAATCATACATGGAAATGGCTTACACAGTCTTTGGGCTATTGTATGTGCTAAAAAATGGTAATGATTTTATGCTTTCTAAATATTTCAGGGGTTAAAATGCACAAGTTAATACTTTCCTTTCAACGCCATCTGTTTCACAGAATAACCTTGCACTTGGATAAGTTCGTCAGGGTAGACTCGTGATTAATTCTGCCTCTCATTTTGTTTTTCATCTCACCCAGTGCCTTGTGAACATGAAGTAAATATTTATTGACATCATAATATTGAAATAACACTGTCTTTGTGCTCTGTTCACTTTTCCATTAATGTATTCTGATGTAGTTTTCATCAGGCTCAGCTGGGAAGTCCTTCCATTGTGCTACCACATTTCATGTACTCACATTTCCGTCGTGTATTTTTCTTTTGTGGCCAGAAGAAGATGGTTCCTGATATCCCAGAGATTAGGGGGGCGGGGAAAGGCAGTAAGAGAATTTAGGGAATTGTAATGTAGCCATCAGGGTGAAGTGAGGGGAAGGACTCATTCACAGGAAACACAGAACATTAAGTCAATTGGCCCCAAACCAAGGGCACCGAGTCATCCCGGAGGTGTCTCAGGGCTTCGGTGTCATCTTCTGGAGGCCGCTCCAATAAATTATATTAAGCTTGTCTGCCAGGTAATTGCAAAAAGGGTTGACTCATCGAATTTAAATGTGACTTTGACAGAGGGCTTCTTCCTAGGCCTTCATTATGAACGGACTTTCTCATGAGCACTTTCCCAGCACTTGTCTCTGTAGCTTCCTGGGTAACAGCAAATGCCAGAAACCGTGCACTCGCAGGTATAAACCATTGGAAGGAGACCGGGAAGGCAGTGTGCAGAGTGTTATCAAGACCACGGAGCCCGGTCCAATGGCCTAACATAGACATAAAAGCCCCGTTGACCCTGGCCTCCACCTTCCCCAGGCCCAGGACTTACTTTTTGGAGCACTGGGCAAAAAAGCCAACACACATGCTACTTCTTCCTGCCATGGTCAAATGCAGGGGGTCTCATCAGCTGGCTTTCCTCTATGCACAGAGCTTTCCTAGGCCCGTGGAAAGACACAGAGGGAACAGATATTACTCCGCCCTTCAGGACTCCTGACGGGCAGGCTGGTCTTCCTGTGTCCTTATTTTTTGGAAACTATAGATAGGCCTTCTGGACAAGAGAGATATAACACATACCATAGGGAAAAATAAATGTGATACCGTGCACAGGAGAGCATGAGGAGGGTTGTCACTTTTGTGTAAACTGAAACACACATGCACATGAGGCTTGTTTCTGGATTGACCTGCAAGACACCATTGAAGACAGGAAGAACAACTGGGGGTGAGGGATGGGAGTTCTTTTCTTTACAAAATTATTTTTTTAATATTTATTTTTGAGAGAGAGTGCGAGCGGGGGGAGGGGGAGAGAGGGAGACACAGAATACAAAGCAGGCTCCAGGCTCTGAGCCGTCAGCACAGAGCCCTACGTGGGGCTTGAACTCACAAATCGCGAGATCATGACCTGAGTCAAAGTTGGACACTTAACAGACTGAACCACCCAGGTGCCCTGGGAGTTCTTTTCTTTTTATCTGGATTTTCTATATGGTTTAAATTATTTTTGATCATACCCTTCAGTATTTTTATTGGTAGGATTATGGGCCCTTTTACTGTCTTTATACTTTGTTTTTATTTAAAAATAATTTACGAGTGTTACCTTGTGGTGATAACACAAAAAGATAACAAGTGTGGTGTGGATGTGGAGAAATGGGATCCTCATACATTCTGGGTCAGGATAGAAAATGTAAATTTCTAATAAATAGAAATTTTTCCAGAAAGTATGTTCTGGATAAATTCAGCCATTCTCTGGGAATTTTCTAGGCTCCTTTAAATCTGGTCAAATTCTGTCCTAGTTTGGTGTGATTCACTCAGCAAATGTTCTGTGAGCTCCTGGTCTGTGCCAGGCCCTTTGTCCTGGACAAGGACAAGGGAATTTTTAGGATGAAAGTCTGATTTTGATGAGTGTGGGTAGCACCACCAGCTGCGAAGGCTACTGACACAGGAAACCACCATTCCCAACTACCTCGTCATCAGTCTCTGGGCACTTCCTGGGGGCAGCCTTCACCACTGTGAGAAAATAGTGGCTGGTGGACAATGGGTTTCTCTCTTTAGGTTGGTGCTGGTCTCCTCCTCCATCTCCTCCTTTCCAATACCCCTAATATTTACCCTGCAGAACCCAATAAGACCAAATAATTTAGGAGGGTAAGAGAAGATGCTTCTTTGAAAACTAAACTTTATAGGAACTTTTGACTCATGCAAAATAAAGTCAACATCCTGAGACAGCCTGCTGAGGGGATAAATTGACAGGCACATGGAGAGAACGCCTGGTAAACATGAAGCAGGAGTTATTATAATCCAGCTCCTTACTCCAATATTGAGATTAAAAGACAGGACTTGGTGGGTGTAATTCATTTTGTCCAATATAATTTATGCCTGTTCTTTATTTTACCACCATACATCTTTTATTTATTTTGAGAGAGAGAGAGCGCGTGCAAGTCGGGGAGGGGTGGAGGGAGGGGTGGAGAGAGAGCTTCCCAAGCAGGCTCTGCACCATTAGTACAGGGCCCGATACAAGGCTCAAACCCACAAACTCTAAAACTATGACCCGAGCCCAAGTGGGATGCTCAACTGACTGAGCCACCTAGGCGCCCCCACCACCATAAATCTTTGTACAGTCAGCCCTTTGCCCCCTACTTCCTCCCCTCCCAACTGATTTATTCAAGAGACTTCACTGAATTTGGCCATTTCTTATCACCTAACTTAGCTATTGGGGGTGCTGGGGAAGGTGACTTATTTTGGTCAGTGTCTTCAGTTCCTTCCATATCAGCAAGAATGAAAGAGCAGTGCATCTTGGGAAAAGTGGGAAGAAAAGACGTTGGTAAGTGGCAAAATCTCTCATTTTGTGCTCCCCCCTGCCCCCTAGGCCTGTGGCTGTTGCAGTAAGACTTGCTTAGACTTTTATTGAAAAACAGCAAGGCTTTAGCTCTCAGAAGGCAGAAATGTGCTATCGTGTAAGTCAAAAGCACATTTCCAGCTCACAGCATGAAAATCCTGAGCAAGGAATTAGGGAAGTAGAATTTCCTAGGGATAGCCCGGAATCTAGACCAATGAAGATGACTGAAGGAGATTCAAGATATTCCAGGAGCCAAGGATTGAAAGCCAGAAAGATAGAAATGATTTAGTCCTTATTTCAGATGTGAGAAAGTGGAGATTGAGGGGGTTAAATGTGTTTTACCAACAGTCATGTAGCTATTATCCCGGTGTGAATATTTTGGGTGGAGGTGAGGGTTGCAGGAACCCACAACTTCTATTAAAAAGACTAGGTTTCCTTTGGAATGGCCACTGTGATATCAGATTCAACTTCCAGTTTTCTATCATTTCTCCTGTTCTCAGACCATGTAAGTAAGTTCTCTATTGGTTGTTGAAATAGATCACTCTGATTTCAATTCCTAATAGAAAAGGGAGTTTAGTTGAACATGAAGATCCAAAAAAGTAATTTCAGCACATACAGCTCAAGTCAAGATCCTGTTCCAAGTCATCTGCCAGCTACTTCGGTTTTGTTAGATTAGTCCTAAGGTTAAACTCTATTTCTCTGGAAAGTTACAGAATGAAGGAATCTTAACACTTTGTAGATCCCCAGGTGGTTCATGACAAGCAGATCTCAATCCTTATCGAATGTGAAAATGTTAATTTTTGTCTTTCAGTTTTATGGGTTTTATGAATCTTGAGCTATCTCATTGGCTAATTCGAAAGCCCCCTTGCTTGTGGGCTAATTAACAGGCAGCAAGAATTGCCCAGCTTGCTAACACTGGGGATCTAGCAGTCTAAATCCTCTGTGGCCCTTGTAGGCTGGACTAGGTATACTCTAAGCAGGAGAGGCTGACACTGGACCAAAACAGATCTTCTCTCTGAAAATAGGTGCCTATTCTTAAAGGATTTAGAGTAATTGGAACGCCTTTACATTGCTAATAGCTAGTGTGAGTATAAAAATAGAAATACTTTGGAAAACAGTTTGACAGTGCTTACAAAGTATATACTGAGCAATTCTACTCAGTCACATTCAAGTTGAGACATCTCCACAAAAACAACAACAACAAAAACTCATTATTTATTAGTTACCTGTTGTGCCTTAAAAAATATCACCCCAAAACATAGTGCCTTATAAGAACAATAATCCTTTATTTCTTTTTGTGGTTGTGGTAGAGCAGGCATTCAGAAACAGCTCAGGTCGGAAGGGCTAGGGCGGGGTCTTTTAGAAGGTTGCAAGCAGCTGTGGATGGGAGCTGGAGGATTCACTTCTAAGGAGGCGCTCACCTGGCTGTTGGCTGGGGAGGGATCCCTCCCTTTCCACAGGACTGTCTCAGCACCTGTACTGTGGCATGACAGCTGGCTTCTCCAGAGACCAGGCAGAAGCTGCACCATCTTTTATAACCTATGCGCAGTCACACTGTCACTTTTTCTATGTTCTATTGTTGTAGGACCAGTTTGGTTCAGGCAGGAGGAGATTGACCAAGGCTGTTGTAACCAGCCTCCTTGCTGGCATTACCAGTGTTTACTGCAAGTTTGTTACTAGTAACCCCAAGCTGGAAACAACTCAAATGCCCACCAATAAGAATAAACTGATATATTTTTTTAAGTTTATTTCTTTTGAAAGAGACAGAGACAGCACGAGAGGGGGAGAGGTAAAGAGAGGGGGACAGAGAATCCCCAAGCATGCTCTGCACTATCAGCTCAGAGTCTGATGCAGGGCTTGAATTCACAAAACCAAGAGATCGTGACCTGAGTTGGACAGTTAACCGACTGAACCACCCAGGTGCCCCAAGCTGATACTTTTAATGCAGTACATAAAAACTATTGCAATTTGAAGTATAGATCTCAGACACCAGATCTAAGAATCTAAACACAGAGGAGGGTGGAATTCCATTTATATCAAGTTCAAGAATAAGTAAAACTAATCTCTTTTGCTAGAATAGTTATCACCTGAAGAGGTGATGCCTGGGAATAATAAAAATGAAGAAACTTTCTGAGGATGCTTCATTTGTTTTATCTTTGATCAAGGTGGTGGTTAGATAGACATATATTCAGCAAGATTTCTACAACGTTAGTACAACTTATGTGCTTTTTTGTATGTATATTGGGAGTCAATAAAAAAAATTAGGAGCTGTTAAACACCTCATGTCTTTGTGATCAGATGGAAGAAAGCAGATCTAGTCCTAACAGTGAACAGATTGACCAGGGATTCTTGGAATTTAGGGGTGTCAGACATCTTGGAAAACAGAATGTGGTGTTCTAGACACTTCTGGTATTACTTTGAACCAGTAGATCCATGTAAATGGAAAAGAAATCTGAACACTAGTAATTTTTGGTCCAGTGTTGAAACTTACTCATCTTCACAGTTATTCAGAGCCTCCATTTGGCTTTTGTACCATGTGAATGGACAAGAGTCATAGTTGAAGACATACTATCAAGAAAAAGGGTCTAAGCAGAAAATGCAGGATAAACAAGATTTGTATTTGAAAAGTCAGAATACACAATATTTCTACAAGTCTCAAATGATGTGCCAAAACTCAAGACAAATCAAGGAAATGGAGAGGCAATTTCAGAACATTTCATCCGGAAATGAGCCAGGGGGATGGGGACAAGACAGAAAGGAGTAAATCAGAAATGAGAATTTTTCCTTGAGTTAAAAGCTGTATACTATATAGATTAAAATTCTTTTCCATCAACTAAATCATAGGTAGAAGACCAGAGAAGTCTTAGAAAGGTGATAGAGAATATTCTAAGTTCTAAAGCATATGAAATAGCCCAGGGCAAGACACTTTGCAAAAGACCAGAAGTCAGAATAACAGGCTGAAACTTGGAAGTCAGAGCAATACCTTCAAAATAGAGTATAGGCCACTCCTGATCTATACTTTGGTACCTAGCTAAACTGTCAGGAGCCATTTGTGGGGAGGGGGAGGGAGAAAGATACCGTCAGGCATCCCAGTTCTTAGAGTTTGCTTATACATCATTCTTTCTCAAATGGATACAAAGATAGTATATGCTGTCAGCACTAGTAATAAACTCAAACATGAACTAGGATGTATCCTGTGAAAAAGGAAAACATCAAAGGGAAACCTTAGGCTGGCAGCTGTGCAGCCGGCCTGGGGAGCTCCTAGAAGACCTAGGTTATGACATGAATCCTCTGGAAGAAAAATTAATGATAGCCACACAGAGAAACCATCAGCAATGATTTTATCCAGGAACACCCCAAAATCTACAAGAGTGAATTACATTATTTTGGCTAAATTTGAACAATCCTTTAATCCATGGGTAAAGAGTTGTTACCTAGAAATCAGTTTCATTACATTTGGAGGATATGGTGAAGGTAGGGAGGAGTCTTAGGTGGCAGTCTAAGTTTATAAGAAGTTACCAGAAAAAGCCTACTTAGAATTAGACAAATGTCCAAGTAGAAGTTTAAGAATGTTTAAGATGATCCCTCTGTGGATAATAAAGTTTCTGATTTAGCAGAGACTATATATTAATAAAGTATTGCAGTTAATGGTCCCAGCTGATATTTCACTTTAGAGCGGTGATTTAACTTTAAGCTAGGTAGTTTTGGCCAGAGGCTTTTCACTTCAGAGGCACATTGTAATAATTTCTCCTTGCAATACTCTTTTCTCCCTGGTGAGCAGGCCAAGTTCCACTAAGGAGTCTATGGTTAGGAGAGCAGAAACACCCTAGATCTACAGCAGGGTAGACTACTACTTCTGGAAGATTCTCTGAGAAGTTTCTCAGAGACTCGTTGACTATGTTTGCGAAATCATCTTTAGCTTCGTTTGGAGGCTCACAAGACATTAATGTAGTCCACCTGAAAAGCCCTGCTAGAGAGAATCTGACAGGTTCTAGGTCAAGGCTTAAGCACCAGGCGTGTTTCTTTGTTTGGATCCAGTATTAGTATAGATCTTACGATCCTTCTTAAAAAAACAAAAAACAAAATACATCAACACTGAGTAAATAACTACATTCCGGGTACTCTGTTAGAGGACTCTTTTCTCTGTTGTAAATCCACAGACTTGGCATAAGCAAATTAGTTTCATTACAGGACCCCACATACCTGCTTTGTTTTGGTGGGATAAGCCCAGCACCCTTACATATCCCACTTAGTTTTCTCATGGGGAGAACAGAATGGGGCTTGGCAATCTCATTCTCCCCGCCATTCTTTTCTTGACATTTCCCCTACTTACCATTGGACATTTGTCTGCCCTTGTTGCTGGGGCATCTTTCCTGGTTGTTGCTTTACTTCCCATACAAGGTATAATGCCTGTCACATAGTGTATTTCCAATATAAGTTTGAGTTTAGTGGCCTCCAGTCAGGCTGTAGCTCCTAGCTCAAGCAGCACCTAGCCAAATGTGGCTATAGACCCATGAAGTATGGCTAAGTATAAGAATTTTAATGAAATTTAGCAACATCTTGTCTATTTCTATACTATAAAAGTTGATTATGTTTGGAAAAATTTGGGTATGTAAACCTATTTTTTTCAACTGTAAATCTTCTAAGACATATGGTACTTCTAGCTAATGTTTAACCTGCAAATTAAGATGTACTATAAATACACATGGATGTAAAAAATAGGTCTTAAATTATGTTTTATTGAAGTGATAAGAATTTGGATACATTAAGCTAAATATAGTTAAACTAAATTAGATCTATTCCTGGTTTCCTAGGTAAACTACAGTTATACCTGCTTAGTGAACAAGTTAACCACTACTACCACTTCAATTCAAAACTATTGTTCTTCCCCTTTAGCATGGAAGGTAGTCAACAGTCCCAGCCCTTTGCTGAATCTATGTATCCCTAGAAATTAGCCCTATGGAAGAACGGAGGATTTTCAGTAGGCTCTGGAGTTAAAAGCAGAATATCTGAAATCAGACTTGATTTCACTGTCCAACCTTACCATAAGTTGACTAAGTGATACTGGGTAGGTTCTTGGACTTTGTAGGTATTCCAAGTCCTGGAAATCAGGGATTAATGTATACCTATTCATGTTTTCATGAGGCTCAAGTGTGTGATCAGGCATTTAGGATAGTTCCTGTCACATGAAAAGCAGATAGTGTCCCTGTCAGTTGAGTAAGGAAATACAGTCCCTGCTTAGCAGCAGTTGGAAGGGAGGGTTGACTTGCCTACAAAGCAGGTATTGAAGTACCAAATTTAATGCCTTTCACTTTGCTGAAATGTAAAGCAACCTAGAAGTTACTCACTGAAGACAAATGGGGAAACTTTGCTTAACCAGGATTAATTTCACAACTCTACCATGGAGAGAGTAGAAATTGCTAGAGTATGACCAACAGTACTAGACAGTTCTTTAAGCAGGATATTTACCTTGAGAAGTTACCATGCTTTTCTATTAGTCTTAAGAACTATTACTTGTTGGTTCTGGCTCAAAACTAAACTTCTTCTGATCAAACCACTTCCAGTTGACAAATTTATGATCAAATACTTTTTCTGTTAAAAGACATTGGATTTCAGAGTGGGATGCTTAGAATAAGATTGGGGTCATTTGAGAAATGGTTAGAAGTTCTTAAGCCTTACCCCATACATACTTAAACTCTGGAGGTGGGGCGAGTTATAATTTTTTTTTTTTTTTTTTAGCAGCCCTCCTTTGGCCAAGTAGTGGTCTAGATTTCAGACTAGCTCTGGACTAGTTCTACCTTAGTTTGAATGATCTTGTGGAAGAATTTTGTTCTACACCCCTCTTGAGCTTGTAACTGCTAAATCTGATGTGTTTAGCTCTTGTATCTACGGCGTAGGTGGTCATCCAACTACGAAACTACTGAAACATTTTGTTCAGAGGCTGGAAAGGCTGGCTGGAATAGAAACCTAGGGTATCATTGTTTTTATTCTACTGTCATTCAAAAATACTGCTCTAGGCTGGAAAGAGGAGATGCCAAAAGCAGATATATGCTTTTATTTAGATTAGTACTTCACCTTTCAAAGGAGAAGCTGGGCATAGGTTGGTAGTACAATCTGATTTTATTAACACAACTGGAATAATTCACCTCCGTTTCCTGATAGCCAAGTAGGACACTAACAAGAATCCAAGGATTAGGGTCCCAGAAAGGCCTACGATCCACAGAGCTTGCGAGTCTAGAGGAGAACCTGTGGGAGGAAATGTAGGTTAAGGGATGCCAAAACCAAGGGATACCATATCCTTAAAAAGACAGAGGGTCTTTAGCTAGGTAATACAATGGGCAATTCACATTGGTCTTATCAGCAAAGGATAAGTAGAAATGAGGAAGTAGCTCTCATTTGACTAGTGGTTCAGGTAGGAGGATTCAAGAAGCTAGTTAGGTCTCTTCCCACTCACTTGAGTTTCTATGGAGCTTTTCTGAGGAGTCCATAGGGGCTTGGAGTAGAAGAATGGGACCCTTGGTAGAGATGTTGGCAGTACCACCTTGAAGATGGAGGTCAGAGCGTCTTTGTCCTGTTGGAGAAGAGGTAGGGATTAGACTTTTTGGCACATTGTGGGGATGGGGATGGGAAAGTCAAGTCCCTCAACATGTACAGCTCCGTTCCATGTCTTAAGAAAACCTCCTTAAGCAAAACAAAACAAAACAAAACAAAACCAAAAACAACCATGGGTGCCTGGGTGGCTCAGATGTTTAGGTGTCTGACTCTTGATTTTGGCTCAGGTCATGCTATTACCCTTTTTAAGTTCAAGCCCCACATTGGGCTCAGCACTGACAGTGCAGAGCCTGCTTGGGATCTTCTCTCTCCCATTCTCTGCCCCTCTCCTGATCTCTCTCACTTTCAAAATAAACTTTAAAAATTTTGATAGGAAAAAAGAAACCCACAAAACCTCCTTAATGTGTTCATATAAAAATCAAACAAGACTTTAACACTGCTACCCCAGTTTCACCAGAATTTGGTAATAGAGAGTAGGATATTAGCCTTTCCCCAAACTGCCATTCTTCCCTAAGAGTGATTTGGACAGTAACCTGTTAATACCAACACCCTTTCCTAAGCTCCAAAGTTAACTGGTAGCTTATTAATCCCATTTTGATTACCAGTTATAGGACCTTTGGAAAAGTCCATGTAAGTTTTAGTTTCTTTAGAGATGTACAGAATATATATTTTTGGAGTTAGATCCTAAATATTTAATGCAGTATTTCATAACTATCATTACATTACTAGGAGTGTTCTTTTTGCCAGAAGGGACTTAAAGTTTTGGGGGTCATTAATCCCAATTAATTCAGGGGCTAGACAGGTAAAGTTAGTGACCAGGTAGCAATACACACACCTAACGAGAGCACTGGGTCCGATCAGCTGGAGTATATACCCTGTCGGCAATCACATGCCACCTTTAGATCTTCAGGCCATGTTGCCAGACCTGCCTTTGAGCAGGGCTAACCATCTAGATTTGGGAACTAGCCAGATAAGGGCTTTGTTAGACTGAGCCACATGTAGGTCATGCGCCAGTTTGATTCCTGGCTTAATCATAATGTATATGGAGAAAGCGAGGGCTGAGACTTACTTGAGGATTCATAGCTCCTATTTAAAAGGCCCAGAATTCTAGGAAGCTGGTTGTCGGTTCTATTACCTCATCAAAATACTTGAAGCAGCCTCATTAAGAAAATGAATCTTCACTTGGAATTATTTACCCACAGGGTAAAGAAGGTTAGCAGTGGGACTCAAGATTATTTCGAGTTTGTCCTTCGGTGTAGACCACGTGGATACTCACGCCTGGCAACAGGACAGGTTATCCTACAGGAGGAGGTCCCAGCAGGCTGGCAGACGGATGCACTACAGTGCAGATACACCTGGGAGCCAACAGAATGGAGATAGTGGTGGAGAACCACATCAGAAGTCTTAAAGCTTATCTCCCTTGAAGGAGGTGGAAAGAAACTCAATCAGAAAATCTCAACACCCAAGCCAACATCACAATAACACTAAAGAACTAGAGTCTAGTAGGCAGATGACACTTCAGTCATTGGGATCAGTGATTACTGAGGAAGTACCAACAAGCAAAATGCAAGGGCAGCCTTGGCCATGGACTGACAGGATGTGGAAAAGGATGTGCAAAGGATTACGAGTTGCCGAGAGGTGGGGTAGGGGCATTCAAAGCCCTGCTGAGGAACACACAGGGAGGCACACACATCGTACCTGTCCCCTGAGTGCCCGCTTTGCCATGATGTCCACAAAGCTGAAAGTGAAAATCCTGAAGCGCTGGTAGTAAGATGGAAATGGTGGATCCCGGACTTTGTGGACACGAATCAACTGCGTCTGATAGTTGTCTCCAACGTAGGGGCATCTAAGCAAAGGTATCTGGCATTTGGGAGGGGTTTCTCTGGGGGACCCCAGCACAGATGCATGGAGAAGCTGCTTACCCTTTCACCAGCATGGGCCACTGGGGCTGACTCTGGGGGTTTGTGCTGGGCGTGGCCCAACAGTGATGGAGAAGCAGCCCCAGGGAGGGATCTGTTCTGTGGCGGATAGAGACCTCTACATAAATGGGATTCCGAAGCAACTTCACCACTGGGTAGTCACTAGCAGTGTAGTAGGAGCCATAGTGTTTATCTGCAAGAGCCCAAAGTGAGACCAAAGTGAGTTGGAGCACTGAAGACAGAGCTACAACCTTCTAGATTGCCCAAGACAGACTATCACCCCTATAAGCACCTCTATTAAGTGTCTTATTACCAAGTTGGTCTTTTTAAAAATTTATTTTGAGAGAGAATCCCCAGCAGGCTCCACACTATCAGCCTGGAGCCTGATGTGGGGGGCTCAATCTCACGAAACAGGAGATCATGACCCAAGCTCAAACCAAGAGTTGGATGCTTAACCAACTGAGCCATCCAGGTGCCCCAAACAAGTTGGTTTCCTAGTGCCCAGAGAAGTAATAAGGCTTTAAGACTATAGGCCAGATGCTCTAACCAAGAGATTCTTACTTTTGGCAATCTTGAGTTCCAGAGTGAGGGGTCCAGGCTGGGTCTCCAGATGGGGTGGTGGAATCGTTAGCACCTGGACGTTAACCGGGAAGGCATTGCTCCTTACAGAGTAGCTGCAGCTCACTCGAAGCCTCCAGAAAAACATGATCTTTGTTAGCTCAAGTGGGTGGTAGGACGGGCCATGCCACCTTCCAGTTTTTAAAGGTTTTAGGAACCATTAAACATGAGGTGTTGGACAAGTGTGTAAACAGGGTAAGTATGGTTCCAGAGCTTGTGGGAACTAGATCTTAGGTGGGGAGACAGACATAGACGGGATGAGTGTTTGAGTATTGGAGATCCAATAACCAGGCAAGATATAGACGTGCTACTGTGAGAAACATGTGCTTTTTGTAGAGAAGGTAGTCAGGGAAGATCTTGCAGGGAGCAGACATCAAGATCAAAAGTAATAACAGAGCTAAGAGGAGGGAGAGAAAGAGCTGACAGAACAGAGACCAGAGTTGGTCTTTTTATAGAATTTCCTCGGACCACAGTCTAGGGTTAGAAATAGGGAGTGGGAGAGGGCATTTCATGGAGGTCAGGCTAGAGAGGGAAGTAGGCAGTGTTTCCATGCAAGGTCTTACAAATTGTGTTCATGATGTCAAGTTTAAGCTACTGCCAGACAATGAGGAAGCTTTACGTGTACAATTTTATCTAAGGTGTTAAGGGGATTCATCTTGCTACAGGGCGCACTATGGCAGGCAGGAGGGAGAAGGCCAAAGTCAACACAAGGTAAGTGAAATAGGAGTCCGAGGGAGTTTGAGGCTTAGATGAAGTCGGTGGCAGCAATGCAGGGAGATTTAATCAGATAATGGTTAGTGAGATCAGACAACCAAGGCAGTCAGTGGGTTCTCTGGTCATGACGGGAGGTTCTGTGGATTCAAGGCTTACCCTAGAATCCTGTTTTATGGAAGGGAAATCATTCTGGTTAATGCAGACCTTTACCTGAAAATACTGTCACGGGTAATAGAAACAGGGCTCGGAAATTTCACATCGCTAGCTGCGACCAGCTCATTTTCATATATTGCCTGGTCTCCAGTGACCTGAAAGTATGGAGAAAGAAGTGTGGCCATTCCTGCTAGCCAGGTGCCACTTCACTCAACTTGCTCTGATCTAGTAGTCAGCAAGGCTACCCTATCATAGGCAGCATTTTGTCCCTTGAGCCGAGGCAAGAGCAGATGGTATTAAATAACCTGAGACCTTCTCACCTCACTTTAGCTCAGGTTAAGGCAATAGGGTTTTGAGCACTCTCATGAGGCAGCCAGGAACATGATTATGACCACCAAGGTCAGCCAATTTCCTCACTTTCCCAGGGCAATGTGGCAAGAACCTTTTGCTTGTTCTTCTCTCATATGGCTTGGTAGAAGTGCTAGCCCCTTGTCAGAGCACAGTTATGATCTTAGTTGAACACCCAGGGACCGTTTCTGCTTTCTCAGCGACAAAGCCTTCTGTCCTAGAGACCAGCCTACAGACCAGACGGTGGTCAGCTATATCCTTCCTGGCTAAGATATTCCACCTCTCTTGCCCAGTCATTATGACATGAGTAGGGGAGGGACAAAGACACAGAATATGAAGCAGGCTCCAGGCTCTGGGTTGTTAGCACAGAGCCCGATGCTGGGCTTGAACCTGCAAACCAGGAGATCATGACCTGAGCCGAAGTCGGGCACTCTACTGACTGAGCCACCCAGGCACCCCGAGTTAGGAACAGAGCCAAAGCTGAGCTATTCTTACCTGCCTCTTGGTGCCACAGGAATTAAACGGAAACAAGAACAAGACAAAGGCATGCGTTGCCATCACAGGGTTACATTCACTGTCATTCCCGAAGGCCAAGTGCACAGAATTTAAGAGCAGCGGAGGTGAGGTCACGTTGCGAGATACGGCAATAGAGAAGTAGCCATCTTGGGTACAGCGGGAGGTCACTGAAAAACCAGAATTGCTGTGCTGAAAACAGGCCATCCCTCCTATTACTGAGCCAGCTGGATATGTAGCTAGTTGTGATCCCTCCCCACAGAGAAGCTGGCAGTCCCAGCTAGTGACCTCGGTGCAGTTCAGCTGTCTCGGCTTCATTAAAGCACTGAATGAGCGCCCTGATGAGCCCCTGGATTTGAACATTGACTCCACTACTTACTGAGCACCCTTAGGCAAGTCATCTAACCTGCTAACTTTTGCTTCCTTTGTAAAGTTGAAACAATAGTACTTGCTTTGTTTTACTAATCAGTGAGTATTCAGAGCTTAGAAAAGAGGGCAGCATGTACAGGTTTTGCATTAGAATACCTTAGAGTAGGATTTAGGACACACAGAAAGCTGTCTTTGTGAGAAGGCTCTCGAGACACTTAACCTATTCCCAAGGTGGATGGTAGTCTTCATTTTCTGTTAACTAGCTATTATTTTGCACATAGCCTTAGCTTCTGGAGTTCATGGAGTATTTTGGTTTCTAGGAGAATTGGCAAGGGAGACAGTGAGCACGTAGGGTCAGTATTCTAGGAAGGGATCATGGCTTACACATTAACTTCTGGTCGTCTTTAACATTGGTCTTCTGGTGGGGGTGAGGGGGGAGGGAAGATCACTCTTCTCCAGCTTTAGTTCCAAGTTACTTAGACATTAACTGCCTTTAGAGCTACAAGTACGCACCTGTGTTTCCATAGTAACAGGAATTCATCTCCGATTGGTAGCAGCAACCAAGCTTCTTGCATTCTCCCCAAGTGATGGGTGAAGAAGCACATGGCAGCCTGTCCCTCATTGGGACAGAGTCACACAGGTCAGCGTTTGGAGCATCTAGGGCTACATTGTGAAGACGAGAGGGACTCAAGCTAGATACCAAAGTTTGGTCTTGAAAGAGAAAAAAGAAGATCATTTCATAAAAAGGCATCAAAATTTGGGGCACCTGGGCGGCTCAGCTGGTTAAGCATCTGACTCTTGATTTCAGCTCAGTTCATCATCTCCTGGTTTGAAGTTAGAGTCCCTCATCAGGCTCTGAGCTGTGTTAGCATGGAACCTGCTTGGATTCTCTCTCCCTCTCTCTCTTTCTCTGCCCCTACCCCGTTTATGCGCTGTCTAAACAAATAATTATCAAACTTAAAAAGCAACCCAAGTATCAAAATTCCCACAGATGCCCCGATGATCCTGGTGGGTCCATATTACATACTAGCAATTACATTTCAGAAAGTTAAGCAAATATTAAGTCCCTAGGCAAGAGTCCCCTGAAATCAGTAATTTTTAAAAAAAAAAATAGAGTCTCAACGAGAGCAGTAGATGCAGTGGGGCTTTTTACTTTTTCCTTCAGGCAAAGAATCCTTCCTGCCCTTCTGCAGAGATGCTACTCAATCTTTGGGAGCTAGGAATTACCAGGGGTCATTCTGAAATGCAGGTCCTGCTACGGTAGGTTTGGTACAAGGACCAGGATCCTGCATTTTCATCAGTGCGATCCCTCTAGATTACAATTTGGGTACAGGGCAGGGGAGCAGAGTGAACCACAGGTTGGAATCCGTTAGGACTTCAAGGGAGGGTTCTTAGAGGGCAAGGCAAGATTTGCCTAAGCCTAGGAGTCATACTTCCAGCTAATTCCCCGGTTGAACGATCAAGTTGCCTCTAGCTGAAAGGGTGGAGTCCTATTTTCAGAGCCCAGTTGCTGCTGGGAGGTATTTGCCAGGTGTCCTTGGTAGCTTCTGCTTTCTCCCAAAGCTGCTCACGCTGAGGAGCTGAGGCTCCTGGGCTAATTCTGGTTTGAATCCCAGCCCCGCCCCCCACCGGGAGGGGCTCCTGGCCAAGCTCGCTGACGGGGCAGCAATAACGTGTAGGGCTCTGGTTAGAATGAGGGAGGGGACAGCGAAGCACTCTCCACAGCGCCTCTTGCTGAATAGTTGCTCAAGCGGTGGTTATCCGAAGGACTGCGAGCACAGGCAGGTGTTACCGTCGCTGCACAGAATGGATAGAAGAGGCCCAGGAACACATTCCAGGCAGTTCAGCCCTGCCCAGAACCTGAGAATTAGTTTCCAGCCCTTACCTGGGGGATTCCTAGGACACTGGAGCAGCTGGGTGTTTGTAACCGCCCTGTGCCCCGCTGCATCTGCTCCTTCAACTCCGACTAGCATGACGTAGTGAGAGTCCTGGGGAGTCTCCCTGGATGCTGGGGCCGGGGGTCCCGGCGTTCCTGGGGATTGGGTCGTCCTCACCCGCTCAGCGACATAGCAGCTGCTGTAAGATGCTTCTAACACCACGGAGCCCCCTGGGCCCTCCCTGACCCAGGTACCGCAGCCAGAGTCGTTCTGCAGCCTGTGCGGCAGCCCGCGGTTGTCTGGGGGGCAAAGAGGAGCAAAAGGCATGGGTGCTCAGTCACCACAGTCATCGGTGCCAGGAAAGGACAGCTAGCTTGCCCATTGGATGTGGAGGGGCAGCAGCAAGGAGAGAGGAGAACAAGAGAGGGCTCGGATTCAGAAGAGAAGTTCCATTTGAGAGGATTTGATCTGTAGGAGCAGCTGCAGAGTTTACCAAAGGGAGAAAGTGTCAGGAGGGGGAGAATGCTAAACCCCTAAGCCAGGGGAGTTGTTCATCTTACCCCAAGCTATGAGTGCAGGAGTGGCTTTCCCAGGGCTCAGGTTTATGGTGAACTGAAGGCTCCACAGCCCACAGTGGAGTTCACCAGGATAATCTGGTACCTGGGGCTTCTGCTGGCCACTCACGGCGAGAGACAAGGGAACACAGAGCAAGAAGGACTGCAACAGCCACATGATGCCACTAGGAGCCCTCACTGGCCGCGTTTCCAAGAATCAGAGCTCTCCATGCTCCGTGAGGTGGTTTTAAATACGGAAGGAAAGCCGGTGTGAGGTGCACACCTGGGTGACATGCAGGTGGAGCTCCTTCAGAAAGGTGGCTCTTCCAGCTTCATTCGCTTTAGGCCATAGTCTGCAGCTGCATCATGTTAAACATTGCTATCCAGGCAGTTCTGAGCTCAGGAAAAAATGTGATACCTTGTAGCTGAAAGAGGCTTCCCCAAGGTGGCTCCCTGTGGCACTTGATTCTAGTAACTTACTGATTTCAGGAGACCATCTTCTAGAACTTCGCATATTTGGGTACGAAGTGGACCCCCCACCACTTGTGAGCTGTGTGATCTGGGTAAGTTACAACTTTTTGGAATCTCACGTTTTCTCTTCTATAAAATGGGAATAATATCTCTCAGTAGAAGTATTCTCGAGGGTTAGGTGAGATACTCTGTGTCAAGTGTCTGACACAGTGCTCAGCCAAATAGTGCTCGGTCAACACTGTTGGGACCTTGAGGGACTCCCGTCACCTTCATCATTCTAAGTTCTCACAAGAAGTCCCTACACAATTAGAGCCTGGCTTGAAATCTCAGAAAAATGTAACCTTGATTCCAAAAAAAAAAAAAAAAAGAAAGAAAAAAGCTGACTTTGAACCTTTCCCTGATCCTAAGAGAGAATTCCACCACTGTAGTCTTTTCCTGACAAATTCCAAACATCATACTTGTCATAGTGTTCTCTTGGCTCCCTTATAAGACCTGGGCAAAAATGTGGACCACAACATAAATTCCCCCAACAAATTCTGCCTCTTATGTGGATTTTTAAAATCTCCTACCATTTGCCTATGTTTTAGATATATTTTCGTAAGTATGTGGGAGTTTCCTATTTGCTTGCTTTCCACGTTGGCGTTCTCGTCCTTATAAGCTATGGTTTACGTGTTCTGGCCGCCATTTAGGCCATAGCATCAGAGGTCATAGAGGCACTCTAAGAAGTTGAGGAATGGATGGATACACTCCTCACTGGTGAAGCAAGAACTTGAAAACTGGCTTCCATGGTCTTCTACCAATTTCCCCCAAATGATCTGATTATAGTTAGCCCAATATTTATCATATGAAAACTTTTCCCAAGTCAACAAAAAGCAAAAAGTCTTAGCCAAACCACGGAGACTCTATATATAGGTATCTTTAATTCTCTTCAACTAATAGAAGAAAACAAATATGTCTTCCTGGGGAAAATGGATGACTCAGGTAACCATGTGGTAACAGCCAACATTGAGGGAATGTGGGACTCTGGTCTCCTGGGTGGGACGTGGCTTCCTGACCTCCCCTGCACTGGGTTTGGCTACTGGCCCGACACGTCCCATTTCTTTGTCCACAAGACTTACCTCGTTGGATTCCAGTGGCCTCTTACTTATTTTTCATTGTGTCCTGAATGCCTTAGACAGTGCGTGCTCAATGTTGACTGAGTAAAGAATGAATCAACGAATTTGCTTTCATTAGTGACCATGTCCTGAGGCTAAACCCCATTGAAAATGTGGCTCAAACTCATAGTCTTTAGGTATTTTTCCTTCAAGTAATTATACATGTAATTATACGTAGAAGAAAGAAGGTGACGTGTGTTATGTCTCAGGAGCTTAAATGCCAGTCTCCCCACTAGACTTACAAAGGTTGCTTTCTAAAGCAGTGAAAGATCAAGGAAGGTTGCTCGTTTTGCTAATACTTCGGGGGCAGTATAGGGTAGTAGTTGTTTGGATTTGGGTGCTGAGTGAACCTGGGAACAAATTCTACATCATTACTTCCTAGCTCTGTGACCTCTGTCAGTGAGTGACAACTTTTATGTCTGGAAAGTGGGGATAGTCACACCTGTCTCACATGGGAGATATTAGTACAACTACAGGTATTGTTTGATGA
This sequence comes from Paguma larvata, assembly GCA_030068075.1. Lineage (NCBI taxonomy): Eukaryota > Metazoa > Chordata > Mammalia > Carnivora > Viverridae > Paguma > Paguma larvata. The sequence goes on along the minus strand of CM057837.1, from coordinate 10,374,790 downwards.
AATAATGCGTGTACAGTGCTGATGACAAAACTTGGTGCATAATTGTTACTTGCCAAAGTGTCAGGAATGTTAACAAGACCAGTGCATGTGCTTGAGAGGCCAAGGAACTATGGGGGGCAGTGAGAAAGCAGGTGCCAAGCAGTGGCCTCTTGGATTGGTGGGAGGATCTGAGGAACAGCTTATCCTGGTGAGATCTCTAATCAGGCTGTGTGTTTACACAGTTAAGAAATGAGCATATAAATCTGAAACCGGGGAAGCTCCCTGAAAGTCCACCCAGGCTCACACCAGTCACTCTGATGCCACAGGATCAAGGACAAATCCCAGGAGACTATGCTATCAGGGCTGGGGTTAGGTGATTCCGTGCTCACTCCCGTGCTGAATCCCCTGAGAACATGTTCATTCAGGTACACCGCTCAGTTTTAAGAGAGAAAACGCACTGGTAATGTGATCCACCTTGAGGAGCCCCAAGTTTAACCTGTAAAATATCCCATCCCCCTATTATCTCAAAAGTAATGCGCTGCTCTTTGAGTTGGGAAGGGCAAATGCTGTTTTATGTTAGAATCACATGATCATTTAAAAATAATTTTAGTGGATTTACATACAGATTACAAATCACTGTAACTTGTAGAGACTTCTCAAAAGCCCTGTAATTATTGTACTACTTGTTTGATCCATGTTTTATAGGCATATTTAAGGATTTGCCTTGGGTCACTTACCAGGGTACCGGGGAGTCCCACACTGGAGGCTGCATTGCCTGTAATGGTTAATTTCATGTGTCAACATGATTGTGACATGGAGTGCCCACATTAGGCATTATTTCTGGGTGTGTCCATGAAGGTGTTTCTGGGTGGCCTTAGCATTTGAATCCATGGACTCGGAAGATGGCCCTTTCTGGTATGGGTTGGCACTTCGGTTCTAAATAGAACGACAGATGAGGAAGGACAAATTCCCTCCTTTTCAATCCTGCCTGCAGACTTGAACTGAGGTACTACTCTTACCCTGCGCTTGGACTAGAGTTTACACTATTGACTCCCTGGCTTCTCAGGATTTCAGAGTTGAACTGAAATTATGCCACCGGCTTTCCAAGGTGTCCAGCTTACAGACAGTAACTCATAGGACTTCTCAGCCTTCATAAACACATGAGACAATTCCTCATGTCAGTCTCTATATAGAGATATATAAACATGCATATAAATATCTATTACTCTTTCTGTTTCTCTGGAAACCTTGATGAAGACACTGCCCATTCCTCATTCATTGTCTGGCCACTGAGGGGTCTCTGGAAGAGGGGAGGACAGAGTAGTTTCTGACAATGGGACAAGGCACACTGTGATTTCCAAAAGCCTTGTTCAATAAGGGCATATTTTTCCTGAGCCACCTTTGAATGTTTCCATTTAAACTAGAGAACAAACGGAGCACCTGGGTGGCTCAAGTTGGTTGAGCATCTGACTTCAGCTCAGGTCACAATCTCATGGTTCACGGTTCGAGCCCCCGTGTTGGGCTCTGTGCTGACAACTCAGAGTCTGGAGACTGCTTCGGATTCTATGTCTCTCTCTCTCTCTGGTCCTTCCCTGCCCACACTCTGTCTCTGTCTCTTTCTCTCTCAAAAATAAATAAACATTGAAAAAAATGTTTAGAGAACAAGGGTAGGGCTATGCAATAATGTTCCCTTTATTGGAATATGGGCACACACAGTGATTTCTCCAGAGAACAGTTGCATTTTGATAGCACCAGGATTGTTACAAAGCTGGCTGTCCTTCGGGATAGGCACTTACAGTGGTTCCCTTGCTGTGACTGGAGCCCGTCCTCCTGACTGGAGGGTGAGGTATCGTGTAAACAAAGCCCCAGGAAACCCTCTTCAAGTCTGATCAAACAATAATCAAAATTACCCCCCAATATGGAGAAGCGATTAGACCATTGTGTGTGCTAATCAGTAATTAGGGAGCACCCAGCTGTTCTCGGCATGTGGTGGAAATTAGGACACTTCTCTTCTGAAGGAAGATGGCAGACTTAATTTACTGTAAGTCCTTACACGGTTTGTCTTTTCAACAAGCAAGAATGAGATGTAAGCCCCAGTCCGTTGTGAAGTGATAGGTCCCATTGTTGGGTCTCTCCTTTTGACTTCCTGTCTCCATCCTGGGCCAGGCAGCCTGCCTCCCCCACACCCACCCTGCTCTGCGGTGCTATCGCTCTCCTGCTCCACCCTTTCCTTTGCCACCAGAACCGACGGCCACTAGTGGGGAGGATGATCCTCCCTTCACAGGCAGGAAGACCCAGCTGAATAGCTTTTTGGACTTTGAGAGGAATGTCAGTACACTGGTGGAAGTGGAAGGGGAGTTTAAGGAAGAGGTAGGAGAGTAAGTTGCTAAAGAAAGAAAAAGAGCTAAGACTAAGGACTTTGGGGTAGGGATTTACAGAAAAAGTTGCTGTTTCTGGTCCACACAGGTATCTATTAAAATTATGCCTCTCCTCCTTCATTATGCTCATTTCCTTAAGAGTGGGCCCCCAGTCATATTGGATTAAGGCCCACACCGATGACCTCATTTTAACTTCATTACCTAACATTCAAGACCGTATCTTCAACACGTCTTTGTTAGGCATAGCTCAACCCCAAACACCTTGCAAAGCATTGTCAAGCTGCATCAGCCAAACCAATCTTTAGGCTTTTTTGTTTGTTTGTTTTTTGGTTGACATGAGAACTGTGTGCATGTGGTTGCCTCTGTTTCTTTACTTTTTTTAAAGTTTATTTATTTTGAGAGAGAGAGAGAGAGAGAGAGAGAGAGGGAGAATCCCAAGCAGGCTCCAAGCTATCAACACTGAGCCCGATGCAGGACTCAAACTCATGGACCATGAAATCATGACCTGAGCCAAAATCAAGAGTCTGATGCTTAACTGACTAAGCCACCCAGGTGCCCCTGTTTCTTTACTTACATAATTTTTATATCCTTGTTAAAATTCTTTTTAAAAATTCCCAAACTTGCTTTGGCAAAACTAAACGGATTTTTATTTATTGTTTTATCTGTTTATTATTTAAAATTTAAAATTTTAATTCCAGTTAGTTAACATCCAGTGTAATATTTGTAGCAGGTGTACAATACAGTGATTCAACATTTCCATACATTACCAGGGGTGCTTCACAAGTGCCCTCATCTTCTATTTCACCCCCATCTACCGCCCCTCTGGTAATCATCAGTTTATTCTATATGATTAAAAATCTGTTTCTTGATTTGTCTGTCATTTTTCCCCCTTTGCTCCTTTGTTTTGTTTCTTAAATTCCACATATGAATGAAGGCATAAGTTGTCTTTCTCTGACCAACTTATTTCACTTAGCAGGATACTCTCGAGGTCCATCCATGTCATTGCAAATGGCAAATATCTGCAAATAGTGAAAGTTTGACTTCTTCCTTACCAATTTGGGTGCATTTTATTTCTTTTTGTTGTCTGACTGCTGTGGCTAGGACTTCCAGTACCATGTTGAATAAAAGTGGTGAGAGTGGATATCCTTGTCTTATTCCTGCCTTTAGGGGAAAAGCTCTCAGTTTTCTCACCTTAAGGATGATGCTAGCTGTGGGTGTTTCATAGATGGACTTTAATATGTTGAGATATTATTCCCTATAAACCTACTTTTCTGAGGGTTTTTATCATGAATGGTTATAGTACTTTATCAAATGCCCTTACTAAGTCTATTGAAATGATCCTATGACTGTTATCCTTATCCTTTTTCTTATTGACCTGATGTATCACATTGATTGATTTGTGAATACTGAACCACTCTTGCAGCCCAGGAATAAATCCCATCTGATCATGGTGAATGATTTTCTTAATGTACTGTTGGAATCTGATTGCTAGTATTTCGTTGAGGATTTTTGCATCTATGTTCATGAGGGATGTTGGCTTGTTCTCTTTTTTAGTGGTGTCTTTATCTGGTTTTGGTATCAGGGTAATGCTTGCCTCATAGAATGAATTTGGAAGTTTTCCTTCTAAACTAAAGGGATTTTTTCAATTCCTTTTTGTTTAGAGGAAAGGGATCAGTAATGCACACCATGGCTGAGTGGTTGGTACTAATTGGCTGTTTTGGTTTAGAGAGCCAGGTGGACCTGGTGAGCTGGGACAGCTGAAGGATAGAAAATTCAGGAGGAAAAGTCTAGGTCACCTGGAAGCAAGGCTTACTTTGATCATTGTCTTATGCTTGGTAGCTATTGTAGTTCAATGACTCTCAGCTGACTGGAGCCGATTTGGTAATTTACAAACGTGTGCCTGATGCTATCTTATCTACTCATGTTTCTTATGTTGTACCCCAACTAGTAATCAGATATAGCCTTGCTTTTCTAACTACGTGCCTTTATATACGTGGCTTCCTCTTCATGTGATGCCTACTGTCTCCCCTCTGTTGGACCAGTTCCCTAGTTTACTTTGGGCAAAGGTTCTCCAAAGACCTGTCCCTTGACCAGCAGTGTCAGCATCACTCGGGACTTCATAGAAGTATAAATGTGGGAGCTTTCCAACAGACCTGATGAATCAGAATCTCTGGGGTGGGGGCACGTAGTCAATGGTTGTCTTCTAGGTGGTTCTGACGCATTCTCAAGCTTGAGAACCAGGGCTTTAGGGGACTGTTTTCAGGTCCTCTTCCCCATGAAGCATTTCCTGATTCCCCAGCTGAAGGTAATTTCCTCTTGATTTGGTTTGCAGCTCTGTCTGTGTTCCTCTTGAAACATTAACAATCTAGGACTCTACTTCCCCTCCTGGTTTGTAAGGTCCTTGAAGGCCGTGCCCTACTCAGCTTTGAATTCCCCACACGATTTGCCCACATCCTCAGACAGCATTTTTGAGACAAGTTAACTGTTATTACTTATTTATTTATTTTGAGAGAGAGAGCGTGAGCAAGCTCCAGGGAAGGGGAAAAGGAGAGGGAGAGAGAGAATCCCAAATAGGCTCCCTACTATCAGCACAGAGCCGGACACAGGGCTTGATTTCACAAAATATGAGATCACAATTTGAGCTGAAATCAAGAGTAGGGTTAGTCTGGGGCACCTGGGTGGCTCAGCTGGTTATGAGTCTCTTGGTTTTGGCTCAAGTCATGATCCCATCATTCGTGAGTTAGAGCCCCACATCAGGCTCTGCACTGACAGTGTGGAGCCTGCTTGGGATTCTCCCTGTCTGCTCCTCCCCTGCTGGTGCTCTGTCTCTTTCAAAAGAAAAAAAAAAGAGTCAAAAGCTTAATTGACTGAACCACCCAGGTGCCCTGGAATCTGATTATTTAAATGGTTTGCATCATGCTTCAAAGGGGAGCAAGTTTTGCAAGTCCTACTTCCTATTTGCCAACAACCTGTGTTTTTGTACTTAACTCAGCCTGTGAGTGAAGCTTCCTGTTATCTTCAGGCTACGAAGATAGCCTGGCATGGCCCCCATGTCCTCCCTGATCGTGTCCCTGTCTGCTGGTCCAGCGCAGCCTCTTTCCTCCGGGTGGCTGGTCAAATGGTTTCCCCAACCCTCTCCTTTGTCTCCCACACCGTGCTGTGGTCTGAGCTGTTTTCTGTTCTGGAAACCTTCTCTTGCTTTGTCTGCTTCTTTGCTCCTGCCTGGCTTATTTTAACTTATGTCATTGCATCTTATTCTTTAAAAGGTCTGGCTGAGGCATCACCTACTCTGGAATTCCTTCTGTGGCCACTGGCTGCCAGGGTTGGGCTGGGGTGGGGGAGGGTTCCTGGGCCCTTGTGCCTCCTACAGCCCTTCTTGGTGCATCTTAACTGTTACTTCTTGGGTCCAGGGCCTTTTCAGGCCACAGAGTCTTTGAGTACAGGCTGTGTCACCATAGCAAGGCCTCAGTAAATAATTACAGAATAGGGGCACCCGGGTGGCTCACGCAGTTGAACGTTTGACTCTTGATCTCAGCTCAGGTCTTGATCTCAAGGTCGTGAGTTCAGGCCCTATACTGGGCTCCACATTGAGCAAGAAACCTACTTTAAAAAAATTCAGAATGGGCAATTTAATGTTCTGGGAATGCAACTTAAATAAAATTTAAATAACCCATTGAATACCCCTCCTACCCTCTTGCCTGTCTGTCCTGCATGTCCCACTCCTGACTAGCAGTCCTGGTTGCATTCAGTTAAACACAGTTTTCTTAACTTCACAACCTTCCCTAGAAGTGGGACCAGTTCAATGATTTTGCCAAAGCATATTGGTGCATCTACAAAATATATCTTAGAGAAGGGTAGCTGCTACCCAGGGTTCCTTTTACTCTAAGCAAATATCAACAGTAACATAATATTTTTGTGTCAAGATCTTTTTATCCAGCCAGAGCATAAATAACTCAAGTCACACAGTTAGTGAATGCTTTGGGTGTCAATTATGTCAATTCTACTCTCTGTATAAGCAACAACTAACGTTCACTAAGCCTCTCCTCTGGATCAGAGATCTCCCTAGCTCCTTGGGGATAGAACTCTGCTTTCTCCTGCCCTGATTTTCTCATTCTCTCCTTCTGTCCCAATCTCTCTCTCATTGTACATACTCTCTGCCATGTACTGTGCTAGGCTTGGGGGCGTAGTAGTAGATAGGGGGTACTGGGTCTCATGGAATTTACAGATGAGATGCTTTTTGAACACTAATTAATCACACATGGACCCCTATGCCTAGCCCAGTATCTGACAATGCATACTTGGAAAATGAATAAATGAATAAAACTATACTCTTATGGATAAACAAATTTCAAATGTTTCTATACATTCCACTTAAGAGCAGCCAGCGACTGGTTTTGTCAGGGCATGTGATTTGGGAGCTGTCCTTTGCGACATGGTGCCACGCATTACAGAGAATCCTTCCAGTATTTGCCTTCTCCGTTTATTTCTCACTCTTCTCCTTTTTCTTTCTTTCTTCCTTCCTTCATGTGGCAGATGAGTGAAAGGTTAGAATCTGAGCTAGAACACCTATTGAAGCTTGCTTTTTTTCTTTCCCTTCAAACTTCAATGCCTTCATCTTACAGAGCCACCTCGCCTGGGTGGCTCAGTCGGTTAAGCGGCCGACTTCAGCTCAGGTCATGATCTCACTGTCTGTGAGTTCGAGCCCCGCGTCGGGCTCTGTGCTGATAGCTCAAAGTCTGGAGCCTGCTTCGGATTCTGTATCTCCCTCTCTCTCTGCCCTTCCTTTGCTCATGCTCTGTCTCTATATCTCTCAAAAATAAAATAAAAAGGCTGAAAAAATTTACAGAGCCACCTGATTTACTTGATGCTAATAGAATTTGAAGTAAGATTCTTCAAATTCAGCAGGAGCATACGAACACTAACTTTGGGGCTGGTGTCCCTGACTGGGGGATGCACAGGTTCCAAAGACCAAGGGGGGTGCTTCTGGGAGTCTCCCCTGGCAGCTGACTGCAATCCCTCCTCACCCCCTTCTCTCTGCCCCTAGTGATACTTTGCATAGCTTTATCACAAAAATTTCTCCAGAAGTGATGAAAATCGTTGCAAGGACAAATTGAGGTAACAGCTGGAGAAAGATTGCTTGTGGATCGGAGATGCAAATTGGCCACGGCATTAGGTAACAAATGAGTCCAATCTATGTAAGAGCCTGGGGTCATGGTTGCTACAACCCCACACACCCACACCAGGGAGAGCCAGGCTTTGCCAGGGATTTATCACGGAGTGTATTAAAAATGTCATTAGTGAAAAATTAATATTACAAAACATCTTAGGAGGGCTGAAGCAATCATCCTTCTTTAATAACACAGGACAGTTCCCATACATATCCTTTATTTTTTCCTCAAGCAGAAAATGAGGAGTCTGCCAGGGATTGTCAGATCTCACCCTCTCTCTCCAAATTGCCAACTGAAACTGTTGATCATTTCATTTCTTTCTTCTTCAATTGGGTTGCGTTGATGGCTTGTTGTGTGACAGGCCATGCCTTTCCCTTTATTTAAAAACAGAAGCCCAGTGGCCTTTGGAGGTAAAGGAATTGCTTCTCATCAGTTGAAAATTATAAGCTTTGAAGATGGATTTTTAGGGAGCCTTTTTCTTGCAGTAAGTACTGAGCTGTGTTTATATCATCCTCTCTTGTGCTTTGAAGAGGGAGAAAAGACCTTTTGATGACACTCATAGCTTTATAGTAAAAGCCTTAGGAATTGAGAGACACTTCCAAAGACCCCTCATTTCAACCCTTGGAATTCTGGCATGTCTGCGGAATAGCCAGGGAGATGATCTCAGTAGCGTCATTTCAATGTTGTCCTTGATTAAGCATCTACAGTTGACCTTTGAACTATGTGAGAATTAGGAGTGCTGACCCCCTACACAATCTAAAATCCATGTATAACTTTTCAGTCCTTCAAAACTTAACTACGAATAGCCTTTCATTGACTGGAAGTTTTACCAATGACATAAACAATCAATGAATACATATTTTATATGTTCCATCTGTATTCTTACAATAAAGTAAGCTAGAGAAAACAATGTTAAGAAAATTGTAAGAGAAAATACATTTACATTATTGTACTCTAAAAAAATCTGCATGTAAGTGGACCCATGCAGTTCAAACCTGTGTTATACAAGGGACAACTGTATGATATGCTATAATTGTGCTAGGAATTAAAGGAGTGGTAATAATAATAAAACTCAATGGAAAAAAATCTGATTTTTTTTGAGAGAGAGAGAGACAGCATATGCATTAGTGGGGGAGGGAAGGGCAGAGAGAGAGGGAGAGAGAATCCTAAGTGTGCTGCACCCTAAGCGTGGATCCCAATGCTGGACTTGATCTCATGACCATGAGATCATGAATGACCTCAGCCAGAATCAAGAGTTGGATGCTTAACCAACTGAGCTACCCAAGTGCCCCAAATCTGAATTTTTAAACAGTAAAGAAAGTCTCAGACTTACATACAATTATAGCTGGAAGCAATTTTAAAGATCTTATTTTTTATATAAGAAAATGCAAGACTGTTGGTTTTGCTCAGAGTAGTTGGGAGTAGTTGAGAATTGAAATGAGAAACTGGGACCTCAAAAAATAAAAATGAAACTAGGGGTTTTGATTATATAGAGTAAGAGTTCAAAACTCAGATCGGAGCCAAGGCAAATGCAGTGAAGCAATGAATAAATAATGCAAAAAATCCCCAAACAATGACATGAGACATTATATAACCAAGTGAAAAACGTGATACAAGCAGGAAGAGCTAGGACTTCAAAGCAGGGCAAGGCCAAAGACATTGGAGTTGAAGCTATCCAGAGGTGGAATTTGGGTTCTTGTTCAGGATGGTCAGGTGGGAAAGGATAGATGATAAGGAAGGAGGCTAGTCTAGATTTGTTGAATGAATGACCAGCGAGAATTCAGTGACTGAAGCCATGAATGAACACTAAGAACAAGGAATCAACAGGATATAGTTGGGAGACAGTATAGGGTCATGCCCAGTAGAGAAGGTCTGTGTTGGGAGGTGAATGTGAGAGGAGACACAGCTTCAGCTCTTCTCATGTGCCTTGCATCGGGAGCAAGTGTACAGGGTGAGTCATTTAGATCTGGACATGTTTACATTTGAATGCCAGAGCTGAAGCCAGAACGCAGCTCTCCTAAACTTAAGCCTAAAGACTTTTGCATGGAAGCAAATTGCTTCTTGCAGCTGTGGCCTCTGGTGGTGCATGCATATGCATTTTTCTCTGGGTAGTTCAAAAGCATGGATTCTTGCTTGCCAAGTTGGATGAGGAATCTGGATTTTGTCTCAACATGGGAAACCATCGATCAATTGGAAAAAAGGAAATTTAAAAGGGAAACACCATTGGGGCACCTGGGTGGCTCAGTTGGTTAAGCGTCCAATTTCAGCTCAAGTCATGATCTCACAGTTCACGAGTTCAAGCCCCATGTTGGGTTCTGTGCTTACAGCTCAGAACCTGGAGCCTGCTTTGGATTCTGTCTCCCTCTCTGTCCTTCCTCCACTCATGCTCTATCTCTTTGTCTCTTTCTCTCTCTCTCTCTCAAAAATAAATAAACATTAAAAAATTTAAAAAAATAAATAAAAGGGATGATGGCAGGACTAATGATGGTGTTGTGGATAGCCTGAAAGGGTCAGTGTGTGGGAGAGATTGAGGAGGAAATACAATGGAAATAAAAACTGAGATGATCCGGGAAGAGGAGGCAACTCTTCAGGCCTTCTATTTACATACTAATGATACCTTTTCCTGAAATTGTAAGGAATTCACTTTGGTAGGTTGGAAATTCCAAGTTTTTCCCCAAGTGATCAGGCTGATTGCTCATGCTTCCCCAATTCCATCTGTAGCTTTCTCCTCGGCTGCTAAATGATGTAGCAAATTGACATTTCTGCAACAGCACAGGAAAAAAAACAACCAACAACCTGTTTTTGATTTATGCACTGCGTTTTCATGCTCCGGGGCCTAGATAATTTAGCAGAGACTTGAAATGAAGGAGAAAGCATTCAAAGTCATGTGGGGATTTGATAATACCATTGGATTCAAAGTTATTTGTATGATATTTGGAAATAATTAGTTTTCCAAACCTTCTTTATTTTCACACAGAGGGTTATTCGTCTACAGGTGCACAGGCGACCCCTTGATGGTAAATGAAACCCTCAGAGTGTGGGACATTGGGTATTTGCTAATGCAACCAGGCATTAAATGCCATTCCATTTCAGTGTCCCGAAGGGAGCAGAGGCCATTACAACAACCTGTCTTCCAGGGAAAGAAAGAGCTTTGGCTTGGGATGGAGGACACCTGAGCCCTAGTTCCAGTAGATTTTTCTATCCTTGGACTTCCCACCCTAGGGCTCACATGGAAGAGTTGTCAACTAACGTGTTGCCGAATGCATGACAAGCTAGTTGTGGGATTTTGCACACTTGCCTCTCTGGATGTCCGTGTCTGGGTGTCCATGTCTGGATGTCCATGTCCGGATGTCCAAGTCCAGATGTTCGTGTCCTCTGCCGGGAAATAAAAGCATTCTTGTTGAGCATCTTTACTGTACTAAAATCCCATGACTTAAGTCTTGTGGGATTTGAGCTTATTTAATTATCACTTTGACTCACTCCGATAAAAATGTTAGCTGTGGCCTGTGATGTATGAATTGAAAAGTCTTGTTAATGATTTTGCTCCTGATGAAAATTCCGATTAAGGCAACCTCCATATTTTTCTGAATTATATGTAAATAGTTATGAATTAGGCATAAGAGATCATACCAATACCAGTGCAATAAAATATTATTCTGAAAATGAACGGTTCTCTGTTAACTGTATATCAGGGCACATTACCTTGATCCACTCAGCTTAATTCTCATTCCAATAATTAGTCCAAATGGGGAATCTTACCATTATAAACAAAGATAATGAAAGAAAAGCTTCGTCTGACATAAGGGCTTAAGAAATCCATAGCAAGTTCGTTGGTGACTGGTGAGATGTGGGCTCAGGATGCCTTATGTTATTTTTATCTATTTTCTATGGATATAGCTCTTCTAGAACTTATAGTTGTACCTTTTTTTCTCTGCTGAAAGAAGAGCCAGGGAAGTGCTTTGGAACCCCAGAAGGGAACTGTCTATTTCTCTAGCATGGGTGCTGGTCTCCCCTGGAATGCCTGCTGGGGCACCCTGGGAAGGGTAGGAGTACTTGGGATCTTGTAGAAGCTTCTTTTACATGAGTATTGCTGAGTAGTGACCCTGTGTGTATAGAGAAGTGAGTGTACTCAGATTCCTTGTGTTTTGTGTATGTATGTATGTATGTATTTTTAAATGTTTATTAATTTATTTTGAGAGGGAGAGGAGGAGAGAGCATGAGCAGGAGAGGGGCAGAGAGAGAAAGAGAGAGAGAATCACAAGCAGACTCCATGCTGTCAGCTCAGGAGCCGGACTCAGGGCTCAATCCCACAAACCAAGAGATCAGGACCTGAGTAGAAATTAAGAGTCAGACACTTAACCCACTGAGCCTGTGTTTTGTGTATTTAAAAGGAACATCTGGGGACCCCTAATGCATGGATTCCCAGGAAGGGAGGGAGGGAAGTGGCCAAGAGGAAAAGTTGCACGCAGTGGTTCTGGACCAGTGAGAGTCAAGGTGAGTGATAACACCAGAACCAGCCCTGAGTCCGCCTGAGAACACCATCTGGTCCCCTGGGAAGTGGCTGGGTGTGGCAATGGGAACATTCAAATCCTACAGTGTGCAGCCTCAGATGCATATTGGATTATTGAACAAGTGGATGGGCCCTACTGTAGAGGGCACCTAGGAAGGGCAGCCATTCCCTAGAGGCTCAGATCTCACTGTTGGCATGGGCTTAGGACACACCTTCCAGGGGAGTGGAGCCTTCAAGAGGTGAGGAATAGGTTCAGCTACTAGCCCTGCTTCAGTGGTGAGATGTCTGCCCTCTCCGCTCACCACCACCACCCACCAACCACCAACCACCAACCACCAATTTGGGACTGCTGAAGTACCCAGACAATTCTGGAAGTAAGGGGCATCTCAGCTGTAGATAATGGAGATCCCGCTAATGATACAGATGAGGGTTTGAATCATTAACTTAAAAAGTGACTATATGGCAACTTGAGTTTATAGAACAGTTCATACTGGTTCTATAAGTAATACGTACACATTTAGAAGATGTGGAAAATACAGAAGTAGGAAAAGGAATAAAGTCATTCAAACTCCTAAACTCAATGACGATCTCCCTGTTAAAATTTTGGTGTGACTACGTATTCTCCTAAGAAAAGAATACTCAAACAGGGAGACTGCAAACAAGTATTTGAGACCAACTGTATATCTTTTGACAGGGACCCAGTGGTGGGTTGGGACCACTCGCCAGGCAGTGCAGCCTGCCAGATTTTACAGGCATCTAGATTTGGTTTTCATTACGGACTAAAAGTTTGATGAGGGATTTTTGTTGTGTTAGTTCCTGAGACATAGCAGCTAAAACAGAAACTGACTCACAGTTGGCACTCAGTATATATTTGCTGAATGAAGGAATGAGTGAGTGAATGAAGGAGTGGACTTTAGTCAGGGTTATCTGATTCAGCAAATAAATACACGGCACACCAGTCAATCTGAATTTTGAATAAATTAATAATTTATTAGGATCACTCTATCTAAATATTGCATGGCTGTACTTCTATTACAAATTATTTGTTATTTTCCTGAAATCCAAATTTGAGTGAGTGCCCTGTATTTGATCTGGCATTGCTTTTGTGGGACTCAGTATTCCAGCTGGACTTCTTGCCACCTTGTTATCGAGAGATTTAAGCTCTCCTTTCTAGGAGAAGGGAGGTGGATGACTGACACGTGACTTTCAGAAAGCAGAGGAGGCTTGTCGTAGCCTCTTCACCTAAGCAGGTCCTTTACCCACACTTCTGCCAGCCTCTCAGACAATGAAGACTTTGCACCTGGCAGATATGTGTGTGACACCCCTGTGCTACCAGTTCCCGAGGGAACCATGACTTGGGGACCCATGGAGTAAATTTGATGATTGTTCTATTGCACGTCAGTGAAAACAAGTGAAGTTGGTACTTATTTTACCTCAGGCTATAAGGCAAGTCTCTACTCCATAGGGAAAGGATGACAGTATATCCATGAGAAATTTCATATTCTGTTCCATTAGCCATTCAGGAGAAACAAGTAAAACTGGGGGGAAAATAAGCTATGCTAAGGAAATACCTTTCTAGAACTACTTAAAATATACCATATTGGCTTAATTTCCTGCCACCTTAACTACTCTATTTGTTCTTCCTTGGGTACCCATGGATGGGAGCTCTCTCAGGATGCTTTCTTGGATCTATTAATTCAGATATTCATCCAGTAGACGTGTGAGGAACACCAGCTATGTGTGACCAAGATACCGAGGGATAATTTTAAAAACTATTTTTTGGAGGAGACATAAAATATGTAAAATAAATGTGTAATAAATGAATATGGGAAACTGAGGATAAATGCAATGAAGAAAAAAGAGAGTGCTATCAGACTGAGATAATGAAAGAAGGTTGGTGTGGTTGGTGTGGAGAGAGAGGAGACGGGAGTGCTTTGAACACACGTCTGGGCCTGGTCACGTGGAGCCTGGGAGAATACGTCAAGTATGTTGTTCCTTATCATGAGAGCAGTGGGATTCCATCATGAAGTTTTAAGCTAGAGAGTGACATAATCAGATCACAGTTTGAAAAGCTTACTCTGGTTGGTGTGTGAATAACAGATTGAAGGTCAATGGTGGGTATGGGCAGGATAAACTAGAAGGCTTGAGCGGTGGTTCAGGTAGGATAAGGTGGTAGTTTGGTCCAGGGTGATAGTAGTAGAGAAGACAGAGCAAAGGATATGGAAGTTAGGTAAGTAGTAAATGGCAGGGCTGGTGACGAAGGGGATGTGGTGTGTCAGGATTGGCTCTTGGGTTTCTCGTGCACCCAGACTGATGGTGTTAGTACCATTCTCTAAGATATGGAAGACAAGACGGAGGGAGACTAGGTTTTGGAGGAAGATTCTGAGTTTGGTTTGGGACACGATGAATTTAATGTGACTTTTGGACTTCGTGTATGTTGAGTAGGTAGTTGGATGTATTGGTATTGGAATTCCAAGAAAAGGTCTGGGTTACATATTAAAATTGGAACTCATTGACGTATGGATGGTGTTTGCCTAAACAAAGGGTATAAAGTGAAAATAGAGCCGGGCTTGTGGCTAATTTCTAAGGGGCCCCCTCTTGTTTAAAAGGGTATTCAGAGGGGTGCCTTGGTTCAATTGGTTGTGTCTGGCTTTGATTTTGGCTCACGGTTGTGAGATCGAGCCCCACATTGGGCTCCACATTGAGTGTGAGGCATGATTGAGATTCTCTCTCTCCCCCTCTGTCTCTTCCCCTTCCTGACTTGCATGTGCGCTCGCTCTCTCGCTCTCTCTCTCTCTCAAAAATAAATAAATAAATAAAGTTATTCAGAGAAGGATGCATTAACCAAGGAGATTGGAGAGTAGCCAGATAAAGCCAACAGGGTGTAGAGCCATGAGAGCTGATAGAAGAGAGCGTTTTAAGAAGGAGGGCCAACAGAGTCTCTTGAAAGGTTAAGTGAGATGGAGACTAGACAATCCCATTGGATTTCTTGTCATTGCAGTCACTGACAACCTCTACATAGATGTTTTGATAGAGATGAAAGATAGATGGAAAAGAGTTGAGCTGCGGGAGATGAGAGGTAGACATGGGGAGTTGAGACAACACAGTAATTGGGCATTTTTGTGTCAAGGAGAAGAGCTAGGGCAGTAGCTGGAAGAGTAAGCGGTAATGGTAGAAGGAATTATATTTTAGGATGCAGGAGACTCCAGACTGTTTAAAAACCGATGAAATGAAATCATTAACTAGAAAGAGAAGGAAAAAATGCAGGAAGAGAAGAGGTCATTGCTTGTGTAAAGAACCCAGCAGGGACCAGAGGAAATGGACCCACAGCAAAAGGTGAGGAACTGACCCTCCATTAGAGAAGGGGCTTAATAATAGGAAGAAACAGACATGTTTCACCTCTAAAAAGTGTGTAAGTTTGGTATTAGAAAGCTGAGATCTGTATTTTTGCAATGTAGGAGATAAGGCTGTTTATCTACTGAGAGTAAAGGAAACTGGGCAGTACTGGTTCCTAAATGTATCGATTGGGCAGTATTGTCCCTAAGTGAATGCCACTAGTGTTTGCCATGGGCATCCAGTTAGAGGGGTAAGCTGGAACCCACACCAAACTGGAGTTCTTTTATTGATAATTCGAACAGAGGCAATGCATATACTTCTTTTGAGAAGCTCTCTGATATGTACACCAACATGTACACATGTTTTATTACTCTCAATAGTTTTTAGCCTATAATAATCTATTTCTATAAGTGACGTATCCATGTAATACAAAAAAATTAGAACTCCCCTCAAGTATAATTAATTTTATCATGAAACTGGAAAATCCTATTGGAAAAGTTATTTGCATTATATAAGGTGGTGATAATGTAAAAAATGCCACCACATGCCTCGCTTTTATGCTTAAAGTCGATTAGTAATTATTATCAACAACAAAAACTCTTCTGAAACCATCAAATTGGAATTAACTTTACAACGGCATATGTAATGTTAAGAATGCGAATGACCAATGTTAATGAACAAAACATAACTTATTTGGACTTTTTCTTAAACCTTTGCCTTTCTTATAAAAGTGCAAAAAAAAGTAATTATAAATGCCCCTGTTTGAGGAAAAGTAAAAGTTGAGCTGTTTATTGAATAAGAATAAAGTATCTCAGAAAGGTTAGTTTTTCTTGTGCCCTGTATTCAATGAAGCAGGAATTAAACGGAATATTTTTTCCTCCTCATTTAACAATTTGCCATTTATGCAGAATATGTATATTAAGACTTTAAAACTACTATTGCCATTTGCCTTAATGTGAATGTTCTGAAGTTAAATTGGCGGCTGAAAAAACCTTTTGTTAACCTTGTCCAAACTCGCGTCAATTCTGAATTACTGTTTGACCAATGGAATAACTCCATAAAGACTTTTCAGCTATTTTGCTGAGATCTGTGACCCAATTCTTTCCTCCAGCATTCTGATGCTTTTTGCTTGTTTGTTTTGTGAGTTTTTTTTTTAATGCCTTTAGTGACAAATGCATATGTGAATTTGTTTTAGTCATGCTGCCAGAGTCCTTTTTTTTTTTTTTTTTTTACCGCGGAGAAACTAGTATATGTCTTTGCAGCTGGGACCACATCAAATAAGATGGCGGTAGTAGAAAAATGATGAAATTAAGTAACGCTGTGATATATGCTTAAGCCTGCTGGACTCAGTTAGAATGTAGGAGTTTTCACTGCAGTCACCAAGAGTCATCAAGTAATTATTTACTGAGAATTTGGGCAATGTATTTAAGCATAGGCCACAGACAGTGAAATCCAAGAAGCACCGAGTACATAGGATGGCCTCGTTCATTCACTGGAGGTGGAGAGAGGGGACTGCACTATGTTGGTGTCTCTGACTTGGGCCTGAATTGCCAATGCATTAATCCCATGATCTTGAGAAAGCCATTGCCTCTTTGCCAAGAAAGTCTCAGTATGCTTGTCCTTAAAAAGGGAATTCAACTACTGCCAGTATTCTGGCCATTAAATACCTCACAGGGTTATTTCATTTTTCAGAGCAAATGCAGTGACAGGTAGAAATGGCTTTGAAAAAAAATAGATGCTATCTCTATTTGGAGAGAATTCCATCTTTGACATCACCTGATTGATTTCTTTGGGCTTAAGTGTTGAAGATTCCAAATGTCAATGTTAACTTGTTAAAGCCTCAGCCCAAATACATTTGCTCAGTTAGCTTCTGCTGAGTCTATCCGATGGCGTCAGGCCCAAAGCGCGTTCATGCAAGTGGGCATGGAGGATGATCCTGGATCTTGAAAGTAGGAAGCCAGGGGGCACTAAGCACCTAGCCGTGGATGCTAAGAGAGGTGTGACCGAGCGCCTGATTCACCACCTCGCCTTAGCTTAGCCCTGAATGCAGACAGCCCTTCCCCAAATTTACAGTTTAAAAATAAATGGTAACTCTTTCTGGTTACCATGCTTCTGTTTCATCCCTCACTTGCCTGTTTATTCAGTTTCATTCGCTTTCAGTCAGAGGTGAGTCTGTAAAATATTTCGAATAGAAAGTAAAGCAGAGCACTGAGAATTCAAAGGGACAGAATATAATAGTGAATATAATTTCCCTGGCCAATTATTTCCTGTTGCCTTTGTTTCTTTATCAAAGGCACATTCTCAGAGGCCTGAGCAAGCCCTCCGCGTGGTCCTTAAACCTTGATGAAGTCACAATCCTCCATTTGTAGGATCTTTGTTACCAGGGCAATGAAAACTGGGCCAAAAATATAAATGATGCCCATTTGCAGAATCCTAAAGGAAACAGAGAAACTGGCAACAATGGATAGGCCATTCTCATGGGCTTGTTTTTCCCTGATAAACGTGCTTTAATTTAAGAACCATCCTTGTTATAATATTATTTGCTTAAATAAGATGGTCAAATTTACATAAACATTGGTTGCATTTGATTAGGCAAGGCTTAGAATGGGCAGATTTTTTTCCCATTTAATTAAGCAGCAAAAATGCCAGACAAATTATTAAACAAATTAATGGAAAGGTCAGAGGATTTATGTTGCAAATTTAATATATTTGAATATCTCCCCTTTAAGAACTCATTCTTGGGATTATTTTGTTCAAACATCCCTCACATGTTTTTCTTTGCAAAAATGCTTTCCTTTCATATCAGTGGAATCTGTTGTTTCAAGTCTGGTGGGAAGGTCACAGAAAGTAAGAGTTACAGAGAGGCCTTAGTTTTCAGCTTATTGGGGAATGTCGGCAACTGATCCTGCTAATGTAAGATAAGTCCATGCCGTTCTGTCTATGCCAACAGGGAGAAAGAGTGGGATTAAAAAAGAAAGAAAAAAGAAACGAGGCACTTCGGAGGCCAGAAATGGCACTAGGGCGTGATTTTGCTGACATCAACACCTTACAATCCTCTCCGTGTTGGAAAGGGAATTTCCAGTGACTATTTTGAAATGAGCCAGAAGATGTTTTTCATCACCATTAAAACTATTTTTAAAATTTTATTTATTTTTGAGAGAGAGAGAGAGAGAGAGAGAAAAAAAGCGAGAATGAGCAGGGGAGGGGCAGAAAGAGAGGGAAACACAGGATCCAAAACTGGCTCCAGGCTCTGAACTGTCAGCACAGAGCCTGATGTGGGATCCGAACTCACAAACCATGAGATCATGACCTGACGAAGTCGGACGCTCAACCGACTGAGGCACCCAGGCACTCCCACCATTAAATCTATTTTTACTGTGCCAGTAACCCAAGGCAAGATGAGGCAAGACAATATAGCAAGACACTACAGAGTGAACTACTTTTTCAGTTGTAGAGTGTATACCTCAGCCTAAAACGCAGACTGCTAAATCCCTTAACCCAGGTGAGAAGAGCAGAAAGTTTGTATTCGGGGTTATATATATAACTTGTTCTTTGAAATGGAATCAAGATGATCGTTACGCTGCTAGCAATTGTGTGATGTCCAAGCTAGTGACAAAAAAGGGGAGGGGAACTTATTAAGGAACCAATATTATTTTGGGTTTATAAATAAGTGCCGCTTGTTGGTATAACAAGGTGTTGTGGGACTTCTCAGACCTGGAGAACATTTCAGGGAGCAGAGAGGACATTTGCTGGGAGCCGCTCACTCTCAGGCCTGATACCCATACTTGACCCTGTTTGAGAGCAGGATCAGTGAGTGATGACAGTGGACAGGGGCACTTGCATTCTGTAGGGAGATAGCTGGGATTGATCCGCATACAAACTCTGTGACTTCAGACAGGTTATTTAACTGGAGTCCCAGTTTTCTCATCTTTAAAATGGAGACACTAGTACATACTTAATAGGTGTTGTTGCATATATGAATCGATGTATGTATGAGACACTTAGATTGCTGATATATGTAATGATAATGAGAGTAGTTACTGTAGTCATCGGTTTCTCTCTTCATCAATGGTTGGACAGAGAGATTGCTTCTGTCTGAGTACCGAGAAGCAAGAGTGGGCGGGATGGCAGATCATTCCAGGTAATAAGGAGTGGGTAAAGAGCACATCATTGAAATCTAGTCTTCTTGTCACAGGACATTTCTGGACAAATATTATGAAGCATTATCCTAAAGCTGGTTGTAATTTCCCATGGGAACACTATTAGAATTTAATTCCATAAATGTGAATTGAGCACCATTATGTCCCAGGCATTGTGCCAGCGGCTGACAAGGGAGAAGGAAGAATATGCCGATGCTTTTCCACCCCGGTCCCCACCCCTCATCCCCAGATTCACAGTCAAATAAGAAGAGCAGACCATCCAGAAACCAGTAACCTGAATACAGGTAGGATTTTGGCCAGTGGGGTCAAGAGCCCAGGGTTCTGAGTCCCAACTCTACCTCTTATGACAGGGATCTTCCTAATGTCTCTATATATGTTTTCCTCCATAAAACTGAGATTAGTAAAACCTCCCCTGTGTGGGATATTGGAAAGGTTAAACACGGTGATGTCTGTGTTGATTTGCAACCCTATCTGGAGTTTCTAGGGTGAAATCTGAAACTGCTCCCTGTACACAGAGGGCAAGGAGAGACTGAAGAAAGAGGTAGTCCACTCCAAATGGCAGGTGGCAGTTTTAATAAGCTAAGGGGACTTACAAAGGAGGCAGCAAGACAAGTGGATCCCCACACCTGCCCACCAAATCTTACAAGTTTATAGTCTTTTTAACCGGGTTTAGTCATGTATACCATGTAGGTGTTTTCAACATCACATCACTAAGCCTCTGGCAGTGGAAAAGGCACAAGGGACCCAGATTTCAAGGATAGGGGAGGGGGTAAGGACCCTCTGAGTGCCTAGGTCCAGCTCCACGTCAATTGGTGGTTGTGTCTTTTTGGTGACTTTCATCATCACTCTGTAGTGATTAGTATCAGAGCCTGCCACACAGTAAACCCTCACTATGTTAGATTTACCATTTTTATTCAGCAGGAACACAGAGAAAGTACCCATACATGATGATGGAGGGAATAAGAAAGTTCTTTTAGATTTTGTTGCTGTTGTTTTTTAAGTTAGGTATGGTAGGACTTTGCATAGTGGATGAAGAGGGAGCACAGGAGAGAGGGAGGAGAGGGACGGAGTGGAGGAGAGAGAGAGAGAGAAAGATGTAGGGAGAGAGAGAGGAGAAGAAGAAGAAGAAAGAAGGAGAAGGGGAAAAGGAAGAAGGAAGAAGAAAGAAGAAGGAGAGAACAATAAGAGGGAGGAGAAGGAGAATAAGGAGGAGGAGGAGAGGAAGAGGAAGAGGAAGCGGAGGACGAAGAAGAAGAGGAAGAAGAAGAGGAAGAAGAAGAGAGGAAGTAATGGGCAGAGGGAACTGTCCAGGGTGGAGGGGCTGGACAGCCTGGGTAGTGTAGGTTAGAATATAGAGACCTCTCTCAGTGTACACACTAAGGTTGCTTTCCTGTCCAGGGACTCAACTTCAATAAAGGAGAGCTTTGTGATGGACAAAAGAAAGCACAACTGAAAACCTATGCTTGTTTAAAATGCCAAAATGCAGTGCCAAGTCTATAACATGGGTGTAAATATACACTATGTAAGAGGACATCAAATATTAGGATACACTGAATAGGCAAAACAATATCAACAACAAATAGAGCTAACACTAGTGCTAATATTAGTAAGGATTTAATGAGAATTTGCCTCTGTAGAATTTACAAGAACTTAGCCAAGTATGATTTGCACAGGTGTGTAAAAGTGTCCTTTTGATATTTTAATGGCAGAATTCATAACATTCCTTTGATTTGAGATATATCCTCAAAGATGGGCTCTCCAATCGTTTACTTCAAAGTAGCTACTACAGAGTGAAATTGATGGGTCTTATGAAAATTCTATTTTGAGTAATTGTCTCATTATTTTCTAAAGTGGCTGCACCATCTTACACCCCTGGCAGCAATGCGTGAGGGTTCCAGGGTCTCCACATCCTCACCAACATTAGTAATTGCCTATCTTTTATTATATCCATCCTTGTGGGTATGAGGTGGTATCTCTTAATGGTTCCTACTTGCATTTCCCTAATGGCTAATGATTTTGAATGTCTTTTCATGGGCTTATTGGCCTTTTCCATATCTTAATTGGAGAAATATCTATTCAAGTCTTTTGGGCATTTTTAAATTGGGTCGTTTGTCTTTTTATGGTTAAATAGTAAGGTTTTTAAAAAAATATATATCATGGATATATGTCTCTTCAGTGACATGTGATTTGAAAATGTTCTTTCTCCCATTTTGTGAGGTCTTTTCATATTTTTTAAAAAATGTTTTTATTTATTTTTGAGAGACAGAGAGACAGAGCATGAGCAGGGGAGGGGCGGAGAGAGACAGAGACACAGAATCTGAAGTAGGCTTCAGGCTCTGAGCTGTCAGCACAGAGTCTGATGCGGGGCTCATACCCATGAACCATGAGATCATGACCTGAGCCAAAGTCGGACGCTCAGCCGACTGAGTCACCTAGGCACCCCATGGTCTTTTTGCATTCTTGATGGTGCTGTCATTTAAAGCAAAAAAAAAGTTTTCAATGTTGATAATGCCAGATTTATTTTTTTCTCCTTTCTTCCTTCCTCCCTCTTTCTCTTTTTCTGTCTCTCCCTCTCTGTTTTCTTCCTTCCTTCCTTCCTTCCTTCCTTCCTTCCTTCCTTCCTTCCTTCCTTCCTTTCTTTCTTTCTTTCTTTCTTTCTTTCTTTCTTTCTTTCTTTTTCTTTCTTTACATTCTTATTTTTCTTTTCTTTTCTTTTTCTTTTTTCTTTTCTTTTTCTTTTCTTTCTTCTTTCATCACTTGTGCTTCTCATATCCTATCTAGAAAATCTTTGCCTAATCCACAGTCACGATTATGCTATGCTTCTTTCTAAGTATTTTGTAGCTCTTACATTTAAGTTACATTTAAGTCATATGTTGAGTTAATTTTTACATATGACATGAGGTAGGTGTCCAACTTGATTCTTTTACGTGTAAATATCCAGTTGTCCCAGGACCATTTGTTGAAAAGAATTGTCTGGGTACCTTTGTCAAAAGTCAGTTGACCATATGGGAGGTTTTATTTCTGGTCTCTCTATTCTGTTTCATAGATCCATATATCTACCCGATGCCAGAGCCGCATGGTCTTGATTACTAAATCTTTGTAGTAAGGTTTGAGACTAGTAAATGTGAGTCTCTCACTCTTTATTCTTCTTTTTCAAGACTGTTTTGGCTACTTGAGCCCCTTGCATTTCTACATGAATTTTAGGGTTAACTTGTCAATTTATGCAAAAAGCAAGCTGAAACTTTGACAGGGATTGTGTTGGTCTGTGGATAAATTTGGAGAGAACTGTTATATTTACAACATTGAATCTCCCAAACTGTGAAATTTATTCCTAAGTATTATATTCTTTTGAATGTTATTGTAAATGGAATTATTTTCTTACTTTAGTATTTTGGATTTTTCAATGCTATTATATATAAATTGAATTATCTTTTCTAAATTGATCTTATATTCGCAACTTGTTAAACTTTTAATAGCTTTAAAAATGTTTTCCTCAGAATTATCAATATTTAAGATTATGTCATCTGTAAATAGAGATAGTTTTACTTCTTTCCCAATTGAAATGCCTTTTATTTCTTTTACTTGTCTAATTGTTTGGCAAAAATCAATTAGATACAATTTTGACAAGATCTATCTTTGTCTCTCATAACATCCATTTACTTTCATCTTTAGTATTTTGTATTTCTAGACGTTATTTTAGCTAATGCCTTCAGATAACAGAAATATGTGTTAGTCAAGCTGCAGAAAGGTTACCGTGACAGAAACTTCCATGCAGCAGCAGACTGGGACAAATGAAATGACAGTTTGTCTTACCCCGCACCCCAACTTTTTACTTTGAAGATTAGAAAGAAAAGCAAATAAAGAACAACTAGTATTTACTATGTGTAGTGCACTGAGCTACGAGCTTCAGACTGATGATCTTATTTAAGTCTCATTTCAGTGAGGATGTTATGAATAATATCTTCATTTAATAAAACTAAGTTCAGAGAGGTCCATAGGTATAAGTCATATGGCTTGGTGATTGTGGCTGCATAAGTGGACAAAGTGGTGGATAATGGTGTTTTTCAATGAGAACAAAGATATTACCTAAGAGGAATCTTCCACACTTGGAAAATCTAGGATTTTCCTTAAGAAATCCGAAGCTCTCTTTTCAATGTACATGGATCTTATTTTAAAGATACACTCATCATGTCACTATTGTGGGATGGTGATGTCCTTGAAAATACAAATTTCTGCGTGAATTAGGCTCTAAAAAGTGGATTGTGAGGAAAATTAAAAACGTGACATTGCCTGTAAGTTTAATAAAGTTCTTCAAGCATCTCTGTCGTATTTAAGTTATCTGATCTTTGTATAGATATTATGCATATTTTGCTAGATTTATGCTTATTTCATTTTTGGCGCTAATGTATATGGCTTCTTCATTTAATGGCATATTTATTTTTAACTTCAAATTGTTCATTGGTGGTATACAAAAATGTGGTTGACTTTTGACTTTCTGCAACCTTGTATAATCACTTAATTAGTTCCAATTTTTTGTTGTTTTGTTGTTGATTCTTGGGGATCTTCTACATAGACAGTTATATCGTCTGAGAACAAAGACAGTTTTATTTCTTCATTCCCAGTCTGGATACCATTTATTTCATATCTTATTGCATTAACTAGGACTTCCAGTGCAATGTTGAACAGGGGTGGTGAGAAGGTAAATCTTTGCCTTGTTCCTGATCTTAGTGGAAAAAAAAATCTAGGGGTTCTTGGGTATTTTAGTCAGTTAAACTCCACTCTTGATTTCAGCTCTGGCCATGATTTCATGGTCTTGAAATCAAGAGACCCACGTTGGGCCTGCACTGGATGTGGAGCCTGCTTAAGATTCTTTCTTTCCCTCTTTTGGCCCCTCTCTTGTTTGAACTCTCAAAAAAAAAATCTAGTTTCGGGGTGCCTGGGTGGCTCAGTCTGTTAAGCGTCCGACTTCGGCTCAGGTCATGATCTCACAGTTTGTGAGTTTGAGCCCCGCGTCGGGCTCTGTGCTGACAGCTCAGAGCCTGGAGCCTGCTTCAAATTCTGTGTTTTCCCATCTCTCTGCCCCTCCCCTGCTCATGATCTGTCTCTCTCTCTCTCATTATTGAGTAAATGTAAAAAAAAAAAAAGTAAAGGTAAAAGTAAAAAGTAAAAGTAAAAAGTAAAATGTAAAAAAAAAAGGAAAAAAAAATCTAGTTTCTCTTCATTAAATATGTTAGCTGTAGGTTTTTCTGTAGATATACTTTATCAAGTTGAGGAAGTTCACCTCTATTCCTAGTTTTCTATGACAGTTTTTATCATATATTGGTGTTAGATTTTGTCAATTGCTTTTTCTGCTTCTATTAATTTGATAATATAAGTTTTCTTCCTTAGCTTGTTGATGTGGTGGCTTAATTGATACCATTTGTTCATGGTGTATAATTCTTTGTATACATTCTTTGATTTGACTTGCTAATATATTTTGAGGAATTTTTGCATCTATATTCATAAGAGATATTGGTCTGTCGTTTTCCTTTCTAATAATGTCTTTATCTAGTTTTGGTATTAGGTAATGCTGGCCTCACAGAATGAAAAAGGTGTTCCTTATGCTTTTATTTTCTAAAAGAGATTGTAGAGAATTGTTATTATTTCTTCCTAAAATATTTGGTAGAGTTCACTAAGGAAACCCTTTGGGCCTGATGCTCTCTGTTTTGGAAGATGGTTAATTATTGATTCCATTACTTTAATAGGTATAGGTCTGAAAATTCACATTATTTCTTCTTGTGTGAGTTTTAGTAGATTGCATCTTTCAGGGAGTGGCTCCGTTTCATCTAAGTTATCAAACTGTGGGCATAGAGTTGTTCATAATATTCCCTTATTATCCTTTTAACGTCCATGGTATCAGTAGTGAAAGCCCCTCTTATATTTTATAAAAAAAGAAAGGACATTTTAGGTTATGAAAGTTGCTTTAGAGTAGTAGGATCTTCCATTTCAAATAATAATAAAGTATCAGTTCTCCAATCAACAAATATTTATTGAGCACTCACAATATACCGGACATGGCTTTAGCATCGCCATGAGCAAATCGCTGTTCCTGTACCCACTGTGCCATCTTCAATCCGTTGGGAAAGAGGGACAGTAAGGGATACCTATATTTAAATTTTTAAAAAGTTCATCATAATTAAGATGCTAAACACTTCCGCACGTTGCATCTCAAACTTAGGATAACCTTGTGAAGTATGCAGTACTTATAACAAAAATTAAACCTGGATAAAATGAGTAATACCCTAGGTCTCACAGCCACTGGTTGGAAAAGTAAAAATTTTAACCAACACTAATTTCAGAACCCTGAAGATTCTGATGTTCGTATAGATCGTTCAGATGTTAACATTAGATACTTTAAGTAATAAAATTACATTTTTCTAAGAAAGACCTCTCCAGCTTTTTTTGGTATAAATTAGAGACTCTAAGATTTTTCAAACAGAAAATACTTTGAACCTTTCAAGAAGCTTTAATTTTGTCTACTAATATATAAATTTACTAGATCTATTATTTAGAATGATCGGAGCTATGGGAGCACTCTTCGCAAATCCTTTGAAATTGATGAAAATATGTGACCTGACAGCGACCATCGTTTTGTTACCTCATTCCAAAGTTCCCTGTTATTTTCTGTGACATTTCCCAAATCACCTAGAGATTTCAAGCTGTTAGAGCAGTGTTTCTTATCAGCCATCTCCAGTGGCTCACCCAACTGAGACTTGTATAATTTTTTGGGAATCCATGTGGACGTTGCCAGAGATAGAGCTTTTAGAAGATGATTGTGCTGATGTCTAGTAAGATCAACACTTGCCGTGTGACTTTTATATTCATAAAAGCAGCTTGCTTAATGCGAACTCTTTGTTCTTTAAAAGAGTAAAGAGGTAACCACAGACGGGATATCATCAACTGATATTCTTTAATGTGGAAATTCAATGATGACTGCCCTTTTTATTTTATTTATTTACTTATTTATTTATTTATTTATTTTTTTTGAGAGTGCAGATGGAGGAGGGACAGCAGGGGCGGGGGGCAGGATATCCAAAGCAGACTCTGCACTGACAACGGTGAGCCCAATATGGGGCTTGAACTCACAAAATGCAAGATCATGACCTGAAATTAAATATAGGGGCGCTTGGGTGTCTCAGTCAGTAAAGCATCTGACTCTTGATTTCGACTCCAGTCATGATCTCACAGTTCGTGGGTTTGAGCCCTGTATGTCAGCACAGAGGCTGCTAGGATTCTCTCTCACCCCCTCTCTCTCTGCCCCTCCTCCAAATAAATTAATTAACAAAAATTAAATTTATCCCTGGGAACCCTGGGTGGCTTAGTTGGTGAGCATCCAGCTCCTGATTTCAGGTCAGGTCATGATCTCACAGTTGAGCCTTGCTTTCGGCTCTGCGCTGGCAGTGCAGAGCCTGCTTGGGATTCTCTGTCTCTCTCTTTTTGCCTCTCTCTCTCTCTCTCTCTCTCTTTCTCTCAAGATAAATAAATAAAATTAAAAAATAAAATTAAGTGGGGCGCCCGGGTGGCTCAGTCGGTTGAGCGGCCTGACTTCGGCTCAGGTCATGATCTCACAGTCCGTGAGTTCGAGCCCCACATCGGGCTCTGTGCTGACGGCTCAGAGCCTGGAGCCTGCTTCTAATTCTGTGTCTCCCTCTCTCTCTGCCCCTCCCCCAGTAATGCTCTCTCTCTCTCTGTCTCAAAAATAATAAACATTAAAAAAAATAAAATAAAATAAAATTAAGTGCTTTCCTCATATCCCATTACCCAAATTTGTACCTTCTAATTATATAATTCCATATGCTTTTACATTGACTTCAGTGTCTTCACAAGCATCCAAGAGACATAGTTGTGTGTTTTTTTTAATTATAAGTGTTTTATTTCAAAAATTTTTTCCTGTAGGTTTGCAAAGAAATAATTAATATTACTCAGAAGACCACTTCTTTATGGTATCTATTGTTGTTCTTTATAAGCTGAATAAAGAAATAAAAGTGTTTTTTTAATGGCAAATTATCAGCATTGTTAAAGAATATTCAGTAAAACATAGGTAACAACTTTCTGAAAATCCTCACTAATCCCAACAAATACACTGAAGTCTGATCAACTTTACATGTATGTCGATGTATGTTTCTGGACCTAATATTATACTGGTAGGACCAGAAGTACTGGCTTCTAGGGAGTTCCAATTTTTAAAGTGTTCTATAATATGCCTGTTACACTGTTTGCATTTGCTTGGGAAAACTGGGAAAGTAAAATTACTTGTCTTCCGTATGCCCACTACATTTTCTCTATGCTTTTTCTTTCTTTTTTTTTATTTATTTTTATTTTCCTGTAGGCGAAACAGAAATGTCAGGCCAGGTGTGTTTCCGAGCAGTCTAATGTCTCTTAAATTGTACCTGATACCTGTTGGCAAAGGATGTTTTTCCTGAAATCAGTAGAATCACTTCCTTACCTGATTACAGAACAACAGCATGACGGGGGCACAGAGTCTGATGCCAGGTAGCCAGGCACCATTCCAGCTGTGCCATTTACTGCCTATACAGTTGCAAGCAGGTCACTTAACCTTTCTGCTTTTTGATTTTCTCACCCCAAATGGGGATGGAAGTATGACCCACATCAGGAGATAATTGATAAATATTAGAGTTTATCATTAACATTAGCATTTATTCTCAACATATCAGTAGGATTTAGACTGCATTCCTGCTTCAGCTGATGGAAAAATTTGTGTCTCCGGGATCACATAGCAGGGTGGGATCATGACTGTGACTTACTCTTTTAAGATTTCTAAAGCCCGTTCATTAAAATGCTTCAGCATTTACTTTATAGGAGGCCATAAGGATCCAACTTTTAGAACATTAGTTTCATAGTGTTCTTGATTCAGGAAAGTAAAATATTTTCAAAGTAATGACATCTAAGCAAGAAAATACAACATCAGGCTTCTTGAAAACCAAGGCAAGGCCATGCCTCCAAAACATTGGGTAAATTTTCTTCACTTGCTCAGGAAGGAGTGTGCCAGTCTAAATTGTTTCTAGGCAGGTAACTTAAGCTAAGGGAATGTGATTTCGCCCAAGGAATTGCGGTCAGAACAAATAATCTGTACTTATACAAAAAGTGCCAGTGGAAATACTTTGGATATTATTTTTCAGGAGCTCCGTGAAGTGAGTTTAGGAGAGTAGAAAATATGGATTTGACTTGCCCGGTCTAATTTTGAACCCCCGCAGTGCCTCCGTGAACACAAATTCTCCATTCCGAGCTAGAGTTTAACCATAGATGCATCCAAAGTAAACTTCGCTCCAGGTCCCTTTGCTTTGATTTATCTAGGTAGTCTCTCCAAAAGCATCAGTTTAAACTCGCTCATCCGTAAAAGTAGCTTATATAGCCACTGGCATCCAATACAATACCCTGCACTTCTTGCCTCCAGAGTCATTTCTGGGGAAAGCACTGCCAAGGTGATACATATAGGTACCAGAAGTTTCAGAAAAGCACCTTGATGATTTCCAGCGATGAAAATTATGTGCTTCATGTGAGACTTTATTTTCTGCATGGGCAGGAGAAATGCTGAAATAGTAGGGGGCTAGAAGTTGAAATACTCCAAAATTTGGCTACCCTCTATCAGCCAGAAAAGGATAACACCAGCTTTCCGTGCCTTACAGTATTTGGGGGAAAATCGAATAGAATCTTACATAAAATTTAAGGTCCTACAAAGAGAGACTCAGGTCGAGGCAAACAAACTGGCCAGAAGTGTTCATTGAGTATTTATTACATGTAGCCTAGTAGTGATGGCAGGTGTGAACAGGTGTATATACCGTTTAAACTTCATGATAACCCTGAGGAATAGAAAGGCTAAGTAATAAACCCAATGTGACAGTGTTAGGGGCAACGTAAGACCGGAGTAGATGGATAATTAGCATTAAATAGGAGAGACATTAAGGCTGTACAATTCAGGTAAATCATATCTAGTTGAGGGAATGAATTCCAGGCTCTGCATTAATGAGAAGATGGGGCTTTATTTTCCTTTTTAAGGATGTAAACATTTTCACCAGAAAAGCAGAGGAAGGAGGGGGTAGATGAGAAAGAGAATGAATTGTAGGAGGGTGGTAAAAAATAAAAGACAGATTTCAGAGGCGGGAAACCCCTAGTTACATTCAGAGGATGTTGAGCGAAGGACTTTCAACCCTGCATTGACACAAGCTGAGAAACCTGGAAGGGGCGTTTTGTGGCTGGGCAGTGGGGATCCTTAAGGAACTGAGCCTTTGGAAGGTTTTTAAATATTCTCAGGAGTGTAGTGAATTTAGGAGGTTAGGGGATGTGGATTTGAATTGCCTGGTCTAATCTTGCTGTCTGCAAGTGGAATAGCTTTTTAGGATTATTAACCTATGTTTGTGATAGATTAGAAGAAGGCCAGTTATGAGCCTGTGGCTGAAAACGGTCTGAGCACGGTTGGTATGGTGGTGATTGCTAATTGTGTACCTCAGCATCCATCATCCCCTTGCTGCCTAGGAACAGAAACCTGCTTTTCTACCGAGTGCAGGTCCAGCCAGCTAAGATATTAACTTGTCAGCCTCCTTGCAGTTGTATATGGCACATACCTGAGTTCTATCCAGAGAGATGCCATCCTGGACCATGAAGTGCGTCTTTAGGTGACAGACACACATAGGGATGGTGGAGCAGGAAGGAAGGTAGGTAAAGGTCTCTGATGGCCTCATGGGGCTGCCCCACCAGCCCTGAATCCCTAATTCAGGATTTCTTTCTTCTTTCTTTCTTCTCTTTTCTTCTTTCTCTTCCTCCTCGTCTTCCTCTTCGTCTTCCTCCTCGTCTTCCTCCTCGTCTTCCTCCTCCTCCTCCTCCTCCTCCTCCTCCTCCTCCTCCTCTTCCTCCACCTCCTCCTCTTCGTCGTCTTCCTCCTCCTCCTCATCTTCCTCCTCCTCTTCCTCTTCCTCTCCTCTTCCTCTCATCTTCCTCTCCTCTTCCTCTCCTCTTCCTCCTCGTCTTCCTCCTCCTCCTCCTCATCTTCCTCCTCCTCCTCCTCCTCCTCCTCCTACTCCTCTTCCTCCACCTCCTCCTCCTCTTCGTCGTCTTCCTCCTCCTCCTCATCGTCTTCCTCCTCCTCTTCCTCCTCCTCTTCGTCCTCCTCTTCCTCTTCCTCCTCCTCTTCCTCCTCCTCTTCCTCCTCGTCTTCGTCCTCCTCTTCCTCTCCTCTTCCTCCTTGTCTTCCTCCTCTTCTTCCTCCTCCCCCTCCTCCCCCTCCTCCCCCTCCTCCCCCTCCTCCTCCCCTTCCTTCACCTCCTCCTCCTCCCCTTCCTCCTCCTCCCCTTCCTCCTCCTCCCCTTCCTCCTCCTCCCCTTCCTCCTCCTCCCCCCTTCCTCCTCCTACCCCTCCTCCTCCTCCTCCCCTTCCCCCTCCTCCTCCTCCTCCCCCTCCTCCTCCTCCTCCCCCTCCTCCTCCTCCCGCTCCTCCTTCTCCCCTCCTTCACCTCCTCCCCTTCTTCCTCCTCCCCCTCCTCCCTCGCTTCCCCCTCCTCCCCCGCTTCCCCCTCCTCCCTCGCTTCCCCCTCCTTCCTCTCTTCCCCCTCCTCCATCTCCTCCTCTTCCTCCTCTTCCTCCTCCTCCTCCTCCTCCCCCTCCTCCCCCTCCCCCCTCCCCCTTCTCCTCCTCCTCCTCCTTCTTTTTATTTATTTATTTATTTATTTTTTAATAATAACTTATTGTCAAATTGGTTTCCATACAACACCCAGTGCTCAACCCAACAAGTGCCCTCCTCTGTGCCCATTATCCACTCTCCCCCCTCCCACACCCCCCCTCTCCTCTCAGTTTGTTCTTATTCTTTGAGAGTCTCTCATGTTATGTCTTCCTTCCTCTCTGTGGCTTTTTTTTCCCCCTTCCTCTCTTCCCCTCCCCCCTGGTTTTCTGCTAGGTTTCCCAAAGCCTACCTATGCGTGGGAACATATGGCATCTGTCTTTCTCTGCCTGACTTATTTCACTCAGCATAATATCCTCCAGTTCCATCCATGTTGCCACACATGGCCAGATTTCATTCTTTCTCATTGCTGCCTAGTATTCCATTGTATATATATACCACATCTTCTTTATCTATTCATCACTTGATGGATACTTAGTCTCTTTCCATGATTTGGCTGTTGTCGAAAGTGCTGCTATGAACATCGGGGTACACGTGCCCCTGTGCATCAGCAGTCCTGGATCTTCTGGGTAGATTCCTAACAATGCTATTGCTGGGTCATAGGGTAAGTCTATTTTCATTTCTTTGAGGAACCTCCACACAGTTTTCCAGAGTGGCTGCACCAGTTTGCATTCCCACCAACAGTGCAAGAGGGTGCCTGTTTCTCCACATCCTTGCCAGCATCTATAGTTTCCTGATTTGTTCATTTTAGCCACTCTGACTGGTGTGAGGTGGTATCTCAGTGTGGTTTTGATTTGTATTTCCCTGATGATGAGTGACATTGAGCATCGTTTCTTGTGTCTGTTAGCCATTTGGATGTCTTCTTTGGAGAAATGTCTATTCATATCTTCTGCCCATTTCTTCACTGGGTTATTCGTTTTTCGGGTGTGGAGTTTGGTAAGTTCTTTATAGATTTTAGATACTAGTCCTTTATCTGATATGTCATTTGCGATTATCCTTTCCCATTCCGTTGGTTGCCTATCAGTTTTGTTGGTTGTTTCTTTTGCCATGCAGAAGCTTTTTATCTTGATGAGGTCCCAGAAGTTCATTTTTGCTTTTAATTCCCTTGCCTTTGGAGACGTGTCAAGTAGGAATTTGGTGCGTCTTAGGTCAAAGAGGCTTTTTCCTGCTTTCTCCTCTAGGATTTTGATGGTTTCCTGTCTCACATTCAGATTCTTTATCCATTTAGAGTTTATTTTTGTGAGTGGTGTAAGGAAGTGGTCTAGTTTCATTCTCTTGCATGTTGCTGTCCAGTTCTCCCAGCACCATTTATTAAAGAGGCTGTCTTTTTTCCATTGGCTACTCTTTCTCGCTTTGTCAAAGATTACATGGCCTACTTGTGGGTCCATTTCTGAGTTTTCTATTCTATTCCATTGGTCTGTGTGTCTGTTTTTGTGCCAATACCATACAGTCTTGATGACCACCGCTTTGTAGTAGAGGTTAAAGTCTGGGATTGTGATGTCTCCCACCTTGGTTTTATTCTTCAGTATTACTTTTGCTATTCGGGGTCTTTTGTGATTCCATACAAATTTTAGGATTGTTTGCTCTAGCTTTGAGAAGAATGCTGGTGCAATTTTGATTGGAATTTCATTGAATGTGTAGATTGCTTTGGGTAGTATTGCCATTTTAATGATATTTATTCTTCCAATCCATGAGCGTGGGATGTTTTTCCATTTCCTTGTGTCTTCCTCAATTTCGTCGTAAGTTTTTTATAGTTTTCAGTGTAGAGGTCTTTCACATCTTTGGTTAGGTTTATTCCTAGTATTTTGTTGTTTTTGGAGCAATTGTGAAAGGGATTAGCTTCTTTATTTCTTTTTCTGCTGCTTCATTGTTGGTGTATAGAAATGCCACCGATTTCTGTACATTGATTTTGTATCCTGCAACATTGCTGAAATCATGGATCAGTTCTAGTAGGCTTTTGGTGGATTCTGTCGGGTTTTCCATGTAAAGTATCATGTCATCTGCAAAAAGTGAAAGTTTGACTTCCTCCTTGCCAATCTTGATGCCTTTTATTTTGTTTTGTTGTCTTATTGCTGATGCTAAGACTTCCAACACTATGTTAAATAGCAGTGGCGAGAGTGGACACCCCTGTCGTGTTCCTGATCTCAGGAATGGAAAGGGGTATAAACTATTATGTTCTTTAGGCCACTCTTTAGTTGGAGTTTTTCTGTTTTATGAAACCAAACTTGATGCCAACTAAGGAAATTATAGGGAGAAGGAAAAGAAATGGTAGATGTTGGGGCGTCTGGGTGGCTCCATCAGTTAAGTGTCTGTCTTCGGCTTAGGTCCTGATCTTTTGGTTCCTGGGTTCGAACTGGTTGCCTCCTCCAGCTGCCCCAGAATTGTGCTCTATGACTGGGTACTCCATCTGAGGCAACTTTAGTACATCCATTTTTATTGATAAATTAAATATTTATTTAAGATTCCTTTTACTTTAGAGGAAAGGAATTGACATTAATTGAGCACTTACTATGAGCCAAATGGTATAATGTATTTTATGTATTTTATCTTCCTTAAAATCCTTGTGAAAGCTTACAGAGGAAGTTAAAACTCCATTTTATGAAGGAAAAACTGAACTGACATTTAATGCAGACTACATTTACAGAGGTGGATCTAGACCATGGCCCATAGGAACTCACAGTCTATGAGTTTTCAACACAAGAACTAATTTGAGGGACTTGAAAAATCCATGTGACATCATAACCAAGGGTGAAATACGGTGTGCTTGTGTGCGCATATGTGCAATACAGTTATAAAAGAAAACCAACTTTTCATGTCAAAGTTCTGCCACCAAATTCTCTCTTTTAAAAAGTATTACAAATAATCAGATTTGTGTCCGTTTCATCTGATAGAGTCAGTATAAATTAAATGCTGCTATTTTATAGTGGACATGTTTCTCAAGATAATTGGATGTTCTTTGAATAAGTAAAGTTAAAAGAAACAAATGTGTTTAAGGAAGAATGTCCTTGAAGCAGTAAGCACACCCCTGCATTTCATAATTGGCCATTGGAGCAAGTACGTCTTGGAGATCCGGCTTGTCCATGAGTCTCTGATTGCCTTTCTGGGGGTGAATGCCTCGCTTCGTCATTGACCCATAGGGTGGTCTTTGGGCAGCCGTCTCTGCATCTCTTCACCCAATTTCCCTGAATACAGTTCAGGCTCAGCTGGATACCCAGCCCAGGCTAGGCCACTTAACTTCTTTGTTAGAAATTTGGACTTGGGAATGAGAGCCAGCCAGTCAGTTTCTTTAGAGATAAGGGGTGGCTATTTTCTACCCTAGAGACTGGAGCAAAGCTGAAAACGCCCCATTGGCCAAAAGAAAATGGGACAGAGGTGCAGACAGAAGCAAGGAGACAGAGAAATGAGGAGGCAAAACCTCTGGGAGCTTTGCTGGTTCTAGTTTCAGCCTTCCTGAGACCCAGAAGAAATTCTCCTCTGTCGTTCCTTGAAACAGCGTTCTTTTCTCATAACCAAACCTTTATGGCTGAAGCCAGTTCGAATTGGTTTCACTTAACGTGCCATCAAATGACCTTTACAAAGAACCCACAGAACATCAATGTTCCCTGGCATGGGATCACAAAGAACCCCCACTGGAATGTGAAATCTGGAGCATGGTGGGGTTTTTTTTCCAGGTCACAGGATTTAATTGTCCCTTCCTGTGCCCTGTCAACCCCTAGCAAAGCCTTGGGAATGGCTATACCCAGTGGACAGGTTTCTGAGCTCTTCACGTCTACTTCGGTATCATAGATGGCTAAAGGGGGGTCGGTTTGGATGTAAGGACCTGATACTTTTGTTGTGGTAGATATCAAGTAGGGAATTGGAAATTACCCTTGCCATGAGTAGAGTAACCAGGCAGCAATTGAATGATGGAGGGTTCCCCAAGGTGAATGCACTGCTACCTTCTGACGCTCACCGACTTAAGAGCAATCAAATACCATAATAGACATGCTGTGTTTCTCCCATTATTACCATGCATGTACAGCTGCATTTGCACATGCACCAAAAACGCATGGATAGGCAAGGCTGTAGTTTTGCAAATTTGGAGATGAGCTAGCAGATTGTTTTCTGTTTTTAAGAATGACTTCAACTTTGTTCTCTGCTTTCTGTAAACCATCAATGAATCTTATTTTAAAAACTTTGAGATGGATAGGATTTAAAATGTTTTATGATTCGCGTTGCATTAAAATGTCAACATGCTGCCAAAAAGCTGTATATCAGGTTTTCAAGTCTCTACTTCCCCTCCAAGCCCCCCTCGCAGCACTAAGGGTAAGACATGGGGGAGGAGCTGGCTCAAATGTTTCGCGGTTCTGTAGCCAGGAGCGAGGCAGTGAAATATATTGCAATGAGAATTGGAATTACGATGTTTCCTTGGTCATTCATTGTACAAAACTGATGATTATTCTGACAGAAGTGCATATTTAAAAATCTTTTATGTATAATAAATTGCTTGTCATGAAGTGCGAGGAACTACAGGAATTGTAAACATAGCAGTGTTTCCCAGAGATGAGTATTAATACTGGCCGCAACCTTTGTTCACATGTGTCATCAAACTAGGAAATTCTTGGTTTGCTGGTAGTGTAGTTTAGGTGGAAAGTGATTAATGGTTGTTTCTCTTTATTTAAAAAAGAATGGTCTTTGGCTTCATTGGGCTGTTGGAAGAATCCGAGGGTCGCCAGGATAAAAGAACATAGTTGGGGGTTGATTTAGACTTCTTTGCATGCTGCTCCCTTTCTGCATTATAGCACATTGGTCTGCCTTAGAAAGATTTTGCAAGTTTCCTGTGTGTCAGAAGGGGACAAATGAAATTTCTAGTATTCTCTCTGGGTGTGTTTGGCCGAGGCCAGGAGAAAGGGAATGGGGAGGGCTGGCTGCCTCACAGACCACCGACTTTTAGAGACAGTAGCATTTAGATACCCAGATGCTCACCTCAAATAATTGGTGCAAGGTCTGGGTCATAAATTGGGCTGGTGGATTTATTGTCGAATTTGTTTTTCTCCTCTCTTTGTTTTTGGGACATTTCAGGAAAAGAAGTTTCAATTCGGTACCCGATTAAACGTAAAATTGGTATTTTCTTAGATTGCCTCTTACCAAAGGTAGGTATGAAGCTAGCTGTTAAGTGTTTGAAATTATTCAGGTTCTGTAAGGCCTGTAGTTGTGTGGATATTCACAGTTCTTCAAATGAGAAGACATAAAAGGACTCATTCTTGTGGAGACGGAACAGATCTGGGACAAGGGGAAATGTTAATTATTCAGGGACAGACTTTTTAAATTGCTAACTGTGCATACATACCTATCTGCAAAAAAATAACTTTTTAAGTTAAAAATATATATTTTTATAGTTAAATTATGCACTAAAAATCACATTGAGTATGTTAATTTTGTTCTCAGCTTAATTCCCATTTCCTCATTTGGGAGAGTTCTGGTCATAGCATATGCAATATATGGTTTTCCGCCAAATAGTAAAAGTAAGTTTATGAAAGTTGGTCGGACAGCGAGACGCTGCATGAAAGACGGGGTTCTACAGTTTGACAAGTTTGCAAAAAGTGTGGTTCGTGCTCTCCCTTTGGGATTTAAAAAGAGGAGCCTTTAATTAAACAAAGGTGTTTAAACTAGGACTCAACAAGCAAGAACACTTTTCTAACTAGTGTTTGTTCACATCTCACAGAACTCTCTGGGAGGCCCCGGTGGAAGTTGTGCTAATTTGATCTATTGTGCTGGGGAAGGATCCTTGTAGGGCTCCATCTCGGTGATAGGTCCATTCCGATGGCACTCTTCCAGCGTCCCAGTAATCAGATTGCTGTGTTTAGTTGTGTTCTCCTTATTGTTGTTGTTTCCTAGCTTTTTAGGTCCTGGGACTAGGTCATTATTGCTGCTCTGTAACCAGAGCCTTAACTGATACCTCGATCCTTTTAGAAATACTATTCTTTTCTTTGAGCCCTTGTGCTCTTGGGACCAGGTCTCCAAGGGGGACCACGGGGCTGCTGACAGACTGCTGAAGGATTGCCTCCCACGTGCATGTCTGCTCATTGCCAACTAGTTAGACTGCCAGTCACAGCCTGATTCCTTCTCTTTGCACAAAATCCTGGAGAGTGGATGTTGGTCGTAGACCAAATGTCTATCGAATGCCTGCTTTATGCCAGACATTCTTCTTGAGTCTGGGTACAATAGGGAACATACCAGAGAACTTCTTTGTTCTAATGGAGCTGAGATTGGGGGCAGCAGGCAACAAACAAGCACATACATAAGTAAACAATGATGTATGCCCTGAATAGAAATTAAGCAGGGGAAGAGGGTTGAAAATCTCACGTGACAGGACACGTGGCCATTTTAGATGGTGTGGGTGAACCAGATCTTCTCCCTGAGAATCTGCTCTACAGCCCAGCTGTCTATTTCTCCAGTGATCTGCAGTGGGTAAAAATGCCAACTTTGTTAGTAGGCAAACTTACTTAGGATACAAATGATGCCATGTTGGTAAATTGCCTCTGAGCTAGGAGGTGCCACAAATAAACTCGAAGAATGTGATAGAGGTGCCATACTTTGGGCTTCGGAGTCATGAGTGTTATAGCTGGCATGTTGGTTTTGGGGACTCCATAAGATACGCCTATTAATTTCAGGTACGAGTTATTCGCTCCTGTGGGACAGGAGGCTTGCGTGCCTGGCCAGCTCCCACATGACCCGAGCAGCTCTCTTCTCCCTGCCCTGGTGTGGAGTGGGGCACCTGCCCTACTGCAATATCTGCCACTGCTAAAGAGAAACACCTGAGACTATGGGCTGGCAGGCTCAATTTTATTCCTGTCAAAATGGCTTCACAGGAAATTTGTACCATGGGGGACTGTGGCTGTGGCTGTCTCCTGAGACTGCGTGCTTAGTTTAACTCAGAAGGTCTCCTGGTGGGCATAGCAGCAGGGGAGCTCCTGCTGAGCAGAAGAGGAAGGAGGGAGTGAGCTGAGGGAAAAGCATTTTAGGCAAGGGAACAGCAAGTCAGGAGGCTCTGAAGAAGGAACAAGTTTACTATGATTGAAGAAAAGCGACAAGATTAGAGTAACTTGGGCAATGATTCTGGAGAATTTTTATACCCATGATTTAATTCATGTAGCTAAACTTTTGAAGAAGTAGGTATAGTCAGGAAAGAGCCTTCAAAAGCAATGTTCTCAAAGTTCCATTGGCAGTCACTATGTTTATTTTTTACCTTTTAATAAATGTTAATAAAAAAAGTGGGAAGCACCTGAGTAGCTCAGTTGGTTGAGAGTCCAACTCTTGATTTCAGCTCAGGTCATGATCCCAGGGTCCTGGGATTGAACCCTGTGTCGGGCTCCACGCTAGATGATGGAGCCTGCTTAGGATTCTCTTTCTCTTCCTCTCTCCCCCTCCCCCTCTCCCCCCTCCCCCTCTCCCCTCTTCCCCCCTCCCTCCCTCTCTCCCTCTCTCTCTCCCTCCCTCCCTCTCTCTCTCCCTCCCTCTCTCTCCCTCCCTCTCTCTCTCCCTCCCTCTCTCTCCCTCCCTCTCTCTCTCCCTCCCTCTCTTCTGCCTTCCCTCCCTCCCTCCCTCTCTCCCTCTCTCCCTCTTTCTCTTCCTCCCTCTTTCTTTTCCTCCCTCTTTCTCTTCCTCCCTCTTTCTCTTCCTCCCTTTCTCTCTCCCTCCCTCCTTGCCTCCCTCCCTCCCTCTCTCTCTCTCTCCTGCTTGCTCTCTCTCTCTGCCTCTCTCTCTCTCTTTCTCTCTCTCTCTAAAAAATGAAAACTAAGTTCACTTATGATTCAAAAAATGTACTTTTATGTTGTTTTGAAGCACCTGAATTGTGATTTGTGTTTAATAATGAACACACCTGCTTTTCTGTGCTTTCGTGGATAATATCATATTCCCTGTAGCTACACATTTTTCCCCAATATGGGAAATTGGGGGACAGATTGCTGCCTCTTCTGTTACCCTCTCTTTCTGCAACTTTCCCCTCTCCCCCATATGTTTTATATAATTGACCCAATCCTGAACAAGATAAGCATTGTCGTCTATAGTTTTCTGATGCAAAAGTTAATGACACAACTAGAGTGGAGACAGGAATTCAGATCTTTTGACAGTTTTTTTCTCCTGCGCCCTGGTGCTTGGAGTTTTGACTAACGAGATGTGTATCTGGCTGGCTTGCTCTTTTACTATAGTCTGTAGGTGAATTTCTTGACTTCGAATCTTCCTGTGGTTCCCCTCTGCCTCCCTCCGAATCTCATATTTAGACCCTAATAGCAGTCGGCCTTGCTCTGGCTGTTTCTAGTAGTGGCCTCAGATGTTCCACTTCTGCTGCTCCTTCCCGCACAGTGACAGCCAATAAGCTATCGTTGGCATGGATCGCCTACTTCTCATTCTTTACCCATCATCCGCTGGTGGAATTCTTTGGGCTGGTGTATTCTAACAGGAGGTATACTCCTAGACAGCAGACAAAGAGATTTGGTGATCTTCTCACTTTCCAATTCCAAACTCGATCTCTTGATATGAATCCCTAGAGGAACCCATAAGAAACTAAGATTGCTGGAAGTTGATGGGGTTTGGCTAGAGGACCCGAAGTCCAGCTCAGGGTTCAGAGGTTTCCTGGCAACAGCAGTGGGTGGGAGAGAGTCATCGCAGAGGGGAGCCTATGGCGGAGTGAGAGAAGGAATAGCTTCTCCACCACGTGAAAGCCAGATGCAGGCTGCGGTCAGGATCTAGCAACTAAGGAAGAGGGAGGACCATCCAGACTTGAAAATGGCAAGAAGCAACGAAGACAGAAGAACTAAAGATGGAAGATGGAAGCCTCTTGTATGGCTGTGGCATCTAATAGAATTACACTGCAAGCCATGGGTATGAGCTGCAGGTGTGTTCACATTCTCTAGTAGTTACATTACAAAAAGGTATAAAGCAACACATGAAACTAATTTTAAGTGTATATATATTTAAAAATCTTTATTTTTTTAAGTGATCTCTATCCCCAACATGGAGCTGAAACTCACGATCCTAAGATCGAGAGTCATATGCTCTTCGACCGAGCCAGCCAGATGTCCCAACGAAATATTCTTTTTAACTCAATTATATCCCCAAAAGATTATGATGTCACTATATGACCAACATAAAAAATTATGAATGAGATACTTTCTCTTTTTCATACCACATCTTCGAAATCTAAAGACTATTTTATACTTAAAGTACGTTTCCGTTAGAACTCGCTCGTAATTCGTGTGCGTTCATGTGGATAGTGCTACCATATCAGACAGGGCATCTCTGAGATAATGCCAGAAAAGAGACAGTGAAGTTGAGATGGTTAGGGAAAGAAAATCAGGGAAGGAGGCTGGGTGCTGGAGGCACAGACTAGCCCTACCTGGTGGCAGCTGGACTCTTTCAGTAAGGTGACATCTTAAAGCTCCATTCTTTAACTAGGACTTTGCCTTTTCTAATTTATTATATAAAATTTACAATACAAATTGTATTTAAATATAAGATTCTCCTAAAATTTATTCTTATAATAATACCCTTTAATGGTATTATACCCTAAATGGTATTATAGACAGAGTTGGAATGTTTCTTGGAGGAGCGCATGGGTGACTCAGTCAGTTAAGTGTCCTACTCTTGATTTTGGCTCAGATCATGATCTCATAGTTCGTGGGACCAAGCCCCCTATCTGCCTCCATGCTGACAGTGTGGGGCCTGCTAGGGATTCTCTCTCTCCCTCTCTCTCTCTCCCAGCCTTTCCCCTGCTTGGTTCCTCTCTGTCTCTCTGAAAATAAATAAATAAACTTGAAAAAAAAAAGAAAGTTTCTTGGAGACTGTATGCTGAATTTCAAGGATTTAAATTTATTTTCAACTCCTAAATGAACTATGATCAGTTGGTTGAAGTCGCCCAGACCACTGTGTTGAGTGGGATTCTGAGGTTGTATCTTGTCTCAGTAGGAAAGGGCCTTATGGTTGTGTGCCAGGGAGGTGGTACACACTTCCCATCCCTGATGTGGTAAAAAGATCTCCAGGTTCTATACACCTAGGGGAATGCTTTGCAAATTGTTGAACATTACCGTTTTATTCCGTAAAAGAGGAATAATTGTCAGTGCTATTCAGCATACCGATAAATGCTGGTTTCCTTCTCGATTTCTGTTTTAGTATTTAATCAATATTGGTCGAAGGACCAGTTTGCACTTGGTATTGTCTCTTAATTTGGGGGTTATGGTATCCAAAACACTGTCCTTTTTAACCTGTGAGGATCCAGGTTAAAAATTATGACATATTAAATCGTGAAGAGTCAACTATAATATATACTTACATGCCTTATTATGCTTCAGAATGTGTTATTACTGTTAGAAAGAAAAGGAAAGTCAGGGAAGGCTTTCTGAAGAATGCAGATGTTGCATTACACAGATACACAATCACTCATGATATTCACAGGAAATAGACTATTTTAAAGGACATAGACTGAAGACTCTCCAGTTAATTCCCAAAGTGAATTCTTAAGCCTTTCAGTTCAAACCCTGCCAACCGATGATCCTGTTTTTGAGTTGTGACTTATGCTGAGTTAGTGGAATTAATACTGTATCTTACAGTCAGCTGTGGATATCCTATGATATCCACAGAGTCATGTTTCATAAAGTTGTTAACTGTCAGAAGTCAAAACAGAAACTTTTTATTGTGTTCGAAATTAGTTGATGCTGCGAAGGGCTGAGGAATGGTTGTAATATCAATTGTCTCCTCTGATTATCTCCTCTCATGGGGATTCTTTGGACAGGGAGAGATTTGTATGAGAGCAGTGGTTGAGCCATTTCACATTTCACCTGCTTCAGTTCCTTCGTCTTTAATTCCAAATCGTTTTATTTCCTGCGGCCAAAACGAGTCTTTGAACTTTGTGGTCTTTAATCAGAAGATTCATTATTCCAGAAACATGCCCAGTTTTATGATTAAAATAAGTCAGGCTGCACACATTTCATTTTTCCTGCAAGAACCCAGCAGCAGGCAGTAAAGAATCTGTCAAAGGTTTGCTTTTAACAAATATGGAAGCCAGCTACTGTGAGCCCTGAAGCTGTTGGAGGAATTC
The DNA here is from genome assembly GCA_030068075.1 of Paguma larvata. Taxonomy (NCBI): domain Eukaryota; kingdom Metazoa; phylum Chordata; class Mammalia; order Carnivora; family Viverridae; genus Paguma; species Paguma larvata. The sequence goes on along the minus strand of CM057837.1, from coordinate 10,332,515 downwards.
CAAACTTAATGGATTTATGCATCAAACTTTCTTTCTCTGCTTTCCTTTTTTTTTTTTTTTTTTTTAAGCACAGGGGATTCCACGGGGGAACTGGAATTCTGCTTGTTCTAAAGGCACCTTTCTCCAGATCAGTTGTTTTCAATTTTAAAACTCATGTCCATTTTACCTTGTGATCCAAGTCAAATATAGGCACATAACTGAGAGTTGAGTCTCATGATCCAACACCTGTATTTGCTTTGTGATATACTTGTTATTTTTCTACTCCTTTCTCTTCCAATATGTTCCCTAGAAAGTGAAATGGCTTTCACAATACACTAAGGTGTTGTGGCCTGCAGTCTGAAGTCGGGGTCCTGTCTAGATGGAATGGCTTCCCAAGGAGAAGCAGTCCTTGTACTTACGAAGAAACGAGGTCAAACATTGAAATTTACCACTAGTTGGCAGCAAAGGAGCATCGTAACTTCATACCCTTAAAGGTAGGGTCTGGATAGGGCCAAAGAAGGAAAATCAAGGTAGGAATATGCTTGGTCCAAAGCCTCAAAGCTTCGGCAGTGCTATAGATTTTAATTTCCAAAAAGTCAGGAGGAATTTCTGCTGAAGACTCCTGCTTCAGATGACTTCATATGATGTATTATTAAGCATATTTTAGAACTATGTTTCTGAACTTAGCTGATTTTTATGACATATCAATAAGGGAAAAAATCAGATAACAAAGTAATATATATAGCGTGATCCTGTTTTGTGGAACATAACTGTATAGGTGTATAAAAATATTTATATTTGTGTGTGTGTGTATATGCATATACATACATATGTGTGTGTGTGTGTATACACACACACATATGTGTGTATTTGAGATCGTTGGGCTATAGGTTTTATTATTGCCTTATTTTTTTCAAATGAGAAAAATGATTATTATTAAAATGCAGATGTTTAAATGTTACTCTAACTCCACCAACTTGCCCCAAGCCCTTAGTGCCATGAGATATTCTGTAGGGACTATAAGAGGGGCCTAGATTCTCTAGATGGTGCCACTCTTCTGTCTTGAGCAGAGCATGCAGCGATGCCTAGTGGAAAGGGTAACAAAGTTGTGGTCCTGGCTTTAAATGTGACTGGTTTTGACTTGTGTAAAATATGGGCCTCACCCCTCCTCCACCGACCTGGCTTATCGGTAGCGGAAATCGGCCCTTTTCTGTTCGGTCCCCTGGTGCCCGGAGAATGCTCGGAGCCCCAGGAGAATTACTGAATTGCTGTTCACACTTGGGTGTTTTCTCTCCAGTCACAGACTTATGTGAAGCTCAATGGCACACATGGGGTCAGATCTTGACCTTGGCTTCTTAGCATCTTGTACCACCATCGGGTTTAATAGCTCACGTGCAATCTAGAAAGCGGTGGTAACGCTCCGTGTACAAACCTGCACCGATAGCTCCCTGATCTTCATTTTTGCTTTAGTGTTAGGCTCTGGGAAGACTGTGCAGTGGAACCACTCAGTTCAAAATACCGAGGGGTTCGACAAGGTTATTATAATCTACAAACTAGACTTAGCTGAATTTTAACAAACCGAATCTATGTTCCCTCTAGTTGTTTGTTTTTTTTTTTTTTTCTAACATCTTATCACATTGGCTTCAGATGATTGGCACAGCAAGCGGCCGCTAATATATTCTTGTCGCGTCTCTATCTATTTAGAGAGTCTTTAACATACAGCTGTTTGACACAATACAAACCAGCACCTCCATTGAAACTATGAGACTGTGACTTAACAGTATGCATCCAGGGAATCTTTCATGCTAAGCTCTTGATGTAATGTACCATATTGGTTCCTTGGGTGCAGTTAGGATTTATTTTCCAATTTGTATGTGGGAATCACATAACATACCGATCCATGTGAGCAGAGTAATAACAAGTACTAATGATTCCCAGGGACTTTGCTGAGTGCAAATAGTCAATGGATGCACTTTAGGAAAGTGGCAGCGAGTGGAACTGGAATGATCCACACCTTCCCCACCCTCAGCTGCCTTTTGACAACAGGGGCATCTTGTCTCTGATTCCTGTGTTCCTGGGGACTACAGATCTATTACTGTTGCATATCATCACACTTCTGTGTTTATACGAAGGTGGCAACTGCTCCCTCAACAGCAATGAGCTTGGCGTCTTTTTGGCAGTGCCTGGTCATAACGTGCTTTGCATAGACCTGAACTTCCTTTAAGAAGCTGTTAAGAAGCATTCCTCCCTGTCCTGTGTGTGAGGCTGCAGAGGAAGTCCGACTCTGAGCCGAGTCCTCTGGCCAGTGCCCACCAGCAGGCTCCCCTTCAGTCACTTGCAGTGTCTCTCCTGCTTTCTTAAATTTTTGCTTTTGGAAGTTTATCGCAAAAACATAGCTTATCCAGTCATAAAATATAAATAAGAATATACATGTTAGCATCAGAGAAATATAATATGAAGTAGGAATTTAAAATCACAAGGAGTGGGGTGTCTGGGTGGCTCAGTGGGTTAAGCCTTGGGCTCTTGATTTCAGTTCAGGTCATGATCTCACGGTTTGTGGGTTCAAGTCCCACATTGGGTTTTGTACTGACAGCACAGAGCCTTCTTGGGATTCTCCCTCTCTCTCTCCCTCTCTCCCGCTCTCTCTCCCTCTCTCTCCCCCTCTCTCTCCCTCTCTCTCCCCCTCTCTCTCTGTCCCTACCCCGCTGACACTTTCTCTCTCAAAATAAACTTAAAATAAAATTACAAGGAATATTTTCTCTCAGAAACCTCTAACCTTTCTGGTTTTTAACCACTTTTGAATCTAATAGTAGCTAGAGAATTTCTTGCCAAAAAAAAAAAAATGTATGTGTATACACACACACACACACACAGAGCAATTGTTGCCAATAATTTTTAAAATTTCAGGTCTTCTTGCATTCTCTGAACTCCAAGCGTGAACCAGTAGAGGTGCTGGCCCCACGTTAAGACCCTTGCTTAGGACTTGCTTTTGTTTACAAGATATTAACTGAGATGAGGACGCTTGTCCCAAAAGGTACGTGTCCTACAGCAACATTCGTCAGGGTGTATGTGGGGTTCTGGTGCTAAGGGGGACTGGACTTGCATGCTAAGGAATTCATGCAGTGATTTGGACCCAGATTCAAGGTGAAGACATGTTATTTCCTGAATTGGGGGCAGATATCTTAACTATTGCCCTGGTGATTTATTTGCTGAATTGAGGCAGTGGCACTTCAGTGATGAGCCCCAACAGAGGTGATGAATGGCTGTAAAGAACTGAATACTTACACATATTGAATTTTTCCCCCCCTGGTTTGTAATATACCACATACCCAGCTTTTTCTTTCTCCATGATTACTGATTTCTCTAACTTGTCTTGAAGACATTAATTAATTTCTTTACATTTTGGGAGACAGAGAGCAGGGGAGGGGCAGAGGAAGAGGGAGACGAATTGAGAGAGAGAGAGAGAGAATCTTAAATTGGGTGTAGAGCCTGAAGTGGAGCTCCATCTCATGACCCTGAGATTATGACCTTAGCCAAAATCAAGAATTGGATGCTTAACTGGCTGAGGCACCCAGGCGCTCTGTCTTCAAGACATTTTAATTGCAAGTCTTCTAACATTCAGTCTCCTGTTTAGGATGAGAAACTTTCACTTCCTATTCTCTCTTCTGAATTCTCTCTCTCTGAAGAGAAAGATATATAGGCCCACATACTGTAGAGCAAGCATAAAGTAAAAGGTATTGGGATGGCAGAAATATCACTGGCTTTAACCCCAGACAGAATTAGTTTTAAAAGCCAACTTCATGGTGTACTAGCTGTGCGTGACCTTGGTCAATGTCACGGAACAGCTCTGAACCTTAATAAGTGATATATGTGAACAAGTATGTAGTTGGTGCCCATGAATAGTTTGCCAGCCTTCCTAGTTTTTCTTAGTCCTTCTGCTTTGAAATGTTTAGGGCAGTTTGCCAATGTCAAGGGAAAAGGATTGATTAATTCATTTATCCATCTATTCATTCATTCATTTGTTCATTCAGTTCTGTAAAGAGGCTTTGAGTCTCTACAGGTGTTAGGTATCAAACAGAAGGGAGTAAGTATGGTCGCTGTTCTTAAAGGAATTATGGCTTGGGGACATATTCACAAGTGACTATCCATAGTAGGGATATGATGTTCCCCTCAATTCCTAGAGTTGGATCTAAGCCCTTTCCCTCTGGGGAGGTCCATACTACATTATGACAGTGAGGGTTTAAGACAAAAAGAACAGGACTTTCAAATTGTATCTCAGTCCTACCGTGTGGACTGAGAAAAGGCTATGACAAATCCAGTGATCAGATGGAAGGCCTGAGGTGTAAAGAAGGCAGTGCTGTGTAAAGAGTGATATGTAAAAATGGCCCAATAGTCTGATCAATGACTAAAACAGCCAATGATAAAATAAGTCAAATTATTGGTTTAAGTCTAATCATTTATAGATCTAAATAATGAGTGAGTTGAGTCTGCATTATTTTGTCTGAAATCTTACTTCATATAAATATGCAAGCCCATGGAGATAAATACAAAATACAGAAATAGTGACCATTAGTGACTTTGGTTTTCAAAATTCTTTCAAAGACATTCCTTTTGTTCAGAATGCTCCCTGCTAAGCATTTAGATACAAGTGGAAAAACATTAATTTAGCCTTCAGGGTTTGCCTTTTAGTCTATGTTAGTTTCTTTAGGCATTTAACTTCAAAGAAATTATATATGTTCCGGGGAGAATAGAGTACATTATTTTTAAAGACTTCAGTTGATACTCTCTGCATTTTTTTTAAAAAAGTCTCACAAGTAATACTTTCCTATTTTCAAATGTTAATAAACTCAGTTTCTATTCCTCGCATTTAAAATGAGAAAATTATAAAAACCCTCAAGTTGCCCCAGAGAACATGAAGTTTAAAATGTCAATGGAAATTAATGGAGATGGTTTGGTTTTTAATTGTGGTAAAGCAAAAACATCTGGTATCTTGAAAAAAATTAAAAAGAAAGAAAAAGCCCTCTAGATTTTGGAGTTCAGAAGCTCTGAGAGAAAAATTGTGACCATGGAAAAGAGCTTTACTAATTTTATTGAAACTTTCTGAAATAGAGGACCAGAATCAACATCTTTTATCCCCCTAAAATATTCTCCCAATAAAGAGGAATCTTTTAATGTCAAAACAATCTATGCATGTGAACCATAATATGGCTATAACATCCTCAGATTTTTGTTATTAAATGTAGTAAGGAGGCAATAGGAGGGAAAATTAACATTCAAGAATTTGTGGGGATGCCTGGGTGGCTCAGTTGTTTGAGCATCCGACTCTTGGTTTCAGCTCAGGTCATGATCTCAGGGTCACAGGATCAAGCCCACATCAGGCCCTGCATTGAGCATGGAGCCTGCTTAAGATTCTTTGTCTCTCCTCTCTCTCTCTCTCTCTTCTCCACCCCACCCCCCACTCCTCTTCCCCCTCTCCCCGGATCTCACACACACAGTCTCTCAAATTAAAAAAAAAAAATCTAAAGAAAAAAAGAATTCATGACCGTTTTAGTTTTTTCTCCACTAGAATATTCTACTTCTTTTTCTTCAATGGCTGTCCCTTTGGAAAAGTCTCAAAGCTCAGTTTATGGGAAATTTTTTCTCACTTATATTTGATGGAGTTCTCACAATGCTCCTCTCCAGAACAGTTTTTTCTTCCTGAGATAATAGAATGCTTTGCTATCTAGGAAAACACATCATTTTTTTGTTGAAAAAAGGACAGAACTTCTGTACTTGGCAAGAGGAAGCAATTTAAAATCCTAAGATTTTTCCTGATGAGGCCAATTTAAAGGGAGGGCATTTATACTAAATGCAAACAGTTGACATTGCCAGTAAAAATGATAGATCTCTCCCGCTGTTTTTATTGCTGCTGCTGCTGTTTGAAGAAAAGTTATTCTGGTCACTCTCTATCTTCCTTGTCTAGCAAAAAAGATCCAATGTCTATGTAGCAAGATTCGAAGCACCCTGCCAGAGAAAGTAGTTTTGTGCTATTTTAGCCTCAGGGGGAGGTGATGGATTCATAGGAGCTCCAACCAAAAGTGTTCCTATGAGGCTAAAACATTTTCATAAATATATACAGATCTTCCTTGACTTGTGATAGGGTTATGTCCCAATAAACTCATCGTAAATTGAAAATATCCTAAGTCAAAAATGCATTTAATACACCTGCCCTATCGAATGCCATAGTAGCCTAGCTCACCTTAAAGGTACTCAGAACACTTATGTGAGCCTACAGTTGGGCAGAGTTATCTAACAGAAAGCATATTTTAATAAAGTGTTGATTATCTCATGTAATTTATTGAATACCGTAGTGAGAGGGAAAAACAGAATGGCTGTGTGGGTAGAGAATGATGGTCAATGTATCATTGTAATTGCATGGCTTCCTAGGAGCCGTGTTGGCTACCGCTGCCCGACAACATGGAGAGCATCGTACCGCATCTCATGTTGAGTCTGCCTACCACAAAACACATACATGAACAAAGTGACATAAGGAACCTTTGGGAGGTGATGGATATGTCTGTTACCTTCCTTGTAATGATGGCATCCTGGACACTCGCATATATCCAGAATCCTAGAATTGCACACATTAAATCTGGGCAGTTCTTTATATATCCATCATATCTCAATAAAACTGTTAAAATGTCAATTAAATAGGAGAAGTAAAGTACTAATAATAACAGCAATGGCGGCAGATGTAAAGGGAAGAAAATCAATACACATAGCATTTGAATACACTCCAAAGATCAAAATATGTATAATCTGACAGGATAAAGGAAAAAAAAAAAACTTTTTCACCAATATTGGCTTTAGAGAAGGAACTAACGGGAATTTTACCTGTTTGTAAAAATATCCCTGGTGTGTATGTGGGGTAAAAGAGGGGACCCCTTTGGTGTGTTGATAAGCACATGGCCAAGGGGAGGCAGCTCTTCCAAGGTTTCTGGAAGGAAGGATGGGTGATGGTAGAGAAAGAGAAGGTTGGCAGTGATGGAGCCAGAGAGATGATGGCTCGTCCCGTCCCTTCCTGTGAATCCCACACCGCTGCATCCGGAACATTTCCTGTGTTGCCGGTGACTGTGAGCACCAGCACCAGGTCTGAACAGCATGGAGGGGAGAGGCACACAGAAGTGGAGGAACTCATAGACTCAGAGTGAAACTCGTGGTGCACAGCTGTGAGCACTCACTGGCCAGGGAATTGAATTTGGGTCAACTTTCAGAAGTTTCCTCATGGGCAGCTGACCTCTGGCTTACATGACAAACCCAACTCATATCTTCCCACCTCTCCATCTCCCCCCCAAAAAATACTGGCTTCCACTTCTGCCAGGAGCATCATGGGATTTCATGGCTTTCTTCTCTGGCCTCCCATCCAGCCGGTGCTGGAGCCCTGGCAAATTTTTTATTCAACTCTCAGCAGAAGTTATACATAATCTGCACAAATCGGTCATTTCTAACCCTGACATGTTTTTCCTTGCCAATTTAAATTGCTTTCTGGGGAGTCTGGACTACATTTAACATTTAGAGTTATTAAATATAGCCCAGTCATGATCTTACTAGCACCCAGCTATTTAAAAAATATCACTGTCATTTTATGCAGAATTATAGATACTCTGTCCACTATTTGTTGAGGACAAACAGTGTCATTTTAATGGGCAGTTATTAGTTTTGCCTTCAGGAAAGGCTTTGTTTTATTTACCCATGCAACTATGAGAAAAACGAGGTCGTACGGGGTCAGGGAGATTAATGAGGGAGTTGCCTGGGTGCAGGGATCCCCAACAGAATAGCCTGAGTTCTGCACAGGGGTTCATTGTCAACTCGAGGTCATTCATAGACCAAATGACAGCCCTGGTTTTCATCAGTTGTTGGATCTTTTTGATTTTGTTTTTTCCTTGCATTGTTAAGAGATATTCTGCTTTGTTTCCTGCCTTTGTTTGAATCAGTGTGCCCAGAGAAGGGGAAGGATTAGTCAAGAGAATACAAGGCAGTGAGTTAAACAACTAGTTCTTCCGTATTCGCCACTAATTTTATGTAAAAGGTGACAGTAATAGAACCAATTCCCTGTCTTTCCCATCTGCTAGTTATCCTTTAAAATATCTCTAAGGAATTTGTCATTGAAATGTTGATGACTCTCTCATAACTTCATGTTATTTAGAAAATGTAAAAATGTTCTCATATTAGTTAGAAGTATCTGGTCTCTTTTTTTAATGTTTTTAATTTTGAGAGAGACAAAAGGCATGAGCAAGGGAGGGGCAGAGAGAGGGAGAGAGAGAATCCCAAGCAGGCTCTGCGCTTAGCATGGGGTGTGACATGAAGCTAGATCTCATGACCATGAGGTCATGACCAGAGCTAAAATCGAGAGTCAATGCTTAACCGGCTGAGCCATCCAGGTGTCCCAAAATAATCCTGTCTCTTATAAATATATTCTAAGGGATAATTTTGATCAATATAGAATGACTTAGTTATTCTGTCTGATTGATACTGGGTTTATATTTTCTTGTCTGGACCTTTACAATAATCAAGTTCATTATGAGTCAAGTAATGATGTTTATTTGTTTTTAAATAAAATTTTTCTAAGAGAGAGAGACTGAGCAGGAGAGAGGGGCAGAGAGAGAGAGAAAGAGGAAAGAGAGAGACTCTTAAGCAGGCTCTATGCTCAGTGTAGAGTCTGATGTGGGGCTCGACCCCAGAAAGCTGGTATTTTGAGCCAAAATCAAGAATTAGATGCTCAACTAACTGAGCCACCCAGGCACTCCTCAAGTAATGATGTTTAAAGCAGAGGAAAATGGTGGAACAGAGAACAGAAAATAGTAGGAAGGGGAATAAATTAGTGAGAGGATGGAACAGGGGGCAGTGTAGCAGTGTGGAGTCAAATAGCTCAAGTAGTGCCAGGAGGAGACTTAGGGGACTGGACCAGCATTGTCCGTGGAAGATGGGTAAACATTGGTCGTGGTCACACCATCAAGCAGGGGGCATAAACAGGATCAGAGGCTGGATTGACAGAGATGTGACAATAGAGGTGGTCTGAGGTCACCAGATCACGTCTTGAAGTGGAGAGAAGCTGGGCTCATCACCTTAGCCAAGGAAACAGACCACACTTGGACCCCATGCCTCTATCCAAGCAGGGACCGAGGGAGAGTTGTGACTCTAAAGACTCAAAGGGCAAGCAATTGGTGAAGACTCAGGCAGGCAGATGAGCAACCTGAGAAAGAGAAACTGCAGTTTGACAGAAACAGCAGTCTGGTTTATGGAGATGCCAGGCGGCCTCAGGCAACCAGGAAAATGTGTGTTAGTGAAGAACTGAGGTACCAGTTAACTGTTCCATCTATTAGATGATATTTTCTCAGTGTTCAGTGTTGGTTTGCTTGTCTCCCCTGTACCATACCGTCTTGACAGCAAGGCTGTCTATTTTCCCTTTGTTCTCTACCCCTCGGGCACACTTCTTGGCACAGGTAGGTATTTATAAAACATAATTAAATGAACTTGATCATGGACTGAGTCAGAGGCACAAACCAGGGACTCAAAGAAGCAGAAGTCCCAAATAAGGGGAAGACCAGTGGCAAGCTTCACTGAACGTTGGCCATGTGTCTAATTGCCCTGAAGTTATGTCACCATTTAGGGTCAAAATTAGGCCTAGATTCGGAGGTACACTCCATTTCCAGATGTGTGGTGAGGAACTTCTTACCTGGATTGGAGGAATGTCGCCAGTGCGAATCTGGTCATTATATAAATATAAAGATTTTTTTAAAATTTGTTTTCTGGAATGACTATCTCAGAGGAGATTAAAAAAAAAAAACAGAAACGATGGTTGTATCAGTTAACTTCTCTTGCATAATGATCCATTCCCAAACTTAGTGACTTGAAAGAACAATCATGTACTATTTCCCATGATTCTGTGGATTTGTCCAATGGTTCTTAACTGTGGGCTGGCCCTGCTGGGGCCGGGCGGTCTGCAATGGTCTCACTCACATGTGTAATGGTCGGCCCTCTGGATGATCTGAGAGGGGCCTCAGAGAAGACAGCTTACCTCTGTTCCACGTGGCTCTCATCTCTCAGCAGCCTGGCCTGGACTTTTCACGTGGCTCTCTAGAAATCCCAAGTCTTTGCTTGCATTTCCTATTGCCTCATTGGCTGAGGCACGATGATGGGCAAGTCTAGACTTAGGTTAAGAGAAATGGAATCCAACCGTTGAGGAGGGGAAACTGCAAGCATGACACTGCAGAGAAGGGAGCATGCAGGAATGGGAGGCCCATGGGGCCACGCTCTGCAATCCCCCGCAGTTATTTCCTAGATATTGTTTATGTTTCTATTCTACAGGATTATGGGGAGTAAAAGAGAAAAAAAAAAGTGGAGACATCAAAGCAAAGAATCTTTTTGCAGGAGGGAAATTAATAATCTGAAAAAATATGTTTGCCATAGAGAGAGAGGTATGGTCTTTGAATCTCTTCTTGGCTAACTAAAAGATTTGTGTTAATCTGTGAACCATTTTTAGAAGTTTGGACTGATTACCTGGTGTCTGCCAGCCTTCTCCACTGTAGAATTACTTCTTTCCCTTTTCATACTCTGTTCTTTGGAATCGAGTCAGTAAGTCCTGCTCACACTCAAGAGGAAGGGAATTAAAGTCCACCATTTATGGGAGCACTATCTGAATATGTTATATGGAATCGTTCTACAAGGAAGAGTTGTCCTCATTTCTTCTTATTTTTTAAATGTTGTTGGGGTGGGGCCCCTGGGTAGCACAGTCATTTGAACATTGACTCCTTGATTTTGGCTCAGGCCATGATCTCACAGTTTGTGAGAATGAGTCCCGTGTTGGGCTCTGTGTTAATAGCGCTGACCTGCTTGGGATTCTCTCTCCCTCTCTCTCTGCCCCTCCTTCTCTCTCTCTCTCTGTCTCTCTCTCCTTCTCTCAAAAATAAATAAAATAACAAAAAAAATAAATGTCTTTAGGTGTTACTAACATCTCCCTTATCATTCCTAATACTGATTTTTTTTTGTATTTTCAGCCTTTTTCTTGATTAGTCCTGTTTGGGTTTATACATTTTATAAATAATTTCAAAGAAACTACTTCTAGTTTGAAGGAAACTACTTTTAGAATTTTCTGTGTTGTAAGTTTTCCATTTCTACTTCTTTCTTGTTTTCTTAATTCTACATTCTATGCTTCTAATTTACCATTTATTTTGTAGCTTTTGGAGTTGAATCATGAGTACATTGTTTTTTTTCCATCTTTCTGCTTTGCAAACATATTTATTCAAGTTGACAACTTGTCCATAAATATGGGTTCAGCTGCAGGCCACAGTTTTGGTATGTATCTTCTTTGCATTAGCATTTACTTGGGAATATTTTCTAATTTTCATTGTGATATTTTCTTTGACTCATGGGTTATTTGAGTTCATTAGTTCATAAATATTTGGAAAATTTCTAGCTTTTTGTTACTGTGTTCCAGCTTATTCCACTCTGGCTGAAAAATATAATCTGTGAGATTTCAGTACTCTAGAATGTTCTGAGACTTGCTTCAGGCCTCGTTAATGGCCAGTTTCAGCAAATGTGCCACGTGCAGGCTAAAAGGGCATGTATTTTCCACCTATTGGCTGTTCAGCTCTATGTTTACCAGTTTGTTGACTGTGTTCAGTGTCTCTTCTGATTTATTGTCTATTTTGTTATCAGTTATCAAGAAAGGCATGTTAGCATCTCTATAAATGTGGATTTTTCCCCTTGTTGTAGTTTTGTTGTTTGACTTTATGTATTTTAAGGCTATGTTGTTAGGCGAGTATAAATTTCAGATTGTTGCATCTGTATTTAGAACTGACCTTTCACCTTTAGGAAATATGCCTTTTTTAGCTAGGTGAATTGCATCTTCCTTTAGTTTTTTTTTTTAATGTTTGTTTATTTTTGAGAGGAGAGAAAGACAGTGTGGGCAGGGGAGGGGCAGAAAGAGAGGGAGACACAGAATCTGAAGGAGGCACCAGGCTCTGAGCTGTCAGCACAGAGCCCGATGCAGGCCTCAAACTCACAAACTGTGAGATCGTGACCTGAGCCGAAGTCAGATGCTTAATTGATTGAGCCACCCAGGCACCCCACCTGCATCTTCCTTTAAAGTCTACAGGTCTAAATACGTTCATGTCAGCTTTCTTTTTGTGAGCATTTACATTAGTATACCTCTGGTTTGTTTGTTTTTACTTTCAAACTTTCTGTGTCTCTCTTGTGGGCAGCATGTAGTGAGACTGAAAAAATATCTGGTCTGAGAGTCTTTTTAACTGGGATATGTAAACATTTATATTTAATAAACACACTAATGCGTTTGGGTTTATATCTATTGTATACTCTTTCTTCTCTATATGTCCCATCTGTTTTTGTTCTTCCCCCACCCCTTGTTTCTTGACTTACTTTTATTTATTTACTTATTTAATTAATTTATTTTTAAAGATATTTTAAATACAATCCCTGTACCCAATATGGGCTCAAACTCACAGCCCTGAGGTCAACAGTCATACACTCCACTGACTGAGCCAGGCCAGCACCCCTTGATTTACTTTTAGATGAATCAAATTTCTAAAAATCATTCCATTTCTCCTCTTATCTGCTTTAGAAGTATACAGGTTTTTATTGTATTTCTAATGGTTACAACAGAAAATAAAATATACATCTCCAGAAGGAATTTTGTGTCCTATATGGGACTATATATGATATACTTACAAGTGGGGTGATCGTATCTTATTGTTCAAACCTGTAGCAAAGAGGACGTTCTTCATTTTTAATTTTTTGGTGTTTATTTATTTTGAAATTGAGAGAGAGAGAGAGAGAGAGAGAATCCCAAGCAAACTTCATGCTGTCAGCACAGAGCCCGAAGCCGGTCCTGATTCCTCAAACCATGAGATCATGACCTGAGCCAATGTCAAGAGTCAAGCGCTTCACGAGCTGAGCCCCCAAGACACCCCCATTTTTATGAGTGAGAGGGAAACTCTTCATGATCATGTTGGGACAACAGATGTAAACAAGGCTTTTCCTGGGCCAGCTCCTTCATATGTCATTCTCTGAACAAGATGCCCATTGATAAAGTCACCAGATAAAATCTCTGAGTGCTTATTTTAATCAAGAGATGGTTCCAGGTGTTGGAGAATCAAATAAGATATTGTTTCTTGGGGCACCTGGGTGGCTCAGTTGGTTAAGCATCCTACACTTCATTTCGGCTCATGGTTTGTGGGTTCAAGCCCCACATTAGGCTCTGCACTGACAGCATGGAGCCTGCTCGGGATTCTCTCTGTCCCTGCCCTGCTGGTATGCTTGTACTCTCTCTCTCTCTCTCTCTTTCTCTCCCCCCAAAAAATAAATAAACTTAAAAAAATATTGTTTCTCCTTGCATGATTTTGCAACCTCAAAGTCCATAAGTCTGAGTCTTTCCCTCATGTCCTTAAAACAAGTGTGCGGGTTGGACAGGTGGGGAGAGAAAAGAGTGTTGTTAGCTTAGACAGAGGACCGAATGTGGGAAGAGGGTCAATCAAAGGGTAAGGAATCTCATGCATTAATGCACATTGCAAGCATTTTGAAAATCAGGATGGGAAAAAATGCATCAAAGATAGTTAGGTGGAAGTTTTCACAAGCTGAGGGAGCTGCCGTCTCGAAGGAAAAATCAAAGAAGCTACTGGAGAGGGAAGTATTTAGGATGCTCCTGGGGAGGGGAGCAGGGAGGGCTACGAATAAGATTCTGACGCTTTAGGGAGCAGAGGGATGGAAATCAACACTCCCAAGGAGCTTCGCGGTCTGTTCAAACTCACATGACGCCCTCTATTCGGGGCGCTGCCCAGCCGGAAGTCTGTGTGGACGGCTTCGGAAACACTGTTTTCCTTCTGCAGATCATTATTTGAGCCAGACGGCTATGAGAGATGCTTTATTCATTACACTGGCGGTAGCAAATAAGCTGTATCAATGTACAAAACTCTTGTCTGCCTCAGGGAGCACAGAGAACTTGTGATCAATGTTCAGTGTAAACAGACTGGGAAGGAGGCCCTGAGCAGTGTGATGTGTGTTCAGAGTTGTAAACTGTCAGTGAGTTTTTTTTGTGTATGTGTGTGTGTGCGCACGCGTGTGTGTGTGCTGGATTTTTAATTTTTTTATTTTTTGCTTCTTTCTGTTCCCTATATGTCCATGCTACTGAGGAATTCATAACAACATTTGTTTTTAATTTTTAATTAATTTTTTTTTTATTTTAGAGAAAAATAGAGTGAGTGGGGATGGGGACTGAGAGAAGAGAGAGAGAGAGAGAGAGAGAGAGAAAGAGAGAAAATCCCAAGCAGTCTCCATGCTCAGCACAGATCCTAATGTGGGGCTCGATCCCACGAACTGTGAGATCATGACCTGAGCTGAAATCAAGAGTCAGACCCTTAAGTGACTGAGGCACCCAGGCACTCCCAGTATCAGTTTTTATGCATGTTTAATAACATTATGAAAAATGCTGTTAGCTAAGTGAGATAAAACTCGAGTTATTAACCTTCTGATTCTACTCTGAGCCCCACCTGCTACCAGCCAGAGGGCAAAGGACTGCAGCCATCCCAGTTTCTTTAGAGAAAACCCACTTTCACCTCAGTACCCAGCTGAACTTGGCTTTTCTTCTCCCCCAGAAAATCTTTTGTCAAGTGTTAGAAAAATGCAATAGTCTGTAACAGAGAAAATGGCTTTGTGTCAGTACCTAGGAGACCTACCCGCTCCTTCAGTTCAGGCCAACGGGTAATCTTACCTGAAGCCAGAGATAGGTGAGGGAAGGCAGAGCTAAATTGTTTTGCTCTGTCTCAAGGCACTGAGGTCCCTGGGAGGGTTCATGACAGTTGGTCTGGGAGATTTATACTGATGCCTGCAGGCCAGGTCTGAGGACCAAGAGGGGATCCCGCAGGACCGCAGGGATCCTGCAGGGTCCCTGACTGCACACAAGATCGAAATCAAATGTGAGCCAGCAGGAGGTGAGAGCAGTTTATTGAAGGTATATAGAGAGAGCAGGTGCAGACAGAGACTCAGAAAGGAAAGGAGAGAGTCTAGTCTTTGCTGGGGTCTGGGGTTTTGTAGTGAGGATCCAGGCCTAGTATGCATACCCCTCAGGCAGCTAGGAAGTGGTTAGAAGGAAGTTGAGGGCCCAGGCATTATTCCTTGGATCCAGGGGGGTTTGGTGTCGAGACGTGTAGTCCCAGCTGTCTGGAATACACATATGAGAGCTTCCTCTGGTCCTTTTCCCCTGGTTCTTCCTTAGATGGTCTCTATTCTAGAGAAATCATTGACTCCTTGTCCCTTACGAGGAGGAGATACACTATTTGCACTATGCCACATGTATCCAGGTGCGTGCAGGTCCTAACAAGAGTAGAAGCAGGAACAGGAGCACGAAGCAGGTTTTTATGGAATCCTTCAGTTTCACTATCTCCATAGGGCTAAGATTCTCTCTCTCCATTCAGATAAAATCATTCCTGGTTCCTTTCATCTGCATAAAAGTCATCAAAATCTTAGTCCCCTCAGAAACGGCGCCATGCAGAAAAGAAGGAGACACTCCAGTTGTCCAAGTTTCCATTTTCCATTTGTCTCTAAAGGCAGCTAGTGTCACTGAGAGTGGGGCACAGGGTGGGGGGAGGAGAGGAGAGAATGGCAGAGGGTAGATGGTCTGTCAAAGGATATGGATGCCAAGCTATAGAAATTGTACAGCACATCTTTTCATGACAGCATTAATTCCTTGATGGAATCCATGAGCCTCGATGTTGGCAGCTGTGGAAGTCCCTCAGGGGCTGTCACATGAGCGGCTGTTACCAGGAAGGCCCAGCTGTCTCGCCTTCTCTTTCCTGATGGACACACACAGGGTTCTGTTATGTAACCTGTGGTTCACAGGGACCAGCGTCCTTTTCACCTTGGCAACTAAGCCCTCCGTCCGGATTGCTCAGCTAGGAAGCAATGCCTAGCTAAGTTTGACATAGGCTTAGCAAGTTCCAAAATTGACTCTTTTCTTGAAATAATTTTGAAGGGATGGGAATGTGTGTTTGTTTGTTTCTGTGTATTTTGTGATTCCTCAAACATCGTGAGTGCATATTTATAGACAGTTTAGTGAATAAAGAACAACTGTGTCGAAAAAAAGCATTACCTGAGAATTTGGTTTTGAAATACTTAGTGTTTCCAGCTTTCCGAGAGACACGTATCAGGAACATTTGTAATAATATTACTCGGATGGCATGTAGGACTTATGTAGGAAAAAAGTTTACAGAGGTCACTTCTCTTTTTTCTTTTTAAGTTTTTTTATTTATTTTGAGAGATACAGAGCATAAGCAGGGGAGCCGTGGAGGGAGTATCCAAAGAAGGCTCCGCACATGGTCAGCGTGCAGAGCCCAGGGTAGGACTCGAACCCACGAAACCGTGAGATCATGACCTGAGCTGAAACCAAGAGTCAGTCACTTAACCAACCAAACCCTCAGATGCCCCCACAGGCTACTTTTTCATAATGGCGTTCTCTCTGAGGACCATACATTTTGCTTGGATACTTGGACTGTTAGAAAAGTGTGCTGTAAATTCAGTGTTTTATCACAAACATTGTGTACAGTGAGATATGAGAATACTAACATTTTCGTCCTTATATTGGTATAATTTTGGTTACAAATGATAAATCTCAACTCAAACTTTGAAAAAGGGATGAATTTACTGCAAGCATATGTGAGTATTTCATATATTTGAAAGAAGAGTTGGACCACAATTGAGATGTAGCTGGACTTTCAGAGTATCTGAAGTCAGAGGTTTGAACACCTCCAGAAAATTCTGTCATCTTTCTTTTCTTTTGTTTCTCTCATTTTGCAGAGTTTTCATCTGCTGAACCAGTTTCCTACAGACGGTAGGAAGAATGGAAATAATAACTTCTGATGATCACATCTTGTAGTTCTTACCACCAGAGAAGGCGGTGCTATGTTTCTAAGTCCTAAGGCTAAGGGACCCATTTGTCCCACTGGGCAAGGTGTCCAACCCTATACCAATCAACAGTGGCTAAGCAAATGAAGTGCGAGAGGGTCCCAGTTCATGCATGCGCCCTTGAACCAACGGATGTGGTTGGGCACAGAACTGGCAGGAACCTGAGCTCTGTGGACATGAAGGTTGATGCGATGAGAGGTCCCACGAGAAGAAAGGATGCGTGATTCAACAATATCATAAGTGCTCCTTAGGGTCCCGTGGTATTAGAAATAGTTGAAAGATAATGAATCACACTAAAGGAAAGTGGAAAGTGTAGCTCATTTCTTTGACCTTATTCATAGAACTTCAAGTCTTCTGATTCTGTCCATATAGCCTCATGGATGGAGTCTCTATACTTTGCACCACAGGAACAAATTTCATTTTCTAGTTCCCCTTTCAAGGGGAGACTGGAGAGATGGGCATTTCTGCCTGTTTCTTCTGCAGTGATCCCTGGGTTGATAGCCAGTTAAGGACCATTTCTTTGTGTGCTGCTGTCCTCGAACCTGTAAACACAAGCTCTACTAGCAACTGGAGCCAGGCTCTGGAGGGATGTGTCCTCTGAATGGTAGCCACCAAAGCCAGACCATGTATACAGGCTCTTTTCTTGGAGATGCTGATGACCTGGAATGGGACAGCAGATAGCACAAAGATGGTACCCTCCTGCCCTTCCCTCCCCGCCGCCGCCGGCCTCCATGGTTTCTGAAGGGGATTGTAGTCCACCCTTAAATGTGTCTTTAATTGGAAACCTGCCACTCTGGTCACCACTGTTAAGGTAATATGGGTGCCTGGGTGGCTCAGTTGGTTGAGCATCCAACTTTGGCTCAGGTCATGATCTCACAGTTCATGGGTTCAAGCCCCGTGTCAGGCTCTGTGCCGACAGCTCAGGGCCTAGAGCCTGCCTCAGATTCTGTGTCTGCCTCTCTCAGTGCCCTTCCCCTGCTTGCACTCTGTCTCTCTCTGTCTCTAAAGAATAAATAATTATTAAAAAATTATTTAAAAAAAAGATACGGTAATATGGCTCTTTCAAGGAAAAGCATGTATTTCAGTCTGTTGTCTCCGCAGTGTCTCCTGGGGGGCAGAGGAGCCATAGCTGATTAAGAACTGTTACTTCCATTTGTTAAAGTCCTGTGGGGCCCATGAATATAAGCCCCACTGAAAACCAGAGCCAGGTAATCAAGTGGTGTCCCTGCATAGCAGCCACAAAAATCAGGGCACGTTGTTGGGGATACCAGTGCGAGGCAGAGTAAGGGTTGCTAAAAGAGAACCTGCTGGCTTCCGTCTCTGGAGGGTATCTCAGTAAACCCCTAGACGTGTTTGATTAGACATCTGCCTCTCAGGCCAGGCCTCTTTCACAAAATGACAGGTAACTTTTCAGTAGGCTCCCTCTGCTGGGTCCTGGGGAGGGTGAGCCTGTGTGAACCTTTCAGGAACTGTTCTCATATCAATATACCATTATGAATCCTGTGGATGTAAGCCCTATAATTTTTCTTTTCTTTTTTTTTTTAATGTTCATTTTTGAGAGAGAGTGCACAAGGAGGAGGGGCAGAAAGAGAGGAAGACACAGCACCTGAAGCAGGCAGGTTCTGAGCTGTCAGCACAGAGCCAGATGTGGGGCTTGAACCCACAAATGGCGAGATCATGACCTGAGCTGAAATCAGAAGCTTAACCAACCAGCCACCCAGGTGCCCCACCACTCTCAGTTTTCAAAGATCTCCTCTCTCCCATACATATCTTAAAAGTTGGGCTTCCAGCTGGGGGTTCAAACCCTCCACCCTTAGGGAGGAGCTCAGAGTTGTGAGTTCCCTCCCAATTGTAGGTTTGCAGCAGCAGGAGTGGGATGGTTCTATAGGAGGGGGTGAGTTCCAAATCCTTGTATGTCGTCATTTGAACTGGACTGATGTTTCTGATTTTAAGTCTAGAGAAAGCAACATTTAACAGAATGAAAAAATATATATGGTAGAAATTCTTAGTCAGCTGTGGATTATTGTCCCAATAATGTCAAATAACATTTAGGCAACCATGTCAAATAGTATATTGGCAAATAAGATCAGGGAACAAAATAAGAAAAATAATCAATATAAAGTAAGATGGAAATAGTAAAATCAAATAAATAAGACAAATGTGAATTCTTCAATTGAAAGAGACTCAATAGGATAGTTAATAGGAGCTAAAGAAAACCTACAGTCTCTGTAATGGGTCCAATATTAGGATAAGTAAGCCTGGAGGGATAGTCTTAGATCAGTTCACAAGATGATGCAACATGATTCTTTTCTTTTTCCATTTTGTCTCCTTTCAGTCCAAACAAGTTAACCTCCATTTGACTGTTTTGGGACCTTATCTTTTTCTACTCTTCTTCCTTTTCTTTCATGCCCACCCATAGTCCCTTGATCCTGCCCCCAAGGTCTTGGCTTTGTCCTAGGTACAGGACCAGCTACATAATTTGCAGGGCCCCTAATTAAAACAAAAATGCAAGGCCCCTAATTTTTTTTAAAAAAAAGATAAGAATTTCAGGTCCCTGCGGGACCCTAGGGAGCACTTATGATATTGTCGACGATAGAGAGCCATTAAACCAAATGCAGGGTCCACGGGAGTCAGGGCTTGGTGTGACTGTGCAGATTGCTTACTGAAGACACCGGATCTGCTTCCAGGCTCTGAGCACTTTTCCTGCTCCATGCTTTGGGAGACAGTGGGATCTTCCCATACATCTTAATCTCTGAGACCAACCCAAGTAATAGCTCCCTAATTCCGGCCGCCTCTCTTCCTGTAACTCACTTGCATTACTATGCTGACAATGTCTCCTCACCAGGGTTGAGGGAGGAAGAAAGGACATATTAAGGTGGAGTCATAATTTTGGTTTGCTGAAAGACAATGAGATTGGAGACTAAATGACATAGGACTTTAAGCATTGCATTCTCCATTTCCTGGGGGTAATTAAATGAGCCATTGGAGGATGAGTCAACTTCTCTTTGATGATGATGTGTTTGGCTCTTACAATGAGCTCTTGTTGAGATTGCAGCAGGGGCTCTCTGAGGTGAAGAAAGAGTGCATTTCAGGTTTATAAAATAATTTTATGTCAATTGCCTTATCACTGATTAGAGATATTCCATAAAACCAATCACAACACCTGATTACATTATCTATCCTGTACACACTTCACACATGATAAGCTCAGTATTTAAACCCATCACAGAGGAACTTTGCTGGCAGTGCCTCAAAGTAACTAATCAACTATCAAAATCTATGTTAACGCTGCCTCACTGTAGCTCTTGGCTGTATGGCAATCAGCATCCTTCAGATACTTATTTCAGTAGATTAAGAAGTGCCTGATGGCTGTCCTGTCTGTTGAGTCACCAAGGAGCATGCTCTTTTGCCCTTGAGGTCCCAGGCAATTTTCCCTTCCTCCAGGATTTCCTGCCACGCAGCCTGATTGCCCAGTAAGTGTATCACACGGTCACAGGTGGGACTGGTTTCTGTGGCAGAGAAATTATTTACAGGTCAATCCTGGTGTGCCGACAGTGGGGTGGGATGTAAAAACATGAACTTTAGAGTTCTGTGAAATTGGCTCTGCCAAGTAACTTTCTTCTTCTCCTTTTTATTATAAAACCAATTAGGAATTTGGCGAAAATCCAAATATCTTAGCAGACGATAAAATAAAATAGCAAAAATCACCTGCCCCGGTCCTAGTTATATTGTGCAGAGATGATCCTCTTAAGTAGTTCTTGGCTTCCTTCTCCCAGCTTCCTCCAGAACCCTAAAGAGTATTATTATATCTTTAAGTATCCATTTGTCAGTTTTGAGCAGTATGTCTTGATTACCCCACAAAACTACTCTTCCCTGATTGTTATTAATTCTATTATGACGTTAGTTCTCTTGGTCAACTCAAATAGCCTTCTTTCCCATCCAGGGGAGCAGCAGCAGTAAATATTTGCCGTATGGAGTTGCTGTAAGAATTAAATGAGATAAGTTGTGTAGGGCATTTAGCACATTTAGTAGCTGGTACAGTGCGAGTATGCAAATAAACATCAGTGGTCATGCCAGCTGAGGACCTGGCTGTCCTTAGACTCTTCCTCACTCTCCACTTTGAGACTCTGCCAAACCCTCCAGGCTGTGCTCCCAGGGCTATGGGGCTTGCTGGTTTGTGGCTGGAGTGAGAAGCCAGGTATGTCTCCTCCTCTCTTTCTGCCTCAGGTGCACATCTGATGGTTTTCTTTGTCTTTCCATGCCCTTCAGCCCCAAAGATGATGCCTGCTGTACCTTCAGATTCTTCTGGGTAAGGAGACCCCCTCAGGCTCCAATAACACTGCCTCATCTTTTTGTAGGTGGCCATGCAATTGCTAACTTATCAGTTGCCTGATTATTCCTTGGGTGCCCATTCAGCCTCTTCCATCTCCTATGAAACCAAATTCCCTGGATTGAATGCCCCTGTAATAAAAAGCTCAGATGGTTTTCTTTCTCTGGTTGGATGCTGACTGAGAAGGTGGTATGGGTAGAAGCCTCCTCTCTGGTTTTTGTTTTATATGGCAAAGGTTCCATTAGAGTAACGTATCTGGGCTCTTATTCCCAAGGGGGGTGAGTGACTAATCTGATTGGTGACTTTGTTAGGAGGGACAGTGATACCTAGTTCATCTCCTTCCTTTCTCTTTGTTCTTTGGGACCATCCAACCTGTAGAGAACACACATTTTGCTCTGCTCTCTGGGAAAAGGGCCACCCCCTGAGGATGGTCCTGCCAGAACTGGGTTGGTAGACCTTCCTAAATTCTGGGGTGTAGCACTACAAACCCATTGCTACTGGAAACATAATTCAGCTTTTCCAGTTGCTTTTTTTTATTAATCAAGTTAATTAAAGTTACCATCTGGTCAGACTGGCTCTGTTGTCTATCTCCCAAGTGGTTCCACAATCAGGCAGAAACAGAGGTACCACTTGTTTAGCTTCTACACAGAAAGGATTTTAGCTATCATTTGGTTACAGTAATGAGGATTATGGCGATGATGATAGTGGAGACTCAGCCCTTCAGCCTACTACACCCTTCTGATGGACTGGTGGGCTTACCAAGAATTCTGGGCATGTATGTGTCGTGTGACATACAGGCTCTATTTGAGAGCACATGGGTAGGTGGGGAGCAAGTAGGCTAAAGCAGCCCCAGCAGATTGGCCGCATGGCAGAGGAAGGAGGGGCACAGATACCTATAAGAGGGATACCTGCCCTCCCCTGGAAAATCATTCAATTGCTTCGGAAGGCAGATTCTCAGGAATCTTTGCTAGGTGGTTCACATGTATGGCAGTGGGCGAGGTTTCTGGGCGGTTTGACTGGAAAAGCTCTTCCCTAGACTTATCTTCAATGAGTCATGCCACTCTCTGTCATTCTTCCCACTCCCACGTCCATTCCTGATTATTCAGAATTAGGAGCTAACTCCACAGGAGCCCTCCCACTCTGTTTTATTGGTTCTTCTTCTGTTTGAGAAATGCAACAAATCTCTCTTCCACAGCATCTCTTTCCTTTTCATTGCCTGGCTATAAATTTATTATCTTTTGTTCTCTGCTTTCACATAAAAGACTTTAGAAGGATTAGAAGCTAAGTACATGTTCTTGGTATACAGTCACCTCATAAGAGGTGATACGGAATATCAGTTATATTTTACCTGGATCGTAGAAACCTGATTTACATGTTCCTAACATTTTCTTGGAAGTTTTATCTTTATAGCAACTTTGGGTTTTATATATATTAAAAATATAATATATTATATATTAATATATATAAATATATATATATATTAATGTTTATTTATTTGAGAGAGAGAAAAAGAGAGAGAGCGTGCACACATGAGGGAGCAGGGAAGGGGCAGAGAGAATGGAGATACAAAATCGAAATAGGCTCCAGGCTCCGAGCTGTCAGCGCAGAGCCCGACACAGGGCTCAAACTCACAAACCGCGAGATCATGACCCAAGCCAAAGGCAGATACCCAACTGACTGAGCCACCCAGGCGCCCCACTTTGGGTTATATTTTACCAATATTTAAAACTTAAGTGGATCTGATTACTAGAGATAAGTGATGTTCTGGTAGATTTAATGTGCTTTGTCCTTAGATCATGTATCAAAAGAGTTGCCATGTTTACTGGACAAGTATAGCTAAATTTCTGCAAAAGAGAGAGGGAAGGGAGAGAGAAAATGAGATAGAATGAGAGAGAGAGGCAGATAAGGGAGAGAGAGAGAGAGACAGATTGATTCGATTCTATTCATATAGGTTATAGGTAAGAATGGAAACCTTTCTTACTATTGTAATAATGAGGATGTGGTTCTTTGTTTCCAGCAGTAGAATGCATCTGAAATTCCCTGGACTGAAAACATAGCTTTTTAGATTGATAGAACAAAGTCCCATATCCGCTACATATCTACGGAACATGCCAATTCACTTGTACATAAAATTCTCTGGAATACTGCATGTGCTGTTTCCTTCCTTAGATAATAAAACAATTGATCATGATGTCTTTTAAATCAGTAAACTCCTGAAAGTGTTCATTAATAAGTCAGTTTAAAAGGAACTAATAGGACACCCATTAATAGGGCATTTTAAAGTAAAATGCACAAGGTCATCCTTATCTTCTTAAGGAAAAACCTCTATGTGATGCTTAATATATCTTTTTGCATTAGCGAAAGTAAGTAACTTTGAAGGAATTTTTTTAAAATAACCAAATCATAGCCTCTTCTCTTTCTTTCATCCATTCCCTCTGCCTGTTATGTGTTTTCACAAAATGTATATTTCATGCTAGGTTACTTTAGTTATTTTGTATTAGTACATGTTAAATATTAAACATATTGAGCTTGTACCAACGGTTGGTTAGTTTTATTTACATTTTCTTCATTTTGATGCCCTTTTCTTTTGAAGATGCTTAAGTAGAAGGCTTAAGAGAAGGCAAAAGTAAAATATTTTGGTTTTCCTGGTAATAATATGAACAGATTGAAACTAGAAGGAGAAGGAAAGGGAATAATACGGTGGTATAAAAAAGGGACAAGAGTCTTTTGGTTCAAAATGGCGTACTGAAAAACTCTTGGGATTAATAAGCAATTATAGTAGTAGGATACAGGATTAATGTACAAAAGTAAATCAGTTTCCTAAATACCAACAATAAACACGTGAAATTAAGATTTAAAAAATACCATTTAAATTAGAACCTCCCAAAATGAAGTACTTAAGTATAAATCTAACAAGATATGTACAAAATCTATGAGGAAAAGTAAAAACCTCTAATTAAAGAAATCTAAAAATAAATAAAGAAATGGAGATATACTCTATGTTCATGGATAGGAAGACTCAATATTTTCAATACATCATTTCTTCCCAACTTGATCTATTGATACACTACAACCCTAATCACAATCCCCTCAAACTATTTTATGGATATTTATAAACTGATTGTAAAGTGTATATGGAGAGGCAAAAACCCAGAAAAGTCAACATACGATTGAAGGAGCAAAATGAAATAAGGACTTGAGGATTTACTGTACAGTTACTGTAAAGTAATTGAGAAAGTTTGGTATTGGCAAAAGAATAGGCAAATATGCCAATGGAGCACAGTAGAGAGTTTGAAAATAGACCCACATAAACACAGTCAAAGGCTTCTTTTGACAAAGGAGCAAAGGCAATACAAGTGAGAAGAGATAATCTTTCTAACTTATGGTATTAGAACAGCTGGATATCCATATGCCGGGGGAAAAAAGAAAAACACAGAATCTTGACACAGACCTCACATCCTTCACAAAGACTAACTCAAAATGGATCATAGGCCTAAATGCAAAATGCAAAACTATAAAGCTCTTAAAAGATAACACAGGTGAAAACTTGGATGATGTGTTGGCGATGGCGTTTTAGCTACAACACCAAACACATCCATAAAAGAACGATTGGTTAATCTGTACTCCATTAAAATTCAAACTGGCTCTGAAAAAGGGAATACCAAGAGAATTAGGAGACAAGACATAGATTGGGAGAAAATATTTTCAAAAAGCACATAAAGGACTGTTAGACAAAATATATAAAGAATTCTTAAAGATCAATGATAAGAAAACACACGACTCACCTGAAAAATAAGCCAAGGATTTCAACAGATACCTAACCCAAGAAGAGATACGAATGGCAAATATGTGTATGGAAAGATGCTCCACATCATATGTCATCAGGGAAATTAAAATTAAAGCAATAACATACCACCACACACACATTAGAATGGCCAAGATGTAGAACATTGACAACACCAAATGCTGACAAAGGTGTGGAGCAATAGGAACTCTTATTCATTGCTAGAGGGAATGTGAAATGTTACAGCCATTTTGAAATACAGTATGGCGATTTCTTAAAAAATATATATATTTTTACTATATGATATAGTAATTGTGCTCCTTGGTATTTACCCAAAGCAGATGAAAACTTATATCCACAAAAAAACCTGTATATTGACATTTATTGCAACTTTATTTATAATTATTAAATTCTGGAAGCAATAAATACGTTCTTCACTGGGGAAATGGGTAGAAAAACTGTAGTCCATCCAGACAATGGAATATTATTCAGCTCTAAAAAAATTGCTCTATTTCATGAAAAGACATGGAGGAAATACATACATATTGCTAAATGAAATACATATTGCTAAATGAAAAAAGCCAATCTGAAAATGTTTCAAAGGATGTAATTCCAACTGTAAGACATTCTGGAAAAGGCAAAACTATGGAGACAATAAAAAGATCGATGGTTTCCCGGTATGTATGTGGTGGGGAGAGAGGAACAGACAGAACACAGAGGATTTTTAGGGTAGCAAACATAGTCTGCATGATATTATAATGATAAATATTTGTCATTATAGGCCCAAACTCGTAGAATTACAATACCAAGAGTGAACTCTAAGGCAAACTATGAACTTTGGGTGATTATGACATGTTAGTGTAGGCTCATCCTTGATAAAAAAGAAAAATTGTACCATCTTAGTGAACAATACTGATAATGGGAGAGCCCATGCATGTGTTTGGGTAGGAAGCATACAAGAAATAGAAATCTCTGCACCTTGCTCTCAATTTTGTTGTAAACCTACAACTACTCTTAAAAAAGTCTTTTAAAAAAAATGTCGGGCTAAGAACATTTGTGACTCTCATTCCTTCTTATGCAAACAATAAAATGACTTAATGATTTGATCCATGGAGTGAAAAGAATGAGTGTCAGATTGTGAGTTTCTGGAAGGCTGAGGCAGAGGGAAACTTGTTGGATGCAAGAAAGCAAAGAAACTACAGCCAAGAGCACGCAGGATGGGGAACAGAATAATAGGCAAAGCTGCCCAATGGAAGTACAGGAGGCTCTGGATCAAGGTAGAGGCGGAGACAGGAGAGGCTGGAGAAGTGTGGCGGGAGCAGCTGTGCTCCCCTGGCACCATGTTACTCTGCAGACAAGTAACTGGAGAACTCAGTTATCTTACTAAGTTTAGTGACTTGTCCTGGGAGAAGTAGAACAGCTAAAGTTGGTACAGAAACCCCAGATAAAGTTCTTCTCATTCAGATATATGGAGCCCACAGTATAAAAACACACTCTTGGGGCACCTGGTTGGCTCAGTAGATTGAGTGTCCAACTTTGGCTCAGGTCATTATCTCATAGTTAATGGGCTTGAGCCCCACATTGGGCACTATGCACAGAGCCTGGAGCCTGCTTGAGATTCTGTTTCTCCCTCTTTCTCTGCCTCTCCCCTGCTCATGCTCATACTCAATCTCTGTCTCTGTCTCTCTCTCAAAAATAAACATTGAAAAAAAAAAAGACACATTCTACCCAGGTATACACAGCTCCAAGCTGACTTCTTCAGAGAAAGCAGACCTACACAAGAAGTAAGCTTTTGGCACAGATGTTAGCTCTTCACACCTGCCCTGGGGCCATCGCTGCTGTTTTTTTGTTTTTGTTTTTTTAATAGTTTATTTTCAAATTGGTTTACATATAACACCCAGTGTTCATCCCAACATGTGCCCTCTTTAATGCCTGTCACCCCCTCTCCCCCCTCCTTCACCTGCCTCACCCTCAGTTTGTTCTTTGTCTTTGAGAGTCTCTTATGTTTTGTCTCCCTCCCTCTCTGTGTCTTTTTTTTCCTTTCCTCTCTTCCCCTCCCTCCTGGTTTTTGCTTAGTCTCTCAAAATCCACCTATTCATGGAAACATATGGTATCTGTCTTATTCTGAGTGACTTATTTCACTTAACATAATACCCTCGCTGCTCTTAAATCAAGAGTGGAGTGCCTGGTGTCCTCTTCAGGAAACATACCTGGTTGCTAGATCTAGAATATTATTGGCCTGTGGATGATGTGGAGTGGATGGCATTCAAACCTGTAGATTTCTCAGGGTTACAGGGTGCATCTGTGTGAGGTCTTCTGCTAGAAATTGAGGTTGTTTTCAATAATAAAATTATTAATCAGCTTTTGTGGGAAATGTACAATTCATTGAAACAGTATTACATAAAATAGCTCTGCCTTTATCCTGAGGATAAATCTAATCAAGTTATGCAAATTAGCTTAACTAAAGAGTATTGGTATCAAAATCTTCATGCTAAACTATTCACTGATATTACCATTGGGGACATTTTCTGAAAGCCCCAACATGATGAGATAATGTCACTAATACTAATGTGACAGCATGGAATTAATTGTAGTTAGGCAATAAGAGTGAAATGTAAATGTTAAATTGATAATATATTCATTATGACATCAATGATAGAACTCTGTACATAGTGATTTTACAGCTACTTTAAAGTATTTCCTAACATTAAATACTTGTATCTCTCTGGAAATAATCTAATGCAACATTTTTGTAAGGAGGTAAGAGTTTGAAAATTATTTAATTTGCCTTTTTTTTCCCCCCTGTATCATTAGTTCAGGGCACTATAGAGGAGTGGTATTCTTCTGACTTTTATAAATAGGATCTGCTGTAGGAACATAAAATTGAGGGACAGTTAGTCATCTGGGAGAGAACTGATTTTCTAAATTCCTTTATCCCTACCTAAATATCTCACCATCCAACCCAGGGGGACCTTACACTTAGGGCCCTCCATAAGAGCTGTGCGCAGAATTAAGTTTTTGTCTCACTACATTTTGCATCACAAAAGCGGATATAATTTACTCTTGGAAAGTCATTGGTGTGCAGTCAATGACAAAACAGTACATTGACCCTCGAACAACATGGGTTTCAACTTCACAGGTCCCTGTATCCTCAGATTACTTTCAATAAATATAGTACAGTACTGTAAATGTCTTTTCTCTCCTTTGTGGTTTTCTTAGTAAAATTTTCCTTTCTCTAGCTTGTTTTGTTGTAGGAATACAGTATACAACACATTTAATATACAAAATATATGTTAATCATTGAATAATGTTATCAGGAAGACTTCCAGTCAACAGGCTATTAATAGTGAAGTTTTGGGGGAGTCAAGAGTACACATGGATTTTTGACAGCATAGGGATCGGTGCCCCTAACCTACCTGCATTGTTCAAGGGTCAACTATAGTAGTTATTTAGTTTCAGTGCTTTGCTATACATGAATCACAATAAACATCACCAACTTCTGTTGTCTAGAGAATTATAGGATTTTCTAGGTCCCCCAGCATCAAGTTTCTACCAATTGTCAGGATGAAGAAGACAGAGTTTCACTTCGGGGATTTTATAAGGAGAGTATAAATTGGGGGCCCCAAATACTGTGTGTGGAGGATTTTAATTGGATTCTAATCACAGATGAGAGCTTCATGTTAATTTATCTTACAAAAGGAGATGCCATACTAATTAGGAAAATCTAAAAGCTAGCAGTTCCCCATTTAAGCGATGTTAATAGAATTATCTCTACTGGCTTCTCATCAGGGTCAACTTTTCAAATTACAGCTGAATTCTATCTGTTTCTCTTTTCAACATTTCCTTCTTCCCTGCCTCTCAGACAAAGCTCTTGTGTTTTATTGCCTATCAACCGTTCACCTAATGGTTTTCACATCAATTTTTGCATTAATCAGTAATTTCCTTAGAATTCAAAAAAAGTGGTAGCATTTCTTATACATTTAACTGGAATTCTTCTAAAGAGGTTTTCCTTGTCAACAGAGGCATTTGGTTATCCTGAAATTCAGTTCTTACTGAATAACTGGTTACTTCTTTCCCTTCAGTTGCCAATTTTCAGATTTAATAGCCTTCTGAATGGTGAAAGAATAGATTTTTCTGGCCTTTGTGAGTATCATTACGGACTCATTCATGGACATAGAGGCAATGTGTTCCACTCACCTCCTCTTCATTCTCATGTTCAAATTGTCACCACAGCCACTGAGCGTGCCTTCAGGCTGGCTACCATGTCCTACTGAGACAGCATTTAAAGCTTCTTTGTTTTCTGACCCATCAGGATGTCCTAAGCCCATCTTTTGCCTTCCCCATTCTAGGCATGCAATTAGCCATTTATCCAAGAAAGCTCATCCTGTGGAGTGTGAACGTTATTAGGGGGAAAATCTGCATGAAGGAAGCTCATTGCTGCTGGGGTGATATCACTTAGCTACCATCTCGTGGAACATAGTCAGAAAAGAGATAGTTTAGAAATTATGAGCTCATACTGGTAATATCCAATTTCATTTGAACTTGACACTGTTCTAATTCTTCCTCGATTTCACAGTCGTACCTTTTTCCCTTAAATTGAAAAGATTGTTTTTGACATTAACCAAATTACTTACTTTGCTTACTTTTTTTTGAATAATTTATTGTCAAATTGGTTTCCATACAACACCCTGTGCTCATCCAAACATGTGCCCTCCTCTGTGCCCATCACCCACTCTCCCCCCTCTAACAGCCCCCTCTCACCTAAGTTTGTTCTTAGTCTTTGAGAGTCTCGTATGTTATGTCTTCCTTCCTCTCTGTGGCTTTTTTTTTCTTCCTTCCCCTCTTCCCATCCCCCCTGGTTTTCTGTTAGGACTCCCAAAGTCTCCCCATATGCGTGGGAACATATGGCATCTGTCTTTCTCTGCCTGACTTATTTCACTCAGCATAATACCCTCCAGTTCCATCCATGTTGCCACACATGGCCAGATTTCATTCTTTCCCATTGCTGCATAGTATTCCATTGTATATATATATACCACATCTTCTTTATCCATTAATCAGTTGATGGACACTTAGTCTCTTTCCATTATTTGGCTATTGTCGAAAGTGCTGCTATGAACATTGGGGTACACGTGCCTCTGTGCATCATCAGTCCTGTATCTCTTGGGTAGATTCCTAACAGTGCTATTGCTGGGTCATAGGGTAAATCTATTTTCATTATTTATTTATTTATTTATTTTTAATTTTTTTAGCGTTTTTATTTTATTTTTGAGAGATATACAGACAGACAGTGAGCAGGGGAAGTGCAGAGAAAGAGGGAGACACAGAATCTGAAGCAGGCTCCAGGCTCTGAGCCATCAGCACAGAGCCCGACGTGGGGCTCGAACTCACAGACCATGAGATCATGACCTGAGCTGAAGTTGGCTGCTTAACCAACTGAGCCACCCAGGTGCTCAGTTTTTCATTTTTTTGAGGAACCTCCACACAGTTCTCCAGAGTGATTGGACCAGTTTGCATTCCCACCAACAGTGCAAGAGGGTGCCTGTTTCTCCACATCCTTGCCGGCATCTAGAGTTTCCTGATTTGTTCATTTTAGCCACTCTGACTGGTGTGAGGTGGTATCTCAGTGTGGTTTTGATTTGTATTTCCCTGATGATGAGTGACATTGAGCATCGTTTCATGTGTCTGTTAGCCATTTGTATGTCTTCTTTGGAGAAATGTCTATTCATATCTTCTGCCCATTTCTTCACTGGGTTATTCATGTTTTGGGTGTGGAGTTTGGTAAGTTCTTTATAGATTTTAGATACTAGTCCTTTATCCAATATGTCATTTGTGATTATCTTTTCTCATTCCATTGGTTGCCTATCAGTTTTGTGGGTTGTTTCTTTTGCCGTGCAGAAGCTTTTTATCTTGATGAGGTCCCAGTAGTTCAGTTTTGCTTTCAATTCCTTTGCCTTTGGAGATGTGTCGAGTAAGAAATTGGTGAGGCTTAGGCTTTTTCCTGCTTTCTCCTGTAGGATTTTGATGGTTTCCTGTCTCACATTCAGATCCTTCATCCATTTAGAGTTTATTTTTGTGAGTGGTATAAGGAAGTGGTCTAGTTTCATTCTTTTGCATGTTGCTGTCCAGTTCTCCCAGCACCATTTATTAAAGAGGTTATCTTTTTTCCATTGGCTAATCTTTCCCGCTTTGTCAAAGATTAGTTGGCTATATACTTGCAGGTCCATTTCTGAGTTTTCTATTCTATTCTATTGGTCTATGTGTCTGTTTTTGTGCCAATACCATAGAGTCTTGATGACCACCGCTTTGTAGTAGAGGTTAAAGTCTGGGATTGTGATTCCTCCTGCCTTGGTTTTATTCTTCAGTATTACTTTGGCTATTCGGGATCTTTTGTGGTTCCATACAGATTTTAGGATTGTTTGCTCTAGCTTTGAGACGAATGCTGGTGCAATTTTGATTGGAATTGCATTGAATGTGTAGATTGCTTTGGGTAGTATTGCCATTTTAACAATATTTATTTTTTCAATCCATGAGCATGGGATGTTGTTCCATTTCCTTGTGTCTTCCTCAATTTCCTTCATAAGTTTTGTATAGTTTTCAGCGTAGAAGTCTTTCACATCTTTAGTTAGGTTTATTCCTAAGTATTTTATGGTTTTTGGTGCAATTGTGAAAGGGATTAGCTTCTTTATTTCTCTTTCTGCTGCTTCATTGTTGGTGTATAGAAATGCCACTGATTTCTGTACAGTGATTTTGTACCCTGCAACATTGCTGAATTCACGGATCAGTTCTAGTAGGCTTTTGGTAGATTCCGTCGGGTTTTCCATGTAAAGTATCATGTCATCTGCAAAAAGTGAGAGTTTGACTTCCTCCTTGCCAAACTTGATGCCTTTTACTTTGTTTTGTTGTCTGATTGCTGATGCTAGGACTTACAATACTATGTTAAATAGCAGTGGTGAGAGTGGACACCCTTGTTGTGTTCCTGATCTTAGGGGAAGGCTCTCAGGTTTTCCCCATTGAGGATGATGTTTGTTGTGGGCTTTTCATATATGGTTTTTAGGATGTTTAAGTATGTTCCTTCTATCCCGACTTTCTCGAGGGTTTTTATTAGGAAAGGGTGCTGTATTTTGTCAAATGCTTTTTCTGTGTCTATTGACAGGATCATATGGTTCTTATCTTTTCTTTTGTTAATGTGATTTATCACATTGATTGATTTGCAAATATTGAACAAGCCCTGCAACCCAGGGATGAATCCTACTTGATCATGGTGAATAATTTTTTTATATGCTGCTGGATTCGATTTGCTAGTATCTTGTTGAGAATTTTTGCATCCATATTCATCAGGGATATTGGCCTGTTATTCTCTTTCTTTGCTGGGTCTCTATTTGCTTTGGGAATCAATGTGATGCTGGCTTCATAGAATGAGTCAGGGAGTTTTCCTTCTGTTTCAATTTTTTGGAACAGCTGGAGGCAGATAGGAGTTAACTCTGTTTTAAATGTCTGGTAAAATTCCACAGGGAAGCCATCTGGCCCAGGGCTTTTATTTGATGGGAGATTTTTGATAACTGATTCAATTTCTTCACTAGTTATGGGTCTGTTCAAATTTTCTATTTCTTCCCATTTGAGTTTTGGTAGCATGTGGTTATTTAGGAATTTGTCCATTTCTTACAGGTTGCCGAGTTTGGCGGCATATAATTTTTCATAGTATTCTCTGATGATTGCTTGTATTTCTAAGGGATTGGTTGTAATTTCTCCCTTTTCAAATATGATTTTATCCATTTGAATTCTCTCCTCTTTTCTTTTTGAGAAGGCTGGCTAGAGGTTTGTCTATTTTGTTTATTTTTTCAAAAAACCAGCTCTTGGTTTCATTGGTCTGTTCCACTACTTTTTCTGTTTCCATGCGATTAATTTGTGCCCTGATCTTTGTTATTTCTTTCTTTTTGCTGGATTTGGGTTGTTTTAGTTGTTCTGCTTCTGGTTGTTTTAGGCGTGCTGTTAGAATTTGTGTTATTGATTTTTCTTGTTTCTTGAGGTGGGCCTGGATTGCAATATATTTTCCTCTCAGGACTACCTTTGCTGCATCCCAGAGTGTTTGGATTGTTGTATTTTCATTTTCATCTGTTTTCATGTATTTTTTAATTTCTTCTCTGATTGCTTGGTTGACCCACTTGTCTTTTAGTAGGTTGTTCCTTAGCTTCCATGTTTTTGGATATTTTCTAGGCTTTTTCCTGTGATTGATTTCAAGTTTCAAAGCATTGTGGTCTGATAGTGTGCACGGTATGATCTCAATTCTTTTATATTTATTCAGAGCTTCCCTGTGCCCCAGAATGTGTTCTGTCTTGGAAAATGTGCCATGTGCAGTTGAGAAGAATGTAATTCCTTTGCTTCTGGATGAAGGACCCTAAAGATGTCTGTTAGGCCCATCTGTTCTAATGTGTCGTTCAGGGCCATTGTTTCTGTGGTGATTTTCTGTTTTGTGGATCTATCCAATGCTGAGAGTGGAGTTTTAAGGTCTCCTACTATTAGGACATTTTTATAGATAAGGTTGCTTATGTTTGTAATTAGTTGTTTTACAAATTTGGGTGCCCCTGAATTTGGCGCGTAGATGTTTATAATTGTTAGCTCTTCCTGCTGGATGGTCCCTGTGATTATTATATAATATCCTTTTTCATCCCTTATTACATCATTCATTTTAAAGTCTAGTTTGTCTGATATAAGTGTGGCTACTCCAGCTTTCTTCTGACTTCCAGTAGCATGGTAGATAGTTCTCCATCCCCTCACTTTCAATCTGAAGGTGTCCTCAGGTTTAAGATGAGTGTTTGAAGACAGCAAATAGATGGGTCTTGTTTTTTAATCCATTCTGTTACCCTGTGTCTTTTGATTGGCACATTTAGTCCATTTACATTCAGTGTTAATATTGAAAAATATGGGTTTATAGTCACTGTATTATCTGTAGTTTTCATGCTTGTAAGGCTGTCTCTGCAGCCACAGTTTGGGTTCTTTGCAACTTTTCCTACATAGAGTGCCCCTCAGGATCTCTTGTAATGCTGGCTTATTTGTGATGAATTCCTTCAGTTTTTGTCTGTTGGGGAAAACCTTGATCTCTCCTTCTATTCTGAATGACAGGCTAGCCGGATACAGGATTCTTGGTTGCATATCCTTCCTGCTCACCACATTGAAGATATCCTGTCATTCCTTTCTGGCTTGCCAAGTTTCTGTAGATAAGTCTGCTACAACCCTTATGTGTCTGCCTTTGTATGTTAAGGCTCCTTTTTCCCTAGCTGCTTTCAGGATTCTCTGTCTGTCTTTATATTTTGCCAGTTTCACTATGATGTGTCGTGCAGAAGGTCTATTCAAGTTCCGTCTGAGGGGAGTTCTCTGTGCCTTCCATTCCCATTTCCTTCCTCATGTTGGGGAAGTTCTAAGCAATGATTTGTTCAAGTACCCCTTCGACTCCTTTCTCTCTCTCTTCTTCCTCTGGAATTTCTATGATATGGATATTGTTTCGTTTGAGTGCATCACTCAGCTCTCAAATTCTCCTTTTCTGTTCCTGGATCAGCTTCTCTCTCTTTTTCTCTGCTTCTTCTTTTTCCATAATTTTATCTTCTAATTCACTTACTCTCTCTTCTGCCTCTTCAATCCGTGCTGTGGCTTCTTCCAATTTGCTTTGTACTTCATCTAAGGCCTTTTTTAATTCTTCCTGACAGTTTTTAAGGTCCTTGAACTCTGCCACACGGGACCCCATGCATTCATCTATGCTTTTTTCAAGCCCAGCGATTAGTTTTATGATTATCATTCTATATTCATGTTGTGTTATGTTGCTTATATCTGTTTTCATCTATTCTTGAGCTGTCACTACTTCCTGTAGATTCTTTTGAGGAGAATTCTTCCGTTTCATCATTTTGGCTAGGTGCGTTTTGGATTGTTTCTTGAATATGCCCTGGAAAGGAGAACAGACTGACAGACAGACAGAAAACAGAAATACTCAAATGTAAAGACAAATGATACAGACAAGCAGTTCACAACAGAAAAAAGAATAACAAATGACTCTTTGAGAGCAATGTCCTGAAGTACCAGCTACACGTTAAGGACAGGGTATGCAGTGTGCTGGTGGCAGACCATATACAGAGAGAATAATGACAGGTGTGGGGGAAGAAGGAAATGTACTTTGCCCAGGTAGAGCGACTAAAGGGCTTAATCCAGACTCAGGAAAATCAGAATAAGGATGGATGCAAGGAAAAAGGAATGAAGATAGATGTTGCCCAGATGAACTCATGTGGCCTGGTTATTCCAGAGAGAGAGATAGGGAAGTACAGAAGGAGGTGTATAACATGCCTTGAGAGAGTGGGTTAAAAGGCTGTTTAAGCCAGCCAGTACCCTGGATAGCCAGCTCAGGGGTGGGGATCGGTAAGAAGGAAAAAGGGGAGCGTATATTTAAAAAACAGGAAATGGCCTGGAGTTTCTCCAGGCAGCAGTCTGAACTTGACTTCTATAGCTTCTGCTGAAAGGTATCACTCCTATGGGAGTCCCACCTCCACTGCCGTAGGGATGGCTTTTGGAGTGACTTCCTGGCTTGTGAGACAGCAATGGCATCCGTCCAGTCCCTTGTTCCCAGTCCTGGAGTCTCTATTCACCCCTTTATTTCTGTCCTCACTCTGCTACGGGCACCGGTGTATTGCGGTTTACTGGGCGGTGGCATGCCCGTCTGCTACACCCGATTTTGCTGTAACTGGGCGCCTCTGCATGACTCGGGCTGACTGGATCTGATCGAGGAGTTCTGCCGTTAGCCACCACTGAATTTCTCTTCAAAAGCCTGCTGCAGTTAGTGGCTGGATGGTGGTGGTCTCAACCCCCCTGACCCTCTTGTTCAGATGTGGCCTGCTTGGCACTTTCCCAGCTGTCTCCAAAGAAGGCTCGCCCTCCCCTCAGCTCAGCTCCCCAAGTTCATTTTATCTGTCTCAGATTAAAGTCATGGTTCCTGGGGCGTTTTCTGGGTTTCGCTTTATGTTCCTTGTAGACTGCAACACATTTCCTCCCCGATTCTTGGAGTTGAGAGTCTTTTGGTTTCAGTCATTCTTAGTTTAAAAGAGAAGGGAAATACTGTGTCCCCCTACTCCTCCACCATGTTGGCCCCTTCCCTTTTTT
This sequence comes from Paguma larvata, assembly GCA_030068075.1. Classification (NCBI taxonomy): domain Eukaryota; kingdom Metazoa; phylum Chordata; class Mammalia; order Carnivora; family Viverridae; genus Paguma; species Paguma larvata. The sequence continues at coordinate 10,296,327 of CM057837.1, read as the reverse complement.
TTTTTTTTTAACACTTATTTATTTTGAGAGAGAGAAAGAGTCAGCGCCTGAGTGGGGGAGGGGTCAGAGAGAGAGGGAGAGAGAGAGAATCCAAAGCTGGCTCCGTGCTGTTAGCACAAAGCCAGAAGTGGGGCTCAAATTCACAAACCCTGATACCATGATTTGAACTGGTCTTTGATGCTCAACCAGCTGAGCCACTCAGGTACCCGTTATTTTGCTTATTTTATATAATATAATAGTATCAAAATTACAAGAGATACTACTAACAATAACTCTATAAGATTTCCTTTGTGAAACACTAGTGAAGTTTGAAATTTTTGGGTAGTTTTTTTTAAATCCTAGACAACATCCCACTAAATACGTATAAGGTACAAAAAAAGTTCTCTAACATAAGTGATTAAACATGGTTATACTCCTTTGTTTTGGGTGGTTTTTAAGTTTTAGGTTTTTTTTTTTTGAAGGTAACCTTTTTGTTAAGTTTTATTTTGAAATAATTTCAGACTTACAGAAGAAATTTATAAATACAGGACTGCCTGGGTGGCTCAGTCAGTTAAGCATCTGACTTTGGCTTTAGGTCACAATCTCACTGTTCCTGAGTTCAAGCCCCACAGCAGGCTCTGTGCTGACAGCTCAGAGCCCAGAGCCTGCTTTGGATTCTGTGTCTCTCTCTCTTTCTGCCTCTCCTCACTCATGCTCTGTCTCTCTCAAAAAATGAATAAACATTAAAAAATTTTTTAAAAATACTGCAAAGAATTTTCATATATCTTTGACCCCAACTCCTTAAGTATTAAGAATTCATCACTTTGGGGCCACTGGAGTACCTCAGTTGGTTTAACACCTGACTCTTTATTTCAGCTGAGGTCGTGATCTCACTATGGTGGGATTGAGCCTAACATTGGGCTCTGTTCTGACATCGCAGAACCTGCTTATGATTCTCTCTCCCGATCTCGCTGCCCCTCCCCTACTCACATTCAGTCTCTCTCTCTCTCTCTCTCTTTCAAAATAATAAACATTTAAAAAAAAGAATTCATCACTTTTGCTTTATCACTTTAAGAATTCTTTCTATAAATATATTTAGACATATTTTCCCCCTTTTCCATATGAGATGTAATGCCCCTTTACCACTAAATATTTCCATGTTTGTTTCCTAAGAATAAAGACATTCTCATTCTGGGTCCGTGTTCACCTGTGGATCACATCATGCCTCTGTAGTCTTCTTTCATCTGTGACAATTCCTCATTGTTTTCTTATCTCCATGACCTTGGCAGTTTTGCAGAGTACAGGCTATTTATTTCATAGAGCATCATTCAGTTTGGATTTGTGTGATGTTCCCTCATGAATTGATGCATGTTATATATTAAAACAAAACAAAACACAGGAGTACTGTACAAGTGCTATTGTGTCCTTCCAATGTGTGGTGACAGGAAGAACCTGATGGTTTTGATCCCATCACGTGTGATGCTAACGTTAATCACTTGGTAAGGGTTAAATCTTCTGGGTTTCTCTACCATAAATTAACAACATTTTCCCTTTTGTGATTAATAAATATACTGTGAAAAGATACCTCAAGACAGTCTGAAGATCCTGTTTGTCACTGAATTTTTATTTACTAGTTTTGGCAAATATTGCCAATTCTCACTTAAAATAATTATTATTTGCTTGATAGTGATTTTATAGTTTGATCATTCTTTCTACATTAATTGGTTAGCATTCTACTCGAAGGAAGATTTTTTTTTCTCTATTTGCTTATTTATTGAAAGGTTCTTATTCAAAGTGTCATACTCTGTTGTTGCCTTTACTTATTTTGATAATCAGATGGTCCCAGACTGGTTAGTGAGAGCTCTTTCTTGCTGACATCTGTGACTTTCTGTGTACCCTCATTACTTCTTAGCATTTTCCCTTAGAATTAGCTTTTCAGTATACCTTTGTTTCGTGTCTGTTCCTTTTATATCACATGTAGTTGGGTCTTACTTTAAAAGCTAAAAAAAGAAATATTTTTCTTTTAACAGGTTAATTTGAGCCCATTGATATTTATTGCTATGACTGAATCACCTTGTCTCAATCCTGTCCTATATTTTGTGTTAGAGTCATTATGGTATATTTGCTATGTTTCTTCATGTGATTTATTTTCTTCGATCTTTTATTTTAAGAATTCTTTGGGTATTCAGGAGAGTTTGTATTTTTGTTTTAATGATTTTCTTTGTGCTTATATAGTTTTTAGTGCCCTTGGTCCCATGTTGTTTTTTTTTTCATTTCACTTTCTACTCTCTGATTTGTAAATCTTTCATACAATATTTAACTCCCTCCTCTTGTCTGTATAATTTTTTTCATTTGAACTTCTTTGAACATAGTTTCTGATATATCCATAAAATCATAGTAACTACGAAAATATTCCTCTTGAAAATTCATTCATTCTTTTTTTTGCAGATATTTATTTATGGCTCAGTGTAGAGCAGCCATTTTTATTTGATCCCTTTTGGTGTCCATATTTTATTAGTCAATAAAATCTTTATAATTTTAGATAGTACACATGAAGGAGGTAGTAACTTTATTGCAAAATTGGCCAGGATATGCTTTGTCTCTTTCTACCGAGACCTGTAATTGTCCAATCTTTCTCTATGAAAGATTAAAATAAGATTAAAATGACTTAATATGATCACACTTATCATGTCTAATAGCAGTTGGTAAAGCACTGAATGGCTTAGGATAAGGAAGAAAGAATTTAATTTCATGAGGTTTAAGGCTGGCTCTTTGTTTTTAATAACTAACTTGTGAAACAAGGCTAAAACACTCACTATTATTCAGTCATGTTGAGCTTTTAGTTTTATTGAAAATATTGATGTAGCATGCAGCAAAGCCCAGGCAGGAAAAAAAAAAAGCCTAATGAAGGCAGAATTCTGTTAGGATTGCCACTTACCTCAACTGTTACAATATAGTGGATATACTGAAATCAGGCATCAATATATTTTGTAACATTATTTATAAGCTCTTCTTTAACTTGGGATCTTATGAACATTATATATGATTTGATGTGACTGGCTAAATCAAACTGCGTAGTACTAAGATATAAAATTTGTATGAAATGAATTATAAAAGATATAGAGTGGATTCTAACCACGTAGGAGTTCTAGACTAGGTCCATGTTTTTGAAGAAAATCAGAAGGAATTAAAATTTATGATTTTCTTTGAGGCTCATGTAAGTCCAGTGAAATTTTAGCACACCGACAGCCATTAGAGATAACAAGTGTGGGGCTGCCTATTTGTTTTCTACAGTTTCTCCTCATTCCTAAGTCCTGGAGCTAGAGGCCATCCCTTGGATAGACTCTCTTGGTGAGAGGATGTGAGGGAATGAGCTCTTCCTGGATGACCTGGTTATTGTAGCCCATAGTTATTCAACGGACACAGCCTGGTGTTTGGAAGTGTCCTTGGAGTGTCAAATGTGTCCCATTTCTTGTTCCTTTCTGACTCAGGACAGGAGTTAAGCTTTTAATACTAAACTTTTAGGTTACTTAGGACCAGTATGAGACAGGCTGCATTTGCAAAAGATTTTTAAAATTCTTTCTCCTGTGGAATAAATGAGACCTTGTGACAACTAGTGTGAATACTATATCAGCACAGGTAGGGAAGTTTCATAACACTGATACAGTTAAAAAAAAAAAGATAGTGAAATCAATATGACAATAATGAACTTAAATCCCACTGGACAATAAAAAGCGAGAAGTAATCTTAAAGATAATCTTCAAGCACCAAATAGCAAAGATAATAATTTAGTTTCAAACAAATGTGTTGTGTTTAGTAAAGTTTGTTTTTCTAAATAAAACATAACCCATTCTCACTATAAAAATTTGGCAAATGCAGAGATGGAAGGTGAAAGAACATGTATAATCATATTCTTAGAAACAACTTTGGTAATGGGGCGCCTGAGTGGCTCATCTGGTTAAGTGTCCGACTCTTGATTTCAGCTCAGGTCATGATCTCACAGTTCCTGGAATCGAGCCCTGCGTTGTGCTCTGTATAGACAGTGCAGAGCCTGCTTGGGATTATCTCTCTCCCTTTCTCTCTGTCCCTCCCTGTTCACACTCTTTCTTTCTCTCTCAAAATAAATATATATAAATAAACTTTGTTAATATTTTGTTATATCTGTATCCAGTTTTTTTTATGTAGTTAAAATCAAAATGTATAATCTGAGCTTTTGTTGCTAAATTTAGTATCACACCGGAAATATTTCCTATCTGAATTTTGAATGGAGTTTCTTATTTTTTTTAAACCTTCTTTTTTTAATGTTTATTTTTGACAGAGAGACAGAGCATGAGCAGGAGAGGGGCAGAGAGAGACACACACAGAATCTGAAGCAGGCTTCAGGCTCTGAGCTGTCAGCACAGAGCCCGATGCGGGTCTCGAACTCATGAACTGCAAGATCATGACCTGAACCGAAATTGGGCACTTAACTGACTGAGCCACCCAGGTGCCCCAGAATCGAGTTTCTTATGGTTGCTCTACTATCTCTTTGTAACTATTCCCTCAAAGAAAAATATTAACTTGGAAAACAGAAGCTAAGTTCAGGAAAAATATAGATAACAGTCTCTGGTAACCCAAGAATTAATAGCAATAAAAATATGTGTGTTGAAAATTAGACTGGGGTGCCTGGGTGGCTCAGTCGGTTAAGTGTCCAACTTCGGCTCAGGTCATCATCTCTCAGTTCATGAGTTTGAGCCCCACATCTGGCTCTGTGCTGACTGCACAGAGCCTGGAGCCTACTTTGGATTCTGTGTCTCCCTCTCTCTCTGTCCCTCCCCTGCTCATGCTCTGTGTCTCTCTCTGTCTCTCTCTCAAAAATAAATAAATGTTAGTAAAATAATTTTAAAAATTAGATCAAGAGCTTACTAAAAGAACATTACCCAAGGGCTAATGATGTACAAGGTGATTTTGAACAGTGTCTGAAACAATATTAAATGGTTTTTCAATGTCTTATCCTTTATTATCAAAGGCATGTTGGTTGTACCTTACATGGAAAAAATGTTTGATACTATATGACGTAAATAAACAGGCTTAACTTTCATAATCTCCTGAATATGGTTTCATGATAACATGCTTACACAGATGGCAGAGGTAGAAAACTAGTCGGTGAATTTATATATATTTCATTCTATGGTTATCACTGCATTGAAATCCTATCTGACTTCCTGGCACCGAAGGACATTCAAGAACCTGACTAAATCAACATTCAGGCAAGTAAGATTTTTGGTAAAGCTTTTTACTAAGACATGGGATACCATCTAGTTGACTATTTATTGCTTAGCTATTCATCTCTTGAAGAAGTTCACACTCCGTAATTTTCTACTTTGACCTAAAAACAGCTATAATGTGGGACCAAATGTTTTTAGCTAACCGTGCAAAGCAAAAACATAGCAAATGCTCTTTCTAAGACCTAAGAGTTCAGTCAAACTGAACAGGTTCGTAGGATTGTTTTGTTAAATGAGAGAACAAAGAAAATCAAGCCCCAGGAAAGAAGGGATGTTGGAAGTTGTTTTTGTAAAAGAAAAGAGACTCATTGTAATTAACTGGAAAGAATGAGTCCTTCTGGGAAAGATGTTTGTATCCCAGACCTAGAAAACTTAGGCTCTAGAGCAACCCTAGGAACTAGCTTTTCTCTCCTGGCCCATCTCTTTCCCTTTATGCATCTGTTTCATTCTCTTCTCCCAGTTGGTTATTAATTACGTCAACTACCATTCACATCTTTTCAACTTCCTCATCATTTCCACTTGAGAATGTATTTGGCCCCCTAGGATCTCAACTTACTCTTTGGTACCCTTTTACCTTTGGTTCCACTATTGACTGCCTTAATCTCTTTCTTCCCCAATTCCCTATTCTGGTCAGAGGAATATGAAGGGAAAAAAAAATCTCATTTTAAAGATGACCACACAGATAGTAGGTTTATTGGCCATCTCATGATTTGGCTTTGCTTGGGTCAGGTGACAGACGTATATATTATTAGGTCTTTGGAGCTATGGTGGGCTGTCTACATTATGAGAGATATGGGCAAGCAAACCTATAAAATGTCCTCTGTAGAAGTCCATGTCAGGTGTATTACATTTATTATATATGCAAAAAGACTGATATGTTCAAATTGATTTTTTACTGGGCAGTAGACAGACTTTCAGGTGACTCCCAGCAATCCCTACTTCCTGGTATTCATACCCTTGTATCATTTCTTCCCCTTGAATGTGGGTGGGGCTAGAAACTTCGTTCAAACCAATAGAATATATATTCCAATAGAATATATCAGAGGTGAAGGGATGTAACTTCTGCCATTACATTATGCTGTAGAAAAATTTGTCTTGCTCATGGACTTGCTTTAGGGACTCTTTCTTGCCAGCTTTGATGAAGCAGTTGGCCATGTTGGGGGTTTTCGGATGTTGAGGGACTGTGGATGGCCCCTAGATCTGAGGGCCATCTCTAGTACATCCAGCAATAAGCCATGGTCCTTGGTTCTATAGCTTCCAGGAAGCAAAATCCACCAATGGCCTGAGTGAGAAGTAGGTGGACCTTCCCCCAAGTGAGCCATGAGATGGGATCCCATCCCTGATTGATGCCTTGCAGAGAATCCAACTAAGCTGTCCCATGACTGCTGATCCACGGCAACACATGTGCACTGCTTTCCATTGCAAAATTTGTGGTGACTTGTTATGCAGCAATAGCCAACAGACACACACTGTTTCCTGGCAGCAGAACCAATATTATATTGGATTATAATTATAATTATACTTGGATGCTGAAAATTTCAGAATCAGAGCCGTCCCAGAAAAGCCACATTTCCTCTGCCTTTTCTGCCATTTGTAATCTAGACATGGATCACTTTTTGTCTGACTCTCCGTATCTACGCCCCCACACTTCTCTACTCTGCCTCATAACCCAGCAGGGCGACCCACTTAGGTTGCCCTCTGACTTCTGGTTCCATTTAGACTACCAGGGCCCCAGGAAAAGATATAATGGCTGAGAGGAGAGTGATCCATGTTTTCTTTGATTCCCTTCCTTCCAGATCTTAGCATCTCTTCCAAAGATTGCAGTCTTTCTCAGGTCAGTTTTGCTAAACAACAGCCTCTTTGGGTTGGGTAACCACCCCCAACCCCTTGCCCCTTCAGGTCTAGAGGTGGTGATGGCTCCCTGTCCTTTAAGCTCCATACTGCATTCTGTCCCATGCCTTGATGCTTTCCTTAAACGCTGATCCCTCCTTTGTAAATAGTACCCTTATTACACTAACAACGAATTATCCAATTTGTTTTCTGATAACTAATACAAAGTTCAACAATCTTTTCCATATAACATTGTCAAGATTTAAAAGTGGGGTGTTGGTATATATAGATTCTGAGTGGAAAGAAGGAGCTTTCTAAGGGAAGGAAGATGAGAGGGGGAGGTGTTATATCGTTACTCAGTGTCTGCCCGGATTCAGGACGATATGTGAGAATCGCATGTCAATGAGTGAACAGGAAATGTTTTCCCAGGGATCCCATTTTGTAGAATGTAGGCCAGGAGTGGGAGTGTAACAGGCCTCAGTTGTCATTGAAACTTGCATGAAGAACGCTCCATTCTCTCCTAAAGAACACCGAGCACAGACTGATAAGGATTAAGAAGAGAAACCGAAATATCTCCTTTTCCAGAGACTTCAGAAAAAGAGAGACAACCTCATGTCTGGACAGGCAGAGGGGCAGAGCTGCATGGGGGAATTCTTTGATTCTTTTCTTTCAGAGGTTCGAAACCAAATGTTAATATAAGATTGCTGAATGCCATGCATGACTTTCTATTTCAAATGTGTGTGACACAAGATGTGTCTGGGAACTCAACGTGATATTTAGATTTTAAAAGAATCTGGCTTTTTCAGAAATTCACTAAAGGTGGAAACAAGAGCAAGTGCATCTTAGAGGAGCTTCTGAATCTCCACTTGGGAAGTGGAGATTCCTCTCCAGTGTAGTACAGACAGCTATGGGATTTGAATAAACTGGGAGAATGCCATGTCGACAGAATAAAATATGTAGGAAAGCAGATGGGCTGGGAAGACATATATGCCCTTGGCCTCCACTCCCCTTGCACCAAGGTTGTTATTTAACCTTGATTATAGAGTACTGGAGCTGAGAGAGACTTAAGGGGTCAACTAATCGTTGTTTATTTATTATTTAAATAGGAAATAATTTAATTAGGAAACAAAACCATTGAAAATTACATGGATTCACCTCAACTCATGTAATCGTGTGTACGAGTTTGGTTAAGCCAAATTTCCTATTTCTGAGCTGATTCTTCTCCATCTGAATGAACTGGACCTTTACATAGAAATGTACACTCAAAAGTTACAGACTAAACTCAAACCAGCTTTAAAGTCACCTTCTGTGCTTCGTAAATCTGTAAGAGAAGAGGAGAATAAAATGTCATAGTTGTCACCACCTCAGGCAGGTTGGACAGACCATACCAGTATCACAGAGAGTGTCAAAGTGACCCATCCAGGGACAGTATCTGCCCAACCTTAGTACCACATTTTGTCCTTGGATGGATGGTGATTGGGTTTGACTTATGGGTTCATTTGAGAAGGATCTTGAGTCTTCCTAAACATGGCCTGACCTTCAGGACCAGGCTGCCCTGGGAAAATGAATCTACCAAATAATTTCTAAAGACGCTGCCACATGCCTGTTGTACACCTAGATTTTAAACACTATGTTTCAGTTCAAATTGCTGAATTCTAATAGTTATTAGAGCAAGTTTTGTATTTAATACTAATAGTCATATCTAATTAGTTTTGAGGGCCAAAGAAAAAAAGATCTGTTACAATGTGGTAATTTTATGTGAGGCTTGAAGCCCCTCCCCCTGAATGAGTTACCCCCAAAGCACTTGATCAAGATGTAGCCCCAACACATTCCACCTCACACATACACAGACATGTACACACACACACTCTCTCACACACACACACTCTCTCCCCCTTGCACACTACTCCCCCTCAAAACACACAAACATCACACACACACACACACTCACTTTCCCCCTCACACACACAGCCATCACAAGCACCTCTCTCCACACACGTGTGTATGTGCACACATGCACCAACATCCTTTGACTCACAATTTGGTGCTCTCTTCTCAGCGTTCTTGCTTGTACATGAGAAAAATATAATGCAGTAAGAATACTTTCTTCTTGGCCCAAGATATATTTTCAGATAAGATGAACTGCTAATTGCTTATCTGGGTCTCCAACGTGATCTATATAAAAATAGAGCTTTCTTGATTTTTTACAATCAGTTATATCTTATTAACGAGTGCCCATGTCAGTAGTCAGAGTCAGATTGGGGGAGCCTTTCCTTTGCTGCTTCTTGCGTTCCTGGCCATTAGGGGTGTCTTTTTCTCTATCTTTGTCCATCCAAGCATCCTCTTTTATGTCTGCCATTCTCCCAGGTCTGCCATTCTCCTGGGTCACAGCTTTGTCACCCTTCATGCCTAACCACAAAGTCCCCTCTGCTGAGGCCCTCTACTACCTCAGGGATGCTCTCAGGGCACTTTGGGGTCCTTATGCTGCTTCCTCCTGCCCTGGGGCACAGGACATTTGGTGTGGCTGTCTTAGGACCAGATGCCTGCATTCTCCACGTTGTCATTCTCTTCTAGGGCGTTTCTCTTGGGAATAAGCTCAGGTCTTCCTGAAAGCTTTCTGGATTTCTGTCATATCCTCCATTCCAGAAGCAGGCGCTGGGCCACCTCTCAAAGCCCAGTCAGTTCTAAGCCCTCTTTGTTCCTCCTCTAGCCATCCACTCTGCTCCTGCACCCCACCTTGTGGGCCTTTTAGTCTGAGGACATGAAAGTCCTGTCCTGATGCATGGGATATTCTCCTACGTCTATGCCCAGGTTTATTTTACGCCCAGAGTTTCCCAGCAGAATTTAGACCCTCTGTCTGTTCTGTCATCCCTTTTATGAGTTGGTGAATGTATATTTGCTCAGGTGCATTAGGGAAAGAGCCAGAGGTAAAAAGAAATGCCCAAACCAGAAATCTTTGATCTTAGTTCAAAAATGTTTTATCACCACAGAGTTATCAACAAAAACATTTTGTTTTGAAAAGTTCAGACTCTTAACTTAAAAAAAAATGTCTACACTAAAAATGAGGTTTTTAGAACCTCTAGAGTTGGACATTTTGGTATTTTAAACTGATACACTGACTTTGGGTTATGTGTTTGCATCTTTCAACCTGGGTGTTCGACAGGCACCTTAGACTCATAGCCCAAAAACCTTATTGTTGTGGTTCCCTCAATAAACCCCTTATACAGGAATCTCCAGGTGTTGGTGAGGATGTGGAGAAAAGAGATCCCTCTTGCACTGTTGCAGTCACTGTGGAAAATAGTATGGAGATTCCTGAAAAAAGTTAAAAGGACTACCCGATGATCCAGCAATTGCACTACTAGGTATTTACCCGAAAGTTACAAAAATACTAATTTGAAGGGATACATCCACCCTAATATTTATAGCAGCATTATCTACAATAGCCAAATTATGGAAACAGCCCAAATGTCCTTTGATGAATAGATAAAAAGATATATTGATATATCTGTATATAAGATATAGATATATCGATATATTAGTCATCAAAAAGAATTAAATCTTGCCATTTGCCACAATGTCGATGGAACTAGAATGTATTATGCTAAGTGAAATAAGCCAGACAGAGAAAGACAAACACCATATGATTTCACTCATATGTGGAATTTAAGAAATAAAACAAATGATCGTAGGGGGAAAAAAGAGAGAGGGAACCCAAGAAACAGGCTTAACTATAAAGAGCAAACTGATGGTTACCAGAGGGGAGATGGGTTGGGGGTGGTGGTGGGTGAAATAGTTGATGGGGATGAAGGAGTGTGTGCTTGTCGTGGTGAGCGCTGGGTATTGAATCATTAAATGGTACACTGGAAACTAACATTATGCTATATACATACTAGCGAAATTTAAATAAAAACTTAAAACAAACCCAGAATCTCCATCTCAAGTACTGCTTCTAGGAAATTAAATTTAATCTGCAGATGGACAATGATAGTATACAGGGGTGTCAGATGTTCATTTTGGTGTTGTTGGAATCCATCACGAGAGGGGGTTCTACTAACCCAGGGTAGGCATCCAGTAGACCTGTGTTGAGCTAAGACACAAAGTCCCAAGGGGACTGAGCTTTAAGTAAGGAGTAAGTGAAAGGGTGACAGGGAACAAGACTCACATAGTCCAGCCCAGGTAAGGAGGAGTGTCACAGAGGTCCAGGGAGGAGACAATTTTAAGACGTTTCAACGTACTCCTTTAAAACAGAAGAGTTTAAAAAATGAGGGGCACCTCAGTGGCTCAGTTGGTTTAGCGTCTGACTTTGGCTCAGATCATGATCTCGCAGTTGACAAGTTTGAGCCCTGCATCAGGCTCTGTGCTGACAGCTCAGCATCTGGAGCCTGCTTCAGATTCTATGTTTCCCTCTCTCTCTCTCTGCCCCTCCCCTGCTCATGCTGTGTCTCTCTCTGTCTCTCTGTCTCAAAAATAAATAAACATAAGAAAAAATTTTAAATGAGAGTTTATATAGCTGTTTATTTGCCAAGTAGGATGTCACTGGTGATCTTCGAGTGGTTTCAGTGGAAAGGTAGAATGCTCAAGAACCAAGCTGCTGCCAGGTGGACAGTGAAGGGGCAGTCAGGGAGTTGACACAGTGCAGACAGCATGAGCATTCGTTGTTTCTGATTTTTGCAGCATCAGAGAGACTCGTAGGCAGAAGAAAGTACCAGAAGAGGATTAGCACTGAAATAAGAACAATAAGACATGAATGGGTATAGGATTGGAGGAGTTCAGAGGCTGGTGTCAGGACTCTGCTCTCGCCGCACAACTGGGTGTAGCACGGTCTCCTTGGTATCATATTATCTTTTCATTAATTTGTTCATCAAACATTAAGCATCTGCCATGTGCTGTTCTGGGCATACTTTTAAATTTTTATTTATTTTTTTAAAGTTAAGACCCCAAGGGGTGCCTGGGTGACTCGGTTAAGCATCAGACTTTTAATTTCATCTGAGGTCATGATCTCATGGTTCGTGAAATCGAGCCCGGAGACTTGTGTCCAGCTCCAGCTCCATGCTGACATTGCAGAACCTGTTTAGGATTCTCTCTCTCTCTCTCTCTCTCTCTCTCTCTCTCTTTCCATCTCTCTCTCAGTCCCTACACTGCTCACACACTCTCTCTCTCTCTCAAAATAAATAAATCAAGTTTAAAACGTCAAGACCCCAATTCTACAGAAGTTCATAACTTAATCATTATACCTTCGTGGAACAATGGGACAGAAGTATTATCGAAAGCAGTGTGATAATTGTAGCGAAATGGTCAGAAAGTGCCACAGAAGCACAGGGATTAAGCTCCTGATTCGGATGGTGCACAAGGAGATAATTTGCCAAGGAGACAAAGTTTGACCTGGGAATTGAAAGGTGACTTTAAAATGTCCTTTGGGCACGAGGAGTGGGTGTCTGGGTGTGTGACCAGGGCTCCAACCGTATGATTAATTAGTCTGTTAAGAAACCCACTTTTTGTGTCAGGCAGCAATTCATCTTTTCCCTTGGTATCTCCAAGAGCAAAATCTATTTGGATGTTACTTAAAAACATAGCTTTCTCTAAAAAAAATCTATAACCAAGAACAGTAGAAAGAAGGCGAAATAAGGAGAATATGAGTAATTTTTCTCTCGGCAAGAGATCTTACAGAATTGTTATCTTGGGCGAAATAAGAAAGGTGGTCTTATTTTTTTTTTTTTTTTTGAACTAAGCTGGCATCCTTGCATGCTGCCTTCGGTAAGCAACAGACAGATCTGTAAAATATTTAAGCAATTGACCGTCTCCTTCAGGCGTGCCTTCTCTAATATTTTCTACCTATGAAATCCTGTCAAGGAAATCCTGTCAAGTTTCAGGTCTTTCTTATAGGCAGTCCAAAGTTGCTATCACAGTGCTACTTCTACCAGAACTTACTTTCGTTGTTATTTTTTAAAACTCTCACCAACTCAATATGTTCATGTGATTATGTTAAGACATCCTTCTATGGTGGCTATTAAATGTCTCAGTTGGCTCATTGATGGGTTAGGATGTGGGCAGTAGGGTCTTAAAGAATCAGGTATTAAACATGTATTAATTAGAGTCCGGTGTTACTTATTTGATTATCAAATTGTAAATATTTTCTTTCCAGTGATTTGGTATGACTTAATTCTATTAAAAAGCAATATCCAAATGCGAGAAGCAAGCAAGGTCCATTTTTCATGTGTGTGTGTATATGAACCATTTCTTTCTTCCATATCCTGCCTTTTCTATTCTTAGCTACTAATTACTGCCATTAGCTAAGGTATCAAAGAATCGACATATTGATAAAGCAGTCACTTTGTACTGGGTGGACTATGAAAGAGGAAAAAATTTCTAGTTCATATCTTTCTTACCTCTTCATCTCCAGTATATTTGGTTCTCAGAGTCAGCGTGCATAAAAATCACCCAAGGTACATGCAGTGCCTTGGGGCGCCTGGGCGGTTCACTTGGTTAAGCGGCCCACTTTGGCTCAGGTCATGATCTCACAGTTTGTGAGTTCGAGTCACGAATCAGCTCAGAACCTGGAGCCTGCTTTGAATTCTGTGTCTCTCTCTCTCTGTCCCTCCTTTGCTCATGCTCTGTCTCTCATAAAAAATAAGTAAACATTAGTTTTTTTAATGCACTACCTTGGTTAGCATCTTGAGTGTTCTTAATCTTAGTGGGAGTTGAGGTCCTAGATTTTGAATTTTTAAAAATGTCTCAGAAAGGGGCTTTTGGGTAGCTCAGTCAGTTAACTGTCCAACTTCGGCTCAGGTCATGATCTCACAGTTTGTGGGTTTGAACCCTGCATCAGGCCCTGTGATGACAGCTCAGAGCCTGGAACCTGCTTCAGAATCTGTGTCTCTCTCTCTCTCTACCCCTCCCCTCCTTGTGCCCTCTGTCTTCTCAAAAATAAACATAAAAATAAATAAACATTAAAGAAAATAAAAGTTTCAGGGAATTCTGATATGGTCAGTCCACAGCCCAACCTATGTGGAAATTGCTTCATCCAAACCCAAGAGACCGTGGAGACTGGGTTCTGCGGGTCTCACTTCTAAAATTCAGAGATTTTATTCTTGAGATTTGAAAGGAAATGGAATCCTAAATGTAAATACCACGTTTCTGCATCCATTCACCAGTTCAGCAGCGCCCTTTATATCCATTGTCATAGCTTAATCTCTAGCTCACAGAAAAGAGCATTTGTTAACAGAAGACCCTGACATTAGTTGTAAAAAGGCAGTTGAGACATTGTTTAAGCCATGCTCCGCGAAGCAGAGTTCTGTTTGTTTTACTGAAGATGCATTACACTGAAGACCCACAAACTTCTGGTTGGGAAGGGAGAGAAACCAAAAACCAGAATCGCCATTAAAGAAAACTATGTTAAATGGCATTTTAAAAGCACATGTGTTCTCAGCAACATCTTCATTATCTCAGTCTCCGAAAATTGCCTTTTCGGTCGTCAGGGAAGAAAGGTCACGTTGTGCCTTGAACAATGAAAGCCGTCTCTTGTAGAAGTACATCTCTAATAAGTAGCCTTTACAATGAAAGATGTTTTTAGCCCATTTTTGAAGCCAGCGGGGATCAAGCGTAGTGGTAAAGTGATACAGTGTAATTCTGGAAATGACTTTTAGACAACTGGGAATTTCTTCTTTATGCTCTTCATTTTAAAAAGTCACAATATTTTTCTTTTCCTTAAGTATCTTTCTCGCAGGAAACTCTCGAAGGAAACTTAGCACACAAGGTATTAAGAAGTACGAGTGACACAGCAGCAGAGGAGAGTCCGTGAAGAAATGCTGAGGAGGACCCTCATTTGGGGAAATTAAGGAACTGGGTTTGTTTACAAGTGCAGAAAAGGCCCGCCTGGAAGCAGACATTCACAAAGCAGGTTAACGTATTGCAGTAAAGGGTCCTCATCCTGGGCCTGGTGTAAGAGGGGGTCGTGTTTGCAGAAAGTCATAGAGTGTATTTATTTTGATGCCATTCTACTTATATATTTATTTATTTTATTATTACTTTTTAAAGTTTGTTTATTTATTTTAAAAGAGAGACAGAGAGAGTAAGCAGGGGAGGGGCAGAGAGAGGGAGAGAGAATGCCAAGCAGGCTCTGCGCTGTCAGCGTGGAGCCCAATGTGGGTTCGAACTCATGAACCGTGAGATCATGACCTGAGCCGAAACCAAGAGTTAGACACTTAACTAGCTGAGCCACCCCAGGGCCCCTTTATTTAAAGAGACCACACAGCAAAGTCCTATAGCATGTATAAAGCTACCTGTCACATGTAAGGGGATATCGTTACCACTGGAGTTCCCCTACTTAATGTGAGTCTTCAATTACTGAAAGGTACAAAGAGACATTAAAACTTTTCTCCTTTGGGGCACCTGGGTGGCTCAGTCTGTTGAGCATCTGACTCTTGATTTTGGCTCAGGTCGTGATCCCGGGTTCGTGAGATCGAGCCCCATGTTGGACTCCACACTGAACACTGAGTAGGGAGCCTGCTTGAGATTTTTTTTCTCTCTCTCTCTCTCTCTCAGGGTGCCTGGGTGGTTCAGTTGGTCAACTGTCCTACTTCAGTTCAGGTCATGATCTCTTGGTTGGTGAGTTCGAGCCCCACGTCTGGCTCATGGCTGTCAGTGCAGAACCTACTTCAGATCCTCTGTACCCCTCTCTCTCTGCCCTTCCCCTGCTCTCTCTCCCTCAAAAATAAATAAACATTTAAAAAAAAAGATCCTCTTTCTCTCTCCTTCTGCCCCTCTCCCATGCTCACTCACTCTCTCTTTCACAAATAATTTTTTTCTCATTTGCATAAATCTGTTCCAATTTATTGAGCTCATGGCATGTTCTAGATTAGAATGTAATTGCCAGGGAAACAGGGTTTTGTTTCCTCTCTTCACACCTGAATCCCCAGTGCCTAGAACAGTGTCCGGAATATTCTAATTGCCCCAACATTTGTAAAGACATGAATTAATTGGTGAATACAGAACTCTCTGCTATGGAGGAGAAAAAAAAAAAAAGAGGTCTGTGATACATAGTTCTTATCTCTGTGAAGCTTATTTTTAGGGACTGGAGCAACTGAAGGGTAGATTATTTTTGAAAAGTGTGCTCATGGTTTTAATATACTCACTGCAATTTTCAGTGTGTTCTTGGCTGACCCGTGGGATAAGTTTGTTTCTTTCTCTTCACCACTTTACAGCTCACTAGCATCCATCCTTGATTAATGTGGAGCTATCGCAGATGAGATTAGGGTTCAGAGTGTGATTGGTGGAGATGCCAAAAGAGGCATATTTTAAAGCACATTTAAAAGTCTTATTCAATTTAAAAATAAGAATCAACATTAGAGAAGAAATCATACTCATAACACACATTTCCTTTCCTTCTCGTCTGCAAGGATAATGCCCTGCAGACATTTCTATGGGGGAAAACGATTTCTCTTCTCATAAACAACCAGGAGCTCACTTATAAAATGGAGCCATCACACTTTGCTATGCAAATGGCTGTCTACACAGTGAGTGAGTGAGCGCGTACTGCTTATTAAAAATACTCCCATTCTAATGAAGCTGAACAGATGACCGTGGAACAGTAAGGGCCTGGCTTGGTAGAAGTAAACCCTCTTAACATTTGATTGCCAACAGATATTACTGCTGGAGAGTAGTCTATAATTGAAGCTATGTTAAGAAAAGAATATATGTGTTTCGTTCTTATGGGGTTTCTTGTCGGTATTCCTGCCAGATTTCATTTATCCTTATGCATCCATAAAAGATGGGTTAGCTCTAAATAATGGAAGGAAACCCAATGTAGGACAAAGAAATGGTTCTCACAAAATTAAGAATCGCCTCATCTTCCCTTGAACTTGGAGCAAAAACTAGTTGGCAATAGGGGAGGCTAGGAAGATTGTATGCTTTGTGAAGTGAGAAGAACCGTTTTCTTTTTTTTACTGTTTGTTTGTTTGTGTTTTTTGTTTAGAGAGTGGGAGAGGAGCAGAGAGAGAGAGAGAGAGAGAGAGAGAGAGAGAGAGAATTCTAAGTAGGCTCCACACTGTCACCACAGATCTGACACGGGGCTTGATCCCATGAACCGTGAAATCATGACCTTGAGCCGAAATCAAGAGTTGCACACTTAACCAACTGAGCCACCCAGGCGCCCCCTTTTTTAAAAGTTACAGTAAAAAACACATAATGTAAAATTTACCATTTTAAGTATTTCTAAGTGCACATTTCAGTGGCATCAAGTACATTCACACTGTGGCGCGACCATCATCACCATCCGTCTCCAGAACTCTTTTCGTCCCGCAGAACTGAAACTCTGTCCCCATTAAACAACAGCTCCCCATTCCCCCTCTTCCCAGCCCCGGGCAACCACCGTTCCACTTTCTGTCCCTATGAATATGACTCCTCCTGGTATTTCTTCCAAGTGGAATCGTACGGTATTTGTCCTTATTCAACTTAGCATGATGTCTTCAAGTTTCATCTGTGCTGTAGCCCGTGTCAAAATATCCTTCCCTTTCGAGGCTGAATAATATTCCATTATAAGTGTACACCACATTTTATTTATCTATCCATTCATTAGTGGACACTCAGTTGCTTCTACCCTTTGTGTCTCTTGAATAATACTTCTCTGAGCATGGGCATTCAGGTATCTGTTCAAGTCCCTGGAGAGCCCAGAAGTTGAATTGCTGAGTCATACGGCAATCCCATTTTTAATAGTTTGAGGATCTGCCCTACTGTTTCCCGTACAGGCAGGAGGAGCCATTTTTGAGCTTCAGACAAGCTTAAAGAGATCTCATAACAATGAAAAATTTTCCTCCTTTTCATCTCTTTTTCCTTTTCCAAATTTAAAGCTACCTTTATTTGTGGTTGACTCAACATGAGATGCTATCATCAATCAGACTTGTAAGCCTGTACAGGAGGCACAAAAATATGCCATTTAACAATCTCTCGAATCATCAAGCCTTAAAAATACACATAAAAGTCACTTAAAAATGAACATTTTTACCCACATCAAAAGACTCTTTAATGACAAAACTACCATAAGGCCCCATCTGTGGAAGGATGCCGTGTAACTTCTTTTCTAGTTTTAAAGTGGTCAGAGGTATTGTCCACAACGAAACTCATATGCTTTTTAAGCAGGCATAATTATAACTGGATATACTTCAGATAAAAATTAAATACATGTAAATAGGTTAAATATATAGGTCACTGCCTAAAGAACACTAGGAAGGTTTCTCACTTCATTCTTGGAGAGAGATATGAACTGGCCCAGGACGGCTTGGTTTCATTGGCGGTGTTTCTATTTGCTTTGTCTGGAGCGCGTTGGCACCCCTCCCCATCCCCCATCTGAAGAACTCTCTTAATTTCAAGTGAAAAATGAAAGCTGGTCTGTGGGTTGCTATGGAAAATGCTACTCTCCACGTAGTACTCTTGATAAAATTATTAAAAAAAAAAACACAACTGAGGGTAAAATTTACTTATTGCTATGATGTCATATCACCTTTTATAAAAATACCTAACAAGTATTTAATACCTACTGTATGCCACAGGCTTTATAAATAAGGAAAAACGAAATTTATATTGTGTTTTAAAGATAATCTCTTCAGAGGCGCCTGAGTAGCTCACTTGGTTAAGCATCTGACTCTTGATTTTGGCTCATGTCATGATCTCACGGTTCATGGGTTCAAGCCCCACATTGGACTCTTGCTGGCAGTGCAGAGACTGCTTGGATCCTCTGCCTCCCTCTGTCTCTCATCCTTCCCCACTCATGCTCTCTCTCTCTCTCTCTCTCTCTCTCAAAAATAAACATTTACAAATAAAGATAATTCCTTCGATTCACTTATTTTAGGTTAACTTCCATAAAGGTCATACTTACAAATAATGTCTTAACTTACAAAGAGAAAACCAAGGTCATAAAATACAATATATTATCCTAATTTCATTCTAAGCTCTTATATTACAATATATTATAATAAGATCAATATAAGATCCTATATATTATAACAAGATAGCAGATTAGTTTTCTAGATATATATGAGAAATCACAACTTTTTTTCTGATGAAAGGTGTATTTCAATTGTCATTCAGAAATCTTCTCTGACTCCTAAGTCATTTATCTGAATTGTTGATTTCCATTTAAACTTCATTTGGCTGGATAACATGGACTGTTAGATACTAATTCTTTGAAATTTATTGAGACTCATTTCATGTCCTAAAACACTGTTAAATTCTCAGTGGATACGGCTTTTGGTATATATTTTTTCCATCAAGAGTTTATGTGGAGAGAAGTTTCTTGTCATTTGGCAGTTAAGACATTTTCCCTCCTGATGTGTCTGGGTGGCTCAGTCAGTTAAGCATCTGACTTCCACTCAGGTTATGATCTCACAGTTTGTGAGTTCGAGCCCCACGTCAGGCTCTATGCTGACAGTTCGGAGCCTGGAGCCTGCTTCAGATTCTGTCTCCCTCTCTCTCTGCCCTTCCCCCGCTCATACTCAGTCCCTCTTGAAAATAAGTAAAACTTTAAAAATTTATTTAAATAAAAAGAAATAATAAATTTTTAAAATAAAGACATTTTCCCTCCTTACTGCCTGATTCATTGTAAGTATACTAATTGAGAACCCAAACTTTAAGTGGAGATCTAGTTTCCAGTTCCTAAGATCTTGTGTAGCCAAGATTTTGTCTTCTGTTCCTCCGAGTGGTTGTGTGGTGCCAACACCCGCATGTCAGGCTGTTGGCACAGTCACGTGCCCCAGAGCAGCTGCAGCATCGGTGCTGATTCATCACCTGAGTTCCAGCTCCCTCCTCAGTTTTGGCCCCAAACTTGTTGAAGTCTTATCCATCATCTACATATTTTCTAGCAGGAAGGATGATCAGAGTATCTGTTCTACCATATTTCCACAAATGGAAGACTCTTATCCTTCTAAACAATGGGTTAACTTAGTGCCTTTACTGTCAGAAGTGGTTATGTGTACTTCTCTTTCTCATCATTTGTTATTGAAGATGATTGCTTAAATCTTTGCCCACCATTTATCCAGGAAAAAGATTACATTGCGTTGGGTTTGTGATAATGCCACTTCATTTTATTTTATGCTACCTAATCTCATGTCACTTCATCTTCGTGCTAACTCTCGGATATTCACTTTGCCATCATGATTTTTATTTCATTTCATTTCATTTTATATCATGATAAGTGCACTCTTTAATCCACATTCTCCCACCCCCACCCTCCTGGTAACCATAAATTTGTTCTCTATAGTTAGGAGTCTGTTAGAAGAAGATAAGGGAGTTTGTTTCTTGGTTTCTCTCTCTGTCTCTCTTTGTGCGTGTGTGTGTGCGTGTGTGTGTGTGTGTGTGTGTGAGTGAGTGAGTGAGAGAGAGAGAGAGAGATCTGTTTTTCCCTTTGCTTGTTTGTTTTATTTCTTTTTTTTAAAAGAGGATTTATTTATTTTGAGAAAGAGAGAGAGAGGGCATGCACAAACAGGGGAGGGGTAGAGGGAGAATCCTAAGCAGGTTCTGTACTATCAGCACAGAGCCTGACACAGGGCTTGATGTCATGAACCTTAAGCTCATGATCTGACCCGAGATCAAGAGTTGGATGCTTAACTGACTGAGCCACCCAGGTGCCCCTCATTTGTTTTATTTCTTAAATTCCATATATGTGTGAGATCATATGGTATTTGCCTTTCTCTGAATGACTTTGTTTTGGTCAGCATTATACTCATTGCTCCATCTATGTTGTTGCAAATGGCAAGATTGTATTCTTTTTTATGACTGAATAATATTCCATTATAGATACTTAATACATATATATTATATATATATATATTATGGTATATATATTTGGCAATATGTATGTGTATATATACATTTGTAATTATACACATATATATATCACATTTTCTTTTTTTTTTAATGTTTATTTATTTTTGAGAGACAGAGAGACAGAGCGTGAGCAGGGGAGGGCCAGAGAGAGAGGCAGACACAGAATCCGAAGCAGGCTCCAGGCTCTGAGCCATCAACACAGAACCCGACGCGGGGCTCGAACTCACAGACCGTGAGATCATGACCTGAGCTGAAGTCGGCCGCCTAACCGACTGAGCCACCCAGGCACCCCTATATCACATTTTCTTTATTGATGGACACTTGGACTGCTTCCATTGTGTGGCTATTGTAAACAAAGCTACAATAAACATAGGCGTGCATATATTCTTCTGAATTGGTGTATTTTGTATTTTGTGGGTAAATACCCAGTAGTGTGATTACTAGACTATAAGGTAGTTCTATTTTTAATTTTTTGAGGAACCTCTATATAGTCTTCCACAGTGACTGAACTAACTTGCATTCTCAGTAACAGTACATGAAGTACATTTTTTCTATATCATCACCAACACTTATCATTTCCTGTGTTTTTAATTTTAGCCATTCTGTGTGAAGTGGTATCTCATTGTAGGTATGATTCGCATTTCCCTGATGACGAGTGATGCAGAGCATCTTTCCTTGTGTCTGTTGGCCATCTGGATGTCTTCTTTGGAGAAATGTATATTCATGTCTTCTGTCCAGTTTTTTAATTGAATTGTTTTTTTGGATGCTGAGCTATGTCAGGTCTTCATATGATTTTGGATATTATCAGATATGTCATTTGCAAATATCTTCTCCCGTTCAGTATGTTGCCTTTTAGTTTTGTTGATTGTTTTCATCACTGTGCAGAAGCTTTTTATTTTGATGTAGTCTAAAAGTTTATTTTTGCTTTTGTTTCCCTTGCCTCAGGAGTTATACCTAGAAAAATATTGCTACAACCAATATCTGAGGGATTACTTGTTGTGCGCTCTTCTAGGATTTTTATGGTTTTAGATCTCACATTTAGGTCCTTAATCCATTTTGAGTTTATGTTTGTGTATGGTGAAAGGAAGTTGTCCAGTTTCATTCTTCTGCATGTTGCTCTCTGGTTTCCCCAAAACCATTTATTGAAGAGACAGTCTTTTTCCCATTGGATATCTTTTCCTGCTTTGTTGAAGAATTGACCATATAGCTGTCGGCTTATTTCTGGATTTTCTGTTCTTTATTTTTTTAAGAGTACAAGCTGTTTTCTTTTAAGTTTATTTATTTATTTTGAGAGATAGAGAAAGAGAGAGTATGAGCAGGGGAGGGGCAGCAAGAGAGAGAGGGAGAAAGAGAGAATCCCAAGCAAGCTCCATGCTGTCAGCATAGAGCTCTACTCATGAACTGTGATATCATGACCTGAGCCAAGATCAAGAGTCAGACACTTAAGCAACTGTGCCACCCAGGCGCCCCACACATCTATTTAACAGCTTTCTAAAATAAGAATCACATACCCATTATGAAGTAGAATGTAAGATAGACTCATATACTCCAATATATTGGAAAACAATGTGTTAATAGAACAAGATGGCTGAAATTTTGTAAAACAGAGACAGCAACAAGATTTTTATTAACTTCTTTGCCAACTGTTATTGAGACTCTGATGGTAAGAGATTATCAAACTCTTCATTATGCCGAAAGAATACCTCTCCATTGTCCCTTTGTTAGTCACGTCTTTGGCTCCAGGTGCCTTTTACAGGTAAATATTAGTAAGGAAAACACTGAATTCTAATTCCCCATAGGTCAATGTTTCTCTCCATGAGGTCTGTAGTGCCATTGGATGTTTGTATTTGCATAAATTTGATAGTCGCGTATTTAGAAGTTTAGTTGTCGCTATGGGGTATCTGGATTGGAAGGATGACAACTTAGGATAGAATTCTGGGCAATGCCTACTAATTAAAGAAAGAGAAAGATTTAAAGTTATTATGAAGGTGTGAGGAAACCCAGGAGCTGGTATCTTAGAAACCTAAGATAGAGAGAATAGTCAGGACTGTCTCAAGCAGATGAACTTTTGACAACAGGGGTGAGCTCATACTGAGAGGAGAACAGGAGAAATGGAATGGAAGAAGATACAGGTTAGGTTGTTTGTAGATGTTGTGAGAAGGAAAAATCTTGTCATTGAAGGGGAGAGTCCATGACATAGTCATGAGCAGGGTTCTGATTTGCGAAGATACATCTGTTCACCTCATGCTGTAGTATACAGATTGGGAATAAAGCTCACATCGTGTGCTCCGACAAGGCACATGTACGTAACATATGTCCCTTTTCCTTATTTAATTCTGTTTTTGTTTTCCTTCGGTGGCTGCTAGAATTGTGTGTGTGTATGTGTGGTGTGAATGTGTGTTATTACATCTAACATAGAGACAGCTTGTAACCTGGATGGGATTCTACTTAACAGCCTGTTTTTCTCAAGCTACACGAAAGCATATTTTCTAGAAACAAATCCAAATTATTTTTTGGCCCCAGAGTTGTGTATTTTCTAATCTCCAGGTTTTCTCCTGGTACATTGTGAAAGTGAAGTAAATTCTGTCTGTAGGTTTTTTCTTTTCCTTTTTTTTTTTACTTGTATGATAATGCTACCTCTTCGGTTTTATGCTAGTTTATCTCATGCTGTTTAATTGTCTTCCTCTCTCTGGGATATACACATCTCATCATGATATTTATTTGAGTTGAGAGAAACAAGGTGTTGCCCTGATTCCCATAAGTAGCAAAACCAGAGAGGATCCCACGTGTGCCTGGATTCCTTTGATATGTTGCCTTCCTTTTCCAAGTGCTTGACACCCTTCCATTTCAGTTTTTTCTAGAAGCATTTATTCAGGTTCTGTGACATGTGAGTTGTCATTTAGTGTGATTATAAGACTGTGCTGGGTGCTGGGGGATAAAGATTATTATACTTGCTGCATGTTGACTAGCTGGAATTAAAATAAAAGATTTTTGAAAAGATACATTAGAAATGATTAGTTTAGCATATCTCTATTCTCCTCTGGAGACATGCAAGACAAAACTCTCAGCCATTGGTATGAATACTGCTTTTTATTTAAACATTCAGTCATTCTGTAGGTCAGTTCAGCTATTCAGCTCATCTGTTGCATTTAGAAAATTTTTTTTGACCATCTTATTTGTAATTTCCAGAAACATTAGTTTTTTCTGTGTACCTGCTTCTTTTGATTTTGAATGTGTCTTGACTCTCTCTGAGGATACAAATTAAACTTATTTTTATGTTTTCTTCTGTTTGGTCTATTAACTCTGAGTCTTTAAGTTTTAGTTCTCTTTTTCATGGCTTTGGGGCCTCTCTTGCAGGTATTAATTTTTCTCAAATATTTGTGTATTTGTTCAAATATTTATTTGAACCCAAGCTTTATCTTTCTTTGTTTTTAGTTTTACATTTATTTTGAGATAGAGCATGAGAGGGGAGGGGCAGAGAGAGGGAGAGAGAGAATCTCAAGCTGACAGCATGGAGCCTGATGTGGGGCTCAATTCCATGAACCATGAGATCATGACCTGAGCTGAAATCAAGAGTCAGACACTCAACCGACTGAGCCACCCAGGTGTCCCAAAGAACCGAAGATTTATCTTTTAAGGTACCTCATACCTCATGCCTCCCAGGACTCATTTTATTTTTTTAACACCAAAATCAATGAGGATATCTTTTCTGTGGGTTCAATAACTAAATTTTGATAGTGGAGAAGTCAGAAATCAGAGAATTTAATCATTAGGGAAAAGTCCACATTTCACTGTCTGTCTGATAAGGCAAGATGTTTAACACCCACCATATAGATCACTGCCAGTGACTTTTGTAAAGTTATAAGGTAGTTTATTTATGATACAGAAGAGGTTGTTTTCCTTACCTAGATAGGATTTTCCAAACCTTGAAAATAGTCTATAAACCACCCAATAAATTCAAAGAATTTTCAGTAGAAAATATAAAGAGAAAATAATCATTAAACCCAAATATCCCTCAACCCAATAGACAAGATACAGTTTCATTCCGGTGATGTAATCTAATTGAGTGAAACTCAAATACCATTTTCCAATGCTCAAGGTAACTTGATTCAGTATCTTGAATGAAAATGGCTTAAAGTGATAAAAGGGAAATAAAGCAATAAATTTAGGTTTTTGAAGAAGACATAAACTATATACAGCAACAAATCAGGGATTCAGAGCTGCATTTATTACTTTTTGATGTAGTAACCAAGTAGCATGACTTAGCTTTGTGACAGCTCTTTTTCTCCTTTCTCCATGCAAATGTGACATTTTACTTTTACATGTGTGTAGAGAAACCACAAACAAATATACCAGTTGCAGTGAGATCATAGTCCTGATAATGTTAGTAGAGTGAGTAGTTTCCAAGATACGGGTTCAGGTAGACAGGCCACTGGGATATTCAGTTGTTGTTATTGTTTTCTAATATAATCATGGGGGGGCAACTTTATTACATTGTGAGGCAGAAGATGCAAGCCCATTAGACCCTTCCTAAAGTGATGAGGAAGGGGTGGTGACTTAGTTTACTCCATAAAACATAGGATTCTCTCCAGCTTTGTTCTTCATTGACTCGTGGGACAGGTATGGTCACTTTTCTTGTGAGTTTAGAAGACTGGGCCAATGACTCTGCTCTTCTATGGTGAAACCTGTGGCTCCTTTCCAGCAAACTATCTCCCTCGAAAGGGGTTCTGGGCCTGTATATACAGCAAATTCTATCCCTAGGACAAGACAGCCTTCAGTCATGACATCTCCCAAATAGGGCAGAAAGTCTAAGTAACACAATCATTGAGTGTCCACCTACCACACAGAGGTGGACCCTCACTAGGTAAGTAAAAGGTTTATGCTCACACATTAGCTCTAGACTCAGAATTTTCCATTAACAGAATGGCTAAGGGTTGGGTGCCGTAATCCACGGTGCTGCCCCTAAAGACCAGAGCCTACACTCCGGTGTTGTCAGGGATTTAGCGAGCAGCTGAGAGTACCGTGCCAGCAATTCCTTGAGACTTCTATTGAATTAAGGTGGAGGCACCTGGGTGGCTCAGTCAGTTAAGCATCTGACTTCGGCTCAGGTCATGATCTCATGGTTTCCTGAGTTTGAGACTCTTATCAGGCTCTCTGCTGTCAAGCACAGAGCCCACTTTGGATCCTCTGTCACCCTCTCTCTCTGCCTCTCCTCTCCTCTCCTCTCCTCTCCTCACATTTTCTTCTCTCTCTCTCTCTCTCTCTCTCTCTCTCAAAAATAAATAAACATAAAAAAAAGAATTAAGCTGTGTGTGTGTCTTTGTGTGTATGTGTATTAAGGACAGGGAGTAAAAGTTTAATAATTAGCTATCTCTAGAAAGATGATGATAGGCAGAGAACTCTACATCTGTATCAAAGAATACCCCTCCCAGAAACATTTACTTATAAGGAGTTGTGTGAGTCCTGTTGCTGTGATTTGGCAAAACCAACATGATTACTTGCTGGTCATCTTGTGGGCTGGATGGTCCTTTTCACACACTGTGCAGAAGCACTTGGGCTTACGTAAAACCTTGGATTATGAGTAATTTTTCTGCAAGTGTTCCCAAGATGAGCAAATATTTCTCATAAATTTTAATTTCATAAATGAGTGATGTCTTGCAATACAAGTAGTACCTGATGCCAAACATCACAAGATCCCAACTGAGACAATGGTTCTTGAATTTTGCTTTAATATACAAGTGCTTTGGATTACAAACATGTTTGTAGAACAAACTACGCTCGCAAACCAAGGTTTTACTGTAATAGACAAAGAGGGAAGCCGCCACTATGAACTGGAGAATAGGGGAGGGAGGGAGAGGAAAAGTATCCTGTAGATGTGTGGGGAAAAAATAGAAGGAAAACTACTGGCTGTAAAACCTCAGAAGGAAGCTATTCTCAGCAGCTTTCTAGATAATACTGGTATAGGTATTAATACATTTAAATACCTACATTTAGGTATCTACATTTAAATTCCATGGAGAGCCCTAGATTTTAAGCCTTTCCTAGGAAGGAATCGAAGGTCTGAATGTAAAGCAAAGGTCGGGAGCTCGGGTAAAAATTTAATAATAATAGGGTTGCCTGGGTGGCTCAGTTGGTTACGTGTCTGACTTTGGCTCAGGTCATGATCTCACAGTTCGTGGGTTCAGATTCTGTGTGGGACTCTGTGCTGACAGCTCAGAGCCTGGAGCCTGCTTTGGATTCTGTATCTCTGTCTCTTTCTGCCCCTCCCCCACTCGTGCTCTGTCTCTCTCTTAAAAATAAACATTAAAATTTTTTTTAAAGGTTAATAATAATAAAATTAAATTAAAATAAAATTTTTAAATTTTTTTTAATGTTTATTTATTTTTGAGAGACATAGAGGCACAGCATGAAGAGGGGAAGGGCAGAGAGAGAAGGAGACACAGAATCGGAAGCAAGCTCCAGGCTCTGAGCCGTCAGCACAGAGCCCGACGCGGGGCTCGAACTCACAGACCGCGAGAACATGACCTGAGCTGAAGTCGGCCGCCCAACCGACTGAGCCACCCAGGCGCCCCTAAAATAAAATTTTTAAAAAGACCCTGTTACCTGAAGGAGAGCTAGGTGGGATGGTGTAAAGCAATTTTAGGTATATACGCATATGGTGCTGGTCCCCACAGTTGCAGCTTATGAAAAATCCATTGCTTGTAAGAGTGATGCTTTCTGTTTCTTCGACTTCACTTTTCTCACTTTGGAATGAAATTTAATTATTGGACATTATATATTAGTTAATTTGGAGGGTCTTACTTGTCTTCGTATCTTTTTTGTTATCGACGCAGACCACACACTCACTGGTCTTTAAGTGGTCAAATTCTGTCTCTTTGGGTGGAAAAACTTGAGACAATGGCTTTGTCTCAGTGGCTTTGCTCAGAGGCATACAGTAGCAAATGGTATTAAAACATCTGTAGGAACTGGAAAAAAAAACAGTGAAAACCAGGTCTTTTGAGTGCTAAAGGTATTTTCTTTCTGTTCCTCATAAATTGCTAAAATTCAGATAATTAGAAACTATTAAGTACTTCATTTTATTTTATTAAAAAATTTTCTTTTAACGTTTATTTATTTTTTGAAAGACAGAGACAGAGCATGAGCAGGGGAGGGGAAGAGGGAGAGGGAGTCACAGATTCTGAAGCAGGCTCCAGGGTCTGAGCTGTCAGTGCAGAGCCCAATGTGGGGCTTGAACTCACAAACCGCAAGATCATGACCTGAGCCAAAGTCAGATGCTTAACTGACTGAGCCACACAGGTGCCCCTCATTTTATAGGTAGAAACAGTGGTAAACTGTCTAGTGTTCCAACTCTTGGGCATATGGAGGGAATACACACTATGGGAGGAGACAGATTTGGAAATATATGGTTGCAGTGAAATGTGTTAAGTAAAAATGTTTCAGGAACATGGAAGAGGAATCTGGAAGCTTATAGAGTCAGAGAAGACTATACAAGAGTGAGATTTTCAATGCTGAATGAGTCTTTATCTAAAAGAACAAGGGGAAAGGGCATTTGAGACAGCACGGAAAGTTCTTTGAGGGAATGGCATTTGGGTTTCGTGGCTAAGAGAAGGAACTCTGAAGGGAAGAAGCAGGAGGTTCGAGTGGAAAGGAAGACTGGGGCCAGTTTCCAAGATGCCTAAGGAATCTGGGCTTCATTGTGTAGACACTGGGGTGGTGAGACAATGATGCATGTTAGATGCACAACCGTGGAAACAGAAGATGGGTTAGAGGAAGGAAACAACAGAGGAAGGGCACCAGTTAGGAGCCTGTTGCTGTAACATAGTTGAAAAACAATGGGGGCTTGAACCAGGGCAGTGGTAGTACCAACAGAAAGAAATGAATTTATAACCATTCAGTAGGTGGATGAGCCAAAATTGGTAAAGATGGGTGAATGATAACAAAAGACAAAAGTAAAAATTAAGTGTGAGTTCCTTTTTTTGCCATTAGTAATTCAATGAAATAAAAAAAATAATAAATGACAAATATTCTGATTTCTTAAAAAGTATATGCTCTCTCTAGAGGGAAGAAGCCAGTGAGACTCATTATCATGAAATGCTAAAAAAGAGCTGAATTTAGGTAATGGATATAGAAGAGCTTATTATACTATTCTTTCCCATTTTTCTGTAGTTTATACATTTTTTCTAAATTACAAAGTTGCTGATGATTTGAGCTATTGATGTGGTTAAGCCTCGTGGAACCAAGGAATCCGTGGTGGAGGACGACAAGGCATTTCTGCATTGACCCTTGTGGTGTTCCTGCCAGCTGTCCTCCTGCTGCTCGGTATTTTCTAGAACAGACTGAGAAAGAGAATGCAGACTCAACACATAGGTTTCAATTAAAAATTGACATAACCTGACAATTAGAATGTTTTGATCCCATATTAAAAATCATGGCAGCTCCCGCATCTAGTACAGACATGTGCCCGATTGCTGTCTTTGCACCTGATCTTTCTCTGCGAATTTGCCATTTCCAGAGTCCATCCTGCATCTCATCCAGTGATCCCCACCTGTATCCAAATAGTCAAAGACTTACGCTCAAACTCTTGACAGTTCGTTGTTTTATTCTTTAGTATTCTCCTGTAACCTGTCAGTTTTTTAAACAGGCTGGCAGAAATAATTCCTGCAGCTGAAGTGTAATGAATTCTGAAAATAGAAAAGGCTCAAAGCACGAGAGCTTGACACATCTACGTTTTTGAATCTTGTGCACAATGAGAACTTGTTTTACATCGAATTTACTTTGTTTACAAGTGACATTAAGGTTTATGAATACAAAGACTTTTATCTCGGTTTTAATATGTCCACAGACTGTGTGTGTGTGTGTTATAACTATACTATTTTGAATTTTTGAGATTTTTTGGTATATGACTTTAAGAATGAGATTTTAGTTTCTTTGTAACCTGAGAATAGGAGTGTGTGTATTTATTTGCACCTCCCCCTTCAACTTCCTTCCCACGCTCAACTGCAGTACTGTGGATGCAATGGAAAGCAATGAGCCTACAGAATTCACCCGAGTTTGTAGAGCTTTAGAATTCACCTGAGTTTTAGAGAGAGAGCATGAGTAGGGGAAAGAGGCCAAGGGAGAGAGAGAGAGGGATTTATATATATATAAATTTTTATATATATATATTATATATATTTTATATATATATATTATATATATATATTTATATATATATTTATATGTATTTATACATATATTTTATATATATTTAAATATATATGATATATATGTATATGTGTATGTGTATTTATATAAATATATAAATGGACCAGCACAGAAACATATATATGTATATATATATTTTTATATATAATGTGTATATATAAAAATGTGTATATATGTGTATATATATATACATATAAATCTCTGTCTCTCACTCAGAGAGAGAGAGAGATTGACTCCTAAGCAGGCTCCATGCTCAGCACAGAGCCCAACGTTGGGGCCCA
Source organism: Paguma larvata (assembly GCA_030068075.1). Classification (NCBI taxonomy): domain Eukaryota; kingdom Metazoa; phylum Chordata; class Mammalia; order Carnivora; family Viverridae; genus Paguma; species Paguma larvata. The sequence goes on along the minus strand of CM057837.1, from coordinate 10,265,954 downwards.
ATCTGTCGGATCATGACCTGAGCTGAAATCAAGAGTTAGACACTCAACCGACTGAGCCACCCAGGCGCCCCCAAAATTTGCCAGACTCTTACATGGACAAACATATTTATTACTCACTGAACTCGCTAGGATGACTGAACAGAGATGAACATGATTGAATGTCCTCATCAATGACCTAACAACAAACACAGGTTTGGACCATTTTTCGTGAATAAGTTTATTCCTATGCTGCCTAGTAATTAGATATAAATCGTTATTCAGAGGAATTTTTATTTCTCGAGGTTTTTATTTCATTTCTTTAATCAAAGCAAGTGAAAATGAGATTTCTCATGAGGTAGAATTGTTCTCCCTTCTTTTTTTTCCTCCTTTCTTGTCTTCTCCCCTTCTATGATATTTTCCAGTTAAAAAGGTAATTTTTATTGACAGTTTCCATTTGAGTGGTTGGACCACTAAGGCATCTTTGAGCATACATCATTTGTTTGGGGGCAAATCCTACTTACTTTTGATCCCGCGCAGTCCATTGGTATTGACGTAGAGCCTTGGCCGTCAGTTTCAAGTATGAATAGCCCTGAAGTTACTTCAATCTTCGTTTCTATTGATGTGCGGAGACTGGCAGGTGCTGGGGGAAAGAACGAGTAAAATAGAGGAGCCCGGGGGACTTCTGAGAATGGCCCTGTGGAACCATTTGAGTCTAAAGTTTTTGTGGCATGTTGAGTAAACTGAAATGGCTTCCTTCAAAACAGTTGTTGAGAAAGGACAAAAGGGACTTTGGAACAAAGACTCCACTTGAGATAGAGACGGCGGGAAAGGAGGAATGGCTGTATTTGTCACATGCCTCTGACTAAGGCCAGGCTGTCATATGCATCGTGTTGTGTGTCCCGAGGCTGGACTCCTCCTGTGTTAGTCTAGCCACCGTGGGTGTGATTCTGGGAGAGTGATTGCCGTGTAAAGCTTAGGAGTCTAACATACAAAACTTTTGTAAGTTTTTATTCCGTGCTTTCATCCTGTTTTGACTGAATATTTGAAGAAATCTTAACCATCATCAAGTATCAAAGGTGATCTGAATGTAGGGATTCCTCACCTTCTTCTTAGCAGAGATATTTAAATGGAGGAGCTGTTTTTTTTTTCTTTTTTAATGATTATTTTTGAGAGAGAGAAAGAGAGAGTGCAAGGGGGGAAGGGGCAGAGAGAGGGAGACACATAATCCAAAGCAGGCTCCAGGCTCTGAGCTGTCAGCACAGAGCCCAGCGTGGGGCTCGAACCCACAAACTGTGAGATCATGACCTGAGTGAGTCGAAGTCAGACCCTTAACCGGCTGAGCCACCCACGTGCCACAGGAGAAGCAGCTTTTATGTCCACTTTCCTGTTTTTCTGGACTCTGTTGGGAAATTCCTGTAACTTACTATCATGGAGACCCAGAAACAGTGAGATTTTATTAATACTGAACTCATTATTTAAGGAGCCCATAGTGGGGATTGTTGGAGTGTTTCACTTACTCCCATTTTGTTTATGGGTTTGGGTGGCCCTGATTCTACTTCAAGATCCAGAGTTAGGACTTCTTTTTTTCTTTTTCTTCCTTCCTTCCTCTCTCCCTCTTTTCTTCCTTCCTTTGTCTCTCTCTCTGTCTCTCTCTCTCATTTTCTTTCAGAGGTAGGTCTTGGTTGGCTTCAGAAAATTAGGATATCACAATGTCCAGTTCACAATTGCTGGTTCAGAGATAGGCATATAATCTAGCTAGAGCCTAGTGAAGTTTGAGAAATCAATCAAAAGAGACTTTCCTTTTCCCAGTGCATAGGATTGAGGAAAGCTGGCCCCGGGGGTAATAGCCACCCTGGGGCCATGGGGAAAGAGTCTCCTTAAGATGAGATCCAAAAGCAGTGACACTGACCTAAAAGAAAAGGACAGTGGGAGAATAGATCCTGGCCAGATTCAAGCTCTGCCTTAACCGAAGTACTTTCCTATTCGAAGCATGTTTAAGCCATTTTAATTGGATTTGGATTTTCTTTTATTTGAACCATGAAGAATCTTAATAATATGCACAAAAATGTTTCCTAGGCTCCAAATAGTTTCATTGTGAGAATACCATATTTAAGAAAAAGGAAAATCATAGTCACAAGGAATGCAATCAATGTATGCATGGTTCAGAGTTGGGAGAAAAAGTGAAAATATTTTCTGATAGTGCATCTCTGTGAAATGAGCAACTTATATTACCTCTTGTGGGGTCAGTATATGACTGTACTTTCCCAGAGTTCAGAAATTATTTTACCTTTGTTGTTAGAATGACAGGATCACAGAGCAGATGTATGAGAAATAATTCAAGATTTGGCTATCTTGGTTTGCTGAGGACAAGGTGTCCTAAATAGGAGCTGAAGCTTACTGATCATGAAAAAATGATGAGGTCTATTATCAATTAGCTTTTCAATTTATGTGCCATTTTAAGGTACATTTACCTCATGTGTGAATATTTGGGTTTTAGTTATCAAGTGCTTGAAGATACATTGAGAAAATCCAGTGTGGCGGATGGGAGGCTGAAAGTCTTGGGACCAGATCTTGAAATATGGTTCCCACACAGAAGTACGGGTGAACATATCTTGTCTGCCCTCCTGAGCATGTTATGTTGACTCTAGCTTTTATGCCTCTGTTTAGAAATCATTCAGAGAGAAATGCTTCAGAGAGAAAACTATGAATTTGTGTGTCTCAGACACAGGCATGAATTATGATCTCACAGGCATGAACTCTTAATTTAAGGTATGGTGGATGTGGGGCGCCCGGGTGGCTCAGTCAGTTAAGTGTCCAACTCTTGATTTTGGTTCCGGTCATGATCTCGTAGTTCATAAGATCAAACCCCACATCTCTCAGCACAGATCCTGCTTGGGATTTTCTCTCTCCCTGTCTCTCTGGCCCTCCCCTGTTCTCTCACTTTTCTCCCTCCCCCATTTAAGTGAGTGTGCATACACTCTCTCAAAAATAAACAAACATTAAAAAAATAAACTATGGTGGATATGATCTGTAATGTTGAGTATTTCATTAAAGACCCTTTAGAAGTTATTAATCATGTGAATCTCTTCAGAGATTGTCAGGGTTGAGGCAATACAGACACAAAAAGATAGAAAGTTTCTTTTCTCTTTGGAAAATAGAACAGTTTGACATGGTAAATACTAGTTATAAATAAGTAATAAAAACTTCTCGTGTAAAAGCACATATCTGGAATTATATTCTCTGCTCCAACTGTCAAAGCACATCTCTTGGGTTTAATTTTAAAATTCATTAAAAGTACTGTTTCCTTAGCATAGGCATTACCATCTGGAATAAAGTTTGTTCTGGTTTGGAATAAAAGGAAACTTTTTATTATTGAAGAGTTAGACTGAAGATTGCTAACTCTAGAATTTCATTCTCGAGAAGAGAAATGAGGGCTTAAGTTTTTCATGATAAAGCAGTTTTTTTCAAGTCTGGGATTTAAAGTTCTCACTGTACACTTCCTAACTTTCCATTTTACTCTATAATAAAAGTGGTACATGTATTTGTTGAGATTTTCTAAGCAATAAGAGCTCCCTGGCAAGATGTATGGATATCCATAGGGGCAGAGAATTTTACAAATGGAGTCTTAACCTCCACCCTAATGGGACCAGCTATTCTTTATTTCATTGTTCAGAATACACAGGAAAGGTTTTTTCAAGGTTTTTTCATGGGGCACCTGCACCAGGGTGAACTGGGGAGACTTCCTTTCTTGTTGGGCTGTAGGAAGGCATGAGAGACTGTTGCTTCTATTCTAATGATAATAAAACAGATCAGTGACAGGCTGTAAAATCATAGTTTTAAAAATGCATCATGGCCTGAGAACAGAAATGGACTTGCACGAACTAAAATCTAGGCATCCATCAACTCTTCTGGGAGTTAAGAGGCATCTTATCTATTTCATACCTGACCGAGTGTTGGGAATGGAAAGAATCCACCATGGACAGGGGCAAGAAGAAACCAGTAGAAGTTTTAACAAGTTTTGGATGATGATATGTTTGGACTGATCAATGAGAATACTGAGGAAAAGCAACCATAAAGGAGCCTCGACACATTCACTCTGTCCTTCTCATTGCCCCTCACTTAGTGGGTAGGGATGCCAGATGCTGGGGACAGGCAGATCTGCTGAGATAGAACCTTTACAGAGACTTTGAGGATATCGGCATAGGTGCTTACAGAATAATAAGAGAATGTAATGAATAACTTTATACAATAAATTCAACAAATTAGATCAAGGACTTAACTAAGAAAACCCATAGGTAAGTCCCAGACTGAGAAGAAATACTCATAATCCATGCATTTGACATAGGAACCAAATCTAGAATAAATTTATAATTTCTACACACAGGGGCACCTGGCTGGCTCAGTATCTCGAGCATGTGACTCTTAATCTCTGGGTTGTGGGTTTGAGCACCATGCTGGGTGTAGAGATTATTTTAAAATAAAATCTTGAAAAAAAAATTCCTACACACAGAAGACAAACCAATAAAAAGATGGGCAAAAGTCTTGAACAGACTTTTTCCAAAAGAAGATAATACAATGGTCAATAAGTACTTGCAAAAGGTACTCAAATTGTAGTTATCAGAGGGGCATCTGGGTGGCTCAGTCAGTTGAGCTTCCAACTTCGGCCCAGGTCATGGTCTCACAGTTCATGGATTTGAGCCCTTCATCAGGCTCCGTGCTGACAGCTCGGAGCTTGGAGCCTGCTTCAGATTCTGTGTCTCCCTCGCTTTCTGCACCTCCCCCACTTGTGCTCTGTCTCCTTCTCAAAACTAAACATTTAAAAAAATTATAGTTCTCAGAAAATGCAAATTAAGCCACAATAAAGCACTATTTTATACATATTTCAATGGCCGAAATGAAAAAGACTGTTAATATAAAAGATTGGGGGAGTCTCCTGGGTGGTTCAGTCAGTTTAGCATCTGACTCTTGATTTCAGCTCAGGTTATGGTCTCAGTTGTGGAATCAAGCCCCGCATTGGGCTCTGTGCTAGCATGGAGCCTGCTTGGGACTCTCTCTCTGAAATAAAAAAAAAAAAATAATGATTAAAAAAATAAAATATTAGGGAAGATATAGAACAATCTCATATATTACTAGTATCAGTATAAGATGGTACAACTACTTAGGAAAACTTTTTGATAGTATAACATAAAAAAATGCATCTACTTAGGACTCAGAAATCCTACTCCTAGGTGCTTAAACCAAGATATATTAAAACCATTATGTTCACAAAAAGATATACCCAAATATTCACAGTAGTCTTATTCACAGTAGCCTCAAATTGGAAATATCCATGACTAGGAGAGTGACAAACTAATTGGTAGTACCTCCATGCAAAGAAATGCTACTCAGCTACAAAAACAAACATTCCAACGATAGATGCTACTACATGCATATATTTCACAGACATCATGAGACACACAAGATGGACTATATTGTACAATTCCATTTATATGAAGTTCTAAAACTATAAAAACCAGTCTCTGGTTTTTCCCACTCTACTCGATATGGGCAAGTTGAACTGAGAAGAGTATCAGGAGGTTTCTGAAAGGATGAAAATATTCCATGTCTTGTTTGGAATGGTGGTTATACCAACCATCAAAACTCATCAAGCTGAACACTTATATCTGTGCATTTTATTCTTCCATGTAAATTATATCCCAACAACAACAACAAAAGATTTCTTTGGAGAGTTTGTTTATAATGCAGATTCTTAGGCCTCACTTCAGAGAGACTAAATTAGAGTCTTCAGGAATAATTTGAATGAATATTAAATTCCAAAAATCAGTGCCAAAGATATTTGACATAGTGCAGAACTTTCTTTTAGATGAATATATAGAGAAATAGAGAGGGACTTTTCTTTTTTTAATGTTTATTTTTGAAAGAGGGAGTGCAAGTGGGGAGGGACAGAGAGATAAGGAGACACAGAATCTAAAGCAGGCTCCAGGCTCTGAGCTCTCAGCACAGAGCCCAACGCGGGACTTGAACTTGACTGTGAGATCATGACCTGAGCTGAAGTTGGATGCTTAACCATTTGAGCCACCTAAGCACCTGAGAGAGGCTTTTTCTTAAGAGATATATAGAGAGACTTATGTTTGCACAAAGGTGGACAATAACAAGTGACAGCTGTTCAGGATTGTCTTAACTTTTCCTCGTGCCAGAGAGAGGAATATATTCCGAAGAACTAAGGATTTATTTCTTTGAAGAAATGGGAATATGAATGAATGGTGGTTTTGTGGGATGGAAGTGCTATGAAGTACTAGATTTAGACACACTCTGGGTTAAATCTTATGGGCTGGCCTGGGACTTAATCAACATTATCTTAATTGCAAGTTTGAGACAATGTATTCTGAGTTCCCAGCCACTGACTTACAAATGAACTTGGGAAATGCAGCCAGCTTATAAATGGAGGACAGCCTGTGCTGGGGAAAAAAAGAGTCCTTATTTACATGACAATTGAGAGTGAGAGGGAAGAACCGCACCAAAGAGTATAAATTTGTGAAATGAGAAAAATTAGTCTATTGCAATTTTGTAAGCTAAAGCCTGTCAACGGCAGTAACAATGTCTGGCTAATACTACGTAAACTCCTTCTCTCTGGGTCCAGGAAGCCAGAAGCTTCCCAGAACTGTAGTGAAGTGGACAAATTTCCAAATCATTGCCATTTGGTTCCCTTCTGTTCTCAGGTAGAAAACGGACGGTTGGTGATAGGTCAAGCTATGGGTCAACCTTTGGCCAAGCTATGAACTTAAGAATTTGCTGTTTAAGTTTCCCTTCCAAATTGGGTTGCCTTAAAGAATTTCACATAGAAAACTAGCCTCATCTAGTATCGTAGGAACATGGGGCTATGCTCAGACCTCACTGAGCCAAGCTTTGTGAAACAGACAGAATAAGAATTCTCTTCCTTCTTTGAGGGGAAATGATTTGACTGTGGTTGGCTGTTCCAGTAACCCTCCAGGCCATTCTCCACACTGTTTCCAGAGGATGCTTTGAACCACAGGTGTGATCATGTGATCCATCATCTGTCCAACACCACTCACCAATGGTATACAAGTAGGCTTTTAGAGGCTTAAGCCCCAGTTACTAGCTCTGTAACTTTGGGCATATCATTTAACTCCCTCTGTCTACCCCCCTTCCTCAATTTCCTTTCTCTAAAACTGGTTCAATCCTGTCTATTACAAAAAGCTAAGAAAAAAGATCTGGAAAGTTCCTTCCACATAAGTAGTTGTTCAAAAGATGGAGATGTTGACCCTCATCTCCTAAACATAGTGTCGACAGCACTTCCTAATTTGGCCTACTTCCATCCTCAGCCCGTCTCTTACTCCCCTAGGGGCCAGCCTGCAGAGCTATGAAAGATTCCTAGATATCCCAGGGTGCTTCAGTACTCAAAGTCTCAATTCCTGCCTTCTTCTTTTTGTGTTTCTCTGGAACCCTGAGTAGATGTTTTATTAGAGCATCTGCTTTATGACACCCATTCATTTACCGGTCTGCCATCTGTAATAGATGATGAGTCCACAGAGCAGGGGCTTCTCAGAGCTGGCTTATCCCAGGCTCAGACCCAATCCTATGTATTAGTGGCATCGGGAGGAGTTGAAGTAGTAGTGGTGGTAATAGTAATAGTGATAGTTATGGAAATACTATGCCATGAATAGAAACAATAATCATGAGCACTTACTGCTGGTGATAAGCCCTTTACTTACACGATCTTATAAAATTCTCACAAAAACGTTATGAGGCATTTATTGTAATTGTCTTCATCTATAAAAGAAGAAATGAGATAAAAGTCAGGTATTTTGTGCAGTGTTAACCCCTGCAGTAAACAGAAGCTCTGGACTTGGGCCTGGCTAGTACAGACCTCATGCCCCCAGTCCCTGGAGTGTACTTTCTCTAGTACTCATTGTAAGAGAACGGTCAGTTGTGGACAGAGTGACAAAACCCTCTCCCCTCAGGGGTGGCATTTAGATTCAGTCTGGGAAACATTGCTGAGCCGACTCTTCAGGTATCTATCTTAAATCGATGAAAATACATGAGTCACCCATTTATGACAATAACCCAATAATGTTAGGTTGCTTCCCCAAGGATAGGTCAGTGGTCGAGTTCATGTTCACCTGTAGCAATGGCAGTATCATGGTTTACAAATGAAAAATTTTGATGTACAAATTTTCACCTGGGACTGGGACTTCACCAGTCATTGGGAGGTCTTGGGACCCCAGATGGCGTTGCCAGAGTAGCCGTCAGATCACCCCAGAAAGTGTTCATTTGCACATGTTGGTGAAATCACTGCCGCAGATCCTCTGACTGAAGTTTAAAGGTCATCTATAACAGGCAGTGAGGCTAGATTCCTTTATTCCTGACTATTGTGAGGAATCATGGAAACTGGACCCACTGATGTCAGAGGAAATATCGAGAGAAAGTGAAGAGGAACGAAATAGCAGAGGACATTCACAGGTACCTGGCATTGACAGTCTGGCTGGGTTGCTCAGGTCAGAAGGATAGGATCCCCAGTCCTGGGCCCACAAGGGTTTGTAGCCCGCGTAGTTTCTGCTGTGTATTCCAAGACATTTTGACTGTTGTATTCCGTCTTAATTTTTCTCTACAGATTCAATATTTAATTAGCTTCTTGTAACTTCTAATAATTCTTTCTTCACTATTATCTACACACACACAATCACCTGCATAAGATAAATTTTGGATTTTATCATATAAGAATGGACATACAGATTTTGTTTTCTTTGAGAGCATACTCAGACCACAACTGATAGTCTAATTTATATTTGTACTTATTGAAAACACTCAAAATAATTCACAACACTATCATATATGTCATTATAGGCAAGGAGTCTAAAATGAGGAATTCTGTCTGAGGTCCCTTACTTCCCTTTTATCCAGACTTGATGTTAGATTGTTCTCCACATTGTGGCAAAAGTTTCCCCTCTTCTATTGCTGACTCACTGTCCCCTCTGAGTGGGTCACCATTCCTCGCCTGCCTGTCTCCAGGAATGCTAATCCCTGTCCTTGCTTCCACGCACTTCATTTGAAAGTAACTCAAATTTGATTTTACTCACATTCGCCAATCTAATTATCAAAGCTCATGACATTTATTCTGTGATTCTAAAAGATTCCATGGTTCTCCTTTTCTCTTTTCATTGACTACGTTGTGTACTGCTTGTTTTTCCTTGTAGCCTAATTTCTAGTATTTTATCTGTATTTTCTTCTCCCAGGTAGGTAAGTTTGATTCAGTGCTCTCATGTAATTTGGAGGGAAATAAAGGAAGAAAAGAACCCTGAACTGAAGACCGGGAAGAATTAAAAGAAAACATTACATGTTTTCACTGTTTCTGAGTTGACTAATTTTTATCCTGTTAGGTTAATCCTGCCTTTGTTCTGTGCTACATTTGCCTGCAGTTGCTATACGTGAAAGCAACTGATCAGAGGACAATGAAAAATGGAAATCGTTGGTATCGTTAATGATACCATATACTTAGTATCACGATTCAGATGACAGTCAAAAATGGTATCATTAATGATACCATTATTTATAATGGTACTATGTCCATTATTTATAATATCATTAATGATACCGTGTGCTTAGTATCACGATTCAGACGACAGTAAAAAAAACTCACTACAGTGTGCCAGGAATTGCACTACAGTTAGAGCCTCCAATCAGGGAAACATGCTTTTCCTTGAACGCACAGTCTAGTGAGACAGACAGGAAACACCAAGGCAGTCGTAAAAAAGGAGGGAAACGCAGGTGCCAGGGACATGGAGGAGGCTTGTCTAACCAAGTGCTGGGATTTCAGAATGACAGCGTTATAATGGCCATGAATATAAACTCTTCTTGGACAATCATCTTATTATTCATCAGTGTATTGAGTCTTAATGTATAAATAAAAGTACATCCAGGTGGTTGGCTTAAAACCAATGGTTTTCTAGACACACTATTTGAATTTTGCTCCTCCACTCATATGTCCATTCCTTCTTGCTCCCTTCTTTTTTTTTTTTTAGGTTTGTTTATTTTGAGAGAGAGAGAGAGAGAGAGGGAGAGACAGAGAGCAAGTGGGTAGGAGCAGAGAGTGAGGGAGAGAGAGAATCTCAAGCAGGCTCCATGCTAACAGCTAGAGCATGGAGCCCAATGTGGGGCTTGATCCCATGACCCTGAGATCATGACCTGAACTGAAAACAAGAGTCAAGTGATTAACCTATGGAGCCACCCAGGCGCCTGTATTTCTTATTTTCCATATGTGATTGTAACTTTTTAGATGTGGAGACTAGATATTTATTTCATATAAGGGCCATGAGACAGCCACCCAAAAAGCATTATTTATGTCAGGAAATTACACTTGGAATTCATGACTCAGTGTGATTATCTTAATCTACTCAGAATGCTTTTGGCTCAGAGTAACTTCCTTCTTTCTGAGGATACATCATTGTTAGAAATAAACATAACAAACTATCTTAGAACTTGGTAGTTCATGGCAACAGATATCGTCTTTCATGCTCAGGGATCCATTGAGCTCCTCAGCTTGTCTGGATTTAACTCTGGGTTCCAACTGACTGGAATGGGTCCTGGTCTCTTCCACCTGCCCCTCTTTCTTTTCTTTCTTTTTTTTTTTTATAATTATTATTATTTTCTGGTTTATTTTTGACAGAGACAGAGACAGAGACCAAGTAGGGGAGAGGCACAGAGAGAGGGACACACAGAATCCAAAGCAGGATCTAGGGTCTGAGCTGTCAGCACAGAGCCCGATGCGGGGCTCAAACCCACAAACTGTGAGATCATGACCTGAGCCAAAGTTGGAAGCTTAACCAACTGAGCCACCCAGGCGTCCCGCACTTATCCCTCTTTCTGTGGTCTTACAAAGGGAAGTTGATGTTCAAAGGGCACCCTTATCAGGCAGTAACGTGGGGATATGTGTGACATCCAGGGGAAGCATGAGGCGGCGGAGAAGGAAGGAGTAGTCCTGGACAAATAATACTATCTACCTCAGGAATAACAAAGCTAGACGAGAGCATCGTATGTGTGCCTTGAGTGTCGCAGTGTAAGTAGCAAAAACAGTGGAGACCTGGTCAAGAAGGTCAAGATTCTACTTTTCAGTAAAACCTGGGCTAACACTCGGGGAAATTTTCACATTAAGAGTGGATATATAAGATGAACGAGTTGTCTTATTTTTGATACATAGATGCTGGTGGGTACAGATGGCCAAGTGGCCATCATTGAAAAAATGTCTTTTCCCCCTACTCCTCTGAGCCTTAAGTAACAACAACTCACAAGCTTTGCAGCAAAAAAAACAGTTGAGGGTTAAAGCTACCATGTCAAAATGCTATTAAATGGTAGCCTGAGATTTGTGATGAATACTTCGAATAATACAGTAGCAACCAAAGACATTGAATGAGACAGAAAATCGACATTATGTCTTCTCCCTGGAAAGACTTCACATGTACCTTTCAATACAGGTGCAAAGTAAACAGCAACTCCAGCTTATTTTTTAACTTAAGGAATGGACTCTTCTGATTGCAGATCATTTTGAGCTTGTTGAATTCCTTTGTTCAGCTTAAATTTGAGAATCAGCAGGATATAATCGTCTCTGTGTCTGATGGTGGATCTTTGTTTGGTCACCCAAGCTTCAGTAACATGAAGTTGTTTCCATATTAGTAAAAGAAACAGTGGGCTTCTGCCTAAATGGCCTATTATAATTTTGCCATGTGTCGGTGAGGCACTAGGACATTATTAAAACTGATGTCTCTATAACCCCAGCAGTTAGAGTCTTAACTTCCACAGAAGAAACGCCAAGAGAAATTTTTTGATCTTTTTAATTTGCTTTTTAGCTGTGTAAATAATTCTGAGTACCGAGACAACCTTTGCAGACTACAGTAAGAGATGTTTATGAGATCGACCTATTTTATCTGCTAGGTCATGGCTATTTACCATCTTAACAGACTCAGCGTGGGAGGAAAGAATCATTCCCTTCTTTCTCGTGCCTCTTGGAAAAACAAGAGGTTGTTTATTTTATGTCAATTAGCTACCTAGTATTGATACTGTTCCTTACTATTCCATTCAGTTAGACTAGAAGTAGTCTATTTCCATTAAAATGATATTATTACTGTATTTTATATTACTTATTAATATTCTGAAAATAAAAAACAAAGAAGCAGAAACAATAATCTATAATTCTACTACCAAGAGTAATTGAAAACATTTCAGGGGTGCCTGGGTGACTCATTCAGTTGAGCATCTGACTTCAGCTCAGGTCATGATCTTGGGGTCCATGGGTTCAAGCCCTGTGTCGGGCTCTGTGCTGATGGCTCAGGGTCTGGAGCCTGCTTTGGATTCTGAGTCTCCCTCTTTCTCTCAAGAACAGATAAACATTAAACATTTTTTAATTAAAAAAAAATAATTAATAACATTTCAGAGCATCAACTCCCAGATGTTGTTCTCTGTATATGTTTAGAAGACTTTATCTGTATATAGGTGCAGATATATTTACACAACACGAAGGTGACATCTGTGCTGTTTTATAATCCATTGTATTCACCAAGTCACATGCATATCACAAACATTTTCCATATCAGTGACCGTGTTTCTGAAGTAATGCTTTTAATATATTCTAGCAGTTTCATTCTTCAGACACACTTAGGTAGCTAGGAAATTTGGATTTTTTTTGCTATTTTATAAAGTGCTACTATGCATATCCTCACAGCTAAATATTTGCAGGCATCCTTATTTATTTTACTTGAGTAAATTACCAATGGTTGAATTAGTATCTTTATTCTTTTTTCTTAATGTTTATTTATTTTTGAGAGAGAGAAAGAGAGAGACCAAGTGCGAGTAAGGGAAGGGCAGAGGCAGAAGAAAAGACAGAGAATCCCAAGCAGGCTCTGCATTGACAGCAGAGAACCCAAAGCATGGCTCAGACTCACGAACCACAAGATCATGACCTTAGCTGAAGTCAGACACTCAACTGACCGAGCCACCCAGGTGCCCCAGTACCTTCATTATATTCTAATTCATATCTGTATGTTTTCATCTTGTGAATATTCTCATCTGTTACATTAACCTCTGTCCATTTCCGTGCTAGTTCCTCACTCTTTTAATTACTATCATTATTATATTATTGATACACTATTTCAAAGGTGGTTTTCTCTCAATGTTATCAGATTCTGCAGCCTTCTCCAAAAAATTAACTAGTGTCAAAAAAACCATCAGATCGGGGATGTTTATTTCTAATGCTTAACATGTTTTGTTGTTATTTTAATCATTCATTCTTCAGTGCCCCCTAAAAAAGTGGGTAATGACTAGTCGCCAGACTCTGCATGCTGTTTTTCTTCAGAAACTCCCTGAATTTTTCTTTCCTCAAGGATGATTTCCCAGGGGTCTACATTTTGATCCAATTCTGGAGCTCATTTGTTACCATTTGTGCTTACACAGATGTGATTTCCTATTTTTCCTCATTCACTTGCCGTTAGTCGTCCCTACCATGCATGCTACTATGTCTCTGGTCCTGTTACGGTATTGTTTTTGTCTTTTTCCGCAAGGCTTTTCACCTGATTTATTCTCCTGCACATGCACCCCTATGCAGCAGAGATCTTTTTAACATTAGGGTTTTGTTGTTGTTGTTGTTGTTGTTGTTGTTTTGTTTTGTTTTTTTTTTCTTACCACACACCATTCCTGCATTTCTTTCCCACAGATTCTAGTCCTTGGAGATGAATAGGCATCTTTAAGTACTAGCTTTGTCCTGTGGATTTCACAGGTGAAAGAAAGACACTTAGACTCTTGGATTCATCGTCGTGAAGATGATTTTCCTTACGAGGAAAGATCAAAGCCCTGAATATAAACAAAACACTCGTCTTAGAAAGTGGGGAACTTGAAATCTTTCTGGAGCGGCTGAAGGAAAAGTAAAACATCAAAAGAAATACCTTAGTATTCACAGTAACCTTATGATCATAAATAATATTCATTAAGCAAATGTTTATAACATGCCAGTGTTTGCCAGGCATTGTCTCACAAGTAGAGAATACAGGGAAAAAGAAGACACTGTCTCAGGAAATGTCACTTAAGAGGGAAACAGGTGAGGAAAAAGGCAGTCATGATATGGCGTAGGAGCAAGAATGAGATGGAAAGACAGGAGAAAATGTAGTTGTGTGTGTGCATGTGCATGTGTGAACATATGATTATGCGGGTGTGTGAGGCTGTGTGTGTGCAACTGTGCATGTGTGAGAGTACGGGTGTGTGCATGTGACCAACTGTGAGTGCGTGAGAATGAGAGTGCGTGTGTGGGTGTGTAAGAGCGTGCGAGTCTGTGTCCGAGTGTGTGGGTGCAAGCGCGCATGTGTGTGGAGCTCTGTGTGAGTGTGCATGTGGTGTATGCAAGCCTGTGTGTGTGTGGATATCGGTGTGTGGCTGTGAGGGCACGTGTGTGAGTGTGTGAATGCAGCAGAGAGTTAGAGGTCTGAGGATGGCTGTGTGAGGCACTGATAACTAAAATGAAGTCCTGAGGAGTCTGTTCAATGAAGTTGGGTGAAGAAGAGGATAGAATAACACAGCTTGAGACAGTGGAACTAACTTGTCGCAAGACCCAGGGATGGGAGAGAATGCTTTCTAGGAAACTGCAAATAATACGATTTATTCAGAGTACACAGTGGGTAGCACATAGAATCGTTGAGAGATATAGATATGAAATGAAGAGATTTTCCTTTTGACTCCAAAATCCCATTTCTTGGAATCTGTCTCGATGATATGCTGACAGTGAAGCATGTCCAAGGTCTGATTTTAAGTAAATACAGCACTGTGCAGAGAGTGTTTCTAGAGGGCATCCTCTTAGACAAGAAAGTATACAGATCTATCTACTCATCTATCTATCTACTTGTATGTTAAAGAAGTATAAACCTAAAGCTAATAACATGCTAATCTATGGGAAGGAACAGAAGAGAGAGGACAAGTTTGGAAATGCCATTCTGTGCCCATACCTGGCTATATAATTTTAACTTTGAAATTAAATGAAAGCTTTATATGTAAAACAAAATCAGGAGCCTCTGGGTAGCTCAGTTGGTGAAGTGTCTAACTCTTGATTTTGGCTCTGGTAATGATCTCACTGGTTTGTGGGATAGAGCCCCACGTTGGGTTCTGCACTGACAGCAGGGAGCCTGCCTGGAATTCTCTCTTTCTGTCCCTCCCCCAGCTCGTGCGTATGCCCACGTGTGCTCTCTCTCTTTCTCTCTCAAAATAAATAAACAAAATTAAAAAAAATCAAACCTACATAAAAAAGTAAACCAATACTTTTTACTTCTGGATCAAATCATGAAGAAGTAATGGGTTTAGTACTTGTTTTCACAATGTAAATAATCCTAAAACTGGAGAAAAGGTATGAAGCGATAACATGGAGGTACTGAAAAACAGGGTATGGCTGATGGCTGCCATCTTTGAGGATGAAGGAAGCACATGAGGTGCTTCCACCCACAGCAGTTACCATAACACAGCAGTGGGAAGTAGAGCTGAAACAGAGAGCACTGGGTGTCTCTGAATAAGGAAAAATTAGATCGGAGCTCAGGGATTCCAGGTTGTTAGAATTTAGAGGACAGGAGAAGAAGAGAGGGCTCTACAGAGTAAAAGTTTCCAAAATCTACACGAGGGTCCCTTGGAATCTTTGACCGAATACTAAGTTCATGTGTATCGTGGGATTCCAGAGGCTAGGTTAGAGAACAGCTACTGGAGGATGGGGAGCCAAACAGGACATGAAGTCATGCAGGCAGAGCTGTGTGACATGAGAATCCAGGTCAGTCAGAATAAAGAAACCATGCCGAACATCCCAAACATGTATTTGAGACCATGAAAAGTTTATGCCTAGGAAGTAGGGTTACTCAAATCTTTGAGCTGTCCTGTTCAAAATAGTAGCCTTTAGGGGTACCTGGATGACTCAGTTGGTTAAGCATCTGACTTTGGCTTAGGTCATGATCTTGCAGTCCCTGAGTTTGAGCCGTGTGTGGGCTCTGTGCTGACATATCAGAGCCAGGAGCCTGCTTCAGATTCTGTGTCTCTCTCTCTCTTCCCTTCCCTTGATCACGCTCTGTCTCTCTCTTTCAAAATTAAATAAACTTTTAAAAAATGCAAAATAGTAGCCTTTAGCCAGAGGTAGCTATTTAAATTTAAATGAAACAAAAGGAAATAAAGGGTGCCAGGCGTGTCTCAGTTGGTTAAGCTTCTGGCTCTTGATTTCTGCTCATGACGTGATCTCATGGTTCATGGTACTGAGCCCCACGTTGGGCTCTGTGCTGACAGCTTTGAACCTGCTTGGATTCTCTTTCTCCCTCTCTCTCTGACCCTGTCCTGCTCCCATGCTCTCTCTTTCAAAATAAATCTTTTAAAAAATGAAATAAAATAAAAAATAATTATTCAGTCAGAGTAGCTACATTTTAAATGCTTAATAGCCACAGGTAGCTAGCATTCTGTTCTTTTTTATTGATTTTATGTGTCCTAAGTGCTAAATCAGAAACTGATTCTTCTACACTTTAATCTTATAAAAATTCTCATCTGCATTCTTTTTGAAAACTATGTTTGCCAGTGAGTTTGAACTATGTCCTATCAGAAGACCCAAGCAAACGAAATCTGTTTCGTTTTTAATGTACAAGTTCTACATTTCCACAGAAGTGATTTGTTTTTCTACTTTTCTATGATATCCATGAAGAATGTCAGTTTCAGGACAGATAGACCACATGCTGGTCCAGAGTGTAAGATACTGGAAATTATTTTAGGAGGCTTGATCAGTCCAATTAATAGAGGAAAACATATATCCTTTAAACTGTGATCAACATAGGGGCACCTGAGTGGCTCAGTCAATTTAGCATCCGACCCTTGATTTCAGCTCAGGTCTTGATCTCAGGGTCATGGGTCGAGCCCTGTGTTGGGCTCCATGCTGGGCATGAAGCCTAGTTAAAAAAAAAAATTAAAAACAATAAAAAAAAAAAACTGTGACCAACATTATGACAGTTGATTATATTAAAGGCTTCAGAAACAATGTCTTCTAGAAATCTGGGACTTCACTGGAACACACATCCCTGCATGCAAATGAAAAGGAAGTAAAGAGCCAAAACATTCTTTCCTAGGCCCATTTCCCTTTCTTCTTTCACTCGGAGACTGTTAACTTGTTGGCTTGGCTCTGTTTTGAATTGCTGTTGAAAGTGTGCTCATCTGACAAAGGCATTTTTGTAGTCACTGTACAGATTTTTAAAAAGAGATTGATTTTTCCCCCCAAAGGTGAGAAACAAAAACCACAAAGTCTTTACCAGGACTGCCTTGCCGTGGGTAGTCTTTATAGGAGCGGGCTTTTCAGTAAGTCACTGTCAGGTTACCGTGCATCTGTCAGCCACAAAGCTCCACAGTTCCTTCAGAGCCCACGGTCATTACCCAGCATGCTGTGGGGCCCCCACTCTGTCTCTTGAGAGGAACTCTGGAAAGAAACTGCTATCTGGGCTTCCAGGTGCTGGATAACCCTTAGAAGTGGTGAAAGGAACATCAGAAGTTGTTCCTAAAAGTACTCTTCACTGAAAAACAGTGCCAGGGAACTAGTAGGGCGCCCGACTGAATAAAATTGGAAATTATACACTCCGAAAGGATAAAACCCTTTATCACAGGCTGAGTTTAGATGTTATGGTTTGGAGGCAGTATGTATGACATATAATTCCTTATGTTCTGTGAATGTTCAATTAACACAAGGATGGGGTTTTAAAATAGCCTTCTTTTAAGACCAATTTACATATAGCGAAATGCCCAGATCTTTTTAAAATTGTGGCTAAATATACATAACTGAAAATTTACCATTTGAACCACTTTTAAGTATATGATTTTTTGGCATTAAGTATAATTCACATTGTTGGAAATGCACAGATCTTAAGCCTACAACTTGATGAGTTTCGGTAAATGTGCGTATTCGCGAAATCAGAAAACTCTGTCTATCTCGCTATTAAAGTATAGCTGACGTACAGTGTTGTAACACTTTCAGGTGCACAACATAGGATTCTACAATTCTGTGCATAGTTAATACTCACCTAATGTAAACAGCAAAACCAACTAAGTAAACAAACCAAAAATGAGAAGAGCTCTAAAATACAGAGAGCATTGGGGCGCCTGGGTGGCTCAGTTGGTTAAGCGGCCGACTTCAGCTCAGGTCATGATCTCACAGTCCGTGAGTTCGAGCCCCACGTCGGGCTCTGTGCTGACAGCTCAGAGCCTGGAGCCTGCTTCAGATTCTGTATCTCCCTTTCTCTCTGCCCTTCCCCTGCTCTTGCTCTGCCTCTATGTCTCTCAAGAATAAATAAATGTTAAAAAAAAATTTAAAATACAGAGAGCAAAACAGTGATTGCCGGAGGGTGGACAGGTGGGGAGATGGGCGAAATAGGTGAAGGGCATTCAGAGGTACTCGTTGCCCACTGAAAAGTAAGACACGAGAATGAAAAGTACAGCAGAGGGATAGTCAATAATATTGTCATAACATTGTGTGGTGACAGATGGTGACTACTTACTGTGGAAACCAGAATCTCTTTCAAGATCCTCACATTGTTATCACCCTGGAAAGTTCCCTTATGTGCCTCCAGGGTAAAATTTAAATATGAACTTATTTTTCTATTATATGCTCTTTTTTATTAAAAAGACTCATAAATCTGGAAAAATAACAGGGGAAGAGTCGCTCACTGGGGTAAGTGCTGATCTCCTGAATCCCTAAGTAGGCCAATGACACAGCATGAAACAATATTGAGAAGAAATGAGGTTTTTACCATTGCACAGCTAGAAATTTCTCTTATGCTAATAGAAGGATTTGCCGTCCCATGTCCCACCCATGTCTCCCACTCGGTTCAAGATAATGTGAAGTCATTGAGCCCACAATCCCAGGCTTCTCCCACCTGGAAGATCTCCCATACTATGCGGGCTACTGAGACCACCCCCTTGGGGATGTACCTCCAGGAAAAACGAGGGAGGCAGTGGACAGAGTGGATTCATAGCACCGTTTGTGTGTAGTGAAAATCATCTTGACTGGGTCTCATGTGCTGACCTGATGATCCGAGAAACCTGGATGAACCTTTGTTTCTTGGCCGGTCTTATCTGGTGCAGTTGGCAGCTTTAGCCAAGAATGACCTCGTGGTTTAAATGGGGATCATGGAAGCACTAAAGCAGCGATATGAGACATCCTCTTCTCATTACTGAGCAGGATCAATAGAAACCCATGGCTTGGGAGGTAGGGATGGAGCTGTTAGGACAGAAGGGCGATTTATGGAACCTCTGATGCCTCATCTGTGTTAGCTGGCCTGGTGATGCCAGCGTTGGAAGCTTAAGGGAATGTGGGGGATTAAGGCATGGCAAAAAGTGCAGTGGATGGAGGCTCTAGCCAACCAGGGGCCAGAGGTGACTATACAAGTGCGACCCTTCCTGTGGATCTCCTCAGCATGATGGATATTGTGGTTGTCTCTGGGCCTTTCAAGAAGCAGGATCTGCCCACCCTGGACAGACCCCTCATGCTGCCCGGTCATGCCATGCTGTGTGTCCACACAGCCCCAGCTCTTTCCTGGCTGCTGACTTTTAGAGTGGGTATAGAACAGGGAATTCTGCTTACTAATGCTGTCACCTGGCTTGGTTTTCAGGGCTCCAGCTATTGACATCCCCACTGAAGGAGTATAAGGCACACTAGGGTCCCCATGCTTGAAAAGCAGTCTTTCTCTAGAAGCAGGTGATCAAGGATGTGCTGACTGAGTGAAGACAAAGAGGCCTATCTGTGTCACCGCTTTTACTAACCTTTTTTGCAAAAATACCGGAGTGATTACAAGTAGGAGTTGGGTCAAAATTGTCATGCCTCGGAAGTTTTAACATCAGGAGAGTCAAAAGTTGGCTTCCAAGAGATCAGGAAGAGATGTTTTAGTCATTTGCATTTAGTAAATCAGTTGCCTGTCATTCCAAGTGACTCCCTTTTTAAGAGTGCACTTTTAGAGGACACCAGCCCGAGGGGTTCACTGTGGGGATAGATAGTTTAGAGAATTGGGCACAGTGCCTATTTACTCTTTTATCATGGAGACACACCTCTATGTGAGAGAATTCTGAGGGTGGCAAGACTGGCTTCTCCTGGTGCTGATAGAGGCTCGTGATGCTGCAGGCTAGGCTGCCCCCTGAAGCCCTAATAAGTGGAGCTGCACAGAGCCGCGGGGCTAAGCAGAAAGTCTGGCATAGAGGACGTGGTGCCAGCTTTGCAGGGGACCATGCTTGTTTTAGCTCAACTGTACTGCACGCTCTCAGCGGAGTCTCCCCGTGACACTGCGTGCACACAGTCAGCCAGATGGTACATTTTCCGCTTCATTGTTTATTAAATTCAGTCTGTGAGTGTCGCACTACTGAGTCTCCTCCTTTGCCAGTGGCTGAGAGAGTATCTCTGATTTACTGGCAGGCACGCCCTCACTTTCAGGTGTAAAGATCTCAGAAGGTAGTGCAGGTCAGTACTGGGCAGCCGGGGATGGTCAATCTGAGATGGTGGTGCTAGACTGCCTGTCTGCTGGCAAAGTGGACGTCAGGATATTAATAAATGTTTATCCAGGGGAAGTGAAGGATGCAAGCCCTCCTCTCCTCAGTTGTTACTTCCTTAGACAACTTTAAAAGACAGCTTCTGAAAGCTTTGGCTTTGAGGTAAGCAGTTATTTTGGGCTATCAGCTTGGTTACTGGAGCAGTTTCAGTGAAGAGCAATGGACGTTCCAAACACACATGGTGGATGGTAGAGAACACCGGAGAAATTTTCTTGGGAGAAAATATTCTGTTTCATTCTTAAAAAGGAAAAGGAAACTCCTGAATTCAAGGACATTTACCAATGATTGTTTGGAACTGAGTAGGGCAGATAGGTTACCCTTACCCTGTCTTAAATTTGTTTTTAATGTTTATTTATTTTTGAGAGAGAGACAGAACATGAGCAGGGGAGGGGCAGAGAGAGACAGAGACACAGAATCCGAAGCAGGCTCCAGGCTCTGAGCTGTCAGCACAGAGCCTGATGCGGGGCTTGAACTCAGGAACAGTGAGATCATGACCTGAGCCGAAGTTGGATGCTTAACTGACTGAGCCACCCAGGCACCCCTACCCTTACCACGTCTTAATGTCAGTCCTCAAAATGATGGGATGGGCACGGGACTATAAGTATCACTTTATCTGTGTAATTTCTTTATCTGTATAAGGAAATAAAATTTTAGGTTATTCTGTACAAAGAAAGGGTATAAAAATTTATGCTAGGAAAAAAGTTGCAGTTGCAAAATCATTTAAAACTTGATTTTTTGTTTTCAAATTTAATCAGAGATATTGCAATTATTATAGCTCATAAAAAAGGGCCTTTAAGAGACTCTTCTTGCTGAAATTGTGATTATAAATAAATAAATAAGCATACTTGAATTGATAACAAGGCTTTGAGCTATTCGGTTTAAAAATAGGCTTACCCCATTAAGATTATTAAACTCAGAGGCATATTCTGAAAAGGAGTTTGGAAAATGGATTTCTTGCAAACTGTCATCAAATATTCATAGATAAAGTAATTATGTGGAAAGATAAAAGGATGATGGAGATTGAAGAGAGATGATGATGAAGGAAACTGGATCAGATGGTTATCCAAACTTCGTGGGAGGGAGGATTCTTGGATGGGGCCGGTATGAGGCTTAGACATGAAAACATGAGTGTCTTCTATAGCCTCTCCTAACTCTTGCTCCCCGGAATGAGGATGAGTTCAGGGGACCATTACTTGGCTGTGGTAGAATTTAACTCCCAAATAATGGGGCGCCTGGGTGGCTCAGTCAGTTAAGCATCGGACTTCAGCTCAGCTCAACTCATGATCTCACAGTCTGTGAGTTTGAGCCCCAGATTGGGCTCTGTACTGACAGCTCAGAGCCTGGAGCCTGCTTCAGATTCTGTGTCTCCCTCTCTCTCTCTGCCCCTCCCCCATTCCCTCCTTCCCTCCCTCCCTCTCTCTCTCTCTCTCAAAAGTAAATAAACATTAAAAAAAAAAAGAATTTAATTCCCAAATGAGTTTGCGTTCTGGTCTCATTGCCACTCTGCGGCCAGCAGTGTTCCTTGCAGCCTCTGTAATGTGTAGCACAATTCAGGATAAGCCTGAACAGTAGTCTGACAGCTGAGAAGGACGTCATTCCTTGCTAACGGCCAGTGGGTGGACATTCAAATTCTATGGTTTTACAGCTAATTTGGACTGGAAAGAGAAGGATTTACAAAATTAACAATTTATGCCAGAATATTTGATGGTAAAATGTAGGATATTTATTTCCAAAGGACTTTAGTAGGAAGTTCTTCCTGTATGAGGTTCTTCTTGTGTCTATTTCCTAATGCCTTCTTAGACTGTCCCTGGAAGTCCACACTGGGTACCCGCTCTTTACTCTTTGCCAAATCTCTTATGGCTCCACTTTTTGGTAGAGTCAAGGCTTAATGAATCACACTGACATTTCCTTATCTGAAATAGGTGGTTACCTCCTGTATTGACCTCCTTACCAAATGGTCTAAAAGATCTCTACTTCACCCCAAGAGTCCCTACCCTGGGATACTTTTTTATCCCAACAACCAAGGGAAACAAATATCTAAGTCAGGGCAGTTGAGGAGTAGAAATTTCTTTTCTCATTTGGCCAAGATACCTAATAAGTTACAGAGAAAGGATTTATAGTTTATGTTGTATTATGTCTTATCACATATAAATATTTATAAATCTATAAAAGATGAATATGGTTTAGGTTGTCTACATATATACGTAAGTCATTATATAAAGCGGTAATGATTCAGTAACTAAGTTTTACTGTTTAATGGACAATAAACTATTGATGTGTCAAGATGATCCATGCAACTTTGCCTAAAAGATACTAATCATGGGGCGCCTGGGGGCTCAGTTGAGTTCAGATAATGATCTCACAGTTCCTAGAAAGGAGTCCCGAGTCAGGCTCTGTGCTGACAGTGCGAAGCCTGCTTGGGATTCTCTCTCTCCCCCTCCTTCCTTCTCTGTCCCCCTCCCTTCTCTCTCTCTCAAAAATAAATAAATAAACTTAAAAAAATAGAAGATACTAATCATAATGAGTGCAAACGTGGTTTAAAAACCGTCACCGAACTGGAAACTACCAAGAGACGCTGTACACAAAATTTTACCTGATGTTTAGTAGTAGAAAAAGTATAGGCTGAAATGTTTTTCCTGATCTTTCAACAAGATATTATTGAATATCTTTTACGCATTTAGTACCACCCTTGCTTCTAGGAATAAAGATTTTAAAATTGAGTAAGGATATCTGTATCCAAGATGTCAGGGAAACAGAAGGTAATAGTGCCTTAAATGCTGTAGCGTAGAAAACGCAGAAGCCAAGGGGACCGATGGGAAGGCCGCTTAATCCAAACAAGGTCAGAAGGCATTCAAGTGAGTGATGTTTGAACCGTGTCCCTGCGTTCCTTCTAAAACATGAATGATTGGGTGGCCCTCCTATAAAGTGCTAGCTTAAGCAGTGCACTGTTTGTGTTGAAGAACCTCCTGAATAAATATACATTGAAGTGTTAATAGCTGATAATGTCTTCATGTTATCTATTTATGCCTTTTAATAGAGAACCAGAGATCTTGTGTCTAGTTATTATGGCAAAAACATTAATAGTTGATGGTGGACTTTCACGTTCCCAGTAGTGCGGTGAATTAATTTGGATAAATGGTGTTGTCTTAGCTCCTTCAAATTAGAGATACTCTTGACGGATAATACTGCCTCTTCTTACATGTTTCTCCTCTCTTTTAGCTGCTACCTGCTCCCCTAATCCCTTCTCTCACATCCCCCATGGAATTTTAGGAAGCTTTAGGACTCTGAGATGGATCTCAAAGTCTCCTAAGCTCAGAGATTAGCTATGAAAACTGATTCATAAACCAGCCAACAGATGCCTGAGGACGTAAGAAATTTTAAAAACATTATTTTTAAAACCTTTTATTTAAAAATAATTTTTTATTTACACCAGTTTCCAGTTGTCCTTCATCAACCACCCCCCATGGTATGTCACCATAGCATAATGATCAAAACCAGGAAACCCGCATGGGTACAATAGTGTAAACCCAACTATAGCTCTATTCCAATTTCTCCAGTTTTCCACTAGTATCCTTCTTCTGTGCAAGGGTCACATTGAAATTAATTGTCATTTGTCCTTAGTGTTCTCCGGTCTTTCCTTTTCTTTCATGACCTTGACACTGTTAAAGAGTGTTGTTATCAACAAGTCAGAGGGTCGGTTGTTTTGTAGAGTGTCCTGCAAATGGTGTTTATCTGGTGTCTTCTCAAAATTAGATTGAGATGAGGCATTTTTGCCATGAATGCCACAGAAATGACACTGTACTCTTAGTACATCATGTCAGGGGTATATGAAGTCTGTGCATCTTATTGCCATTGATATTAAGCTTGATCATTTGGTTAAAGTGGTATCTGCTAGATTTATTGTAAATTCTCTTTGCTTTCGTAATCAATAACTATCTTAGGGGAGATACTTAGATAATATACAAATATCCTGTTTCTCCTTGTAGTGATACCTCTACTTCCAACCCCACATCACAGATTTTGGGGTTTTCTAGGCTTCTCTCATTCTTTATTTACAAGAAATACATTCCCCAACACTATTCTTTGGCAATGAGAAACTTGGCTTTCATTCTTTCATATATTTACTTATTGGTTTAATCCTAATATAAACATAAAATTGTTTCAGAATTACTAACCAATACCCCTAGGAGAAACAAAACTACTAATTCTATTATAATTTTTGAATGAACTCGTTTCCATTCAAAACCTCACAATATCCAATCAAAATATTGTTTTCCAAAGTGGTTCTTTTTTCTTTCTCCATTCTGTGTGATTAAAATATTCATTTACTTAGGATCACTTGTTATTGTTGGTATTCCATTTTGGATTTGTTGATTTTAATTGTTTATCTATTTTGTAGTATATGAAAACCTTACTAAGGTTCCAAGAATCAGAGATACACATAAAGGTATGCTCTGAGAATTGTCATTACCTATTCTTTTTTTTAAGTAAATATTTTAAATATTTATTTATTAATTTTGAGAGGGGAGAGAGGGGCAGAGAGAGAGAGAGGGATAGAGAGAATCCCAAGCAGGCTCCGCACCCAGTTCGGAGCCCAATGTAGGGCTTGATCTCATGATCGCGAGTCCATGACCTGAGCTGAAATCAAGAGTTGGATGTTTAACTGGCTGATCTCCCAGATGCCCCACTACCTATTCTTATTCCTTCCTTCTTTCTACCTCCTTAGTTCTCACCCTCCGTAGCTTGCCATTCTTTTAAGATTGCAGTTTATTCTTCCTGTATGTCTTTGCACAAATGAACAGATATGTGTATATGTTCTTGTATCACTTTGTTTCTCACCTGAAGGGCAGCCCACAGGGTAATATTTGGCACTTGAGTTTTTTCACCTGGCACTATGTCACAGAATCATCTGTATCAGTTCATAAAGATCTTCCTCATTGTTTTCTTACAAGTGTACAGTATTCCACTGGGTGGATGTGCTATGCTTTAATGAATTAATTAATCTCCTGTAGGGAGGTTTAGATAGGTTCCTGCTATTTTGCAATCACAAACGACACTAAGATGGATACACGTGTTCATATATATTTTCATATGGTTGGAGTATGCCTTCAGGATAGATTCCTAGAAGCAGAATAGACACGTTGAAAGGTAAAATGCTGCTTCTTTACAGAATCTTCAATGGAACGTGTTGTCACAGGGCTTGTAAATTTTTACCAATCTGATAGGTAAGAAATGTCATCTTGATGTTGTCGTAATGTGTATTTCTCTAATTATGAGTGACTTTGAGTTTTGTTTTTTTTTTTTTAGGGCTAGTTTTGTATCTTTTCGCAGTGAATTACTGATTCATGTCTTTTTCCCAAAATTGTATTTTTCAGCAGAAGAGATCAGCTAGGAGAGCAGTTTAAGGAATGCTCAAGAATATTTGTTTTGAATAAGTCTTTGCTGAAGTCCTAGATGTAGCATTGGCTAGTTCAAAGATGAAGGGAAATTTCTCTTTCAAAACAAGTCAATGGGTAGAGACGGGCACAGAAGAGGGCACTTGTTGGGATGAGCATTGGGTGTTGTATGGAAACCAATTTTACAATAAATTATTAAAAAAATAATTTATGCATAAGGTAATATAATGGCCCTGTCATCCTCACACTCAGACAAGTGACACCACTGTTTTTCAGACCTACATTTTACAAGGCTCAGAGTAGGCCCTCTTCTGGCTGCCATATCGGTCTCCATGGAGTATGGATTCTGCGGGGCCAGGAGGACAAGTTTCTCAGAACCGGAAGACCCCTTCTAGACCACACATCAGGTATGTGGGACACCACACGTCCATGCCCATTGATCCAGTCCTGGATCAGCCTATTTCCTGAAGCTGTCCTCTCAAGGATAGACCACGCTGGGCCCCAGGGGGAGCCAAAGAATGGCTGGAGAGAGCGAGGCAGACTGAGCTTAGATGCACAGTTGTGGTGTGTGCAAGCAGGTGCATAAGGCCTCTTACGGTGTGGGATCGAGCTCAGAGCAGGGAGAAGGCAGAAGCTGGCCCCAAGCTGCACGCTGGAGCCTCACACCCAGCTCCGATCCCAGGCCTTGTCTCTGTTAGTGGCGGTTCCAGGTGTTGAAATAGTCTTTCCATAACGCTGTGTTTTAATAGAGTTCTTTATTCAATTACTGAAGAAAAATCAATAAGACATCTGCATGCCCCAAAGCATGAAACAATAACAACCATTAAAAATAACAACCGTTTATAAAACTTGCAGGGAGAGCCGGGTTTTAGCTAGAGCAAGAACACCGAAGGGTGTGTTGGGAGCAGAGGATGAAGATAAAGCAGATTTTGTGAGGACCTTCCTCGAGGTCCAGAGGGCACAATGAAGGAGTTCCAAGTAAAGAGGAGACATGGGATAGGGGATAAAATAAGGCAATAATAGTGTTGAAAGGTGAGTAGAGTGTAAGAAATTAGTAGTGAATTTGGAGTGCTGGGCTTTCTATGCTGTTTTTTAAACAACTGTTGAGATATAATTCACACATTATAACACTTATCCTATAAACTATATAGTTCACTGGTTTATAATATATTGTATTCACAGAATGGTACAGTCCCTAGCACAATATAATTTTAGAACATTTTTATCACCGCAAAGGACACCTGACACCCATTAGTGGTCACTCCCCTTTCTTCTCCCTTCTCCCTTCTCCCCTTTGGTGCAGTAGTCCAGTTATTGTAGTTTTAAGCTCCAGAATTCTGTGCATGTGTCGTAATTTTTTTCTTTAAAACTTGGGCATCATAGATAATAAGTTGTAACAAATCTGGCATCAGCTAATCCTCCCTGCCCCACCCCAGTAGTGTTCGGTTTTGTTGCTGGGTGTTTGTTGTACTTATTTTCATCCTTGCTGCTCATTTGTTTACAGATTCCTACACTCATTCAGTGGATTATGGATTCCTTGCAATATATAGTGTGTGTTCTCTGTTAAAATTTTTTTTTATTTTTTTATTCTTGTATTTATCATCATGCTTGGCTTCCTAGGGGTCACCACTGTGTCAGTGTATTTAGTGGTCAGACAGTGGTTGGCAGATTTTCACGAATGCCTTGCCTAAGTCTCTCCCTCCATCCATCTTGTCTTTTTTTTTTCTTTTCTTTTCTTTTTTCTATTTCTTCTCTTCTCTATCCTTCCTCCCTTCCTCCTCCCTCCCTTCCTTCCTTCCTTCCTTCCTTCCTTCCTTCCTTCCTTCCTTCCTTCCTTCCTCCCTCCCTCCCTCCTCCCTTCCTTCCTTCCTTCCTTCCTTCCTTTCTTAATTTTATTTATTTTGAGAGAAAAAGAGTGTGAGCAGGGGAGGGAAAGAGAGAAAGAGAGAGAGAATCCCAGGAAGGCTCTGTGCTGCACTGTCTGCACAGAGCCTGACACAGGGCTTGAACTCATGAACTGTTACATCATGACCTGAGCTGAAATCAAGAGTCGGACCCTTAATGGACTGAGTCACCAAGGTGCCTCACTTGCCTGTGTTTCTTCCAGTATTTCCAAAGATGTTCCATGTGAGAAAGCAAACCTTCAAATTTCCAGCAGTTCACAAGATAGTTTTCATTCTTACTTTCTGCTTTGGCAGGACTTTAAGATCAGCCAGGGGGTGATGGCAGCCTTTTCCTTTCCCAAGCATTTCCTGGGTATGCACACAGCTTTGCATAATGGAAACAGCCTTTGAGGCTCCCAGGAATATCCTGGAGCTTCTCAAAGTACCCTATGCTCTTCTTGTTTTCTAGGAGATCCTTCTAACCTTATGGTCAGGCTCTTATTTCCACCAAATGACGTGTCAGCCAAAGGCAGCTGCAATATTGTCAGAAGATTCTGTTGCTTTGCTAATGCTATGGAGTAGGGACCTTTATTTCTTCTCATCTGAGTTCTGACTAAAGTCAAATAGCTATAACGCCCTAGGAATAGAGATTTTCTAGGCATCTGGAAATTTGGACAACACACTGAACTTATGCTTTTCCTACTTTTTTTTTTGAATTTTTAATGTTTATTTATTTTTGAGAGAGAGAAAGAGACAGACTGTGAGCATGGGAAGGGTAGAGAGAGAGGGAGACACAAAATTCAATGCAGGCTCCCGGCTCCGAGCAATCAGCACAGAGCCTGATGTGGGGGTCGAACTCACAAACTATGAGATCATGACCTGAGCTAAGGTCGGACCCTTAACCGACAGAGCACCCAGGCACCCCTACTTTTCTTATTTTTTTTAAATTTATTTTAGATCGAGAGAGTGCACTCATGAGTGGGTGGGGGGAAGAAAGAGAGAGAGAGAGGGAGAGAGAGGGAGAGAGAGGGAGAATCTTAAGCAGACTTGCTGGTCCTGATCCTACAACCTGAGGATCATGACCTGAGGCGAAATCAAGAGTTAGATGCTCAACTGACTTTGCCACCCAGGTGCTCCATGAACTTCTGCTTTTATTAGAGCTCCAAGAGTGGTCAGTCTTCTGTTATCCGTGAGACCACTGTGTTTTCATGAGGCTGCTATGCCACTGAGCAACACAAAGAGAAGTGAGGGGAGTAGCCACGTGTGAAAATGTCACAGACCCCACTGTCTTACTGAGGGGTCAGTAATTTCTCTTGCATACATAATTTTGTTTTCCTGTGGCTTTGATTAATTTTCAGATTTCTGAACTAATTTAGTTGTTTTACCAACATTTTCTGTTTGTTTTTTGTTTGTTTGTTTGTTTGTTTGTTTTTTTTTTGCGAGTGGGTGGTCTACTGAGGTCCTCACTCCCCTATTCTGGAAATTGATCCTTCCTATGGTAGTTGACAGGGACAGGCCAAAATGATATTTAGGAGATTATTCCCAATAATCCCAAAATTTAAAAAATGCTGGTGAGTCTCCAACTGTCCAGAGGATGGAGAGGGACCTTCCCAACGGCAGGATAAATTTAGGGGATCTCCCATGTGACTCATATCCTGATGAAGATATGGAGTCCTGCAGATGAAAACATCCCACCAAATCTCTGGAAGTGATTTACACAGTTTAAGCGTCCATTGGTGGGGCAGGACTCTCAGGTGAATCCACTAAACCTGCCTTAAGCTTTGACGTGCTTTAATTTGGGGGTGGCAGTGGCATGAAATACACAGATGCCTGCAGTGTCCTACGCAGTGTAACCCCAATCTGGTGTTTAGTAAGTTAGGATGCTCTAGTACCTGGAGAAAAAATTTCCAACTGGCAGAGATTAGTGTTCCTGGTTGATTGCTGGAGGCCTCCGATATTTTAATCTACAATCACACGTGTGACTGAAGCTGGTATGAGCAGAAAGGGATTTATGTTAGGTGTCCAGGCAAGTTGTCTAAAACCTGACAATGAGTGATCATGGCTACAATATTGGCTAAGGATGCATTTCGTTCTATAATTAGGAAGCTGTGCTAGGGACATGCGGACTGTAGTTAATTATATGTTGTATTGATAGAATATCACATGGAAAGGGCACATAGCTTCCTGAGAGCTGAAGAGATCTCCTTCTCTTAAAGCAGGAAGTGGGCTAAGATATTGATTGGTTCTACCATACTGATCATACCAAAGTAGGCTTCTTTGTTTGTGAACTTCATCCAAGCCTAGGGTATTCCTTGTGTCGTTCTATTTCTCCTCCTCTACTTTATATTTTAAACTTGGGCTAGATGCTAATTATGCTTTGGAGTTTGGAGTCATAGGTCAAGTTCACTGCAGTGGTATAAAATATTTTGTCAATGCACAAGATAATGAAAAATAGGAGCCTTTATTCCATAGGGCATTTTTCTTCTTTAGGAAATCTCAGTAAAATTATTGTAAAATTAAGTGCCAATGAGATTAAAATGACCCAGCTAAGTGGCTGGGTCAGTTTGGCTCTTGAAATCAATTCACTCTTAGGCAGAAGGAAATTTTACAGTAAGAAACTGAAGGCTTCAGAATTTGACATAAGTAAAGAGCTTTGGAAGGAAACACAGGGAGAAACTCAGGAAGAAAGGCTGTCTTACTCTTGCAGGCAATAAGAATGTTGATAAACAGAAAGGAAATACTAGTATGCTCATCATGGGCCATTTTTTGTGGTAGAGTAGGAAGAGGACCTTGGCTGATCTCTTAAAAGATAGAGAATGATGATAGAAGTAGGGTAGGTACCAGAGGCGTCCCCCATGAATACAGAGAAAAACAGCAATGCATGTTTCCTCTGCTTCTGAGATAGCACACATATACCCAAGGCCTGGAAAATTAAAAGATGA
This sequence comes from Paguma larvata, assembly GCA_030068075.1. NCBI lineage: Eukaryota > Metazoa > Chordata > Mammalia > Carnivora > Viverridae > Paguma > Paguma larvata. The sequence continues at coordinate 10,235,165 of CM057837.1, read as the reverse complement.
ATGGAAAACAAGGCAAGAGACACAATACTGTGTACACAGCATCCTCCACTAAAGCCCTGGAAGCTTCTAGAGCATCAAGTCCTATAGTTTAGTGTTGAAGGTGACTCTCCAGCTGGGTCAGACATGAAGACCAACGAGAAAATTCTCTTAAGATGCAGCATTCAAAGGTTTATAGAAACCAGAGCAGGGCAAAAAATGCCTTAGGATTGCGATTGGGATATAAACCCAAAAAAGGGCCACGCTATTGGAAGTGGGGTACTCTTCTGACAACAGAGTTTCTAGGGGCACCTGGGTGGCTCAGTCAGTTGAGAGTCCAACTTCAGCTCAGGTCATGATCTCACAATTTGTGGATTCAAGCCCCACATCAGGCTTCGCTTTGATAGCTCATATCCTACTTCAGATTCTCTCTCCCTCTCTCTCTGCTCCTCCCCGACTGTGTGCAAGCTCTCTCTCTAAATAATAAATAAACATTAAAAAAATTTTTTAAATAGCAGAATTCCAAAAATAGACCTCTGGGCCATCTGGTTTTGTGGTTTGGTACTAGAAGGTCCATAGTTCAAGGTGATTTAAATATAAGTGCTGTGTCCCATGGTAAACACCGATTAATCTAGTAATAGGGGTTCTTCCATTTAGCAGTATGGTTATTTGCATTTCAGAAGGCAAGAGTATGTTAAATGCTACCATCTGATAAAGGGGAAACCTTGTATAGGTGGATATTTTCCCCTACAGATATAGGAAGCATCGTATTACAATTTCCTAATGGGAGGTTTCTTCCATTTGAATTTCAATTCACAGGTTTTAGAGTAAACATTGACGTAATGATTCACAGCTAGTGAAGTATTATGTGATATTACTCAGCAGATAATACTCAGTTTCTGCTATGGTGTTTAGCTGGTGATAATATGTCTCCAGATTATGAAGAGTAGTGATTTATCAGTTAGGGTAATTTTGGCTAGAAGTAAAAGGCTGCAACTGAAAAGACATAGTGTCTCATAAAAAAATATTTTTTCTCTTAAGTAAGAAATCTTTTGGAAGGATAGTCCTCAAAGTTGGCTTATCTAACAGCTCAATGATGTAACCAAGAGCCCAAATTCTTTCCATCTTTCTATTTATCATTGTAGTGGATCTGTACTGGGATATATGGAAGCTGAAAGTGTGTTTCTGAGAATTCTCTTGTCTCCATAGTTCTGAGTTGGGGTTGACAACAAGACAAAGACAAATTTGCATGAAATCTGCAAGTGAAAGGTGAGGCAGCAGCCACTCAGCTTGGAAGATGCTTTTGTTGATCAAACTTGTTGTCTCTGATCTGTTGCCTCTGGTCGTTGGTGAAGAAGAGCAGCAGATAAGTCCTCAGCTTCTCCAACACCAATCACATCTCCTTTTTCAGCTTTGCTGAGCCCTTGGGTAGATGTGTGCAGGTCTATTTGGTGAAGGGTACTGTCTCCTTCTGTAGGGCACCTGTAGCATCAGGCTTGGGTATTAGAGACACAGATTTCTGTTTGTTTTCATGGATTCCACTCCATCTTTGGTTATTCTCACTTCACTTTCAGCTCTTCTTCTTCACTGCCTCCCTGCTAACCTGCAGTGACTTCGTACCCATGACCAGATGCAGAAGGCCCATGGACTTCTTCACTTACTTTTCTATGATTCCTTAAGCGTTCCCTTCTGGATATTTATTTCCCCTAGCTCTTCCCGGAATTGTGGTCGGTTGACTCCCCATGATAAATTCCTTATTCCGTATCACTCATGCCAGTTTTGTTTCTCTGAATGAATGTTTACTGATAAAACCATCATCAGTGTCGTGATTGGCTCCCCTTGTGGTTGCCAGCAAGTTGGCTGCTTGAGAATCAGGCATCACATATAGACATGATAATATACAGTGGGAGAGGTATGACTGGGGTTGGAATCCTTGGTCCCTAAAGCACTTGGTCTCACAGAGAAGGCTGGATATTTGAACAGAATCAGGGGTCTGCTAACAAGGAGCAAGGAGTTAACGACTGTTGGGCAGGCTACCAATGGAGTGCTGGTACTTTGTAAAGCTACAAAATTGGAGCTGGTACTTGATAGCTCTCTGTGTCCTTTGGATTCTGAAATTTTGAAAATAGAGGACACATGAGAGATTTGGAATTGGATTTTGAAAACGCTACATCAGTTCCAGCAGAAGACGGCATGGGCTGCTGAAGATGATAAACCAGGAAAGCAAATAGGCCAGGCATCCGACTAAGCATATTTTGGCTCACATGAAGAAATACAGAGAAATTGGTCAGAGAAGATTTTGTAACTTTAATTTGGGGGAGAGGGGCAGAATTTAATTTCCTCAATGAAATAAATTATTTTACTTATGGATGTTTTCCCCCTCACTTTTGTAAAAACAAAATGAGACTTCCAGTTCAGGATTTTCCATTTTATTTGTAGGAACTTCAAGTCAGGAGTTAATATTTTTTCTAATTTTAGAAAATCATGTCTAGCACACGAGCTGGGAGAGTTTTGTGTTTATAGTCATTTTCAGTGAATTGTGTTGGACGATACAGCAAAGTATGCTTTAAGAGGGAAATAGATTATGGATTGAACTTTATGGCTGGTTGATAGGGTAGCCTTCAAATAACTTATTTATCATCTTCTCCTAACTTATATGAAGATTTTGTAGGTCAGTATTGAACTCCCATCTCACCGGTCCCTGGAGATGTATGTGTAGAACTGTAGCCCTGGAGGTCAGAGTCAGACAGAATATCTACAGTTCCTTCCTTAGGGTCTGCCATCCCCATGGTTGGCCATAGGCTTCTCTCTTACATGTGTCAGGATATGGATCTGACTGTAGGAAATGTACACATTCCTATACCTCTGACTGTTGCCCTTCTTGCTCCACCTTGTCTTTCTCAAGGAAAGAACATTTTCTAATACGTTTTATTATTTAAAGACAAAGGATGGTGACAGTAACAAAAAGTATGATCATTTGAGAAAGATTCCCTGATAACAGAAGGGATGAAGTTTATGGATGTAGATTAAAATATCGAATAAAGGAACACCTGAGTGGCTCAGTTGGTTAAGCGTCTGACTCTTGGTTTCAGCTCAGGTCATGATCTCATAGTTCATAGGTTCAAACCCTGTGTTGGGCTCTGTGTTGACAGTGTGGAGCCTGCTTGAGATTCTCTCTCTCCCTCCCTCTCTTCCTTCCCCCTGCTCATGCTCTATCTTTCTCTCTCTCTAAGTAAATAAATAAACTTAAGAAACATCTAACAAAAATGTGAAGACTACATAGAACAAAAAAGAATGTTTAATTTTTATATTTTTGTACCTTGCACCATACTCTAAACCAGGTCATGCTTACTTCATGATGCTTATGTTATGATTTTTTTTAAAGCAGGCTTCACACTCATGACTGGGCTTGAACTCACAACTGTGAGATCATGACCTGAGCCTATATCAAGTGTCAGAGGCTCAACCAACTGAGCCACCCAGGCACCCCTATATTATGAAGTTTTTGTGGTTGAATGAATGTCACAGCTAGGGGTGCCTGTTTTAAGCAGAGCAGGGTAACTCAAAATCTCTGTGGCTTTAACCATAAAGGTTTATTTCTTGCTCAGGATACAGTCCAGTGTGGGTCTGTGGGAGTGGCATTCTGCTTTATCAGTCATATGAGGTTCAAGTTTCTTCCAGCCAGTGGCTCTACCATCTTTTATAGCCTCTTGCATTGGAAACAGGCTACAATGGAGAGAGAGAGAGATATCGGAATATATCTATATCCAGGCCAGAAGTGTTATAAATAATTCCTGTTCTCATCCAGTCATCCAGAATGGCTTCCGTGGATGTCCCTGCCTGCTTTGGAGGCTAGAAACTCTAGTGTAACTATGTGAGGAGGAAGAGGGAATGAATATGATGAGTGTTATGGCATGGATTATGTTCCTTAAATGATTGTGTTAAAGTCCAAATTGCCAGTATCTCAGGGTGTAACTTCATTTGGAAATGGAGCCAAAGGAGATACAATTAGTTAAGATAGGTTGTACCTAAGTAAGGTGGTCCTTAATCTAATGCCATCATCATCCTTATGAAAAGAGGAGAGCCACACAGGGAGAAGATAGCCATGGTGTGACACAGTCAGAGATTGAGGTGATGAGCAATCTGTCAGGGATTGGCAGCAAACATCACAGGCTAGAAGAGGGAAAGGATTCTCCTCTACAGGTTTCAGAGGGAGAATGGATCTGTTACTATCTTGATTTGAGTTTCTAGCCTCCATAACTGGTAAATAATATATTTCTTTCTTTTGTTTTTTTTGTTTTGTTTTGTTTTGTTTTTTTTAAATAACCCATTTGTGGTAATCTGTTACAGCAGCCCTAGGAAGTTAATACACTGAGCACCTAGGAAACTCTGACAGTGCATTTGGCTTTTCCTTTGTCAATGTGTTCCAAGAGCTCTTTAGACATAGGTGTTAGGATGGATGGAACAGACAAAGGATGTAGTGAGAGACAGGAGTCCATCAGTGTTGAGGAGGAGACTCATATCCCCACCATCCACACAGATACATGCTCCTCTGCCATGTTTTCCCATCACGTGTCACTACTTTAAAGGCTCATGAGACCCCAGGGAGACTTACCTGGGATATGTCTGCTATTCAGGTTTGTGGCCATAAAGAATTCTGTGTGTGGAGAATTTATAGAAACAATATTGTAAGAACATGGGCAATACCTTCTGTGTATAATAAACAAATATAGTTGACAATGAAAACAAAAACAATACAGAACTCCACAATATCCTCCTGAGAGTCCCTGTTCCTGAGTTTAGTACAGCGAACAAAACACAGTTCTTTGCTCTCAGGAACTTATTGTGAAAACTACCTGAAAGATAAATCCCTATTCAGATGGGATAATAATTAACCAAAACCATGAAATGAAAAATTCTGAAAAGTTCTAAGAAACTGTTTTACTTTTTTTCTGAAAGAAAAAAACTTGTAGATACCTGTAAGAAATAACATATACCTATTTGAAAATTTAAAACTTTAAGATTACTTATTGAATTATGTATATCCCCTTCCTAAAAACTTATTATTGTGTATATAGTGTGAGTTTGAATTCTTGATACTTTGTTAAAGAAATTACAATAATTCCAGTAAATCCAGAATAGAAATGTATGCGTACAGTATTAACAAATAATACTGTTAATTAGGCAGTCTACCGTGTGGCTGGTTGCAACAAAGACTTACCCATGATTCCTGCTCTATGGAGTAAACAATGGTGCCACCTGTACTTCCCACGGGGATGATATGGGTGCTGCCCTGGGCAACAGGCTTCATCTTTATTGGGTCATTAGAACAAAGTTTTTGCTTCTTTCCATTCCTTCCCAAGAACTATTCTCTTTCCTCGAAATCAAGCAAGAGGTTGGGAAAAATAAACAAGAAAATGACCTAGAGGTATAGTGAAAGGGGAAACATTGGTCAGGAACGGAAGTGAGTAGATCCATGTGATGTCTATGGTCCTGCCATTATTCTAGTGAGTTGCATGTACTTAATGCCATTAATAATTTTCTGTATGTTCAATATTACTATCTATATTCATTTTAAGGCAATTTTCTCATACATTTAAAAAAATGTTAGTGCTAAAGAACATTCCAGAGAACCCAGCATATATATGGATACATATGTATATTTTGTCACTTTTTTCTATTTATTTCTTACCATAAAATGCTTGAAAATATTCTGAAGAAACAGGAAGTTCTTTTTTCCTTCATATCCCCAAAGCACTTAGCACAAAGTATTCTATGTGTCAGCCTCTCAGTGTCTTTGCTGGATGAATGATATGCTTGCAACCTGGTGGGCTTTAAAGAAATGTTTGTTGATTTGCATTATAACACAAGAGGTTCTAGACTCTATGGAAACCAGATTATCTCTGCCTTACTTCCCTGGCTGTGATCTTGGCAGAGTAAATGGAAATGTGCCTTTATTATTAAAATCATAATGAACACTTCATTCCAGTCTTATAACAGTAAGTATTCAGGAATAAAATACTCAATTGTTAATAGTCTCTCTGGAGTTTGATCTTAAGGCCACTTTCCATTGTTTCAACACAATTTAATGGCCTTAAATATTTTCACTTATGCTCCTTATCATGAATAAAAATAATTCCAGGAGATGGTTTCTCTCCAACTTAATTCTTTGTGCAATGAGAAATTTATGCCTCGACACCATGATCCCTGGAGTTTTTCCCTGCATCACCTCAACCCGGAAGCCTTGTTCTATTTTATGTATGATAAATCATTTAAGAAAACACTCTCCCTTTAATGTATCAGAATGTGTTCACTCTAATAGAGATTTTTCTCTAGTTCATGGTGGAGCCATGGTTATATGATAATAAGGAAAAGCGTGTCAGTCCTTGTAAGCATTGATTTATTCTTTGCTATAAACGAAACTGGTGTTCAGCATATGTGCATTTATATCTTTCATAAGAAATTATTTTTATATCTCTGCAAAGCCCCAAGTCAAATAGATTCCAAATGTGAGAACCATAGGACCATGCCATAAAGAAAACTGAATTTTCGGTTCTCCTGCTTTTCCTGTATGAAAAAGATGAGCTATTGGATACGGTTAAATGATATTACACTTTTGCAACAAAACTAGTGACTTAATAGAAAATGTTAATGATTTAAAAATGTGTTAAAATTATAGAATTTTTGAGTTAGGCTATCCCTTGGCATTCTTCTAGTCTAACCTGCTCGTTTCAGTTGATGGGGGAAGTATTGCCCAGCTGCAAACGCCCAGCTCATGCATTCAAAAAGAGAAAGAGGTTCAAGGAAGAGAATATATATGTGAAATGCCTGCTACTTAGAATCAGGTGTCTAGTGCTCCCAGGGTTGAAGGCAGTGTGGTGTTGGGGAAGAGGTTACAATCACAGGAAACATTCAGGACACACTATAGTGAAGGAAAACAGAGAAGGTGGTTGCAGTGAGTGTCTGGGGCTAATTGAAGTAGGTTTCTGCTTCCAGTTAAGGTGGTTTCCTGTTTGTCCAATCAATGAAAGAGATGGAGATATTTATTATTTGTTATTTTTAGGTATATTTACTTATTTTGTGAGAGGGAGAATGCACACACAAGCACAGGAGGAACAGAGAGAGAGGGAACAGAAAGAATCTCAAGCAGGCTCCACACTGCCAGCACAGAGCCTGATGCAGGGCCTGAAAGCATGAACTCTGAAATCATGACCTGAGCCAAAACTCAGAGTTGGACACTTAATTGAGCCACCCAGGTGCCCCAGAGATGAAGATACTTAAATTGAGTTTAAATTAAAATTCACTTAAATGAAAATAAAATTCACCTTGAAGGGTAAAAAGTCTCTACTTTTAACGAAAGTCAAAGAATTCTGTTTTTTTTTTTGTTTTTTACACAACTAAATCTAGCTTTCTCTCAAAATGTTTCCCTGATGTACACTGATTTCACCACTCTTTGAAGGTATGTGTTGCCTGGCGTGTGTGCACTCTGGGTATCAGAGTTTTGGCTGAAATTTAAGTGGTCACTCATCTGGTAAATGAACACCTCTTGTCCAGTCTCAAGTAGCCTGAAATGGTCTAGCTGGGAGCAAATATTATGAGATCCATCAACCCCTCCTTTGGGTATATGTCTACGAGGACCTGCTCACACACGTCCGTAAAGAAACCTGTCCAAGCTGCAGAATTGTACGTGGGAGTAGGGAGGAGAGGCTAGGTCCCAGAAAATGGTGCTGAGTGAGGAAAAAAGAAGAATGAGTTCCATAGTAAAATTTGCATAAATCAAATATACGTACAAATTCTGTATGTTTTACAAATGCATTTATTTATATGAAATCTATTAGGCATGTACTTTTGTTTGAAAGGCTGGGGAGGCATGAATGAATGAAAAATTAATGAATGAAAACTATTTCTCGGGCCAGAGATACACCTTGCACAAATGCTTGGAGATTATCTGCCATGAACTGAGGTACAGGATTTATTCCGACTCTCATATCTGAGGTCAAAAGAAAGAACAGAGGGGAAAAAAAGAAGAGAGAAGTCAAGAGGGAAAACAGGAAGGCAAAAAGTTCTGTAATAACATAGGAATGAATTCTTTGCCGAATAGGCTGAATCGGAAGATGCGGAACATTCCGCAATTTACTGAACAGTTAACAAGAAGGCCCTATGTATTCATTGTCTTTGCTCCCTTGCTCTTGCCTCCCAGTCTCCTTCACAGAAAATAAACTACAAATAATTGTCTATCAATCACCACTGAAGGGGAAAGGGAAGGGTATAAGGGAAATATATAAGTCTAATGTTGAGCCTTTTCTTTAGAAAACTAGATTGTGTCATTTGCTGATAGGCCGATATTCTAGATGTGCTGTTACATTTTCCAGTTTGCTATGCTGGTTAACATTTGTCATTTATGACATCTAAAGAGTATGTTTCCCCTGTTAGAGAACACGTCCATGTACAGCTTGGAATTAAAAGAACTGAAAACCAGACATCAGCTTGTCTAGAAAACTTTAAAACACAAACTGTATGCTTGCAAGTTCTGACCACACCAAATGAAAAAAAAACACTAGGGGAAATCATTTGGAAAATTCATAGAGAAAACGATGGAGGGTGTAATGCCTTGTCTTTATCTCCTTCAGGACAAAGATTCTGGTTTCCCTGTGGCCAGGAGATTGTTAAAATCACAATGAATACTTTATTCCAGGCTTACAAACAGTATTCAGGGAGAAAATACCCAATACCCAAATGGTTAATATCCCATTGCTAAGAGTCTCTCAGCTGAATTCTGGAGTTGCCTTTCCCAAGTGAGGCACCCCTCTCTGGATGAGCCTATATCCAAATGCCTGGTCCTTGAGGGCCAGGTCCCCAGGCCTCAGGGAGGAGCAGCTCGGAGGGGCTTTCCCAGCTCCAGAATTTACTATGGGATTGGTCTGCTGAAGTCTTTGTTGAAGCCCGACCGACCCCAGTTCAGCTTCTTCCTCTGCCCAGTCTCTGCCTCCCAGGTGTGCTTCTGAGCACCTGCCCCATCCCAGCTCCTGCACCTGACTCTCTATTACAGTCTGTTTCCCTGGGGGATCTCAGACTAATCTAGCAACAGAAGGGCTCCCAATGAAGACAAACACTTGAGATGACATGATGTCCTTTTACCAACATAGCTACACCACCTTCAGTCTAAAAGATAATATTTATCATAACGGTGATACCACTAATAATAGAGACCTGTCTTTGTGTCAGATACCATATTAAATAAGGGAATTACAGAGACTGGCAAGACACGGCTCTTGGCCCGGAGAATCTTGGGACAGGTGAATTTTTTTGACAATTATTTAAACTAAAATTTTCTTTGATCTATGTGTACATGCTTTTCATATTAATTTTATTCAGTCACAAGAATGTGGAGACAACAAGTATCTGGAATATTCTAGTAGGTTTACAGCCATCTTCTAAAGACTGGAATCAGTGGAGAAGATAATACAAGAATTTCATATTTATATTACCTGGAGTAGAAAATCTAGCATTATTTTTGCTACCTTTGATGTGCTTTGAAATTACTTTCGTTCAATAAGACCCTGTCAGCTTAGGTTGCTAAGACACAGGCAGAATCTTCCAGGGAGCAAAATATGTATCAGGGAGGAATAATTCAGAGGTGATCAAGGTTGAAATATTTGTATCAGATTTTCTTCCTAAAATTCTGCACTTTGAAGGCAGCACATTCTGGAAGAGAATTCCATTGACTTTCTTGAGACTTCTCAAGAAAAATTGTTAATGAAGGTATCTTTCTGGGACATAAGAGGAAGAAGACTTTAAGAAATTTATAATCAATCTGGTTGAAGGGAAAACAAAAGACATAACTTGGAAAACTTGGGATGCAGTTAGGAAACAGTCATGATAATGGATTTATAATTATATATATATAAGATATAGTTCTCTACTGAAATTGTTAAGTTTTTCAAATATACCTAATGTCAAAAATAGAGCCAGGTCAGATTTTCAATAGAGTAGATAATAAATCAGTGAATTCCAGAACCCCCTGGAAAAGGATGGAGGATGAAACAGGTTCACTGCAGAAACTACAGGTGATGAAGGGGGTGATGGATGTGGCTGAGATAATTGGTCATTACTGTTGAGGGAACCTAGGGGAACTGCCGGCACAGTGGCGACAAGGAGGAATCTCTGAAATGCAGGAGTTCATGCCTCAAAATACTCCCTTGTCCTATGGCAACCATGACAACAAAAGGTACAGGCCTCTCAGGAGTGAAGGTTTTGGTCACCCTACCCTGCAAGGGATGGTGACCAACTGAGATTCCTGACAGCAAAGGGAACATGGAATGGGTGGGGGAAAAAAGCAACAACGTTATAAATACTATGACCACACGCCCAGTTGCCTGGTTTCAGAATCAAGGACTAGATTAGTAGGAGGATTTCTTCTTTCCTTTGCTGTGAATATATTTGCATATATTTAACAATTATTTTCTCTTCCTTCTCATTTCCTTATTATCTAACAGGAGATGCATTAATAAGGATAATCATAGGGGTGTTTACGTGGCTCAGTAGGTTAAGCGTCTGACTTCTGCTCAGGTCATGATCTCACGGTTCGTGGGTTGGAGCCCTGCATTGAGCTCTGTGCTCACAGCTCAGAGCCTGGAGCCTGCTACAGATTCTGTCTCCCTCTCTCTCTCCCCCTACCCTACCCTGCTTGCACTCTGTCTCTATGTCTTTCAAAAATAAATGAACATTAAAAAAATAAGGATTAATCATATATAGAAGATACCAGATATTGGGGCACCTGGGTGGCTCAGTTGGTTAAGCATCTGACTTCGCCTCAGGTCATGATCTTATGGTTTGTGAGTTTGAGCCTCGCCTTGGGCTTTGTGCTGACAGCTCAGAACCTGGAACCTGCTTTGGATTCTGTGTTCCCACTTCCCTGCTCCTCATCTATCTATCTGTCATCTATCTATTATCCATCCAATTATCATCTATCATTTATCTCTATCTCTCTATTATCTATCATCTATGTACCTACCTACCTACTATCTACCCGGCTGTCACCTATCTATCTATCTATCATCTGTTTATAAATCTATCTCTCTGAAACTGAGACCAGTGAAACTAAGCAATGATCACTTTCACCATTAGCCCCTCCTTTCAAGCCTCTCTCTAGTCCCACATTGCCTCATATCTGGGGCAGGACAATGGATTGTAATAAGCGAATCTGACTGCTGTGGTAGCTCACCTCCAGGTGAGTCACAGAGCTCGGTTGGGATAATCCCCACCTGGATGCCAGGAGTTGACAGGGATTCAAGGTGGTGATCTGGAGGATGGTTTATGAATCTCTCTAGAGTATCACCTCACCAGGTCACCTTCACCTCGGGCTCTCAGTTTCCTACCAGTAACAGAGGGGCTAAGGGATGACCTGCATGACCCTGTGATTCTACCATTCTGTCCTTCGATGGATTTCTGATGGGTGTGCAATCTCCAAAAAATGTATCTCTGGGGGCACCCGGGTGGCTCAGTTGTTTGAGTGTTTGACTCTTGATTTCTGCTCAGGTCATGATTCCAGGGTGGTGGAAATGAGCCCCACATTAGGCTCTGCACTGAGTGTGGAGCCTGCATGGGAAATCTCTCTTCCTCTGCCCCCTCCCCTGCTCTCTCATGCTCTCTCTCAAAATAAAATAAAAATTAAAAAAAAATGTATCTTCATAGTGACAAAGAGGAAACTTCCAAGATTTAAACATAAAATAGCATTTTCTGAATACTCTTTTCTATGTTGCAGTGCTATATTCCTGGGGAAATCCATGCATAGTCACCTGAATTATTTCCTTTTGTTTCTGCAAGTTCACTTCCTTGAAATCAAAGGTTGTGACAGTTTCAGCTACCTCTATGATGAAAGTAACAAAAGCAATTGGGGTGATGCCAAAAGTTTTAAATGCTGATCATAGTCAGTATTTGGATACAGACGTCTTTAGTTGGAGCCAACATTTTGTCTTAAGTTAATGATGCAAACCTCCAACCAGAAAACAAAAGCATAGAAAAACTTTCCTTCTTTTTCCTCCCCTCTTACTCAGCTATGATCTCTGTAGTTATTTCTGTGATCCTGAACATTAATCTGTTGTATCGGGGACTGGAGGTCAGGATGGCAAACAGCATAGTATTTTCATACAGGTTATCAGAGAAAACTGTGGTGGGTTCACACATGACGACTTCTAGTAGATTGGCCTGAGAATGATTATAATATATTATTTTCAGTTAGCACCTTAAGCCAAGACATTGTCGTCACCCGAGCAAGTTAAATCTGTGGGCCATTGAGTATAAAATATGTGGAACTAAAAGCTTCGAGGAATGTTAATTTCTTCAGTTTAATTTCTAAAAGACAGCTCGGACATTTCCTTGACAGGGAAGATTGCTAAATTCAGTCAAGCAAGAAACAATTTTGTATGTTTTAAAATGCAGAGGAAAGATGGATCAATTATCTCTTTGTTATTCCCGGTGGCTCCGCATTGAGTGCCACTCAGAATTCAGAAGTTCATTCCGATTGCATGAAGAGGGCATAATCTATCCTCATAATTGATGTCTTTGCTCCATTTCTTTTCCCATCAAGATTTTGTGTGAAAACCTGCTCTACAGTGCAGCTTGTCAGGGCCAACATAAAATTGTAATTAACTGTCATGTATTGGTGGAAAGGGAGAGAAGGCATGTTTCCTTTAAAGTATTCAGAGATTTCAAGGGGTAAGCAGTGTGGTTTCCAGTAGAAGGATGGGGTAGGATAGTGGCCTGACCAGCTTAATTTTTGGTGTTTGAGGCCAAAGACACTTTAGTAGGAGGGAGACCCTTTGTAGATATGGCCTTGAAGTATTTGAGGGCAAAACTCATTATTTCCTCTCAGTAACTATAACTTTAGAAAAAGGACTTTTTGGTAAAGGGTAAGATCTTTCTAAGTGTGGGTTTTCTTTGTCTTTCTGAAGCATGATGATGAAGATGGTTGTACAGCAGTCTAAGTGTACTTAATACCACTGAATACCACTGAAGTGGACATTTATTAATGATGAAAGTGGTACATTTTATATGCATATTTTACCATAATAAAAACATTTCTTTCTATTTTCTCTATACCCTTTCCCAAACAACAAAGTAATACAATGATATATGAAAACTGAGTTAGATTAAACCTATCTGAAATGCAAGAGTTAGAAATTTTTATCCATTTAAACTTAAAAATTGTCATTATAGAAAGTCAGAATTTTGTGCAGTATCTTGCTTTTTTAAAATTGGGGGATCAATTTCTTTTCCAATGTTATGCTGTTGTGCTATGTATTCTTATGAAGATTAAAACTCTAACATTTTTTGGGGGGGAAGAACCTAACACTCGTTTCTTGAAAAGAAGGAAAACCCTGAGAAATACTTTTCTAGTTCTTTCTCTGAAGGAGTAGATAATAGATTGTGGGGCTAGGCAAAACATATTAAAGTCCTGATAGGACCATAAACTGTAGGGATGAATTCAGGTGTCTAATGTTTAAGTAACTGGTTAAGCTGATGAAGATTCCAGAGAAACGTAAGAGGACCAATTTTGTACAGAAATTTGAATATTTTGTTGATATTTTAAAATTATAGTAATCATGTATCATGTGATGCCTATAGCTAGGCATGGGTGTAATATTTTTTATTTGCTTAGAGGAAAATAGTAAAATTTATTTGTTCCTACGAAAAATGTATTTCTCATATTTGTTTTGTTGGTGAGCATCATTTAGATCTTGGCAACCCAAAGGAGAAATGCTTACAGTACAGTATCACCAGGTAGAGAGCAAATTCTTTTTTCTCATAGTGGAGTCAGCTGTCCCCATTCAGAGTCCAGTTGTTTTCACGTTGAGATTCATGGTCTTTTAGTTTTGAATTTGGAGCAGAAATCTGTTGTCTGCTCAGTGCACTGCCTTCATCTGGAAACCTTCCCTGAGAGAATGTCTTCTTTCTTTGGTTTATTAAAGACTGGCATGTTCCAAGCCATAATTCCCCAACTGCAGTAGATTGGCTCAGAAGTGGATGCCTGCCCTGATTTTGCCTACACTTCATTGGCTCCTGGTGGGCAACTGAGACAGGAATCCTTCTGTGGGTTAGGAGATGGATGGAATGTGTGGTAGTGGCCATAATGGGGGAGGTGTAAAGTTTGTGATGCAAAGACCCTGCCTTCCCCCTTCCTCCTTGCAAAGGGAGAGAACAAAGCCTGGGAGCCAAGAGAAGCAAAAATGATACATGAAGAAGTGTTCTGATGACCTATGTGTGAGTCCCAAGCTTCAGGCACCCTGAGACACCTGTCCATCTCCTCATTTAGTGGCTAACACATTCTTTTGGTTATAACCCAGCTGTCTTTCATCACATTCCTTTGTTTGCTTAAGCTTGTTTCGGTTGATTAGTTTCTGGTATTTGCAAATAGAAGTCTTGACTAATTCAAAGGCAAACCTTCCTCAAATAGGTAAGTGAGTTTTGGAATTGGACTCCTTCCTCTTTTTTGTAGGATGATTGGCCATCCTTAGAAAATGGAAACATTTATTTGTACATCCTTTGGTGAGATATCTAAATGCATAGTGCCGTCGCCTCATCCTGGAGAAAGCCCTTTCGGTCTTGTGGGAAGGGTAACAGGGGTGGTGAGGATTCAATATCTGTTGTTTTGGTTTCTAAGAATGGCAGCAAGAATTAAGTTACGTAAATCAATTCCACAATAGACAGAAAAGTAGCTTAATAGTTTGACACCGTCACTCAGGGTCTGTTAAGTACTAGCGATTTTTTTTCCTGATCTAGACTTAGAAATAAAAGCATGGACATTTGCGATAGCCTCAAAATGTTGAAAATGCTCCAATTTTTGAACAGCTAAAAGGCAGCTATTGCTGTATTTTTCAACCCCTGTCGCTTTAAGATGAATGCTCTTATGATGAGTAGTGGTTTTCACTCCAGAAAGAAAAGGCCTCTTTTCCCTTGAAAAACATTTTTGTTGAGAATAATTTCGAGTCTGTAGAAAGGAAGCAATATGCTATAGGATTATTGTGAGCCTTTAAAGTTTGGACATAAGGACCGAACTGTACAGTCCAGGATCCTTGACAGAAGTAGGATCCAGAAGAACGTGAGTCTCCTGGCCCTGGTCCTCAGGGAACCCCGCCCTGGAGCCCCTTGATTTTTTTGTTTGTTTGTTTTTTGTTTTTTTGTTTTTGTCAGCTCTGTACTTCAGCTCAAGACTAATTAGGGCTTTTCAGAATGGCAGCTCTTAAGGTCTTTGACATTTTCACCCTGTGAGATATTTAACCGAAACAGATTAGCAAATAGGCAAAAAATAAAAACAGACCAAAAAAAGTGTACTAACCATACGTGGGAAAAACAGCCTCTCTCTGTGCCTACTAGTTGCATAGGTTTCTTCTCATAAAAGCTTCTGAGGAGCAGTTCTTTCCTCAAACTTTGCTATGCTTTGAAGAGTGACATGGGGACATTGGCCACCGTCGTTCAGACTGGGGACCTTGACCAGCCACAGCGCAGGCAAGCTAAAAGTGCAAGGATGGTGTGGGAAATCTACCGGCAGAATTCTCCATGTTGGAAAGAGACCGATAAACTCATGCAGGTCTCCTTTCTTTGGAATTTGGAATGTGAGCCGCAAGAGCATGTTGCTGGTCAGAAGAGAGTGAAGTTGCACCTGTGGTATTGTGAGGACACCCAGGAGTAGGCTGGGTCATGGGATGGGGGAGCTACTCTGGTAAGGAACAGGATCTGGGGGCTCCTGGCTCCCGCCGAATGGTTCTCCTGTTCTGCATAACACTAAGTAACCCAGCTTCCAAGAAGGTTTCCTTACTTCCTTGAATATTCTTATACTAAGTCCATGTAACATTAAGGTGTCTTGAGCAAACCTATTCCAAAGAATCTGAAAGAGGTTGGCCAAGCAAACAATCCACATAGTTTATAACCAACTTCCTAGTGCACTTCCAGGGGGGAGATAAATAGTGTAATCAGTGAAATCTATTATCTTCGATGAAAAGTAATAATAAATAGCAAATATGTGTATAATATTGCAGACACTATT